>CM062816.1:1524612190-1525812190 GCA_031772625.1 Pinus tabuliformis
TAAGGCTATCAAGCAAAGTATATGCAAAGACAAATGATGAATATTTGTAATGAATCTCAAACTCAATCATTGTAATAACACTCTTAGCAATCCAATCACTCTGGTTGTTACACTCTCAAACCTTGCTCACACCTTCAGAAAATAAACACACAATACAAAATAAAACTTCTTTGTCACACAACCACTCTTATTCAAAAGGAAAAAATTTCTTTGAAACCATTCAGTCAAATAAATTTTGAACCACACATTCAAATAGAATAAACACACCATCAAACTATAGCATGAATTAAATAATTTTCACACTAACAAAGGGACCGGTCTAGAACCTATGTTGTTACACAATACAAAGGTTAGCATTATGTAATCATTAAAGCACGAACAATATTATCAATAACAATAACAAAAATCATACATGAATCATAATTGAGTGGAAATAAACCATATAACTACAATAGCTTCCTAACCAGTGATCCCTGCTAAGAAGGAGGGCCTTTCCTTCCTAGCAAGGGCTGGTACACCACACAACACACAAGCTAGCTAGCCGAAAGGTATGGCGCAATGAATGATTGAGATTTTCATTAATGACACATACATTATTACAATGTTGGTGCTCTCTCTCTCTCTCTCTCTCTCTCTCGATATATATATATATATATATATATATATATATATATATATATATATATATATATATATATATTGCACGTGTAGAGAGAAAACCTCTTTATAATTTTAGATTACAATGATAAGATCATCATGAGAACCTCTCAATTCTCACATCATATAAATTGAGAATACATTAAAATTTTGATAATAATTTCCAAGGTTAGGACAAAGTTGTAACAAATTTTCCAAATTACAATAATCATATATAGAAAATCCTAACTATTTCAACTACATTTTCCATAAACTTTTCCTTTGACAGTTGAACTAACTTTGACCAAATACTTTTCGGATCGGTCTTCATGACTGATTGTCTTGCACGTGCAGAGATAAAACCTCTTTATAATTTTATATTACAATGATAATATTATCATGAGAATATCTCGATTCTCACATGATATAAATTGAGAATACATTAAAATTTTGATAATACTTTCCAAGGTTAGGACAAAGTTGTAACAAATTTTCCAAATTACAATAACCATATATAGAAAACCCTAACTATTTCAACTACATTTTCCATAAACTTTTCCTTTGACAATTGAACTAACTTTGACCAAATACTTTTCGGATCGGTCTTCATGACTGATTGAAGGAGGTCAACACGTTCAAAATAAGTCTTGCATGTAACAACAATGATAATCAAGTCCTCGTCCTATCCTTGGCGATGGAAAGTTGAAAAGTGTAATCCTGCAACAACATCTCAACAAAACACAAACCCTGTAATAGCCCAGTTGTTAGTTTTATAATAAAAATAGCCTAAAGAAGTAGTTCTCATGCTAAATTACAAGTAGAATTAGACCATAAGGATGAATTATAAAAAGAGGAATACTTATGTTGATAATGGTTTTTATAGTGACAGAGCATGGTCTCAAAAGTCCAAAAGGGTAAAGAAAAGGTAGGAAAATAAGTGCAAAAAGATTTCAATTCCTCGTCGCAACATCTCTCCCAAACTTAAGTATATGCATGTCCTAATGCAAACCCTTGTAACTAGTTTCTAATGTGTTGAGAGTGGAATTCTAAAAAATTGCAGGCTCCTACAGTATCCTTTGAATAAGTCATTTAGCCTCGGGAAAGTACCAATTCGATTTCTCATAATTTATTAGTGAGATGATATGAATATTGATATTGATATGTTGAGAGCCAAATAAGAGGAAACATGAACCTAAGTTTAAGCCAACTAGGTGCACTTCTCCTAATGAATTCTACATACTGAGAAACCCTAGAGAGTGCTTGTATGAAATTTAGAAAATAGTAAGGGTCCTTATCTCTCAAATCCTTCCTACAAGCATCCTATATTAGCCTACTCCCATCTAATGCATCATGTTTCATCCCTTTGATACTTCTAAGACAATGATCCAAAACCATGTTCCTAAACTCCATGTTTTAGGGTTTCGGTGACTAGTTCTAGGAGGTGTAGTCACTCTAATTTGTCTAGAGTGTGTAACTGCTTTATCTTATGGCATTGTTATATCACTTACCTTCTATTGTTTACCTTCACTTTCCTCTATCTCAAGGATTGGTACATGTGACCCTACTCATAAACCATTCCATGTGCTTGCCTTCTATTGTAGTGAATGAATTATGATCAAATTAATGAGTGCATGGTTGGTCAAGTGAGTCTTTGAATGATTTGTCACATGCACCGCATCTTCCATATGTTGTAAATAATTCAACAAGTAATTGGGAAAATCCATCAACTGTGCATTATGAAGATGTGCTAGTAACTCGAAATGATAATTGAATATTATTCCAAAAGGTCCTTCACAATTAATGAAATTTTGAATAAAGAAAGTCACATCTTTCCAGGAATGAGGAAGGGACGTTCTATCGATACCTCTCCCCTTGCTCATTACTTCCTCTCCTAGTTGTACTAGAAACATTTCCTTAGCTATTAGGATTTCTATTTTCCTATAAAACCAATGGTAAACTTGTCACCTTGGAAATTATATCCTATATAAAAAATTTATGAACCCTATGAACTATGAATGCTACTCTTGTAGATCCTGTGTGAATTCCAGGGAAATCTGTTTCTTAAAACCCTGTAGTTTTTCAAAGTAGACTAACCACCCTGCATTCCGAATTTTTTCTAAAGATTTTGGATGGTGTAGAAACGCATCAATGGAGTCAGGTTCATAATGGAATGTCTCTCCTCCCATGGTTGCTTTATGGATTGTTACTTATCATATATTGTTACAGGTCTAGACTTGGTACATACAAACACTTGCTAAGGTAGAAAGTATCAGTCAAATAGAATTTAGAAATGGGTAGAAAATAGTTATGTTACCATTTTTTTCATTAAATTTGGGCTTTAATCATGAGTGACAGCTACCAAAAATGATTTCAAGTAGTCTCATCATTTTTCATAGGTGAAAACAGGAGTAAAAACAACAATGATATTACCAAATTCGGATAAAGTGTATTGTGTGTCATCCATATGGCAACTACTGAATTGGGGTGCAATCATAGTATATCGTATGATAGATACGATACACTCCTCCCAGGCTAACTTAATTAAAAAATCGGTCCTTAACATGTGTAACATGAAAGGTCATATCATCTTTTAAATCCAAATCTTACAAGTAAATGAAAATAAAACATACATGTTTTTGGATTACCATTATTATGGCATAGGGTTGTACAAGAAAAGTGATTTAATCGATGCTTTACATTATCTCATACGTGGCACCTGTCGAATGGTGAAATTGAAAGGTAGGTTTATGATACAAATTGAGATGGTGTCCACTGACAAGAAAATATGTTTGGGAACCTTCAATGGTTATAAATTATATAGTACCATTGTCAAATATTGTGTCTACCTCATAAGGGCCTAGCCACCTGGTGCACAACTTGCCCTTGAAATATTTAAATCTAGAATCATATAGCAAGGCCTAATCATCTTTCTGAAACAACTTCTTCTTAATAAATTTGTCATTCCACTTGGGACGTTTTTGTTGAATGATATCTATTTGTTGCACAGTAGCAAATCACTTCTCATCCAATTCATTTCATTGTTCCAGTCAATGTCTTTGAGCTGTAGTCAAATCTAAATCCATTTCCAAGGCATTTTTGAGTGTTTTGATTTCAAATTTAGTAAGAAAGATACTATTCTTACCAATGGTCAATTAATAAGGAGAGAATCATGTAGTATTTCTCCAAGTAGTCTAATAGGCCCATAATACTTGAGTAAGCATCTCCAATAAATATCTTTGATGGCATGCCACAGTCTTCATGAGAATAGCTTCAAGCACCTTATTGGTGCTTTCCACTTTCCCATTCACATGTGGATGTTAAGGTGAAGTGACTCTATGATGAATCCTATACCTTTTTATAAGTTCATGTATCAACCGAAAGGTGAATTGTGCTCCTCCATCTGTAACCATTTCCTTTGGCACTACATACTGAGTGAAAATTTCTTCAAACAAAAAGTATGAAACAACACGTTAAGTTTCCCTGGTGAGTGCTCTTTCTCCTACCCATTTGATGACATAATTTGTGCATACTAGAATATAGGTCTTTTGTTGAGATGGGGGATTAATTGGTCCCATAAAATCGAAAGTCCATCTCTCAAAATATTCCATTGCCAACTGAAGTTGTAAAAACATCTCAAACGATTGAGTAAGTTGACCCATCCTATGAAATATATCACATCCTTGCACATATTTCCTTGCATCTTGGAATATAGTAGGCCAAAAATAACCCATCTGCAACATCTTATGACATGTTCTCCTATCTCCAAAATTTCCTCCACACAGTACATCATGACAAGATTTAAGGATGTCATGAAACTCATCCTCCCTTACAAATATTCTAATCTACTGATCAAAACCAATGTGAAAAAGGTTCCCATCTAACCAAAAATATCAGGCACTTTACTGGACATTCTTTTTCTTTTCTTTAGGAAAAAGGTGATGAGGAAGATTTTCTGTGGCAAGGTAATTATCAATGTCTGCATACTAGGGTGAGTAAGTGGATATTGCAAAAAGATACTCATTTGGAAAAGAATCTTCAACGGGCAGATCATCAGTAACATAATTCAATCTATAAATAAAATATGTAGTCACATTATCTTTCCCAAGTTGATCTATAATGGTAATATCAAATTCTTTGAGTAATAACAACCACCTAGTAATCCTATCATTTGTAATTGGCTTATTAATTAGCAATCGGATAGTTGAATGGTCTGTATGCACAAAAGTTTGATAGCTAATGATGTAGTGCCTAAATTTACTAATAACATGAATAACCACAAGAAAATCCTTTTTTGTTACTGTATAATTTACCTCCACATGAGCCAAATTATTGTTGATGTAATAGATTGTGTATGGCTTATTTCCTTCTTGTTTCCAAGCACATCTCCAATGGTTGTATTAGAAGCATCAGTGGAGATGTGGAATGACAAATTTCAATTAGGTCCTCTCAAAATGCGTGTTGTTGTTACACATCTTTTCAATTCTGCAAAAGTTGTGTTGCACTTGTTAGTCTATTCAAATTCATTATCTTTTGTTAGCAGGGAAAATAATGGAAATGAAAATTTAGTAAAATTTTCTATAAACTACCTATAATAACCTACATGTCCCAAAAAATTGTGTACCTCTCTCTGCATTTTGGGAGTATGAATTTTTAGAAGTACCTCTAGCTTTATTGGATCAACTTGAATACTTGCAGTAGAGAGATAGTGACTCAAAACAATGCCTTTAGTCATCATCATATGACATTTTCAATGCCGAGACAAAGGTGGGTTTGTACACAACACTCAAGTACTTTTTCAAGGATGTGCAAGGCTTCATCTAACTCATCCCCACAAGGTGTAAAATTATCCTTAAATATATCTAGAAAATCATTGACCATGTCAATAAATATTCCTAACATTTCTCATTGGAATGTAGCAGGTGCATTACAAAGTCCAAAACGTAGGACTCTATAAGAAAATGTACCCAGGGTCAAGTGAAAGTAGTTTTGTCCCGGACTTCATGAGAATTTTTTATCTCATTGTAGCCACTAAATCCATCGAATAAAGAAAATAATTTCTTCCCAGACAGACTGTTTAAGACTTGATCAATAAAGGGTAATGGGAAATGGTCCTTTTGAGTGGCTTTATTTAGCTCCTTATAATAAACACAAACTCTACACTTCCCATTTTTCTTGGGAACAATAACAAGTGGAAATACCCACTAACTGTCAGAGATAGGATAGATGAAATTTTCATCTGAGAGTTTCTGAAGCTCTTCCTTGACAATTTCTTTTAATGTTAGGTTCATTCTTCATTGAGGTTGTCGGACAGACCGAGATCCTTCCTTCAAATAAATGTGATGAGTGCACAAAGTAGGATGGATACCCTTCATGTCCTTATAATCCCATGTGAAGGATTATTTATTCTTTCTGAGTAATAACAATAATTTCTCTCTTTGCTCAGGGGATAAATTAGGGTTGATATTTAGGGTTTTCCCAGCTCAATCTCTATTAGTACACCCTTAACACTAGGGGTAATATGTATTCCCTGTGCATCATGATCATCAAGTGTTTCTTTCTCATCATATTTTTCAATTACAAAACTCAACAACATAGATGTGGGTGGTGTAACAACAGAAGGTTCATTGATGAAGTTGTTGATGACATCATCTTAAGTCTCATTTTTGAATTATAGAGCCTTCCCTAAAGTAAGTACTAGACATGCATAAAATTCTTCCAAGTCACACTTAGGCCATGAAGAATTCTAAAATTAGGAACTTTGTTTAGCTGGAGGGTAAAGAACAAGGTCCTTGGTAGTGTGATCATCATAGATAGTCATACAACCATACCTACATCCAATAAAGGCATCTGCAGTAGGAAACCAAGGTCTGCCTAGAATGAAAGGATGCCCACCTAAGCATGTTATGGGATGAAGCACCATGAAATCTACTAGGCACTACCAATAGTCCACTGAAATAATGACATCCTCCAATATTCCTTTAGCTCAAATTCTAGAACTATCTACCAATTCCAAAACAATAGGGGTTGGTCTCAAGTTATTAAGCCCAATAAGTTCACGTATGCTTCACTCAATGAACCTATAACATAGCACATGCATTCATAGGATACTAAACAATACCCTTAATTTGACTACATATTGAAAAATACCTCTAAAAGTCACTTTACTTAACCCCCTACCAATAGGAACCCAATAAACTTCTCAATTTAAAAATCCCATAATTTCACTAGATATTGTAGGTATCCAATTTTTCATTAAATTTTTTTATACCCCTTTATATTTATATCCATTTATTTTCATTAACAATGGTAAGCAGATTCTGCACCTAGAAAGAATAATCTAAATACTAGGTAGCTAAAAAATTGAATGTTTCAATAAAAAAGAGGCAGACATAAGTTGGTTGATTTACAAATACGTATTGTGGAAAATTTGAATGGAAAATAAATAGATTTTAACTCTCAATTGCATCTATATTCTATTGAACACTGAAAAAGATACACTACAACAATTCAAAACAAAACCTCGATAACCAACACAATGGTGCACCTTTCATCTTACTTATAGAAGAGGAAGAGGAGAGAAAGTACAATGAATATGGACACAAGCAAAATCCTATATGGTTGGACTTTGCCAAATCATAACCCTAACCCTATCACCTAGTGCACCATAGTTTCATGGTAAGAGTGCCAAGTAAGTGTGTCTCCATAAAAATATGAACTAGAGCATGCAAACATGCATCCCTTCCTTGAGATCTATGTCCTATACCTAAGATGGGAATTTCTCATGCATAAGTAATCTAATTTACTAAGGGTTTGCACCCTCTTAGTAATAATATATCATGCATGCTAAAATAACAAAAGAAAATATCTAATAATAGAAAAAATCTCTCAAAAACTGAAATTGCTAAATTTGAAACAACATCTAAGCTAGAACTTATTGAAGGTGTGACATGCATGACCTTAAGTTGCATGCAATCTCTTCCAAACAATAGTCTATTTCATTATCTGCTATGTCATGTATGTTCCCTATACCAAGCAATAGTTAGTATCACTATCTCCTTCACTTTAATTCAACCTTTTCATTACTAATGTAAGGAAAGGGTGAAGGTGCAATATATGTTGTCTTCTCTATTGTCCCATCATTGGGAGGATCACTAGCTTAGAAACAGGTAAAAAATATTAACAAACACATTAAACATAGATTATAGAGGTATTAGTAGTGTGATGCATGTATGTTTTGGAGCAAGGTTGCTTGGTAGTGGGAGCGGACCTTAGAAGCGAGAGTAGAAGTAGGAAGTGGGAGTGGAAGCAGGAGTGAGGAGTGACATTTTCCAAAGCTCCCATGTTGGGAGCGATTTTGGGAGTGAATTTTATATAATATATATTTTTATATATTTTGATGCATATATGTCAACAAAATATTCTAGAATGATGAATTTGTGATAAAAAACATAAAACATGGATTAAACCATATAACATCATTCATCTAGTAGTTATAATATTCATCAACCACGGGTCCAAAAATTGCAAGTTCTCATTTATATAGCATGTAAGGGTGCATATAACCAAAATAATATCTATTGCAATCCATCTCTTAACCGAAAATACATCAGCAAATAGGCTTTGGATGGTCTCTAGCATCAAAAAAATTCATGCTACAACAAATACCTACATATCATCAAAATAATTGCCTATATTGGGATCTTTGTCATTATATTGCCCTCTAATCATTAACATAAGATGGAAAAACCATAGCATGTCAAGTCAAGATTGTGTTTGAGTGATAGGTACATTTTTAGTAGAGTCATGATAAAGGAGTTTGAAAACCAATGTCACTAACTTCAAGGTACATAGAGGGTTTGGTTCTCTTGATTAAATATGAGTTCCATGCCCTAGTACGTGAGAAAATCCAGTGGAAACACTGTAATCCACGCAATCTTGAAATCTTGAAAAACTAGTAAGTCTGATGGATTTTGAGTGCGATCTTAAATTCTACATTCTCCATATGAAATCTAATGAGGTCGGATCTACTCTCAAACATCCTGAGTCATTTCATGGTAATGTTTAAAATGAAAAGGATGAAAATGGAAGATAAAGGAGAATGTCACTTTTACTTTGAGAATTTAACATTACCATGAACTAAACGTCAATAATAGGGTCATAGGTTTGAATATTATGCTACTATGGACCTATTATTACCATAGTTTTTTCTTTCTCCCTCCCACTCTCGATACTCCCACAATACTCCTGAACATCTATTTTTCCAACCCACTTTTTTTTCCTTCGCGTGGCCAATGTATTGCGTAAACAATACCTTATAATACACATAATGATATACAACATATAAAAACCCTTTACCCCCATATTATATGATCAATATATTATTTCATTTTTTATGCCCCAATATGAATGCACGATATGGTATTACTTTGTGAGTGAAGACCTCGTGAAGAAGTTCTACAATTTCCCTAGTTATTATGTTGATTTTTGCACCTAAATCAATCAAGGTATTTGGGAGAGTTGTTCCACCGATATGAACAAATATAGTGGGATTCCCAGGATCATCATATTTAGAAGGTACATTATTCCCCAATATCAATTCTGATAATTTCCCAATAACATGCATAGTAGGAGGATCTCAAGGTTTCCTACTTGGATTTTTGACACACAGTTCCTTAACTATTTTGGCATAAATCGAGACATATCGTATTTCTTGAATAAAATGGATCTGAACATGTAAGTTATTTAACTCCTTTAGGGAGTTAAACTCAACTTGAGGGGTATACTTAACCTCAATTAATCTTTTAGCGTAAGGATGGCACAAATAAGTCTCATTTCTAGCAGTTGTTACAAGTTTTGCAGTTTAAGTAATATCTAGTGTTACAGTGGTACTGGCTATTACAACAGTATTTGCAGTAGTTCCAATTATTACATTTTCATCAACTATTTCAGCACCAATCGTAATACTGACTTTACAGCTTATTTCTTTTCTAAGGACCCTTGAACTGAGTTTTGTTCCCCTGATATATTTTCTTCGTCATTTTCTATTATGATAGCAAAAGTAGTGGGGGTCACTACCCTCCCCAATTTTGATTGAATCTCATTACATTCCACGAGTGAAATGCACGAGGTGGGTAGAATTGGAGTTTCAAACTATTGTACTTCCTTATTATTGGGGTTAGCATTGGCTTGTATAGGTATCTGAGGACACAATATAAGATTGCTCATAGGTACATTAGAAGGAAGTTGTAACTGTTGTTATTGCAATGGGATTTTGTACAAACATTTGGTTAACGGGAACAAGCTCTCACCATGGTTGATTCCATGATAGAATAGGACACTATGGCTAGGGTGTAGGGTATTGAACCAATGGAGGGTTAAAAGGCTACCATTGAGTTGCTGAATATTGAAATTTTCGAGGTATTTCTTGGGAATTTAACATACTAGACTAAGAATTGAAAGAAGAGGAGGGTTATCACACCATATCTGATGGCCTAGGTTGGCAAGGATTTTTAGTACCAATGAAGTATGTTGATTCAACATCCTCTCCCGTTTCCTTGTAAATTTCCTTGAGTCCAGGTAATGAGGATATTGTTCCATAGAATGGTCCTCTCACAAATGATACAATTGTTGAGTGGGCATTCCCTCAAAAGATGTTTCTTCCTACAATGAGAGAAGAAAATGGTTAGAGCTTGCTCTAATTCCATATTCTTTTTGTTTACTTGCAATACATTGAACTAGGAGGACATTGAGATCATAATATTGGTTTTAAAATTCTCTAGCAAATCACCAATATCTACTCTTGTTTCTCCACTGTTAGCTGACTTTAAAATCTTGGAAAAGGCATCATGTGTGGAGGTATGATTTCTTGTTGCTCCCCTGGAAATTCTTCGATAAATATTAACAATATCATCATAAGGTTCTTTGGATATGTCCCCTTTTCCCAAAAGATTCAACATGTTAAGGCAGTCATCCCTCATTCCTTTTATCAACATTGTTTTGACTCTTTCCTTATCCAAATTACTATGCTAAGATCTTTGTAGATTATACTGAATATGTTCAACATATTCTTCCATGTTATCATTTGGTGTTTGGGTAAATCTAAATATTTAATCCTTCTGACCCCTAGAACAATAATAATCCCGATACTTGTCTAGAAAATTTTTCTTCATCTCATCCCAGGAATTAATAGATGCCTTATCAAGTCCCATAAACCATATCAATGCTACTCTCTTCAATGTAGCTAGAAATATTTTTATTTTTTTTTCATTGGTAATTTAGTCATAACTTCTGCAGAGGACATCAAATTTAGAAATAAATGTATATGGATCTTCTATGATCATGCCTTGAAAAGTAGGGAGTACAGACAAAGGAATGTTTTTCATTGGGGCCTATCCTTGAAGATTCCCAATAGGAAAATGAAAAGTAGTGACTAAAATTCCTACCATTTGATTTTGTTGTAGATTCTATGTGGTTATTATTGGTGGCTTCCATGGTGAAGGAGATTGTTCTCTCTTTGGTGATGGCGGCTACTCAGGCTATTCAGGGTTCTAAATATTTTTTTTTTTCCAGGTTACTCATATGGTTTAGGTGGTGCTAATGAATTTTCAAAACCCTTTGTAGCTTAAATTTGTTTTACTAAATACCAAAATCCAAGGTATGTTGATAAAATTTTTTCTCTTTAGAGTTGAATTCCTAATCAGGTTATCAATGTCCCCGTATCCTTCTTTCAAATCTTGGTTCTCACCCTCTATTGTTACAGAGTGGCTGGAAACTCCGGGAATGATTTCTGAAATTAAAGATTCACCAAAATTTGTCTCTCTAATATGTGAACCCAATAAAGATGTATCAGGGGATGCTGACCTACATGAAACAACCTTCCCTAATCACATTTCCCCGAGTGGAAGATTCTTCCTCAACCTTCGAAATAATATCCTATATGAAATTTACTCTTCCCAAGTCTCAATTCTTCTTCTCCCTACCTTGTCCTCTTCCACCTTCACACTTAATTTATTTAGGGGCATTGTACTTTTCTTCCTCACTACTCACGCAATGCAAACCTATGTTTCTTGATTCCTACAAAGTAGAACTCACTTCAGTATGTTGAAGGGATGCACATGTTGTTACCTATCATCTTACTGATCAAAAGAACTTCAAAATTAAGAACACATCGACCACACTTTAATCAATGCATGCATATAAACTAGTCACACATATCCACCTCTAATAGCCTTCCTTGATAATGACGCCAAAATGTTGGGCAAATCAATTATCTTTTTAATTCAGAGAAATGCTTCCAACTCTCACATTAATTGTCAATCTAGGTAGGTTTTGTTATTGCAACGTTATCACTTAAAGTATATGCAAGGACAAATGATGACTAGTGTTAATGAATCACAAACTCAATCGTTGTAATAACACCCCCAACAATTCAATCACTATAGTTGTTAGACTCTCAAACCTTGCTCACACCTACAAAAAATAAACACAGAATACAGAATAAAACCTCTTTGTCACACGACCCTTCTTATTCAAAAGGAAACAACACTCCTGGAAACCATTCACTCAAACAAATTTTAAACCACACAAATAAAATAAACACACAATCAAACTATAACATGAATTAATAGTTGTCACACTAACAAAGGGACTGGTCGAGGACCTATGCTATTACAAAATATATAGGTTATAATTCTACAATAAAGCAAGAACAAGATTATTAGTAACAATAAAAATAATCATACATGAATCAGAATTGATAGAAAATAATGCAAATAGATGTAGTACCTTCATAACTAGTGATCCCTGCTAATAAGGAGGACCCTTCCTTCCTAGTAGGTGTTGGCACACTACACAATACACAAGCTAGTTAGCATAAAGGTATGGCACCATGAATTATTGAGATTTGCAGTAATGAAACATACATGATTACAATCATGGTGCTCTTCCCCCTCTATGTATTTATATGTCTCTATATGTCTATATCTCACATGCGAAGAGACCACACCTCTTTATAATTTCATATTACAATAATAAGATCATCATGAGAATCTCTCGATTCTCATGTGATCTAAATCGAGAATACATAATAACAGTTTGATAAAAAAATTCAAGGTCAGGACAAAGTTAGAATAGCTTTTCCAAATTACAACAATCATCTATAGAAAATCCTAATTGTTTCAGTTGCACTCTCCATAAAATTCTCCTTTAATAGTTGAACTAACTTTGAACAAATAATTCTAGATCGGTTTTCATGACTGATTGAAGGAGGTCAGGCGTTCAATATAAGTCTCGCATGTAACAACAATGCTCATCAAGTCCTTGTGACAAGGAAAAGTTAGAAAGTGTAATCTTGCAACAACATCTCAATAGACTAAAAACCCTGTAACAACCCAGTTATCAATTTTATGATAAAAATAACCTAAAGCAATGGTTCTCATGCCAGATTATGAGTAGAATTAGATCATAAGGTTGACATATAAATAGAGGCATACTTAGGTTGATAATCGTTGTTACAGTGATAGAGCATGTTCTCGAAAGTAAAAAAGGGTAGAGAAAAGGTAGGAAAATAAGTGCAAAAATATGCCAATTCCATGTCCCAACAAATTCTTCTAGTAATCCTTTAGCTCTTACCACTACCAAGGTTGGGATGAATAGATTTATTTTGAATTATCCATGTTTTCCAACATAAGTATTTGGGAAAGACTAACCATATTCTCTGGAAAAATAATTTATATTTTAATGTTCCTGTATATAATTGGGACCAATAGGATAACATGCTCTTCCATGGTTTGGCATCCTCATTCTATGATTTATATTGTTAAGGGATGATTCCCAAACAATAACTATATGTTCACACTCAAGAAACATTTGATGAACTGTTTTAGCTTCAAAAAGGAAAAGATCATACCTTGAAGGACCTTAGATCCCTCACTTTTGCAAATTCTCTATAGTCAAAATATTCCCATAAACTATTTTCTAGCAAAATATGCTAATTTTGGGAAGGTCGTTAAAATGCCACACCTAATACCATATTGTAGGCTTCAAGCGAAGATATGAAGCCTATTTAATGGATATAAACACCATGCTTAGCATTGAAGTCAACAAATCCCCATCCTCTATGATTTGAAACGAAGGATTTCCATGGTGCATGTCAACCTTTAAGGTGATTGATAAGTAAAGAAACAAAAGGAATCAAATTGGGTGGGGAGAACAAAATTTACACCCCATCCACTAACTCAAATTATTACACTAAGAAGAGATATCATGGAGAAATTCCTTATTTTCATCCATCAAACTTTCTTTTAAAATTCATTGACATTAAATTTTGTTTAGTGCATGCTCCTCTTCTATAATATTCTAGAAATGTTAATAGCTCATCCTTTACCTAAAACCCATGTTATTTTGTCCCAAATAATATTGGTTTATAATCTACTTGGTTTTAGTATAGGAGAACATTTTTTTTTGTTTCCCTAAGATTATGGAGACATCGTAGCTTCTCCCTTGCAATGTACTTTTGATTGAAAATATTTTTCCAAAATTCATCCTCTAGAGAAGCTTTTCTCCTGATGTTAAGTTCATTAAAATGAGATGTCTAATTCCAAGGCCTCTATGTTCTGTATGACATCATAATATTATCTAATTTACCCAATAAATTCTCTTATTACTAGTCTTGCCTCGTTGTTACATTACTCTCATTGGGACGGCATTTTTGAAAATTGGAAAAATAAGCAATTCAGAAAGAGAAAGAGAAAAGTTTATGAGAACTACGCTTCTAGTTAGATTCAACCACTAGGTTGAAACTTAGATCCCATCTTACTTAAAACACTCTACCATATTGAGTTGATGGGTTGAACAAACATATTAGCATTGATGGGTTGAACAAACATATTAGCATTCCAAATTACTTGAAGATTGCCCATGATTCTTGATGAAAAACATCAATATTCTGGAAATGGACCGTAACCATTCTTTACTTATATTGGATTCATATATTTGGCATTTGTTGTAATTACTCCTTTCCTTAAAAGCATTAATGAAAGTATCCATAACCCTTTTAAATATGGTTGATGCCATGATATCAAAAGAACCAATTATGAGTAGTTTCCGTGATGGTAGAAGAACCAATTATCAATCAATTAAATTGTTATTAACAAATTATGAGTAGTTGATGCATACTTTACATGGTTGGTCATGCTTTTATAAATGAGAATTAAGCTTTTGGATGCTATGATTATATTCAAAATATTATAATAATGTGATCCATTAAGTTGCTGATTTGGTTTTGATTGAATTATATTAACTAAGTTTATTACAATTTAGGTCAGATAGAATAATTAAGATAGCTATGCTATAATGTTATTGTAAATATTATAATTAATTAGTATTTGAAATAAATATTATATAAATAATAATATTTTAAAATTATATTAAATTTTAAAATTTTAAAAATAAATAACTGTATTAATTATGTGAGAGAGAAAGCAAAGCTATTGAAATTAGCTTATTGATGTGAGAATTTATCATACATTAAAATCAAATTTGTTTGATCAAATGTGGGAAAAAAAATTAATTAGTTTATTTTAAAATTTTATAAATATATTTACACTCTTTTTATATGAATTGACATGTTATTAATGTGATTAAAATCTAATGTAGATATATAGAAAAACATTATAATGTTTTTGATATTTTATTTTTGAATTAATGATTCTGTTAGCACATTTATTTTCTAAAATACTCTTTACTTATTTATATATATAGCATTATAATTTTTTAATAATAATATTTTTAATAATAATAATATTTTTGCAAAATAATTTTGAATAGAGTTTAAAAAAAGCTTTTGTTTTTCATATTTCTTTGGTATATTAGTTAGGAATTTTATATTGTTTTGGAAAAAACTTAAAAAGTAACTGTGGTTTTCGGTTTGCTATTAGAGAAATCAAAACAACATAATATAAAGCCTTTGTCCAATGAATTATACAATTATAAAAAAAATTAATCAAAATGAAATTAATCCTACGAACATAAATGCTTGAGGACCTAGCATTATCTTGATGCTTGGTAGCAATATTGCTATTAAGATATATATAAAAAACACAAAAACATGTGCATATAAGATGGAATGAGAATCAACAACTTCTTCTTTACGGGTTGCAAACTCCAAGCATGTTGCTTTCCTAGCTAGTATATAGACCTTATGACCAAGTTATTTAACTTGCAGTTGTAGGGCATCTAGGAGAAGCAATTTTGTGGTGTGCCTCATTTCTTTCAACTAAGACTTTCCCTAGATTTTAGAAACACAAGTAGGAACACTAAGAACTTAGAAATAGAAGGCCTATATTAAGAGATCAAGACAACCATAGGGTAAGTTTTAATTGAAAGAAATGAGGCACACCCAGAAATCATGTTTCTCCTAGATATCCTACAATTGCAGGTTAAACAACTTGATCACAAGGTCTTCATATTGTCTACGAAAACGTCAGACTTGGAGTTTGCAACCCTGAAAGAGAATGCTAATAGCCCTACAACATAAGTTGACTCTCCCTCCATTTAATCTTCACAAGTTTCTCTTACTTTATCTTATATATATATATATATATATATATATATATATATATATATATATGAGTAGTTGTATTACTACCAAGCATCAATATAATACTAAGTCATCTATCAATTATGTTGGTATGATTATTTTTTATTTTGGAAAATTTTAGTTTTGTGATAATTATATAATTCATTGGACAAAGGCTTTATGTTAATATTGCTACTCTCATTTTCCTAATGGCCAGCCAACAACCATTATTACTATTTAATATTTTCCCAAAAATAATATAAAGTTTCTATTTAATATACCATTAAAAAAAACGAACAAAGAATGTTTTTAAAGAGTTTTTCAAACTTTATTCAAAACTACTTTAAAAAAATATTATTATCATCAAAATTATTATTATTATTTTATTTCTTTAACTTAGGGGATTTTAAGCTTGAATCACAAGTTACATAATAATTTATAACATAATAACTTTAAAAAAAATATTATTATGCATTAACAAAAAAAATTTAAAATTAACATAATAACATAATCATTAACATGAATGTAAAATATCAAAAATATGTTTATATTTTTTATATACTCATATTAAATTTTAATTCAAAATATTTTTAATATTAATAACATGTGATTAAATGGGACCTGGGAAGTAAGCTTGGCCTATTCAAATAATATGGGGTTTCTAACATAAAGGACTAATTGAGAGAACTTGAAGGAAATTGGGGATCGACCGCTAGGGTTCTGACCACAACTCGGACGACGCAG
The DNA here is from genome assembly GCA_031772625.1 of Pinus tabuliformis. Lineage (NCBI taxonomy): Eukaryota > Viridiplantae > Streptophyta > Pinopsida > Pinales > Pinaceae > Pinus > Pinus tabuliformis. The sequence continues at coordinate 1,524,629,148 of CM062816.1, forward strand.
TCTGCACAGATCAGGCTACCATCACGGGCCTGACCTCTAGCTCTGTTTCGACTGAGCAGTTCAGGGTTTTATCGTAAGGCATATGGATTCACCCCGGGGGGGCGTCAATGCCCTCCCCCAAAGCAAACACTTCGCAGCCAGGACCTGAAAGGACGACTGTGTTTGGTTCTCTTGATGAGGAAGTGATTAACAAGGAGATCCCGCAATGATATGGGCACAATGAGACAGGCAGTCAGGGGGATAAGACAAGCGTCACACCCGGAAGAAAGGACAAACCAGAGGAAGTATCGCAGATCTCTTCGAATACCTGCAAACCAATAGCAACCGAATGGCCCAGAATAGAGTTGCCGGGACAGAAGATTGAAGAACGAATCCAATACATGAGGGATCATGCCCTCATCGGGAAATTTATAGGGTTCTAGCTGACAGAAAGATCCCTATATGGTTGGATTGCAGCGAAGTGGAAACCCAAAGGAGACGTAACTCTGCAGCTAGGGCCGAAAGGGTTCTTTACTGCGATTTTCTTTTGCCTTGAAGACAAATACAGAATCCTGGGTGAAGGGCCTTACTTTTTCAACTCAGCTGGTCTGTATCTAAGGGAATGGATAGCAAGATTTAATCCGGACAAGGAAGACCTCACCTGGGTGCCAGTCTGGATCAGAATGTACTCACTTCCAGATGAATACTGGGATGAAGATATTCTCAAAGACATAGGAAATGGATTAGGGGAATACATAAAAGCGGCGGAAGAAACAAAACTGCGCAGATACACATCCTACGCTCGCATCTGCGTCTTCATGTGCCTGGACAAAGCCCTGCCAGAATCGGTAAGTCTCTCTCACCGTGACAATGAATGGATTCAACCCTTGGATTATGAACATGTCCCTTTTCGTTGCCGAAAGTGCCACGCTCTCGGGCATTTATTCAGGGACTGCCCCCTAAATGCCAAAGCTAATGCTCCTGAACCCTCAGACTCCTTGACCCATGATGGCTTCACTAAAGCACCTAGCTGCAAACGAGCGCACAAAAAACCTTCAACCGGGAAAAAGCCCCAGCAAGACAATGCCCCTGGCCCTGTTATAAGTAACAACTTTGAAATTCTAGCTCAGACCTTGGAAGAGAAAATCCCGTTCTCCAAGCCCAGATCCGCACCCCCATCCTCCTCCTCCCAGCCTCCTCCTTCGGCCTCCCCCTCTGAACATCAAACCCCCAAAGTTACTATGGCGAACCCCAAGGACGGTCGAAAGGAACCTGCAGAAAAAGATAATGAAATGGACGTGGATGGAACTCCAGATCCCCCCCAAAGCTTAGATATTTCCACTGAAGGAAATAGCCAGGTGCAACAGATGGATGAAGAACCAGAAAGTATAGATCTGCACGGACTAGACATTTTAGAACTAGAATTAGCATGCAAAAAGAAGGCCTACGACAGTATCCCAGAGCTTCAGCTCAACAAACTGGAAGTGGTCATCTCTAGGGCTTATCAGCAGCAACAGCTAGGCATCTAGCCAGGAAGTCATTGGGATGGAGGCCTTCCCCCAAAATACTCCAAAAAGAGGGCAAGAAGAACTGATCTCCAACGAACAATAGCAATAGGGAAAATCCTGGTGTACTCAGGCAGGTATGCAAAATTGACGAAGTACTATAAACTCTCTATTAATAGTGAATCATGAAGCTCATTTCGTGGAACTTAAGGGGGCTCAACAGCCCAAGAAAACTCAGAATGTTAAAAAATATGATAAAAATGGAAAAGCCGCAACTATGCTTTCTCCAGGAAACCAAGTGTAACAACTCTACACTAGGCAGTATCCTCTCTAAAGCATGGCCAAGTTGTCAATCGGTGGCAGTGGATGCATCTGGCGCATCAGGGGGTCTTGCCATTGCATGGAACACGCAAGCGCTTACTCTCTCAGACTTCCACGCTTCTCATCACCTCATCCAGGCGGCCTTCCACATATTAGGCACCAATATACATGGAAACCTCTCAAATGTCTATTTCCCACAGGAAGCAGGAAACAAAATAGCTCTTCTCAACACCATAGAAGCTCTGAATAACAATAGAATGCATCCTCTATGGATTATTGGAGGGGATTTTAACATGATCACTAAGTTGGAGGAAAAGATTGGGGGAAGAACTAGATTGGAACAGGAAAACTCCCACTTCAAAGAATTCATCCAGAACACCTCTCTAATAGACTTGCATTTTTGCAATGGCAATTACACTTGGAGCAATCGAAGAGCAGGAAAGCATCAAATCGCTTCCAAACTGGACCGATTCCTCATATCAGATAATTTGGTTCACTTAGGAGGAGACATAGCTAATGCAATTCTACCCCACTCAGGCTCGGATCACTGGCCAATTACCCTCCAGTGGCAACGACCAGGCAACTCCACTAGAAAACCCTTTCGCTTCGAAGAGTTCTAGCTCACCCATCCAACTTTCAAAGACTTTGTCAAAACAACTTGGACAACCTTCACTCCGCCAGAAGGCTCCAAGATGTTCTAGTTCCAACAGAAACTCAAATATTTAAAATACCATCTAAAGCGTTGGAACAATGAGACCTTTGGAAACATCTTTAAGGCGCAACATGACTTAAATAAGGAAATGGCGGAACTCCAGCAAAAAATAAGCACAGGGGGTCACACAGAGGGGACCTTGGAGCAGGAGCAGCGCATCCACAACCAGCTAGAGGAGAGGAGAAAGCAGGAGGAGATATATTGGAAGTAAAAATCCAGGATCAGATGGCTGGAAGAGGGCGAACGGAACACCAAATTCTTCCACCGAACCACTGTTCAACGAAGAATGCACAACAACATCCCCTTCATTCAAAAACAAGGAGGGGCAAAAGCAGAACAACATGAGGAAATTGAGGAGGAGTTCCTAAATCACTTCAAGCAAGTTCATGTAGAGCCCGATGTAGACAGGCGACCTGCAATAGATAGAATTACACATAATGTGCCAAAGTTAATCACAGAGGAACATAATGAACTTCTCCTTCACCCTATACTTACTCAGGAGGTGGACACGACCATGTCCCAGCTCAAGGAAGGAAAAGCCCCTGGCCCGGACGACTTCACCACAACTTTCTTTCACACTTTCTGGGAGCTGATAAAATTGGAGGTCTGGCAAGTTGTAGAGGAATCGAGAGCTCTTCATTGGTTGCTTCCCTCATTCAATTCAACTTTCATTGACCTTATACCAAAAGAGGTGGATTCCATCACCCCGGACAAATTCAGGCCGATTGCTCTTTGCAACGTCATATACAAAGTTATCTCCAAAGTTATCGCCAACAGGTTAAAGCCCCTCTTGCCATTGCTCATCTCTCTGGAACAATCTGGATATGTGGAAGGGAGACAGATCATGGATGGCATTATCCTCTCGCATGAGATCATACACTCCCTCAAGCAGTCCAATCAGGCAGGTATGATTCTAAAGCTTGATCTTTCTAAGGCTTTTGATAAGCTCAGTTGGACTTACATACAACAAATGCTAACTGCCTTTGGATTCTGTCCCATGTGGATCCGTTGGATCATGAGTCTTATCTCCTCCTCCTTCTTCTCCATTCTCGTGAATGAGATCCCTTCTCGCCCCTTCAGACCCTCCCGAGGAATTAGGCAAGGTTACCCTCTCTCCCCCTTCCTCTTTGTTTTAATGGCTGAAGGCCTGGGTCGTCACATTAAACAAGCCCTCCTCTCTCAACAGCTCAAAGGTCTCTCCATTCACCACTCCCTAGCTATATCTCATCAGTAGTTTATTGATGACACCATGCTCTTTGGCTACCCTTCTATCCAGGAAGCCTCCGGCTTTAAAGACATGCTCAATGACTTCTCTGAAGCCTCCGGAACTAGCATCAATAGCTCCAAATCGCAGATCTTTTTCTTTCACACCACTCCTGTCGTTAAGACTTCTGTTGCTCGAATCCTGGGATTCCCCATTGCCACTCTCCCCTCTAAATACCTTGGAGCCCCCCTTTCTGCCTCAGCCATCAAGCATTCCTCCTGGCGTACTCTCATTGAGAAGCTCGAATCTCGCCTCAACCTCTGGACGCACAGAACTCTGAACTTGGCCAGTCGTGTAGTGCTCATAAAGTCAGTTCTTCAGGCAATGCCGCTCTACTTATTCTCAATCCTAGCGGCGCCAAAATGGGTTCTAAAAAGAATTAGGGATCTTCAGCGAGGATTCCTTTGGGGAAATACAACTACAAATCGCAAATGGGCCCTGGTAAAATGGACCACTGTATGCACGCCCAAAGAAAAAGGGGGCATTGGCCTGAGAGATCCCGCGCACAGCAACGCCATCATGAGCGCAAAAATTTGGTGGCAATGGCTCTCTAACCCAGAAAAACCTTGGGCCACCATTTGGACGGCCAAATATGCCAATCACAGACCCCAGGAGGAGCTCATCAGGTTCACTCCCAATGACAAAGGCTCGCTAATTTGGAACGTGGCCAAACAACACTTCCAGTTGATACAACAACATAGTTTTTGGGAGGTAAGAAATGGTAGAACAACACGATTCTGGACAGATGCCTGGAACCAAATGCCACAGCTCAGCCGCATTCTTAACCCACCTCCGAACTCCATTGGGGAGGAACAACAACAAGAAAAGATTCGGAAATATTGGACTCAGGAGACAGAGCAAGGCTTCAGGAAGTGGAAACAGGGTAACCAGTTAATCACAAATGAAAATCACCAAATCGTTGAGGAGCTGGAAAGGGAGCTACGCAAAAGAAGCATCAGACATGATGAAGGCAGAGACATTCTACGATGGGGGTACCAGCCTAAAGGCGCCTTCACCACATCTGAGGCCTACAAAATCATGTGCAATAACCCTACTCCCCCTGACCCAATTTGGAGCAAAATCTGGGGGTTAGGATCTTGGCCCAAAGTCTCCTACTTCCTTTGGTTGGTAGGACATCAGAGAATCCTCACATGGGATAAACTTAGGCGCAGAAATTTTCATGGCCCCTCCATTTGTATTAATTGCAAATCCCATGAGGAAACTCTCCAACACCTCCTGGACTCCTGCCCCTTAGCCAATCAGCTATGGGAAAAGGAAAGCTTCAGATGTCAAAGAAGATGCAGACTTGAGGACGACATAACCAACTCTTTACGTCATTGGCAACAGAATCCTTACAAAAGTGAAATTCTCAACCATTTATGGAACATAATCCCCGGGTTCCTCCTATGGAGCATATGGAAGGAAAGGAACAAACGCATATTCAAAGATCAATGCTCCCCGATAGATAGTATCTGGAGCACGCTTTGTGGGAATCTCAAAGAGACGCTGATGCTCCGCTCATGGACTGAGGAGGACTTTCCGACTCTAGACAATGAGAAAGCCATTTTGGAAAACTGGCAAATGCATCTTCCTCGGGAATCTCACAATAAAGGCCCTCCTAAAAGTAGCAACCTAAAAAATGTCTCCTGGACTGCCCCTCCAAAGCATACCTTCAAGCTCAACTTTGATGGTGCCTCAAAAGGAAATCCTGGAATTGCAGGCTTTGGCAGAATTTCAAGGAATCATGAAGGCACACCCCTGCTGCTCTACTATGGAAACATTGGGTGGGATACCAATAACTTGGCTGAGTTAGAGGGACTATGGCAACGCCTCCTTCTCTCATGGAAACACAACTTCCAACCCCTGGAGGTGGAAGGAGACTTCCAGATCCTTATAAATATGGCCAAGCATCTCCTAAATGGATCTCATGCAAGGAAAATAGCCACCAGTTGGAGGCTTGAAGCAAGACTGGAAGCCATAGAACAAGCGCTCCACAGTAACAGGGCCATCACCTTCAATCACATAAAAAGGGAAGGCAACAAGGTCGCTGACCTCCTGGCCAATATAGGGGTGGAAAATGAGAATACTCTACTCACAGGAAATCTGGATATTATATCGAATCATGATCAGGCACAGGAATGCACTCGTCTGGTCCAAAATGATGCTGCTCCCCCGGATGCGGGTGATAGAATGGATGGGACGCGCGTTTAAATGCAGCCACATGCCAACCATGCGCAGTCGAAAGGAACACACATGGGCGCAGGCCTGTTTTTAGCCGCGCAGGAGTGGTCTGTTTGATATTTACCAGAGGAGCTTAAATGCTCCATCCACCCTTGTACGCAAGCCAGGGTCCGGCTCTTTGGATCACATGAAGGTTGGAGTAATGGCGGACGGGTTGCGAGGGGAAGGCAGGTATGATAAATGCAATGGTGGGTTGGGCTTCACTGCGCTTGTTTATGGTCTGTTCATTGTTCAACCTCAGGGTATGTTTATGCAACCTCTGGAGCTGCGAGCAGCTCCAAGCGGCTGTCTTTCCGTCTGGGCCAACCCACCGCCTGTTTGTGGTCTCCTCGGGACTGGTTTGATTCTCAATTTCACTCTGCGCTCTATACATTCGGGCCCTGCAATCATGGTTAGGCCTCGACAGCGAATGCTCAGCTGTCGAGGCACCTCCCGTGGAGGGTCTTTGCGCCCTCCTGTAGATGATACTTCTCCCCATTGCTGCCATTTCCATTGCCATCGTACCCTTGAAACCAACCCCCTTCAGTGCAGTCAATTCCTTGATTCAAGCGCTCCTGATTCTGCTTCCTCGCCCACCTTCGGCTTTGCCATTTTCAATTTCAACAGTTCTTTGAACTGCCCCCGGATCAGCGCCCATGTGTCGGTTCTCTTCATCAAAGAATCCCCGGATGGCAGCGATACTCAAGACATTCGGGGAAAGTAGCCAGCTGACGGCTCAAAGAAAGTCATGAAGACGCCCTCTACAGATCCAGGTAATGTCTCAAAACGCCCTCTGGCTCAGGAGGCGATGATCAGCCAAAGAGAAGATGTCAACAGGGAAACCGCTCCAACTGCAGCGGAGGTGGAGGAATACAGGTGGTGCCGGGTGGTTGAGGAGGAACCTGAAGAATAGCGGCGCCTTCGTTCCAGGTATCTGCGGCTCATCTGTTAGGATTTTCGGCCTCTCTCACTGTTTTGATTATGTTTTGGTTTTTATGTTTATGTTCTGATGGCAAACTGTCTATGTTTGGGTCTTGGGTTCTGGAATCTTTTTCTGTGGTTGGGAAGTGTTTGTTTCCCCTGCGTGGGATTAATCTGTTGCTCTGCTGACGCCCCTGCGAGAGTTGGTTTATTTTTGGTCTGGTTAAGTCCTTGGACATTGCAGTCTCAGCTGTTCCAAGCTGCCATTATAGGCAACTGGTTCTTTCTGTCTTGAAATGATGTAACTGTTATATGTTTATGTATATAATAGAACAGCTTTAACAAGAAAAAATAACATGTGATTAAATATGTAAAAAAATATTTGCAAAGTGTTTAATATTTTTAAAAATTTAATAAATTAAATTTATAAAATATTTTGAAATAAATCAAAGTTATTCTCAATCATTGTATTTCATCATTATTAATAAAATTATATATATAATTTTTAAAATGGTATATTTATTTAAATTTAATTTTTATAATATTTATTTAAAAATTAAATTATGAAAGTTATTTTAGTTATTCTATATGAAAAAAAAAAAACTAAATTCCCACCATAGAGGATCATATCGTAATAATATTATGAATATAATTATAACATTCAAAACTTATTCTTTATTATCATTGTGAATATAATTATAACATTCAAAACTTATTTTTTATTGATAAAAGCATGGCCAATCATGTAAAGTAAAGCAAAAGAATTAACCACTCATAATTTGCTATAACACTCTATCATTGAGTTATTTTACCATCATAGCAACAATATTTAAATGGATCATGGATCTCTTTATTAATATCTTTAGGGGACGAATCAACCATAGCAAATACCAAATATATGGATGGAATATAAGTAAAGGATTATTATAATGTATCTCAATTTGCTTCCATCAAGAATCAGGGACCATATTCAATCTCAACACATTACTTTAATCATGGTAGAGTGTTTTAAGTAAGTTCGGATATAAGTTGCAACAATGGGTATTATTGGTTGAACCTAATGAGAAGAGTAGTTTTCATAAACTTTGGTCTTTCCACATTGTTTAATTATGATAGTCTCAACCAGAGTAATGCAACCAATAGCAGTAGAATTAAGGAAACCGATAGCATTAGAATTAAGGAAACTCTTATGGTGTGGAGGCAAAGCCAGTGGCTAAGAGATTTTATTTAGTTAATTAGAGAATAGTAGACAATAGTATGAGCTCTTAAGGAAAATAAGGTTTTGGAATCAAACATCAGATCAAAACTTATTTGGAGGATGATTTTGCGTTAGCACATTCCATGGAAAAGGATTTTCAATAAAAGTTAATTTGCGGCGAAGAAGCTGAGATGTCTTAATAATCCTATGGAAATAAGAAAATGTTATTCCATACTAAAACTAAGTAGATTACCGACCTCTACATTTGGGTCAAACTAACATGGGTTTTATGTAACAGGTGAGCTATTAACATTTGGAAGGATAACATTTTTGGGAAGCATGCACTAAAGAAAATTCACGATCTATGACCTTTAAAACAATGGTTGAAGGATGAAAATAAGAAATTGTTACGTGATATCTCTTTTTGGTCCAATAATTTGAGTTAGTGAATGGGATGGAAATTTGGTTCTCCCGCACCCAATTTGTTTCCCCTTGTTTCTTTGCTTATCAATCACCTTAGGTTAGCATACACCATGTGAATTCTTAGTTCCAAATCATAGAGGGAGGGGACTTGTTGACTTCAATGCTAAGAATGGTATTTAAATCAATTCAGTTCTTCATTTATTCCCTTGAGGTATGAAATATGGTATTAGGTGTATCATTTTCATGACCTTCCAAAAATTAGCATCTTCTACTATACAATAGTTTATGAAAATATTTTGACTATAGAGAATTTGCAAAAATGATGGATCCAAGGTCCTTTAATACATTTTCTTCTCCATTTTGAAGTTGAAATAGCTCATCACAAATGTCTTGAGTAGGAATATATAGTCAGAGGTTGGAAATCATCCTTTAACAATCTAAATCATAAAATGAGAATGCCAAACCCACGGAAGAGCATGTTCTCCTAGTAGTGAAAATTATAGTCAAACATTAACATATAATTTAGTTTTCAAGAGAATATGGTCAATGTTTCCCAAATACTGATATTGGAAAATATGGCTAACTTGAAACAAATCTATTTCAATCCAATCTTGGTATTAGAAAATTCTAAAGCATTTTTGGCGAAATATATCATCTCTAAAGGTATAAAACTCAATGTCCATCAAGGATTAAGAAAGGATGAAGAGGAAGTAAAAATTTGAAGATTCCTCAGGAAGTGTTGAATAATGCTGACAAATGGTTCTATTCGCAATCGCTAGTGGTTTTCCTTAGTTGTGCACACAATCTATCTTGTGCATTGATTTGGCCTCATATGGATTCTCTCTCTTCTTTGTGGTTAGTTTTCTCAACTTCTTCTTTTGTGGCTATGCTTTAGTGTATCTCTTTCCTCCCTACTAGTTTTGTTCCAAGCATGGCAATGGATGGTCTCTATTTCCTTAGTTACTCCTATTAGAAATATGTTATCAATAATTGAAAAGGCAAAGAAGATGATGGGATATTATTAGAATATGTTGTTAAAGGATGTTCTCATTGATGTCAGGTAATTGATGTCAAGTATTGATATGTTGTTACTGTCAAAGATGTTGTTGGCATGAGGAGGATGTTGACACAAAGATGATTTCACATGTGATTGGAAATGGTGTTGTATCCAGATCAAAGGTAATGAAATGGAAAAATAAGAGAAGATTGAAAGAAGGAGGAAGATCATAACATGTATGGAAAATTCAAAGCTTAGATATTTCCAAGAAGATTGTTGAACAATAGTGGTGGAGCTAATTGTTTAAGGTGCAGAGAATTTGGAGCAAGTTAAGTTTGGCAAAGGTTTCCAAATGTAGCGAAGAAACTATCCACAGGACTGGGGTGAATGTGGATAGATAGCGCAATTGGCAAAAGAAATTTTTATTGGCCGATGGTGAAACCCCTTATAACAACTCATCCCAGTGGAGTCTTCCTCGGAAAGATCAAAGGTTCCCACAAAGGGGAGCACCTGGGATGATGCAAGACTGGGATGACATCAACCCAGGAGGACTTCCCCATAAGTGCTAAGGAATGTTCTAATAAGTGAAGCTCCAGGATTATGTAATTTCGGGTGGACGAAGTATGTATAAATTTAATGTGTAGATTCACAATTGCTCATGAAATTTACTAGATCACAAGACTTGAAACTACTCTACTTATCTGCGAAAAGAAAATCACAATTGAGAACATAAATATTTAACATGCATTAGGATTCAACACACATACACATAGATTTATCCAGGGGAAAGCAACTGCTCAAAACCCCTTACTATCTGTATTGCATTAATCAAATAATAGAGAAGAAATACATTGCTCTCTCAAGCTTGAGCAACCTGTCAACCCTCAGTTTTGACCCTTTTTTACAGTACGTATTCCACCATTTTACCATCCTTTACCACTATATTTTGATCATATTTGTCATATTTTTTCCTCTTTTTGCACACCAAGGTAAATTCATGATTTTTTTTATTATTTTTATTATTTTTAGTAAAGATTGAGCATTAAAAAATTACTTTGGCAGAAAAAGAATTTCCCGTAATGGCTCCATTGAAGTCGTATGTGCAGGACACCTGGGCATGAACTGAAGGTATATTCAAAATGTACAGGAACTAAGGATGGAGACACTCCTTTTGGCTCGCTCCAAATCATTCAGAACAAGCTTGGTCAAAGCTAGTCAAACTTGACCAATCACTTAGGAAATCCCTTGATTTAGGGGAAGTTTTGGGATTTTGTGGAATCTTTCCATATTTTATGTAACAAAGGGATGAGCTTGACCCTATGAGGTGAAATAGGACTCTTTTTAGTTGTTATAACCATTATAGCTGATTTTGTTACATTCTTAGCCTATTTAAGTATAGCTACTAAGCAACTATGGATACATATTATTATCATTGTGATTGTTATCTTTCTGAATATAATTGAAGACTTGATTTATATTTCTGTTGGATCATTGTTGTGAATGGTGAATTGCTATATCTGATTGTTTTAGAGTGTGCCAGGCAAAGGTGGAGGGCCCCCATACTGAGCTAAGTACATTATATTATTATTTGATGTCAATAATTATGAATATATCAGCATCTTAGTTTTTGTATATTTCCATCATAATCTTTTGCGAATATTTTCTGTATAAACTTATTAGTATGTCATGACCATTCATATTTTGGAATTAATCTCCTTTCAATGACTAGTTTGAATAAGGAAGGATAACCTAGGTCTTCAAGTAGGAGCCTCTTCCTTTTGAACTAAGAATTAGACTGGAATTTTTATTTATACATTCATTCTTTCTTGCTTTTTAAAATCAGGTGTGTTATGCCTTATGATGAAATTGGTTTTGTTGAAATAGAAATCATAAGGAAGGACAATCGAGATCTCTAAGACAAGAGCCTCTTCCTTGTTAACTACAATTCAAATAAAATCACTATTAACTTGTTCATGTTTTTAGATCAAAATTTCTATGCTTTCTTTATAATCAATTGTTTATTTTTGTAATATGCATTTCCATTATTTTCATCTAAACAACTACTTCTTACACTAGTTAAATCTAAGATCCATATACATTGGGTGTGATTCTAAGTTTACCAACCTGGATTGATATTAAAACAAATGCTCTAATTCACCTCCATAAATTGGACTCACATTTTTGGCGTCGTTGTTGGGGAAACACTCTTAGATAAGCTAGTTAGGAAGCTTGTTTAGAACATATAAAAAAATTACAAAAACACTAAGAAAATATAAAAACAAAAATGTTTTAGCATTTTTCATTATGATTATTCATACCTAGACAAAGAGATAAAAAATGTATATATATAAAACAAAACCCCCCAACCACTCAGCCATTGGGGGGAGCAGGACCATCTTCATTTGAATTAACTACAACAATTGCTAGAAAACCAACTTTGGAAGAGTTAGAGGAAAAAAAACGTTCATGGTAAAAGCTAACTCTTGTTGAAAGACAAAATTTGTTAGCTTATGAAGTGAAGAGAAAACAAACACAAGCATAAACATATTCTATATGAAAAAAAAAAACCAAGAAAACCAATTTTTCAACATGTCCTTAAACAACTAGAACAACCAATTAATCAACCTATCCTTAAACAAATAGAGCAAGTTGAAGAGACAAAATTTCAAATTATTACTGAAACATTTGAGATTCCTAAAAAAGAGATGGCAGAAGAAGGAGAAGGATCCAATATTCCCGAACTAAATCCAGAACAATGAATACAATATGAGAGACAACGAAGAGAATGGGCAAGGAAAAGAGAAGAGGAGAGAAAAATATAAGAGGATAGCGAAAGAGAAAATGAAAATAAAAGAAGAGAGGATGGAGGAGTAGACAATGACAAAGAAGCTACTATTTGATTTCCAATCTTAGACACTGGAGCAATCTTGGGAGAACAGGTAAAAATGAAAAATATCCCACCTTCTATTTTACCAAATTTCTATGGTATGTATTCTGAATATCCTGACTCATTCTTGTTTGAATTTGATATTTTATGTCGTACCTATGGTTATACTGATGATACACATAAGCTTCACATTTTTCCTGCCACTCTTAAGGCATCTACATTAAAGTGGTTTATGGGATTAGGTGAACACACTATTACTAGTTGGGAAGACATGAGGAAAATTTTTCTTAAGAAATATCAAGCATATTGTAGGCATATAGATTCAAAATATGACATTTTTAGAATGACTTAACAAGAAGATGAAAGTTTAGATGAATACTTAGAAATATTTCTCTATCTCTATAACTTACAAAAATCTAAACATCATTCTTTAAATTCTAATACTATTCGAACAACCTTTTTAAAAGACATACAAGATGAGTATCTTGATATTCTTAATGTGATGGGAAAATGAGATATTTCATATTTACCATTTGATGAAATTGTAGAGTTATGTCAAAAATATTCAAGAGGAAGAGCTAAAACTGGAAAAAGAGATGTAAATTCCAAAGCTACCAAATAAGCAACAAGAAGTATAACAAGAGCTGAATTAGGAAACTTATTTGAAGACTTCAAAACTGATCTCTTAAGTACATTAGGAACACAAGTTCATATAGTAAAAAAAAGAAAGAAAAAATAAGAATAAGATCAAGTATTATCATTTTTTTGTCCTAAATGTAGAAAGAAACATCCATTGAGAGAATTCCCTTTAGAAAATGTTCATGTTTGTGGAATTTTCACTAAAAATCATGCAACAGATGATTGTCCAAAGTTGAAGGAATTGTAGGAAATCAAATGGAATAAAACTAAGGGATGGAATCTCTTTATTATTTAGCACCAAGAAAACCTTGGCAACCTCGATTTGCAGGTATGTCTCAAAATCCTCCTCAACAATTTCCTCAAAACTATCAATATCCTATTCAAAATTTATGGAATGCTCCTATGCCTTGGCAGGCTTGGCCTCCTCAGTAAACTCAAAATCAACCTTCTCAAGATTGGCAAGGGTATGCTTATGGAACCCAACCTCCTCAACAATATTATCCTCAACCACATCAGTCCTATCCTCAATAACCATATCAGTCATTTCCTCAACAATATTTTCCATACCAACAATTTCAACAACCTCAACAATCAAATCCATCATTACGTGCACCACAATTAACCCAACCTCAACAACTTCAAGTGCCAGCTAGCCAACCACCACCTAGACCAACTCAATTACCAGCCCATCTAGTGGAAAATCCAAGTAATAAACCAATATATAATGTGGAGGAAGGAACTTCATTTTCTACGTATTCAATCCTTCTTATTGAATATGTTCATTTAAGGTCTGAAAAAATTCCACAAAAAGAATCCCCCATCATTATAGAAACAAAATTAGAAGAAAAATGGAGTCATGAAAAATCCAAAATAGAGCACATAATAAAAGATAATCAAATTCAAAAAGGTAAAGCAATAATGACTCAAACACCTCCTTTTCCAGAAAGGTTAATAGAGAAAAAAGCTTTAATTTCTCTTCCTGAATTTGATATCTTAGATGAATTAAAAAATGCTTATGTGGAAAATCCATTATTGCAAGCTATAAAAGATATTTCAATCTATACAAAATCAATTAAGGAATAATGCATAAAGAAAACTATAAAAAGAAAAAAAGATCCGCCAACAATCCATGTGATTGGGAAGCTAGCTAGCCTCATGTCAACAAGTAGTACAATTGAAAAATATGTTGATCCTAGAATTCCAATGGTGACAATTTACATTAACATTTTTTCAATTTTTGAAAATTCTATCGACTTAGGGGATGTTACTAATGTGATGGCGACAGAAACGATGAAATATCTCAATTTTCCAAACATTCTACCAATCACTACAATTTTAGAACTAGATGATAGATCTAAAGTAGTGACGGAAGGTGTACATGAAGATATCATAGTTTCTTTATACTCTTTGGAATATCCTGTAGACTTTTTAGTTCTACAACTAAAGACAAATCTAGGAGGACATCCATTAATTCTTATCAGACTTTGGTTAGCCAAAATTTATGCCTTCATTTGTTGCAGATAAGGAAGTATAATTATCTCACACGGAAATGAAAGAAAGCACATAACACTTTATCTTCCTACTCAATATCCTTGTTTGGTATTATGGTATGATGAAATAGAACAAGAAAATGAATAAATTCAATCCATTCTAAACATTAATCAAGCTTTTGATATCAGAGAAAAGGATAATGAAGATTTAATAGATTTCTTCATTTCAGAACCAGATGTCTCAGAGCAGTTAAGAACCATGCAATATGAGGATGCAAGTCAAATTTTAGAGCAATGTTTTCAGGAAAATTGCGCAATCAATTCTTTGCAAACATCATTTGATGCTATCTTTTCTGTTAACTCAATCACAAATTCTAACAGCAAAATGATTGAAATTTGTCTTGAAAAATGTCTTAACATTGGTAACAATTTACAAACATCACAAGAAGAACAATTAATTGCATTATTAAGGAAATATTCAAAATAATTTGCTTGGGACTATACTAATATGCAAGGAATTCATTTTGACACATGTACTCACCATATTTACGCAAATAATAGTGTAAAACTTGTAAGGCAACCACAACGAAGGATGAACACAATGATGAAAGAGACAGTTAAGGAAGAATTACAAAAATTATTACAGGTAGGATTTATCTACCCTATCTCAGACAGTCACTAGATTTCTCCTTTAGTAGTGGTTCCAAAGAAAAATGGAAAGTGGAGAGTCTGTGTAGACTATAGGGAATTGAACAAAGCAACACTTAAAGATCATTTTCCCTTACCATTCATTGATCAAGTCCTAGATTCACTAGTTGGAAAATTTTATTTCTCCTTTTTATATGGATTTATTGGCTATAATCAAATTAAAATAGCATTAGAAGACGAGGACAAAACTAAATTTATATTTCCTTGGGGTACATATGCATATAATGTGTTACCCTTTGGACTATGTAATGCACCAACTACTTTTCAAAGAGTAGTTATGGCCATGTTTGTTGATTTAATACATGAATTTGTAGAAGTTTATATGGATGATTTCACTATGTATGGAAGCAATTTTGATGATTGTTTAAAAAACTTGGAAAGGTTCTACAAAAATGCATTGAAACGAATTTATCTCTCAGCAATGAAAAGTTATTTATGACTCTAACTGAAGGGATAGTGTTGGGACATCATATTTCTTCTTCTGGAATAAAGGTAGATCCAAAAAAATTCAAATCATTGCAAATTTGTTACCACCAACAAATCAAAAAGAGGTAATACGTTTTCTAGAATATGCAAGCTATTATCAAAGATTTATTGAAAATTTTAGTAAAATGGCCTTGCCCTTATTTAAACTACTTAAAAAGGACATAGAGTTTCAATGGAATACTGATTGTCAAAATGCATTTGAAAAACTCAAACAAAAATTGTCCACAACACCAATTCTCAGAGGACTAAATTGGTCATTACCATTTCACATATCTACAGATTCATCAGATACAACAATAGGGGAATCTTTAGGCCAAAAAGAGAATCAATTGAACTATGATATCTATTTCATTAGCAAAAATTTAACTCCAACTGAGTTGAATTACACAGTTACTGAAAAAGAAATGCTAGATGTAGTACATGCAGTAAACAAATTCAGACATTACATACCAAGATATGAAGTGTTCATTCATACCAATGACTCAACCATTAAGTATCTAATGAATAAGCAAATTACTAATGTAATGATTAGTAGATGGTTGTTATTAATGCAGGAATTTAACATTATTGTATTGGATCAACCAGGAAAAGAGAATCAAGTGGAAAACTTCCTTTCAAGACTTCGTCCTCCTGGTGAGATTGTTCCAGTTTCTAATAACTTTTCAGATGAACACTTATGTGCTATAGCAGTCAAAACTCCATGTTTTTCTGACATAGCTAATTATTTATCATCTGGAAAATTGCCTTCTCATTTCAAAAATAAACAAAAAAAGGAAAATAATTAAAGATAGTGTTAGATATAGTTGGGTTAATGGAGACATTTTCTATACTCGGCCCGATCTATTAGTTAGAAAATGTGTAAACGAAGATAGGATTTTAGAAATTTTAAAGGCATTTCATGATGAACCATGTGGTGGTCATTTTTAATACGAAAGGAAGCATACAAAGTATTGAATCTAGGCTATTATTGGACATCCATATTCAAATATTTAAGGACTTATGTCAAGAAATGTGATAGTTGCCAAAGGATAGGAAGAACTGTGCATTCTGAGAAATTCCTTTGAAGACACAAGTACTTGTAGAGCCATTTGAACAATGGGCTCTTGATTTTGTAGGTCCTATTAATCCACCCTCTAATGGGAAAAAATACATCATAGTATGCACTGATTATGTAACAATATGGGTGGAGGAAAAGACAATGACAAAGGAAACATAAAATGCAGTTGTATGTTTTCTCTTTGAAGAGATATTTGTTAGATTTCGAGTACCAAGAAAGATTGTCACAAAATTGCAAGGAGCACAATTCACTTCAAAGCTTGTCAGAAACCTTACAAAAATGTATAAAATCACAAAATCAACTCTATATCACCTGCAGACGAATGGACAAGTGGAATCAACAAACAAAGTTCTTGAAAATATAATGATAAAGACATTACACAAGAAGGATTGGTAAAAAAAAATGAATGAAGCATTATGGGCCTATAAAATAACATGGAAGAACACTACTAGATTCAACCCTAATCAACTTGTCTACGAGAAAGAAGTTCTTTTACCTATTGAATTTCAAATCCACACATATAGACTTGTAGCTGAACTTGGAATGGACCTATCAGAGGCACAACAACAAAGGATCATGTAGCTAAGTGAATTAGATGAAATCAGAAAAGAAGTTTTAGAACATTCATCATTGGTACAACAACAAAGAACAAAATGGCATGATAGGTTCATTAAAAATAAAATAAAAATCATATAGGGGACTGGGCAATTCAATTTGATTCCAAATACAAGAACTTCAAAGCAAAATTCACCATTGATTGGTTAGGGCCTTATGAAATTGAAGAAGTATATGATAACAAATCAGTTAAAATCAATATTATAGATGAAGCAATAACATCATTTCTAGTCAATGGACACAGATTGAAAAATTACAACAAGCTATGAATAAAGAAGATTTTCTCAAGAAAATATCAACAGAAGAAGACTTGGAAGTTTTGGAAAAGCATAGTAATGTGCCTTCCTTACTTTAAAAAAGAAGGTAAAAAATAATAAAGAGGTTTGGCCGTGAAAATCCAGATTTATGGCACAATACAAACCTGAATTCATATTTGAAAACCAAGTTACTTGGCTAATATGAATTCTAAAAAAAATTGTTTTTAATTTATTTCATTGTTTCATATTTTTCAAACTTTATGCTGGCAATAAGCTAGGATATTCTATTTTTTGCAAAAATAAATTCTCCAACTTAAAGACTTGAGGACAAGTCTCAGAATAAGAAAGGGGGAGGAAAACAATTGCATTTGTTTTTGCCTTGTTAAAATCAATAATATTAGCAACTCAACATACTTTTCAACTCAATCCAGTCATTCATCTGAAGATGTGAATTCTGATGGTGTGCAAGAAAATATGAGTGATTTTTAATAGTTGTCTAAGATAGTTTATATAAGTGATGCTTGCATCATATCTTGAAATAAAATTTTTGATTTCCATATGGTGTTAACTCAGAAGTTATCAATGATTTTTATGTTGTTTGATTATATGTCTTAATTATGATAATTTTCATTATTTAGAATATCTACAATTCAACTGCATCCAGCCATTCATTTGAATATGTGAATTCTGATGGTGTGCAAGAAAATATGAGTGATTTTGAATAGTTGTCTAAGATAGTTTATATAAGTGATGCGTGCATCGTATCTTGAAATAAAATTTTTGATTTCAATATGGTGTTAAATCAGAAGTTATGAGTCATTTTTATGTTGTTTGATTATGTCTTAATTATGATAATTTTTATTATTTAGAATATCTACAATGCAACATTAAATTAGAGATATAATGTATGTTTCATTCAATATACAAATAATGACATTTTGATTCATTTAGTCATGTAATTTGTTCATAATGTCATGGTTTTTTTAATTTTATCGTTGAGAAGATTCCAATTTCTTTTGTATCTAGCATGTTATGGTTGAAAACATGTTGAATTTATACTTAGGAAAGAAAAATTTTATTCTACCAAAAACATTAGTGTGTTTTTTCCTCATAAACCATTGCTTTTTTGCACATAAAAATTTAGTTTTACTAGCATTTTTAAAAAATGTTGAAAATTGTCCCTAAAAAAAATCATCGTTCTAGTATCAACACTTTTTTGTTTTCAAGGTTTTTTTTGCAAGAAAATTTCATTTTCACTGCCATTTTTAAAACATGTTCAAAATTGACCCTAAAAAAACCATCGTTCCAGTATACACACTTTTCATTTATAGCACTGTTTTTGATGTTTTTCGGGGTTTTTTGGTGAGAGTCTCATTTTGAGTTTATAGTTCTCATTTCAAAGTTTACATTGTTAACTCAAAATGAAAAATATTTTCACTTCAAATTTATATGTGATCAATTCAATCAACAGTTTCACAAGGGACCTGAACATGAGGGAAGTTTACATCACAAAGGGACCTGAATATGAGACAAGCCTACTTCACAAAGGGATCTGAAGCTCAACATAAAAATTTGTTATAAGGTACCTGTATGACAAAGAAAAACAAACCAAGGAAAGCTATGAAAAAATTAGTTCATCTCAAATCAACTAAAAGAGCTATTGGAAAGTCACTTCTTTTCAAGCATCAACCAAGGAAAGTAATGGAAATATTGCAAGTAAAAGATTTATTTTAATGCTTTCGATTTTTAAAGAAATTTTTGTAATTAGGAGACTAATTGAGACCTTGGTGCATAAGACTGTAAGCCCTTCATTCCCTACACATACATAAACATTTTACCTTTCGTTCTTTGCACATACATAAACCTTTTCCTTTCATATACATCAACGTGTTTCCCCACCATCCATTCAAATCAAAACTATTGGCCTACAATGAAAATTCAACATGATTAAAAAGGGAAAACTCTTTCCTGCAAAAAATTAGTCCTTTTCTGCAAAAATTCACGTAAAAGACATGGGTTAGTATCATAGAAAAAATAAAAGCATGCTTTTTTGGGTCTTGAAATGACCTTAAAATGGTCATTTTCAAGATATTTCAAGGATAAATCATCAAAAGAAACATATGGGGAATGTAACTGATGATTATCTTTCATCACTTGTGCAATAAAAGAACTTACAAGTAAAAAAAAATCAAGAGAAAAGTTGTTAGGTCCCTATACAACTAGTGTAACCCCTTATTGTTATTAGTGAAACTCCCTTATTATATTGTTGTGCCCATGTAGTCCCCATATTGCTATTATTGTGCCCCATAGAAGCCCACTATTGTTATCATTGTGCCCTTATATTATTATTGTTATGTCGGCTTTGATTATATTATGACCCCTTAGACTCCTATATATAGAAAGGAGGTATTTTCATTTGTATCATCCAAGAATTGTTCATTTATGTAATGTAAAGGAAGTTTCCCCCTTACAGAGGCTGAATTCTAAGGTGTTGATCTATCTTTTCTATCTTTTGTGAGCTGGTTCCATAACATTTGGTATCAGAGCTTTGGATTCTAGGGTTTCGCTGCTCCAAACAAGACATCATGGAATTTTCGCTATAAGTTTGTTTCTACGACGTTTCAGAAGTGAACAACAAAACCCATTTGAGAAGAACTCGCACTGAACCTTGGGTCTGAATTTCAGATCTTGTATCGCTATATTGGCAAAGATATGATCTGAAGAAGTTAGGGTTTTTCCAATCTCCATAATTTAATCTAAAACAGGTCTTCGTGGAATTTTCGCTATACTATTTTCTCTACGAAGTTTCACAAGCTAAAAAGAAAACTTATTTTAGAAGAAATCATTTTGAACCTCGGGTCCAAATTTAAGCTCTTATCTCGCTATATTTACGGATATATGATCTGAGGAAGTTAGGGTTTGTGTAGACTCCCGAATTACATCCTAAATAGGTGACCTGGGGAAAATCATCATAACTTTTGTTCTGAGCATCAGATTGAAATTTCGTAAGAAGTTCCGGAAAGAGGACGACCTGTAGTCTTTTGTATACTATTGTTAGGTATTAAGGTTGAAACAGTGACACATGGAACTTCATACAAGTTCGCTCTACTGAATTGGTCTATAATTAGGTCATCGCGGGAGATTGGGAATAGATATTTCTTTAGGAATCCAATTGCAATTAGACTTGTGGAGATAGAAATAGGAATTAGAGGGCCATTATAGAATGCAATTTCAGAACTTAAAGATATGAGCGTGAAGATTTATAGTCGTTTCAAGATCGAGCTCCTAAAATCAAGAAAAAGCATGATGAGGAAGTTTGATGGCAAGGATATGGTAAATTGGATACTACAGATGGAGTATTTTGATCTACATGGTGTACCATTGTTACAAAAGTTACGTATTGCATCTAATTATTTAGAACCGAATCAATTTTTATGGTATAAATGCCTTTGTTCTCATAAACCACTTGTCACGTGGTCAATTTTAACGGAGGAAATGATAGCACATTATAAGGATACAAAACGAAACACCTTCTTTAGCTAATTGATAAATCTCAAACAAAAGGGTTCAATGGCAGAGCACATTGAGGACTTCCAAAAATTGATTATAAGGGCAAATGATATTGTAGAGAAGAAAATGGGTGATGTCTTCATAGGGACTTTAAAGGATAACATTCAACACGAGGTTCATCTTTGGGAACCTGATTCATAGGAGAAGGCATTTAGGTTGACAAGAAAAAATGAAAGAGAAGTTATGGAAACAAGGAATCCCACCACTCACGACTATAATTATGGAAGTGTTTTTCCTCCTACCCTTCCACAACCTACAAGGTTTACACCACAAAAATTGGAAGAAAAAAGAGAAAAAGGGCTTTGTTACAATTGTGATAGCAAATACACTAAAGGTCATAAGTGTGCTGAGAAGAAATTATTTTACATAGATTATGAAGAAGAGGAAGAAAAGGATCAAGAAACATCAAAAGAAAAGGATATACACCAGGAACCGACCCCAAAGAAAGAAGAAATGAATCCAACCATATCTTGTAAAGCATTGGAAAAAATTACCACTCCTCAAACTCTCAAGATAGAAGGACATATCAAGAAGAAAAGGGTTCAAGAAGTGAAAGATAACATCAAGAAAGAAGAAATGAATCTGACCATATCTTGTAATGCATTGGCCGAAATTACCACTCCTCAAACTATCAATATAGAAGGACATATCAAGAAGAAAAATGTTCAAAAATTGAAAGATCACATCGATCATTAAGAAATGAATCCAGCCATATCTTGTAATGCATTAGAAGAAATTACCACTCCTCAAACTATCAAGATAGAATGAAATATGAAGAAGAAAAGGTAATAGTGTTGATTGGTTCTGATAGTATCCATAATTTTATTCATTGTGAGATAGTCAAGGAATTTAATTTCTTCCTATATCCAGCACCGGAGTGTCAAGTGAAGGTTGCAAGTGGAGGAACCATAAATTGCTCTGGAAAGTTCCATAATATCAAGCTATACATGGGAGAATATGTATTGAATAGCCCAATGATTTCCATTCCAATGGGTGGTGTTGATGTTTTACTAGGAGTGCAATGACTACAATCTTTGGGTACGATAGCTTTTAATTTTCAAGAACTTTTCTTGAAATTTTTCTGGGAAGGAAAGGAAGTTGAATTGAGGGGTATCAAAGGGAAACCTAGAAAGATAATAAACTCTAATAGCATGACAAAGCTTCTAAATAAATAACAACGAGGCGTAATTACACAGTTATGTTCACTAGAGGATCCCACATCGAAATCATGTATTCTCCAGATCTCCAAAACATTTTGGACAATCATTCCAAGGTATTTGAGACTACCAAAGGCCTCCCACCTACTTGTGATCATGGTCATGCTATTCATTTGATTCCAGGAAGTGTTCCTCCAAACATCAGGCCTTAAAAATATCCATATGCCCAAAGGAGTGGGAACTCATTCAAAAGTTGCAGAAGGTCCCAGTTCAAACAATATTGCGATAACTTGACAAGGAAGGAAAAATCATATTGGAACCTGAAGCAGTCACAGAACCGAGAAATCGATAACTACGAAATAGATTAGTTTCAGAGTATCTCATCAAGTGGAAGAACTTACCCATCGAAGATTCCACATGGGAGGACAAGAATTTATATAGAAGCATCAAGAACTACTCAAGTGTTGGGAACAACTCTTTTTGAAGGAGAGGGGCATGTTAGGTCCCTATACTACTAGTGTAACCCCTTATTGCTATTAGTATAACCCCATTATTATATTGTTTTGCCCATGTAGTCCCCATATTGTTATTATTGTGCCCCATATAAGACCACTATTGTTATTATTGTGCCCTTACATTATTATTGTTATGTCGGCTTTGATTATATTATGACCCCTTAGACTCCTATATATAGAATGGAGGTCTTTTCATTTGTATCATCCAAGAATTATTCATTTGTGTAATGTAAAGGATGTTTCCCCCTTGAAGAGGGTGAATTCTAATGCGTTGATCTATCTTTTATATCTTTTGTGAGCTAGTTTCATAACAAAAGTACAACGAGACAAAAAATTTCATTTCAAAATAACCATGAAATAGTCACTATAATCATCAAAGAAGACGAGAGGAATGTAATTATGATGATAGATCATAAGTTTTTTTCAAATGATATGAATAAAACTTATTCTCTAAAGTCAACATGTACAAACCATAAAAAAGTTATGATATCTTATACTTGCAACAAGGTAAGAGGGAAATCAATAAGCAATCTGAAAGGAAATAAGTCGAAATTCAAAAAAAAAAAGAACTAAAGGGTGACAAGGAGAAAGTTATATTGTTGAGGCATGGTGAAACTATTCAATAAGCTAAAGTGCATCTACAGGAATGACATTCAAATTTTAAGAGACAAATAGTGTGAAACGTTCAAAAATTCAGTACGCTCAACACTCAACGAATTCGAAGGCTCGGGCATTGAATGCTCATGACCATTGAAGGCTTGGAATTAGAAAGGCAGGCTCAGAGATGGCTAAAAGGAAAGGTAAGAAAAATAAAAAATCCAAAATATCATTTGATTTTATACCCATTTAAAAGAGGAAAGAAATTAAATGATTTAGCTATGAAATTTTAGGGTATCAAAGATTGCAGAGGAGATCCCAACAATTCGTATTGATAATTTAAGTCATTAAGAGAAAAATCCCTAAAATTTCGAGGCTTCTAAAAGTCCAAGTTGAACTAGGACTAGTTCATAGGTAAATTAGTTGAATTAACTGCCAATATCAACAATTAAAAACTCCAAGTTTTAACTCCAATTGCATGAGACGTCTAATTTCCAAATAGAAATGTGTTAAATGAATGAAGATCGTGACTATTAAAAAAATCCTAGAAGCCGTGTCCATAACTGTCCGAAGGATTTCATTATTAGAAGATTGCTTGAAGCATTTAACGTAGAAATTTCTTGACTGCATAAAAAACTCCTAGAAGCTTGTTAAACACAAAATGTTGTCACTACCAAAGCACTGATGTTAGAAGCCATTTTTGAAATGCAAAATTTTGTGGGTAGACATTGTATCAAAACACATAATTTTTCACTCCATTTTCGAAGTTCTTTTTTGAAGGAAATCAAATTTCAGAGCCTATGATTTACCTCTAAAAAGAACTCAGAGTCCTGGTAAGCAACACCTCTATGATCTTTAAAAAAAATGTTTTTCTTTGATGATCAACTACAGAGAACTTTTTTTTTTCTCTCTCTTTGATGGTCATGCCACATGATACAAATTCTCTGTTATTTACACACAAATTGCAAACAATTTTTTTCTCTTAACAGAGTCCTTATTTTCCCATGAAGTTATTCACTATTGAAGGGTATTTGAAATGGTACAGAGAACAAAAAGAGAAGAAATAGAGCCAACAAAACTTCCAAGTGGAATGCAAAATAAAACCCAAAGGATTTCAAATTGAGAAATGGAATAAAGAGACTGTAGAGAAACTTTATCAAGCAGGTTTCCTAGAGTTTCTCAGGAAATTTGATGGTTATAATGCTAAGGTATCAGAGATGTTTGTATCAAATTACGAGAATGAAAAAACCACTGTAGGAGATATTACCATCGCAATCACACAAGAATATCTTGCTCAGGCTACAACTACCAATGATAGGGGAGAAATATCACAAGGGACAACATTTCAAGGAAAAATGATGGAACTACTTTTTGAAGAAACCAAGAAAAGGTACATTTGATAGATCAAAAGGGATTCCAAGAGAATGGCTTAAAGAACCATGGGCTGATTTGGTCCCCATAATTCAAAATTAGTTTACTTGTGATGGAAGGTACACCGTAGTGCATCTATACCATATCAAGCTTCTTCAGCACATGAAAGGTGCCATTAAGGTAAATATCCCTTATTTCTTTTCTAAGAGTTTATTAAAAATGATTGAATGGTTAAGAAACAGAACTAAAAACAAAGAGGTCAATTATTATCATCAAGGATTAATTAAGATCCTTATTGAGCATCAACTGAAAAACAGAGAAGAGACATGGAAAAGCTTTTTGGACAAAAAACATTTTTTGGAATTTCAAAAGGAAGAAAAGCCAGTTGGAAATGAGGAAGCCTTTGAACATTTGCACCTTTCTAGAGATATCATGCAATCACCATTATACCCAACACTAGTACAAAATGGCCAATTAGTTACTAAAAAAATGACTGAAATTTGCATATAAACAACCATTTTTCAACCAGTGACCAATAGTAGCTAATTTACAGTATCTTATAATGTGACCAACATTTAGTCATTTTTATTTTAGTCATTAATTGGTTGTCTCAATTTTATCATTTAGTAGTATATTTAGTCATAAATTTGGTTCTTAATTTAGTCATTAATTGCCATAATTAACGACTAAATATACAACAAAATATATTACTAGATGATCACCTTAGAAAATCGATTAATGACCAAAGTGTTAGTCGTGTTATAAGACACTGTAAATTAGCTACTAATAGTTGTATATATGAAAAATTTAGTCATCATTTGTAATCACAAATTTATCATTTGCAGTAGTCATTTATCTTTTTCTGGTAGTTTCATATTCATTATATAAACGATTGATTTAGTAGTTTATATTCATTTCATTTACTTTCATTAATAATCATTATAAATGACTAATTTAGTCATATATTCATTTTATTTGTGTTCATCATTAATCAATATAAACTACTAATTTGGTAGTTTTAGAGTGATTTTATGTATTCATTATTAATCAACATAAATTAATTAGTATGATTTTGCAACTAAATTAAAAAAAATGGCATACAATGTGCATGTTCATCTAATATGAAAACACAAAGTTACATATGTTAATTACAATACTAAATAATATCAAGTGCAACTATAAATAATTTCAACCATAAATTATATTATATAAAATGTCAAGTATTACAATATGAGTTTCCAACTTAATATTAGTTGGACTACAATTTACACATGAAATATTGTTTCATCACTTCAAAACATTATCACTGTGTTGCCAAGGCATTGCAAGTGAATTCACCAACTTTGAAGACTTGACCATCAGTCTCTATGTGTGTGTCTTATGTAAGATATTGGCTCTAAGAGTATCACTAGATCAGTTTTCTTCTCTCTCCTTTTTTTTCATTTGTCGCTCCAGTGTTATTTTTCTCCTCTTTCTTCAATTCCTGCTTCTTACCATCATTACTGATCAATTCCTCTCCTGAAAACAAAAGAAGATACAATGCAAAGTATTAGACATGAAATACGACGAATGCTGGAATATCAAGTAAAGTAGACTATAAAATATTTATATAACATATACCTCAACATCAGTAATGTCAATGCCATTTTTCCCCATAAAAGTAAGAGACTCGAACAAGTTTTCTTCACTTTGGTGATAGTGGCCATTATGTGGCCTGATGACTTATAACAAAGAAAATAAAATGTCACCATAGAAAAGAACACCTTAATAACTTAGTATTTAACCTTTAGAGAAAGCTTAAGCACAATCATGCCAACTCACATGTTAAAAGCTTAGGATGTGGATAATTTGTGAAAACAAATAATATGAGGTGTGATGTCTTATCCGTGTCGTTTTATTCGCAACAACATTTCATTCTCTAACACATTAACTTGGTCAAGTATATAGAGAACTTGTGCTCAAATAAAAATATGAAAGTAAACTTTTCTAATAGTCATGATTTTTTTTAACACAAAACAAAAAAAATAATTTCAATTAATATCACGTAATACTAATCTCATCTTCAAGATTTGGATGTTGTTTAAATGGACATGATACCAAGTATTTTCAATTTCATAGTTAAAATACAAAACAAAATCAAAGGAAACATTCAAAATACAATCAAATAAAAAAGAGAGGATATCATGGAATGGACATTGCAATTATAAAAAATATGTTTACCTATCCACTGGTGTCTTGTCTAGCATTCCTAAAACATTTTCTTGCCCAAAATAACCATGAGGTGAAAGAATCACAACATTAAAAACCATAGTAATCCCTACTCGAAACATTTCCAAAGTCAATGGCTCAAGTGCCTCAGCTCCTCTTGTATTGGCAAACCATATGATGTACAAAGTGAACTGCCATAAGCTATTTTTTCTAGAAAATCCTTCACAGTTGAATTTGGAGGTAGTTCTTGCACAGTGATCTATTTAACAACAATAATAAATCATTTATTCATGAAATTGATATGATGGTAGAAATTTAAAACAACATACATAAAAAATTGTGTAAAATATTAGCAAATGAATTTCAAAACAAGCTGATTAGTTACTGATGGAAACACAATATGAATTTAAAAAAAAAACAGATTAGAAAATGAATTCATACTATGTTACTAATGGCTAATGAATTTCAAAACAAGTAGATTAGCAAATGAATTCATACTATGTTTCCATGACATTTTTCTCCTCTTTCTTCAATTCTTGCTTCTTCCCATCAATATTGAGTACCACATCTGAAAATGAAAGGAGATACAATGCAAACTAGAAGATATGAAAGACAATGAACACTAGAATATAATCTAAAGTAGACTATATATATTTATAATAGTGAATTGTCAGGAAAATTATAAATATAAACATAGTCAACAAATTAGTAAAAATCTCATTTATATGTTGAGTCCCATATAACCTTACATTTTACAATGTCCAAAATTAACCTTATAGATTATTTGGCTACTCAATAATCGAAAACAATAAAATTAGTGTTATATTCATTGAGAGTTTCCAACTTAGGGCTAAATTCCACTGAAATTATCCAAAAAGTGCTTCCCCTACTTTATTACAAACATTGCCACACTTAGGGGCTGAATTTGTCCATGAAATGTATCTCGTTGTCCTAATATGTGGAACACGGTGGTAGTTATGTAGGTTGCATTTGTACATAAATGAACAAAAGGTGCCAAAAATGCTTGAAATTAACTAACTTGCAAAGTATTTTTCCTATCATTAAAAATTATGAGTGGTTTTATTTCTTATTATTTTTCTTTCTTTTTATAAACAAAGGCATTATCAACAATTAGGGGGATTGGAAACACCCCTATAGGTTGGAAAGAGCAATATGTGCTTTGGAAATATTTCTAGCAGATTTTGAGGCATTCTAAGGTGTTTTGGTTTACATGTCTAATGGTAAAATATTGGTGGGGGAGGAGTTTCCTACTACTTAGTTGTTGAACAATTTATTCCCTCCTATCTTAGGGTTTTTATTATCTAAGCTTGCTAGGAAGGAAAGTATTGGATTTTTAATAATCTTTTCTTAAGTCTTATTTTTTCTAAAGTTGCACACAACATACACACACAATTTTGATATACAATTTGAGGAGCAACATAGTCCATGCTTAGGAAATAAATATAGGAAATGTTTAGGAGCTCAGTCAATTTAAGTTTATAAGTTTGAGGAGGAAGGAGATGGAGTCTTCAACCAACCGATCGATGAGGATTTGGAGGAAGGATGATAAGGAACTATACCAGAGCCCTTCTTACACGAGGGAAGGGCGAGAGCCAGAAGCCATATGCCAGAAGCCTATAACCTTGAACCGAGCTTCCTGGTTTCACAGACTTGTTATCCTTCCTGTCTCTTTCTGGGGATGACCATCTTTCTGTTCTGGGATGACCTTCCATCTGTCCTTTCTCTTCTCGTGGGTGTGTTCTTCCTAAGTCTTCTGTCTTTCCTTCAACTTCCCTCACCATATGAATAGTGAGTGACCCCTAAGAAGTAAGGGCCCTTATTGGCGACTTGCTTCCGCTCCGCTCCTCGTTCTTCGGTGGTGGGCGGCTTGTATCCTATTCGCCTTTGTCCCTCCTGTCCTCGTCGTTGTTCCCGTCCTCGTTGCCCCCACTAGTTAGTTGTTGAACAATGTATTAACTCCTATCTTAGAGTTTTTATTATCTAAGATTGCTTGGAAGGAATGTATTAGATTTTTAATAATCTTTTCTTAAGTCTTCTTTTTTCTAAAGTTGCACATAATGTACACACACAAAATTATTGTAGAGTGTGTGTCTGCAAGACCATGTTTGAGAATTTATGGAATGAAATTGGAGGCAATTGACCATGATTCTCTTGACATTCAAGGTAAAGGAAAGAGCTAAATGATCACATATTGGTGCCTTGGGGGAGGGTGGTTGTGTGGCAAGCTACTATCTTGTGCCAAGAGTTGTGGAGAGATGAGGTTCATTGTTTTAGTGATCTACATTTAAAAATATATGAGGTATTTGTCAAAGAGAAAAGCATATACATCATGATAAGAGATACTCATTCTCATAGTAGAAAAACACTCCCAAGGACACAATAGAAGCAATAGTGTAAGTGCAGGAGGAAGTTGAAGGCATATCTTCTAAGCCACCATTGACATATAAGGAGGCAATAAGCATCAGGGACATGCATTTTCAGGTTGATAAGACTATCAATAACAGTCTCTTGGTTTGGAGCTATTATTGTCTCTTCCATTAGAAAATAAGATCATTTTCACTAAGTTTTATAGATAGTGCTACTTCTTTTATTAACACTTCCACAGATGTAAGAAACATATCTCACCTCCAAAAAATATTCACAATCAACTCATCTTATAGGGACATTAATATTACCATTGTTTCTTGTAATTTATCTTTTCTCACTTTTCTCCTTAGCACACATTCTACATGGGGTATTTCAATTTTGATAACATTATATTCCAATGAAATTATCACAAACAATTTGAAATTTCTTTGTACAAAAACCCTGCCATTTACCATTTATGTGTAATTGTGGATTTAACTCAAAGTTTTGTTGGGTTTTGTTATATTATTTCCACGACTAGCCTTGTTGGGGGGTGGTTGCCCCCCTGCACGGGGTTCGATGCAATGCCCTGGGAAATTTTTTTTGGACCTTATATTAGGTGGGCGGACTTACCTATGGTTTTGTGCATGGATTTCACACATGGTTATGGGTGCGATGGTTTTCGGTCCATGGTATTTTGTAGATCCGGTTAAGAGAACTACGGTTATGTTTGAATCCATGGTTAATGGATTGGGGTTTATGGATGCTTCTGCATGCATATATATCTATTGTAACATTGAAAGGAATATAATGAAAAATCAATCTAGTAGTCCCAGTTTTTGGATCCAGGGGAAAATCTCCGTGTTTATTTGTTTTATGTGTTATACTCTCGTCATTGTTTATTTTCTGTTTTTAGAATTTGTTTGTAGGTAATTTATGTATGGGGTTAAAACCTACATTTGGTATCAAAGTTGTTTTGGCTTCAAGGGGATGCCTTTGCTGCTAAGGGGTTTTGCTCGAGATTGTGGTAGACCTTGTTCAATGGGAGATCTGCGGGATCGATTCTTGTGGTGAAATAAGTTGGCAAGCAGTGGAAAGATAAAGATCGAGAAATTTAATGGCCATAGTTTTGAGTTGTGGAAACTCAAGATGGAGGATCTGCTGGTGGATAAAGATCAGTGGATCGTGGTAGATCCAAGTACTAAACCAACGACATTGTGTGGTGAAGAATGGAAGAAGTTGGATTAGAAGGAAAAAATCACAATATGATTGTGTCTCAGATTCAGTATTGTTGAATGTATCAGGGGAAGCTACGATGAAGGCTTTGTAGGACAAGTTAGGGACTTTTTACCAATCTAAGTCTTTGGTGAATAAACTATTCCTACGGAAAAAACTATATAACTTGAGGATGAAAGATAAAGAATTGGTGACAGAGCATCTAAATGCATTTAATACTGTGGTAAGACAATTATTATATGTTGATATTAAAATTTCAGATTAAGATAAATGCATCAGTTTTTTGTGTTCTCTACCATACTCTGGTTGTTGCAATAGGTAGCAATGCAACTTCCTTGTAGTTTGATGAAATAGACTCATCCTTGCTGACGGAGGAGATGAGACATAAAAATATGGAGAGCCAAAATGGTGATGCATTTTCTGTATGAGGATGGTCCCAAAATAGAAACAAAAATGAGTCCTCGAGTGGGAGATCAAAATCTAGAGGGAGATCTAAATCTCCAAGAAAACTTGTAAAGGTGTGCTGGGAATGCGAAAAGGAAGGGCACTACAAAAGGGACTATAAATCTAAAGCTCTTGAGAAAGGAAATGGATCTAATGTTGCTCCTTCTGTAAGGGAAAAAACCACCTGAGATGAAGGTGCCGATGTGTATTTTGCTTCTTCTTCGAGTACACATGTAGATCATGAGGCATGGTTTATTGACTCAGGTGCATCCTTTCACTTCACTCCCCATAGAGAGTGGTACTGTGAGTATGAGAAATATGATGGTGGTGATGTCTTCTTAGGTGATGATAGGAAGGTTAGAATCATTGGTCACGGAAAAATCAAGTTTAAGTTGCAAGGTGGAAGGATTATAACAATTCCAGGTGTTCTGCATATTCTTGAATTAGCCAGAAATCTGATTTCAGTAAGCAAGGTAGATGATGCAAGTGTAAAAACAGTGTTTGAAAAATATACCTGCAAGATGGTTTGGGGAGCATTGGTATTGATGTTGGGAGTTCGTATTAGAACTTTGTACAAGATGCAAGGTAGCACTGTTATTGATGGGTGCAACAGTTCTGTGGTTCCTGAAAGTGGAACGGAAAATCTAGTGGTCTTTGCAGAAAAGACCATGCTATGGCATCAAAGGCTTGGACATATTATAGAAAAGGGCCTTTGAATACTTCATGGTATAGAAGATATGTCTAATAGCTCTCTAGATTTTGATTTCTGTGGAAATTATGTATATGAGAAGCAGAATCGGGTGAGTTTCCCCTTTGTTGATAAGAGGGAAAAACATATATTAGAGCTTGTGCACAGTGATGTGTTTGGACTTGTGAAGGTTCCATCACTGGGTAAGTCTATGTACTATGTATCATTTATAGATGACTTCTCAAGTAATACATGGATATATTTCCTCAAGAAGAAATTTGAATTCTTTGATAGGTTTAAAGAATTTAAGGCTCTGGTGGAAAACCAAACAGAGAAGAAGATAAAGGTTCCAAGGATAGACAACGGTGGAGAGTTTTGCAAGAAGGAATTTGAAGAGTTTTGTAAGAAGTTTAGTATATCACGAAAAAACAATACTCCATAAAAACTTGAGAAAAATAGAGTTTCAGAAAGAATGAACAAGATGTTGATGGAAAGGGCAAGAAGCATGCTCAGTGGTGCCGGATTAGGACATGAATTCTGGGTAGAGGCGGTGGAGACTGCATGTTACCTGGTCAACAAATCACCTTCATTAGCATTGGAGGATAAGACTCCACAAGAGGTATGGAGTGGTAATA
Source organism: Pinus tabuliformis (assembly GCA_031772625.1). Classification (NCBI taxonomy): domain Eukaryota; kingdom Viridiplantae; phylum Streptophyta; class Pinopsida; order Pinales; family Pinaceae; genus Pinus; species Pinus tabuliformis. The sequence continues at coordinate 1,524,661,615 of CM062816.1, forward strand.
AACCTTCTCTTTCACATCTGAGGATATTTGGATGTGATGCATATGTGCATGTTCCAAAGGAGAAAAGAACAAAGTTGGATAGTAAATCTGAAAAGTGCATCTTTATTGGGTATAAGGATGGTTTAGAATGTTATAATCTTTGGAATCCAGTAACAAGGAAGGTTGTGTACAACTGAGATGTGGTGTTTAGAGAGGTGAAAGATTTTATTAAACATGAAGTCCTACCCAAAGAAACCTGACAAGATAGAGTTTGAATTAAAGGAGGAAGAATTAGACTCTGCAGCATAAGAGGAATCAAAAGATGAAGAGCCACAAACTCCGGTTGTGAGAAGATTAGTTAGAGAAAGAAGGAAGCTAGAAAGGTATAGTCCATCTGCTTTCTGTTCAAAATTTGCTTTATCTATTATTGATGATGATCCAAAACTGTGAAGGAAGCAGTAGATTCAGAGTATGGAAAAATCTAGAAAGAGGCCATGGTTGATGAAATGGCATCTTTGCACAAAAATGAAGCTTGGGATCTGGTGGAGTTTCCAGTTGGAAGGAAACCCATTGGAAACAAATGGGTGTTCAAGAAGAAGATGAATGCAAAAGGAAAGGTGGAGAAATACAAAGCTTAATTGTTAGAAAAATGTTATTCCCAGGTGCCGGGAATTGATTTTGGTGATATTTTTTCTCCTGTTGCCAAGGTATCATCTATTAGATTACTTTTATCTATTACTTCTGCTTTTGATTTTGAGGTAGAACAAATGGATGTGAAGACAACATTTCTTCACAGGGATCTGGAAGAAGAAATCTACATGAAGTAACCTGAAGGATTTGCGGTGAAGGGTAAGAAAGAACTGGTATGCAAGTTAAAAACGTTTCTGTATGGGTTAAAACACTCACCAAGGATTTGGTATCAGGAATTTGATACATTTATACGGGGACTTGGCTTCACCAGAAGCAAAGCAGATCACCTTGTGTATTTTAAATTAATTGGTGACTGTGTTTATTTGGTCTTGTATGTGGATGATATGTTGCTGGTTGGAAATGACAAAGAAATTATCCAGGATTTGAAGACCAAATTGTCCTCCAAATTTGACATGAAAGATCTGGGTGCGACAAACTATATTTTGGGCATCAAAATTAAATGACAGGAAAACAGGAAGCTCTGGTTAAATAAGAGGAAGTATGTCAAGAAAATACAACAAAGGTTTAATTACCAATGAAGGTTCCTATTCCTATAGGTGTAAATTTATTTGCTGAATAGTGTCCCAAGACACAAGAAGAGGAAGGGGACATGTCCTGTGTTCCATATGTAAGTGTAGTCGGTAGCTTGATGTATGTGATGGTATATACTAGACCAAACATTGCACATGCGATGGGAGTATTGAGCAGGTTTATGTCAAAACCAGGGAAGGAGCATTGGAACACAATGAAGCAGGTTTTCAAGTATTTGCGTGGCACTAGTGATTATGGATTATGCTACCAAGGAAGACCAAGATTGGACAGAGTTTTGGACATCTGTGGCTTTGTTGATGTAGACTAGGCTAGATATCTGGATCAAAGAAGATTTACAAGTGGATATGTGTTTAACCTATTTGGAGGTGCAGCCAGTTGGATGAGCAAGAGACAATCTATAGTGGCACTTTCAACTATAGAGGCAGAATGCATGGCAGCCACTCATGCAAGCAAGGAAGCAGTTTGGTTGCAGAGATTGTGTTCAAGTATGGGGTTAGCACAACGAGCTATGAGGATAGACTGTGATAGCCAAAATGAAATTTTCTTGGCAAGGAACCATGTTTATCATTCAAAGACAAAGCACATTAATTTTAGTATCACTTTGTGAGGGATATGGTCAAAGAAAAAAAAGGTGTTGCTGGTAAAGGTGGAAAGTTTGAAGAATATTGTAGATGCATTAACAAACTCTGTGAGCACTGAGAAGTTCTCTTGGTGTAGAGAAAAAATGGGCGCTGCAGGGTTGGATCAATGACTAAGCTCTCCTGTGGAAAGAAAACAACGAGTGGGAGAATGTTGGGTTGTGTTATATTCTTTCCATGACTAACCTTGTCGGGGGGTATGTAGGGGGGCAGTAGCCCCCCTACACAGGGTCTGGGGCCCGGGAATTTTTTTTTGGACCCTATATTAGGTGGGAAGACCTACCTATGGTTTTGTGCATGGATTTTGCACATGGTTTTGGGCGCGATGGTTTTTGGTCCATGGTATTTTCTAGATTTGGTCAAGGGAACTACAGTTGTGTTCTAATCCAGGGTTAATGGATGCTTTGGCATGTATATATATGTATTGTAACATTGAAAGGAACATAATGAAAAATCAATCTAGTAGCCTTGGTTTTAGGATCCAGGGGAAAATCTCTGTGTTTATTTGTTTTATGTGTTATGCTCTCGCCATTGTTTATTTTATGTTTTTAGAATTCGTATGTAGGTAATTTTTGTACGGGGCTAAAACCTACAAGTTCAAATTCAAAACATATTGCAAGTTTCAATAATATCTATATATTTGAGAATAAATGTTAATAATATATTTGCTCTTTATTGTTCATATCAATTTATTCTTACCTGTTCATAGTGTCATCCCATAAAAGTGGGGCAACATCAAAATTTGAGTGAAGGGGTCCTAGCCAACAATTGAAACTTGACATAGGCCCAATTCTCCATGCAAGTACTAATACAACTTCCAGACCCCAGTCTACAATCTCACTCTATACAAATTAGACAAAATACGCGAAAAAATTGCTAAAAATAAACAAGGACAAAACAACCATTAAAATTGCTAAAAATAAACCATGACAAAACACCCATAAAAATTGATAAAAATAAACCACGACAAAAAACCCATCAAAATTGATAATAAAACACCACTGAGGAAAACATGGTGCTGCAAGCAATAATGAAAATATACACAAGATTTAGCGATTATGTACTTTACCATGTGTTCCAACATTCAGTACAATTGGGCTTCAAGAAAAAACATAAATCAAATGCATTTGGAATTTTTAAATCACTAAAACTCCATCATCAATGTTTTAGAAATTTTATTCAGAGAAACTTCAATATAACTACAAAGAGTTCATGGAAAATATAGAGAAAAATGTGAAGAAACTTCAATGTGGCTGCAAAGAATCCATGGATAATTTACATAAAAAAAATAGGAATTTATATTGAGACAATGGACTAATATCATTGAAGCTCACTTCTAAATTCTGTTGAGCAACCTACTAGGGAAAGAAATACATAATGGAGGAGTTTAGCCAAGCACTGTATCCCTTACATTTCATTTGTGTAGGGATTAGTTTACACAAGTATATCACTTAACTATATGTGATGTGTCTCTCTTAAACTTAAACACACTAGTTGATTTAGAGGGGTTACATGTAATAGATACATGGCGCAGTGAACTATTAATGCAATTCCAAAAGAAACAAATTGTCAAAAATAATCATATTAACCATATTTTACGGTCAAGATGCATTTTTCTGAGATCTTTTCTTCTCATTGCTACCATTAATGGTGCTTTACTTGACACTTTTTGAGGTACCAAAAATATCACTATTGAGAATTATAGCTCGGAAATGAAGTTCTGCACAGGTTCAGTGTGAACATAAGTAGTTTGAGATAATTTTGAAAAATAATTCTATTTTTGGAAAGGTAATTATATTTTGTAATTCACTTTAGTAAAAAAAGTGAAATTTTTATGTTTAGCAATTGAGCCTAAGATTGTATCTCATGCATAACTTAGACTAGGAGGAACCTTAAAAATAGATTCTCTACTAAAAGTATATAGATAGGGAAATGTAGAGGCTTTCAACAAACTTGGGCAGTTGAGTAGGTTTAGCAACATAGAGGGAGAGAGAGCAGGTAACTAGGAAAGAGATGTTTACAACAACACTCAGTCCCATACGATCGCAAGGATAGCACAATATGGATTGTATAGTCATACAAGAAATATTGTTTAGATCCATACAATTATATATATAATATAGTCCATACATGTGCATATAAAGTTTGTATGGGTAGGCCAAACATCTATATAACAGTCATTTTTCTCAGTCCAGTGTGTGTTTGGTATCCATACATGTTTCTGTACAGTTCATATGGGTAGGACAAATTTGGTCAAAGTTTGATCAAATTTGTAACTTAATATGACCTAAGGAACTAATGACAACCAACAATTATAGCCAAACAGAAGATAGGAGGGAAAAAGAAAATCCCCTTCAAAATGAAATGAATAATGAGTATAAGAGCAACATGAAATGAGATAAAAATAGATGTACAAGAGTGTTTTCCCGAGATGAAAAATACTAGAAAGTGAAGAAGGGGCAGTAAATGAAGCATTACCTGAACTAAGGAGCCACTACCACTAGAGGAGGTAGACAATCCTCCTCATAATCTAACTTAATGGTATGGACATCAACACCATGTGTCTGGCAAATAATTTCCTCTAGAAAGATGCTTGGAATAATAGGGTTGTGGTGAGTAATCCTGGCTGACATCAAACTACTCTTGATTATTGGTTGAAGTGGAGGCGAAAGAAGAAGTAGAACCACTCCTCACATATAGGGTTGAATAACTCCTACTATATGGGGAGAAACTGGTCATTCTTCTTTGAGTAGGCATTCTACAGTTGTGATGCTTCCAAGCAACTTTGTTTCTCATAGATGCCCTCAACGTGGCACAGTCTGGAGCCTTGGTGGTGTGGGCCAGGGATAAATGGTGGATGGTTCTTGCATTGTCCAACCAATTTTCATGAATAATTTCAATACCCCATTATCTTGGATCTGATGAAAAGAGGAGGCGTTGTGGGTATATTCTCTAGAATTTCTTTGAAATATGCACAATTTGAGAGAAAATGTATCTCTAATTTGCAAGGAAAAAGCATTGCTGATTGAAGTGTTTGAAGAATGTTGATAAAATTCTACCAAAGTCCCTGTAGATGTAATAAAATCTCCCTCTTATCTAATTTAGACAGGAGATTTAAACATAAAGTTCTCCTTAGTCTCTACCTCAGGGAAAGAGCAAAGTTTGCAAATCATTTCTGCTTGGGGAAGATGGTGATCTGTCTCAACCCTCAAATGATGTGAGAAAATCTAAAGCTTCCAAGAGGAAAGGGAAGCCCAAAAAATGGAACTAGATATAGTATGGCCAAACAAGGGAGACAATCGTGCCTTCTATTGTTCAGTTCTTGTCCCATATTTCTGACAAATAAGTGATTAAAGATATATAAAGGAGAGAACTACACTTGTTTATATTCACTTCTTGTTCCATATTCCCAACTCATTCCTTCTCGAGCAAGACATTTATTCTATCTCATGATTACCCTGATAATCATGATTATGATACTGCATTAGTGCCACCATAGTGAATGCTTCTTGTTGTTGTTTGTTATAAGTTATGATATGGTTTCAGTTGATGGGGTTCCCATCTCATGGGTTGTTGAAACTGACTTTGCATTCATTGTCCAGTCCTTTTCTATAAGATCCATCAGAATTGATAGGCTATCCACTTCGTCCTACATGCCAACTTTAGCTCTACTACCCACATCTCCCATTGGGCATCAATGCCCATGCTAGTAGGTGGAATTTTCTAACTAATGTCTGGTTATGAATTTGCATGAAGTCTTCATGACCAATCCATGTTGAGGGTTACCTGCATCTAGGTACATGCAACCAAATCAGTAGTCACTTGGAAAGTCCAGTTAAATTTTAAACACTCTGATTCATAACTTGGAATGTAAACACATTGTCTCGTCTATATCAAACTACAATCAAGATAATTGTTCTTTATGTTTACATGGACTTTGTTATTTGATTCCAATGAACTTGTAGGATCCCCTGGTATTTTCCTTCTTCATGTTTTAGACAACACAGCTAATGGGCATAAAGAAAATGGCATAGAATGTGCACAAAACGCAAGAATGCCAAGAAGATCCACTTTGTCCTCCATGCCAACTTTACCTCTACTGCCCACATCTCCCATTGGGCATCAATACCCAAGCTTGTAGGTGGCATTTTCCAACCATTGTATGGATATGAATTTCCATCAAGTCCTCATGACCAATCCATGTTGATGGTAGCTTGCATCTAGGTACATGCAATCGGATGAGTAGTCACTTCGAAAATCCAGTTTAAAGTTTAAACATTGTGATTCATAACTTGGAATGTAAACAAATTGCCTCATCTATATCAAATTGCAATCAAGATAGCTATTCTGTGTGTTTACATGGAATTTGTCATTTGATTCAAATGAACTATAAGATCCGTGGTATTTTCCTTCTACGTGGATAACACAATACAGATTTTTACAGTCATACAGATAATATTGCTCAGAACCATCCAATTCTATAGATAGTCCATACATGTGTCCATAAAATTTGTATGGGCAGACCAAACATCTATATAACAATCATTTTTCTTAGTCCAATGTGTTTTTGGCATCCATACATGTGTCTGTACAATTCGTATGGGTAGGATAGATCTGGTCAAAGTTTGATCAGATTTGTAACTTAATATGACCTAAGGAACTAGTGACAACCAATAATTGTAGCCAAACAAAAGATAGGAGGGAAAAGTAAAATCGCCTTTAAAAGGAAATGAAAAATGAGTACAAGAGAAACATGAAATGAGATAAACATAGATGTACAAGAGTGTTGTCCCAGGAAGGAAAACCCTAGAAAGTGAAGAAGGGGCAGTAAAAGAAGCGTTGCCTAAACTAAGTTGCCACTACCATTGGAGGAGGTAGACATTCCTTCTCATCGTCCAACTTAATGGTATGGAAATTAACACCACATGTCTATCTAATAATTTCCTCTAGAAAATAGGGTTGTGGTGAGTAACCCTGGCTGACATCAAACTACTCTTGATTACTAGTTGAAGTCGAGGTGTGTTGGGCAGCGAATCGCCCATGTAATGGTTTTGGGGCTTAAAGCCCACATTTTTAGGTATTGGTATTGTAAAAGATCTGCAAAGTGCACAGAGCGTGAATTGTAACGGGTTAAGTCTAAGGGTAGTCCGCCCTAAATTATTGTAAATTAATCTAGAATGTGTTGGCCTACCCATGGTCTGCGGACCATGGGAATGTATAAATAAGAGCGAGGCTCTAAGTGTAGAAGGCAGCTTTTTGTGAGGTAAGAAGTAATATGGGTGTTTGAATGCAGTATTAGATCTGAGTCTGTAAGTCTGGGTTTTGGGTCATAATTGGGGATAGAGGCTCGGCAGAGATGTGTGTGGAGACCTCTTTAAAGTTCACAACTATGTGTGTGGACCCCTGCAGCTGTGTGCTCAGGGCAAGAAGTGGATTGTAACTGGAAAAATGCATTAATAAAGATAAGTTGGTTCTAGAATATTATGTATCTGTTCTATATTCTAGTCTATGCATCTTTTTATGGTTTATGATTGTGTGTATGTCTGTTATGTTAATTGGTAACTGAAAGCATTGTGCCTTCTTAAGTAATTCAAGATCTATAATAATATTAAGCACAGAAAAGGTAATTTGCATTCGCGCTTGTCCACCAAGTCGAGAGAAGATAGTTACCCTGAACAGGCAACTACGCGGAAGTAGTGCAGTGCGTAGGATAGGCTCACAAACTTCCAGACCTCATCAAGAAATCCCTAGGTTGCGGAAACCTAGTCCTAGCACCCTCCCATACTACCTCGGGTGAGACTTCAGTTTGTGCTCTACAGACTATTGCCGAAAGGGCTGGTAGTTTCGGGATTTGTTTGACTAAACATTTCAGAACCTTGGTCAGGCCCCAATAAGCCAACAAATGGTTCTGTTGCCAGGACTGGGATCTGCCTAAGGGATGTCTGATGTCGAAACACTGGAACCCTACAAAGAAAGCAATTGAAAATTAGTTGGATCAGAAGCTGCACGAGTTCATAATACAAGAAAACAAAACCCCATAGATATCCGAGAAGAGGTGGTTGGATCGATTCATATATACAAAAATCCATAAGATCTTTTTCATGAGCTTCTCTTCATAACTGTACAATTGGATCGTGAGGCTAGCAGACAACCAGGGAAGGTGCAAGCTCGATCAACCGATAGTGTGGACTCTAGAGTTGGTGCGTAGGCTAGAGGCATTTGAAGATAAGATTGCGCGGGCTGTAGACCATTGGTTAGATAAGATAATAGGAGGGTTTATCAATGAATTTTTGATAGACACAACTGTCAGCTATAGCGAAGAAGAAAGAAGTTTTCTCAAGGGACCGCGAGGTAAGTACATCAAGTCTTTGAATACCTAGATTAAGATGTTGTTATGTGAAAAACGGGTGATGCGAATACATTAATGAGTGGAATGACACAGAGTGGAAAGGTCTACAAAGGGATTGAAGGGTTAGGAAATAGTCCTTTAATTTCACCTCCGTGAGTAGGTGAAGAAGAACGCGCTTGGGTTTCTCCAAGGAGTGCGGTCAGTTTGATTAGGCAACACATTCCGCAGTTATCATCCCTGCTAACGCCACCACTCCCATCACCTTCTTCACCTCCAACTTCGCCCACACCGCCTCCACCAAACCAATAGTTTAGCATGGCGAGCATGATCAAGTTGCCTGTATTCAGAGGAGTAGGAAACGAAGATCCAGATCAGTTTTGGTTCGTAGTAAGAGCAGTGTGGGAAGCGAATGGTGTTACTATTGATAACATTGAGAAGGCCACATTGGTAAGTGCGCTGCAGGATCGCGCGCTGACATGGTATATCAAGCACTTGAATGATCACCCGAATGTCGGAATAGTGGAGATCTAGATTACAGAGAATTTAGCCGGCTGAAATCGAAGACGCAGTAGATCATCAGATTCTAGGAGATCGTGATGCTTCCAGGCAAAACCCCCTGGTATATGGATCAGAGGCTGAAAAGTACGATTTGCAAGGATAATATGACACTGAAAGATGTGCAACAATGTGCGTGGTTTGTGGCATCTTTGACACCACACCTGAGGATGGCATTGTCACAACAGAAGCTGTCAACCCAGGCAGAGGCATTGGAAATGGCGATGAGGTTGCACGAAATACCGATACAGGATTTGGGGTTGGGAGTCCAACAAATCCACGTGCAATTACAAAACCTATGCCTAGAGATGCAAAGTTTGAAGCAGGATAGGGGGCCCTGACCAGAGGTGCACGAAGAAGTGTGGTGTATAAAATGTAAAGGCCAAGGTCACGATAAGGATCATTGTCCTGTATTTGCAAACTATTTGGCAGGAGGGGGATCGATGCCATTGAGACTGGAGGCACAAGCAGGGCCGAGTGCGCCCTTGCACTCTGGTGCGCGATTTTTTAGGTGGGAGGAAATCACGCGACGAACAACTGTCACCTGTTGCAGAAGTATACCCAGACTCCACAACAACTGTACTGTAATTTCTGTAGATCAGTGGGACACGATGAGCGAACATGTCGGAGCTATGAGGTAATGATGGATAGGACCCTAGCTTATCAAATGCAGACAAATTGCGAGGTTTCGATCCAGCCGCAACAATAGCGCGGGGTGGATTTCAAGGGTGAGGTCAAGGTTGAGGAGGAATGGGGCCCGGAAGGGACCGTGGATAGCTAATATATTACAATTGTGGAGGGCCTGGGCACTACGCTCGTGATTGTACCAACCCAACGAGACTATCTTGCCCATATTGTGAATAGTTTGATCATGAAATGGTAGATTGTCCGACGATGATCGTACAAATGCACAAAAAAGGGGTGCTACATCCTACCTCGATGCAAAATATCCAAATGATGAGGTCTAAACCACGCGAATAAGATCCTAATGTGAACATGATGCTCAGAAGTGGTGCGACCACGGCAGAAGATAAGGGGAAGCAACCTGAACAAGATACCTGGGTATGTAAGGCTCCTACAAAGGAACCTAAGTTTGACTCAGAACACACAAAGGAAATCTTTATGGAAGCTGAGAAGAGCTTCATGGAGGTCTCTACTTCAGGTAGTAAGGATCAACTAGAAATGGGCCTGGATCCTTCTATGCTAACTACCTTTTTAGAAACATGTATGAAACTGCTATGCGACAATAAAGTAGTCAAAGGACTACAAGAGCTGATCGCTAGGTGTGCAGGGTCAGGGGAACCACACGTAGTTCGAAAAATGGGGAAGCATGCTTTGTGCACTGGAAGGGAAATGTGGTTGATAGCACAAATTGGCAAATATGAGATGGATCAAGTAATCTTAGACTTGGGTTCGGATGCGAACGTGTTACCAAAGCAGACTTGGGAACGCATGGGCATGCCCGTGTTACAATGATCTCCTATTCAATTACAAATGGCGAACCAGAAAAACATCTTTCCCATGGGGAGATTGCAAGGGGTAATAGTGGATATCGAAGGTGCGAGCACGTAGATGGACTTCGAGGTAGTAGAGATTGTAGATGACAGTAATCCTTACCCCGCATTTCTAGGAATAGACTGGGCCACAGATATGAATGGAGTCATCAACCTAAAAAATCGGAAGATGATATTCGAGAAAAATTCCCTATGCGTGGTAGTTCTGCTGGATCATGCTGAAGGAGAATGCTACACCGAACCCATGTGCTACGATGAAGGTGATGAGGAGCTGGATTGGATCTACAAAATAACCGCACGAAACCAGGATTGGCTGAATCTGACTGTAGATGGAAGGTTCTCGTGGGAGCACGCAGAGTCCTGCCATTCGGGTTCAGACGAAGAAGATGAATGATGGCACAATCGGTTGAGTGAAGTGACGACGCTAAATTGTAATATGATGACCAAATCACTGCATTGTGTAACCACCCAGGCTCGAGATCTACCAACATATGATGGATTGACAAGATGGATGAATTATTGAACAAGTTTGAGAGTGTAGTACCAGAGCACCAGAGGTTCGGTGCATTAAAGTAGGTGATGTGCGCAACACCTATGTGTTGGTGGCGAACACATGAAGGAAATTTTGAAAACTGGCGCGACTGCAGACGGATTATGCAGCTAAGGTTTGGGAAGCCAGAACTATGAATAACTGAGAAGTACGATGGACGTGATGACCCATGCATGCACCTCACAAAATGGATCGAAGCCTATGGTGAAGAGCCCCAGCCTAAATGGGTACACTTATTTTATCATACCCTGGATGTCATCACATGAAATGGGTATACGGAGACAGAACTCTGACATGGTACGGGCGAATGGGATATCTTGCGCGAGGGATTTTTGTTAACGTTCTTATTTCAAGACCAATGGGTAGATATTGTTGACGATGTGCTTCAAGTTGTGAAAGCCGCCATTTTCAAAATACCGCAAGAACCACGAGAAATAGTTCAACCAGTATGACCATAGCAGTTAAACCATGCCCTAGAATGTTACAACATGCAAGTGGAGGATGATGATGATGACCCCCGAAATATTAATATTCCAGAAACATAAAGGAGTCGTGAAGTTCGAGGATGATCAATCGAGGACCCCGACATCATCACGCCATTGAAAACGAAATAGGTGAACATTGCTACAGATGCGGAGCTGAAGTATGCAACACTTGGGGACTATTGGGTTGATGCCACGGTGGATAAGTTCGTCGAGTTACTTCGTGAATATCAAGACTTATTCCCGACCAAAATAATGGAGTTAAAAGGGATCCTCGGTGACCTAAGGATGATGTAGATAACTCTGAAACCAGACACGAAGCCAATTTAGTAGTGTCCTTACCATTTGAAGCTGAAGTATAAGGAAAAGGTTTGCAAAGAATTGGACAAAATGATTGCAGCAGGAATTATTGAACCAGTGGAAGAGTCTGGCTGGGTGAGTCCAATGATAGTGCAAGAGAAAAAATAGAAGGGTGAAATTTGAATCTGTGTGGACCTCCGAAAACTGAATGATGCTTGTGTTCACGATTCATTCTTGACACCATTTACAGATGAAGTCCTGGAGAATGTTGGCGGACAGGAAGCGTACTCATTCACTGATGGGTTCTCAGGGTACCATCAGATCAAGATCATGCCGAAAGATAGAAGCAAGACAACCTTCGTGACTGAATGGGGATGTTTTCAGTACATTGTTATGCCCTTTCAGTTAAAGAACGCGCTAGCGATATTTTCGCGCGTAGTAGTGGCTGTGTTCAAGGAATTCATCCATAAGTTTTTGGAGGTTTATCTTGACGATTGGACTGTATTTCGGCTAGTCAAGAAACATATAGCGAGCTTACGGTTGATGCTGGATACTTGTTGACGACACCAGATTCCGCTAAATCTTAAGAAGTGCACCTTCCTTGTCCGCTTTGGAAATTTTCTTGGCCATGTGGTCTGCAGACAAGGCCTGATGGCGGACCCTACAAAGATTGTTGTCATACTCGATCTACAAGTGCCGCGAAGTGTCAAACAACTTCGCACCACGTTGGGGCACATAGGCTACTATCGGAATTTTATTAAGGGCTATGCACAAATCACGACACCAATGGAACAGTTGTTGAAAAAGGACGCTACATATTGTTGGAATGATGATTGTAAGAAAAGTACAGAGATTCTCAAGGAAAAGATGGCATCTGCCCCCATTTTGGTTTTCCCAAAATGGGACATTAAATTTCATGTACATGTTGATGCGTCGTGTATCGCGTTGGGCGCTCACGCAGGAACAAGCAGAAGGCATTGATCACTCGATCGCGTTTGCAAGTCGATGATTGTCCAAAGCCAAAAAGAACTATTCTACCACTGAGCGTGAGGGATTGGCAATGGTATACGCACTCCAGAAATACCGCCACTATCTACTCAGGGGACACTTCAAGATGTATACCGATCATTTTGCATTGAAATACCTGGTGAACAAGCCTATGTTAGGGGGCACATTTGTAGATGGTTGTTACTATTTCAAGAATATGACTTGAAGGTCATCGTAAATCAAGGACGCCTAAATGCAGGCCCAGATCACCTGTCACAAATTGAGAACAGTGAGGAGCCAACAAATTTGGAGGAAGGACTACTTGATGCACAACTCTATGCAATGTGCGTTGTGGATGACCACTTCGAGGATACAATCCACTTCTTAACCACAAGGACCGTGCTGCAGGGATATTCAGTTCAGCAGAGGAAAGAATTGGTGGTATGCGCGACGGTTTTACTGTTATCACGGGGCACCTCTACAAAATTGGAAATGATGAAATAATACAAAGATATGTACCTGAATTTGAACGAGGATATATCCTCGCGTAAGCAAATGGGGGGGCTATAGGAGGACATTATGCGGGACGGGTGACAGCACTAAAGATTCTTCGCGCTGGACTATGGTGGCCAACCCTACATCAAGACTCGAAAGCATACTGTCGGGCCTGTGATGTATGTCAACAGACTGGGAAACCATCGTGAAAGGATGAGATGCCACTCAATCCATAGATGACGCTGTAGCCATTTGAAAAATGGGCGATAGACTTTGTGGGGCCTATCACACCTCAAGGGAAGAGGGGTGCGCGCTACATAATCATTGCAACAGAGTATTTGACTAGATGGGTGGAAGCACAGCCGGTTAAGGACTGCACGACCGCTACAACTGAAAAATGTTTATTCGACAACGTCTTGACACGGTTTGGATGCTCGAAAATTTTAATGAGTGACTTCCGAACACACTTCCTAAATGAAACTATCGGTGCACTTACTGATGAATTCCAAGTGTATCATCAGCAAAGCACACCGTACCATCTGCAAGCGAACGGGACCGTAGAAGAATTCAATAAGATTCTGGAGACTGCGTTGACCAAAGTATGCAACGCATAGTGAATCGATTGGGATTTACGCATACCTACTGTCCTATGGGCATACAAAACCACATGCAAGAAATTGACGGGGCAGACACCGTTCAGGTTAGTCTACGGCACGGAAGCCGTCATGCCAATGGAATACATTGTACCCAGTTTGTGGATAGCAGCGATGACCGACATGGAAGACCACAAAGCCTTGGAAGAGAGGCTTGCGCAACTGGAAGAACTAGAGGAAGAATGGTTTTTGGTAGGATTCCATCAGCAGGTACAGAAACAACACGAGAAAGCTTGGCACGATCACCATATCAAGTTGCGCACATTCAAAGTAAACGATTTAGTATTGTTGTATGATAGCAAGTTCGAGAAATTCCCTGGAAAACTCCGAATGCATTGGTTGGGACCATATGTAGTCAAAGAGGTCACAGATGGAGGCGCGGTCCAGCTCAGCAAGCTTAATGGAGAGCCCTTCCCAGGAAGAGTAAATGGCAGTCGTCTAAAGCTCTACACGAGTGGGCCGATGTCTAACTAATCGACCAAAGTATAGTCTCAGCACTCCAAGTAGTTGAAATAAGGCGTGAGACTATAAACGATTCTGCAGGAAAGTTGCATGGAAACAAGTCTCCACGTAAGGTGCATTTATCACAGGAATCACGGTCACGCATAAAGGGCTGCACTGCTGCGTAGAAAGGTGGGAAAGTGACTGTTGAGGTCACTGTTCATGACAAGATGGTCAATATGAGAGAATGATGAGTGGACGGTGGGCATTTAGGACATGGAGTCAGAACTATATTTGAAAAGATCTCCCTTTGGTATCGCATTAATGAACCAGGAAAGGAGGGAGCGGTCAAATTTGAATATCGAACGGCCTATAAATCATAGCTGGTTGTCTACCAAACAAACCATGGCACTGTGAGACCTAGGTTATTGAGTTATCTGATAGATATGGAACCGTCCAACTTTGATGATTTGAGAATAAACCCAGTGGTTGTAATGTTGCCAAAAGAGATGCAGGACCTTCAGGACAGCGCAATGCCGACAGCCAAGGTCACTGTGCTGAGCCCAACGCCAGTGGTGGGAGATATACCAAAAATTCCCAGACAAATAGCAGGACTGGTCTGGATGTCACCATGAAACCTGTGGTCGGGTAAACGATCTATGAAAGATAAGGGCGAGATGGTGAATCTTGGGATAAAAGACAAAATTCCGTTGAAAAGTGCATCCCTGGGCCGCGTGCCCATGATGAAACTTGAAGATTGGGACCTCGTGGATAACAACATCTCTCTTGCAAAAATGCAACACAAGCTTCAGCAGACATTGAGTATACAAGACCAGAGATTGCTAGCTTGTTTCTCTTGCACAAAGAGTTCACGGATTTGGAATCTCAACTAGAGCTAAAATCGTATAATGGGTTGCTTTGTGTTAACCGAGCAGAGCAAAATGAGCATCATCGATTATGCGAATTAGCAGGGGAAATGGAGCAGGAGCTTGAAGAAGTGTTGTAGGAGGCAAGGATGGAGCAACGAAGCTTAGTGCGTCACTCACAGGGATGGTGGACCGTGAAGCCTTGGTAACGCATCTCGCCGCATTGACGAGTGACTCGGGATGAGTCACGATGATTGTGTTGGAGGCTTGTTGGGCAGTGGATCCCCCGCGTAACGGTTTTGGGGCTTAAAGCCCCCATTTTTGGGTATTGGCATTGTAAAAGCTTAGCGAAGTGCACAGAGCGCGATTTGTAAGGGGTCAAGTCTTAGGGTGGTCCGCTCTAAATTATTGTAAATTTATATAAAATGTGTCGACCTACCCATGGTCCGTGAACCATGGGAATGTATAAATAAGAGCAAGGCTCTAGGACCATGGGAATCTATAAATAACAACGAGGCTCTAAGTGTAAAAGGAAACTTTTTGTGAGGTGAGAAGTAATATGGGTGTTTGACTGCGGTATTAGATCTAAGTCTGTAAGTCCAGGTTTTGGGTCGTAATTGGGGATAGAGGCTCCACAACTGTGTGTGCAGAGACCTGGTTAAAGTCCACAGCTGTGTGCATGGACCCCTGCAGCTATGTGTGTAGGGCAGGAAGTGGATTGTAACTGGAAAAAGGCATTAATAAAGATAAGTTGGTTTTGGAATATTGCGTATCTGTTCTATATTCCGGTTTATGCATTTTTTTATGGTTTTTTGATTGCGTGTATCTATGTTATGTTAAATGGTAACTGAAAGCATTGTGCCTTCTTAAGTAATTCAATATCTATAATAATATTAAGCACAGAAAAGGTAATTTTCATTCGCGCTCGTCCTCCAAGCTGAGCGTAGGTAGTTACCCTGAACAGGCGACTACGTGGAAGTAGCGCAGCGTGCAGGATAGGCTCGCAAACTTCAAGACCTCATCAAGACATCCCTAGGGTGTGGAAACCTGGTTCCAGCACCCTCCCATACTACCTCGGGTGATACCTTAGTCCGTGCTCTGCAGACTATTGCTGAAAGGGTCGGTAGTTTCTGGATTTGTTTGGCTAAACATTTCTGAACCTCAGTCAGGCCCTAATAAGCTAACAAGGTGGAAGAAGAAGTAGAACCACTCCTCACATATAGGGTTGAAGAACTCCTACTAGATGGGGAGAAAATGGTAATGTTTCTCTGAGTAGGAATTCTGCATTGGTGATGCTTCTAAGAAGATTTTTTTCTCATAGTTTCCCTCAATGTGGCACAGTCTAGAGGATTGGTGGTGTGGGAAAGGGAGCAATGTTGGATGGTTCTTGCATTATCCAACCAAGTGTGATGAAGAATTTAAATCCGCCATTGTCTTGAAACTTATGGAAAGAGGAGGCATTGTGGCTAGTTTCTCTAGAATCACTTTGAAATAGGCACAATCTGAGAGAAAATGTATCTCTAATTTGCAAGGCAAGGCATTGCTGATTGAAGTGTTTGAAGAATGTTGATAAAATTCTTCTCAAGTCCCTATAGATGCAATAAAAACTCCCTCTTATCTCATTTGGATAGGAGATTTAAACATAAAGTGCTCCTTAGTCTCTACCTCAGGCAAAGAGAAAAGTCTGCAAATCATTTCTATCAGGAGAAGATGATGATGTTTCTTAACTGTCAACTGATGTGAGCACACTGAAGTTTCCGAGAGGAAAGGGAAGACCAATAGATGGAACTAGAGATAGTATGGCCAAATAATGGAGAGAACTGTGCCTTATATTGTTTAGATCTTGTCCCATATTTCTGACAAATAAGTGACTAAATATGTATAAAGGAGAGAAATACACCTATTTATATTCACTTCTTGTTCCATATTCCCAACTCATTCCTGCTCTAGCAAGACATTTATTTTGTCTCATGACTACCTTAATAATCATGATTATGATATTGCATTGGTGCCATCATACCAAAGCCTTCTTTCTGTTGTCTGTTATAAGTTATGATCTGGTTTCAGTTGATGGGGCTCCCATCTCATGGGTTGTTGAAAATGAATTTGCATTCATTGTCTGGTCCTTTTCTATAAGATACATCAGAATTGACTCTCTATCCACTTTGTCCTCCATGCCAAATTTACCTCTACTACCCACGTCTCCCATTGGGAATCAATGCCCAAGCTAGTAGGTGGAATTTTCCAACTAGTGCCTGGATATGAATGAACTATGATCTATGTGATCTACCTTGCAAATTTGTTTGAGTATTTGTTTTTGCATTTGATAAAAATTTGGATGGATTCTTTTCCTTTTCCTTATTACACTCTCTCTTTTCCATAGCATCAAAAGCATTGGAGAATCTTGGAGATTGGGAATGAGATTTTTTGCAACCCATAAGGAAAAATAAGAATGCTACCTATTTATGAAATTGAATATAAACATAATAAGAATAACTTTCTAGACATGAATGAGTGTTTGAGACTCAGGCCACTACCTGCACAATTATGTAATTTGTATTTATCAAAGGAAAAACTATTAACACTCTAGACCCAATTATTGAGTTTTCAAATCAACTTTGGGTGGTAGTAATCATAATATTCCTAAGCAAAAAATGATCTCAAACTCTGATTTTTATATGACAACCAAAAAGGGACATAACATTTTGTTCATGAAAGGTCTAGTGTGATGTGTCAGTTTTGTTCTGACTAGACATGGTTAAATGTATGGGCCATTATGACTATAGGTTGTGTCTGCATATATATCTTATTTTAACAACTACTTTCAAAGATGGTTGGTGGAAGCATCCTATCTTTTTACATACATGCAACCATGTATAAAATTCTGCTCCAAATGAAACATTGAACTAACTGACTCTGGGGCTACTGCATGGACATTTTATTATTTTGGACAAATTTAAAAGAAATAAAGTGGTTCAAAACCTACACACCATATTACTTTTGAAAACTTAGTTTTGACTATCATGAGGATTAGACAAGTAGTCAAAACTTGTAAACTAATTCCTCCTTTACCTACTATTATCAAATGATGTTGTAATTTACTTCCCTTTGTTTATTTGCATGACCCTATCTTTCTCCATTTTTTATAATACTATTTTGTTGTTGGTGTTATCAAAGTTTAAGAACATTGGTTTCCCAAAACTAGTTGATTAATGACCTAAGGAACTAGTGAAAACCAACAATTGTAGACAAACAAAAGATAGGAGGACAAAATAAAAGCCCCTTTAAAATGAAATGAACAATGAGTACAAGAGAAACATGAAATAAGATAAACATAGATGTACAAAAGCATTGTCCCAAGAAGGAAAACCCTAGAAAGTGAAGATGGGGTTGTAAAATGAGTGTTTCCTAAATTAAGATGCCACTACCACTAGAGGAGGTAGACATTCCTTCTCATCATCCAACTTAATGGTATGGGAATCAAAACCACGTGTCTATTGAATAATTTCCTCTAGAAAGATGCTTAAAATAATAGGCTTGTGGTGAGTAATCATGGATGACATCAAACTTCTCTTGGTTACTGGTTGAAGTGAAGGCAGAAGAAGAAGTATAACCACTTCTCACATACAGGGTTCAAGAACTCCTACTAGATGGGGAGAAATAGGTAATGATTCTCTGAGTAGGCGTTTTGTTGTGGTGATGCTTCTGAGAAGCTTTGTTTCTCATAGTTGCCCTCAACGTGCTACATTTTGGAGCCTTGGTGGTGTGGGCTAGGGAGAAATTTTGGATGGTTATTGCATTGTCTAACTAAGTTTCATCAAGAATTTCAATCCCCCATTGTCCTAGATCTGATGAAATGAAAAGGCACTGTGGGTAGCTGCTCTAGAATTTCTATGAAATAGGCACAATTTGAGAGAAAATGTATCTCTAATTTGAAAGGAAAGGTATTGCTGATTGAAGTGCTTGAAGAATGTTGAAAAAATTCTTCCCAAGTCCTTGTACATGCAATAAAACCTCCCTCTTATCTCATTTAGGTAGGATATTTAAACATAAAGTGTTCCTTAGTCTCTACATCAAGAAAAGAGCAAAGTTTGCAAATCATTTCTGGTAGGTGAAGATGGTGATCAGTCTTAACCCTCAACTGATGTGAGCACATCTGAAGCTGCTGAGAAAAAGGGGAAGCCCAACAGATGGAACTGGAGATAGTATTTCCAAACAAAGGAGAGAACGTTGTCTTCTGTTGTTTATTTCTTTTCCCATATTTTTGACAGATAAGTGATTAAAGATGTATAATGGAGAGAAATACACCTATTTATATTCACTTCTTGTTCCATATTCCCAACTCATTCCTGCTTGAGAAAGACATGTATTCTATCTCATTATTACCCTGATAATCATGACTATGATACTGGATTAGTGCCACCATACATAAGCCTTCTTGTTTTTGTCAGGTATAAGTTATGATCTGGTTTCAGTTGATGGGGCTCCCATCTCATGGGTCTTTGAAACTAACTTTGTATTCATTGTCCAGTCCCTTTCTATAAGATCCATCAGAATCGACAGGCTATCCACTTTGTCCTCCATGCCTACTTTACCGCTACTGCCCACATCTCCCTTTGAGCATCAATGCCCAAGCTAGTAGGTGGCATTTTCCAACCAGTGCCTAGAGATGAATGAACTATGATCTATTTGATCTACCTTGTAAGTGTGTTTGATTCTCTTGCTTTTTTCATTGCATAAAACTTTGGATGGATTATTTTTATTTTTCCTTGTTACCCTCTCTCTTTTCCATAGCATCGAAAAGATTAGAGAAGCTTCTAGATTGGGAATGAGATTTTTTGCGGCCCATAAGGCAAAATGAGAATGCTACTTGTTGATGACACTGAAGATAAACATAATAAGCAGAACTTTCTAGACAAGAACAAGTGTTTGAGATTCAGGCCACTGCCTGCACAATTATGTAATTTGTATTTATGATAGGAACAACTATCAACACTCCAGACCCAATCATTGAGTTTGCAAATCAACTTTGGGTGGTAGGCATCATAATATTCCTAACCAAAAAATGATCTCAAACTCTTGTTTGCAGCAGATGTACTTTGATTTTTATATGACAACCAAAAAGGGACATGACATTTTGTTCATGAAAGGTCCAATGTGATGTGTCAGTTGTGTTTTGACTAGACATGGTTAAATGTATGGGCCATTATCAATATAGGTTGTGTCTGCATATATATCTTATTTTAACCATTGCTTTCAAAGATGGTTGATGGAAGCATCATGTGTTTTTACATACATGCAACCATGTATAAAAATATTCTCCAAATTAAACATTGAACTAACTCACTTTGGGGCTACTGCATGGACATTTTATTATTCTGGACAACTTTACAAGAAATAAAGTGGTTCAAAACTTACACACCATATTACTTTTGCAAACTTAGTTTTGAATATCATGAGGATTAGACAAGTAGTCAAAACCTGTAAAATAATGCCTCCTTTACCTATATCAAATGACATTACAATTTACTACCCTTTGTTATCTGCATGACCCTATCTTTCTGCCTTTTTTATAATACTGTTGTGTTGTCGGTGTTATCAAAGTTTAAGAACATTGGTTTTCCAAAACTAAGTTGATTAATGACCTAAGGAACTAGTGACCACCAACAATTGTAGTTCCTTTGTTGCGTCGATTGAGCAGCAAGGGGGTCACAGGGGGGCGATGGTTTTCAGTCCATGGTATTGGATGCTTCGGAACGTATAAATATGTATTGTAACATTGAAAGGAATATAATGAAAAATCAAGCTGGTAGTCCCGGTTTTGGGATCCAGGGGAAAATCTCTGTGTATATGTGTTTTATGTGTTATGCTCTCGCATTTTTTATATTCCGTGTTTTAGAATTCGTATGCAGGTAATTTTTGTACAGGGTTAAAACCTACATTTGGTATCAGAGCTTTTTTGGCTTCAAGGGGACGCCTTTGTTGCTGAGGGGTTTCACTCGGGCCTGTGGTAGACCCTGTTTCGTGGGAGATCTATGAGATTGATTCTGGTGGTGAAAGAAGATGGCAAGTAGCGGAAAGATAGAGATCGAGAAGTTCAATGGTCATACTTTTGAGTTATGGAAACTCAAGATGGAAGATCTGTTGGTGGATAAAGATCAGTGGATCGCGGTAGATCCAGGTACTAAACCAACGGGAGTGACCAATGAAGAATGGAAGAAGTTGGATTGGAAGGCAAAGAGCACAATACGATTGTGTGTCTCAGATTCAGTATTGTTGAATGTATCAGGGGAAGCTACGACGAAGGCTTTGTGGGACAAGTTAGGGACTTTGTACCAATCTAAGTCTCTGGTGAATAAACTGTTCCTGCAGAAAAAGTTGTATAACCTGAGGATGAAAGATGGAGACTCGGTGACAGAGCATCTGAACGCATTTAATACTGTGGTAAGTCAGTTAGCATCTGTTGATATTAAAATTTCAGATGAAGATAAGTGCATCAGTTTGTTGTGTTCTCTACCAGATTCGTGGGATAGTCTGGTTATTGCAATAGGTAGCAATGCAACTGCTTTGTAGTTTGATGAAATAGTCTTAGCCTTGCTGATGGAGGAGATGAGACGGAAAAATATGGAGAGCCAGAATGGTAATGCCTTGTCTGTACGAGGACGGTCCCAGAATAGAAACAAAAATAAGTCATCGAGTGGGAGAACTAAATCTAGAGGGAGACCTAAATCTCCAGGAAAACCTATAAAGATGGTGTGCTGGAAATGTGGAAAGGAAGGGCACTTCAAAAGGGACTGTAAATCTAAAGCTCTTGATAAAGGAAAGGGATCTGATGATGCTCCTTCTGCAGAGGCAAAAACCACCTCAGATGAAGGTGGGGATGTGTACTTGGCTTCTTCAAGTACACATGTAGATCATGAGGCATGGTTGATTGACTCAGGTGCATCCTTTCACTTCACTCCCCATAGAGAGTGGTTCTATGAGTATGATAATCCAATGGTGGTGATGTCTTCTTAGGAGATGATAGGAAGGCTAGAATCATTGGTCGTGGAAAACTAAAGTTGAAGTTGCAAGGTGGAAGGGTTAGAACACTTCTGGGTGTTCTGCAAATTCCCTAATTGGCCAGAAATCTGATTTCTGTAAGCAAGTCAGATGATGCAGGTGTAAAAATAGTGTTCGAGAAGGATACATGCAAGATGGTTTGGGGAGCATTGGTATTGATGCGAGGAGTTCGGACTAGAACTCTGTACAAGCTGCAAGGTAGCACTGTTGTTGATGGGTGCAACAGTTCTGAAAGTGGAGCAGAAAATCTAGTGGTCTCTGGAGAGAAGACCATGCTGTGGCATCAAAGGTTTTGACATATTGGAGAGAAGGGCCTTCGAAGACTTCATGGTAAAGGTATGGTAGAAGGTATGAGTAATAGCTCTCTAGATTTTGATTTCTGTGAAAATTGTGTATATGGGAAGAAGAATCGGGTGAGTTTCCCCTCTGGTAGTAAGAGGGCAAAACATATATTAGAGCTTGTGCATAGTGATATGTTTGGACCTGTGAAGGTTCCATCACTGGGTAAGTCTATGTACTATGTATCATTTATAGATGAATTCTCAAGGAATACATGGATATATTTCCTTAGGAATAAATCTGAAGTCTTTGACAGGTTTAAAGAATTTAAGGCTTTGGTGGAAAATCAGACAAAGAAGAAGATAAAGGTGCTGAGGACAGATAATGGTGGAG
Source organism: Pinus tabuliformis (assembly GCA_031772625.1). Lineage (NCBI taxonomy): Eukaryota > Viridiplantae > Streptophyta > Pinopsida > Pinales > Pinaceae > Pinus > Pinus tabuliformis. The sequence goes on from CM062816.1 coordinate 1,524,684,400, forward strand.
AATTTTGCAGCAAGGAATTTGAAGAATTCTGTAAGAAGTGCGGTATAGCACGACAGAAGACTACTCCATATACACCTTAGCAAAATGGAGTCGCAGAAAGAATGAACAAGACATTTATGGAAAGGGAAAGAAGCATGCTCAGTGGTGCCGAGTTAGGACAAGAATTCTGGGTAGAGGCGGTGGATACTGCATGTTACTTGGTCAACAAGTCACCTTCATCAGCATTGGAGGATAAGACTCCACAAGAAGTATGGACTGGTAAGAAACCCTCTCTTTCACATCTGAGGGTATTTGGATGTGATGCATATGTACATGTTCCAAAGGAGAAACGAACCAAGTTGGATAGTAAATCCGAAAAGTGCATCTTTATTGGGTATAAGGATGGTTTAAAAGGTTATAAGCTTTGGAACCCAGTCACACGGAAGGTTGTGTATAGCCGAGATGTGGTGTTCAAAGAGGTAAAAGATGTTATTAAACATGAAGTCCAACCAAAGGAACCTGAGAAGATAGAGTATGAGCTAAAGGAGGAAGAATCAGACTCTGCAGCAGAGGAGGAATCAGAAGATGAAGAGCCACAAACTCCGGCTGTGAGAAGATCAGTTCGAAAAAGAAGGCAGCCAGAAAGGTATAGTCCTTCTGCTTTCTATTCAAATTTTGCTTTGTCTGTTACTGATGATGATCCCAGAACTGTGAAGGAAGTAGTAGATTCAGAGGATGGAAAACTCTGGAAAGAGGCCATGGTTGATGAAATGGCATCTTTGCAGAAAAATGAGGCTTGGGATCTGGTGGAGTTGCCGGCTGTAAGGAAACCCATTGGCAGCAAATGGCTGTTCAAAAGGAAGACAAATGCAGAAGGGAAGGTGGAGAAATACAAAGCTCGGTTGGTAGCAAAAGGTTATTCCCAGGTGCCGGGAATTCATTTTGGTGATATTTTTTCTCCTATTGCCAAGGTAACTTCTATTAGGTTACTTTTATCTGTTGCTGCTGCTTTTGATTTTGAGGTGGAACAGATGGATGTGAAGACAACATTTCTTCAAGGGGATTTGGAAGAGGAAATCTACATGAAGCAACCTGAAGGCTTTGCGGTGAAGGGTAAGAAAGAACAGGTATGCAAGTTAAAGAAGTCTCTGTATGGGTTAAAACAGTCACTAAGGATGTGGTATCAGAAATTTGATACTTTTATACGGGGACTTAGCTTCACCAGAAGCAAAGCAGATCACTGTGTGTATTTTAAATTAATTGGTGACCATGTTATTTATTTGGTCTTGTATGTGGATGACATGTTGCTGGTTGGAAATGACAAAGAAATTATCCAGGATTTGAAGACCCAATTGTTCTCCAAATTCAACATGAAAGATCTTGGTGCTGCAAACTATATTTTAGGCATGGAAATTAAAAGAGATCGGGCAAAGAGGAAGCTCTGGTTAAACTAGAGGAAGTATGTCGAGAAAATACTGCAGAGGTTTAATATGTAGGATAGTAAACTGGTGAAGGTTCCTATTCCTGTAGGTGTGAGGTTATTTTCTGAACAGTGTCCCAAGACACAAGAAGAGGAAGAGGACATGTCCCGTGTTCCATATGCGAGTGCAGTCGGTAGCCTAATGTATGAAATGGTCTGTACTAGACCAGACATTGCACATGCAGTGGGAGTATTGAGCAGGTTTATGTCAAAACCAAGGAAGGAGCACTGGACAACAATGAAGCGGGTTTTCAGGTATTTGTGTGGCAGTAGTGATTATGGTTTGTTCTACCAAGGAAGACCAGGATTGGACAGAGTGTTGGATATTCGTGGCTTTGTTGATGCAGACTATGCTGGAGATCTGGATTAGAGAAGATCTACAAGTGGGTATGTGTTTAACCTATTTGGAGGTGCAGTCAGTTGGATGAGTAAGAAACAATCTATAGTGGCACTATCAACTAGAGAGGCAGAATATATCGCAGCCACTCATGCAAGCAAGGAAGTAGTTTGGTTGTAGAGATTGTGTTCAAATATGGGGTTGGTACAGGGAGATATAAGAATAGACTGTGACAGCCAAAGTGCAATTTTCTTGGCAAAGAACCCTGCTTATCATTCAAAGACAAACCACATTGATGTTCAGTATCACTTTGTGAGGGATATGATAGAAGACAAAAAGGTGTTGTCGGTAAAGGTGGACACTTTGAAGAATAATACAGATGCAATGACAAAATTTGTGAGCTCTGAGAAGTTCTCTTGGTGTAGAGAAACAATGGGCATTTCAGGGCTAGAAAAATGACTAAGCTCTCCTGTGGTCCCCTGTGGAAAGGAAACAACAAGTGGGAGATTGTTGGGTTGTGTTATATTCTTTCCACGACTAACCTACGTAGTGAACCTGGGGGTTAGAGGTGGAGGCGGAGGCCCCCCTTTGTTGCACCGATTGCGCAACGGGGGGGTCACAGGGGGGGTAACATCCCCCCTTGTCTGGGGGGTTTGAGGGGGGTGGGTAGCCCCCCTCTACGGGGTTCGAGGCAGCACCCCGGGAAACTTTTTTTTTGGACGCTATATTAGGTTGGGCGAACCTACCTATGGTTTTCGATCCATGGTTTTGGACGCGATGGTTTTTGGTCCATGGTATTGGATGCTTCGGCATGTATAAATATGTATTGTAACATTGAAAGGAATATAATGAAAAAACAAGCTGGTATTCCCGGTTTTGGTATCCAGGGGAAAATCTCTGTGTATATGTGTTTTATGTGTTATGCTCTCGCATTGTTTATTTTCTGTGTTTTAGAATTCGTATGCAGGTAATTTCTGTACAGGGTTAAAACCTACACCACTACCACTAGAGGAGGTAGATAGTCCTTCTCTTCATCCAACTTAATGGGATGGACATCAACATGATGTGTCTACCAAATAATCGCCTCTAGAAATATGCCTAGACTAATAGGGTTGTGGTGAGTAATCCTAGCTGACATCAAATTGCTCTTTATTACTGGTTGAATTGGAGGTGGAAGAAGAAGTAGAACCACTCCTCACATACATGTTTGAAGAACTCCTACTAGATGAGGATAAATGGATAATGCTTCTCTGAATCGGCATTCTGCAGTGGTGATGCTTCTGAGAAGCTTTGTTTCTCATAGGTGCCCTCAACATGGCATAGTTTGGATACTTGGCGGTGTGGGCCAGGGAGAAATGTTGGATGGTTCTCTCATTTTCCAACCAATTTTCATGAAGAATTTCAATCCCCCATTGTCCTGGATTTGATTAAATGAAGAGGCGTTGTGGGTAGCTCCTTTAGAATTGCTCTAAAATAAGCACAACCTTAGAGAAAATTTCTCTAATTTGCAAAACAAGGCACTGTTGATTGAAGTGTTTGAAGAATTTTAATAAAATTATTCCCAAGTCTTTGTAGATGCAATATAACATCTCTCTTATCTCATTTAGACATGATATTTAAAAATAAAGTGCTCCTTAGTCTCTACCCAAGGCAATGAGAAAAATCTGCAAATCATTTCTGCTAAGGGAGGATGATGATTTGTCTCAACCCTCAATGATGTGAGCACATCTAAAGCTGCCAAGAGGAAAGGGAAGCCCAACATATGGATATTATAGGGACCTAACCGTATGACCAAATAAAGGAGATAACTCTGTCTTTTGTTGTTTAGTTCTTGTCCCATATTTCTAACAGATAAGCGATTAAAGATGTATAAAGGAGAGAAATACACCTGTTTATATTCAATTCTTGTTCCATATTCCCAACTCATTCCTTCTTGATAGAGACACTTATTCTATCTCAGGATTACCTTGATAATCATGACTATGATACTGCATTAATTCCACCATACCCAAGCCTTTTTTTGTTGTCTTTTATAAGCTATGATATGGTTTCAATTGATGGGCCTCCCATCTCATGGGTTGCTGAAACTAACTTTGTATTCATTGTCCTGTCCTTTTCTATAAGATCCATTAGAATTAATAGGCTATCCACTTTGTCCTCCATGCCAACTTTACCTCTACTGTCCACATCTTCCATTGGCATCAATGCCTAAGCTAGTAGGTGGAATTTTCCAACTAGTGCCTGGATATGAATGAACTATGATCTATGTGATCTACCTTGCAACTTTGTTTGAGTCTCTTATTTTTTTCATTTGATAAAACTTTGGATGGATTCTTTTTCTTTTCCCTTGTTACCCTCTCTCTTTTCCATAATGTCAAAAGCATTGGAGAAGCTTCTAGATTGCAAATGAGATTTTTTGTGGCCCATAAGGAAAAATTAGAATGTTACTTGTTGATGAAACTGAAGATAAACATAATAAGAAGAACTTTCTAGACAAGAATGGGTGTTTGAGATTCATGCCACTACTTGCACAATTATGTAATTTGTATTTACGACAGGAACAACTATCAACACTCCAGACCCAATCATTGAGTTTTCAAATCAACTTTGCATGGTAGGAATCATAATATTCCTAACCAACAAATGATCTCAAACTCTTGTTTGCAATAGATGTGCTCTGATTTTTATATGATAGCCAAAAAAGGACATGGAATTTTGTTCATGAAAGGTCCTGTGTGATGTGTCAGTTGTGTTATGACTAGACATGGTTAAACGTATGGGCCATTATGACTATAGGTTTTGTCTGCATATATATTTTATTTTAACAACTACTTTCAACGATGGTTGTGGAAGCATCTTGTCTTTTTACATACATGAAATAATGTATAAACTTCTGCTCTAAATAAAACATTGAACTAACTGACTTTGGGGCTACTACATGGACATTTTATTATTCTAGACAACTTTACAAGAAATAAAGTGCTTCAGCCTACTATCTTTAAAATACCTTAGGAGTCAACGAGAGTGCTTTAGCCTGAATGGGTGACCCAACTGAGCTGCACGCTGGAGTGTTACAATGTAAACATTGAAGAAGACAACGAAGATCCACGCAAAATTAACATTCCAAAAACTAAAGGCTATTGTGAGGTTCAAGGGCCATTGATTGAAGACCCTAACATTACCGCGACAGTAAAAATAAAGTAGGTAAACATTGGTACGAAGGCTGAACCAAAGTATGAACTGAACGGAGGATAGACTGTGACAGCAAAAATGAAATTTTCTTGGCAAGGAACCATGTTTATCATTCAAAGACAAAGCACATTAATTTTAGTATCACTTTGTGAGGGATATGGTCAAAGAAAAAAAAGGTGTTGCTGGTAAAGGTGGACACTTTGAAGAATATTGTAGATGCATTAACAAACTTTGTGAGCACTGAGAAGTTCTCTTGGTGTAGAGAAAAAATGGGTGTTGCAGGGTTGGATCGATGACTAAGCTCTCATGTGGAAAGAAAACAACAAGTGGGAGAATGTTGGGTTGTGTTATATTCTTTCCATGACTAACCTTGTCGGGGGGGTATGTAGGGGGGCAGTAGCCCCCCTACACAGGGTCTAGGGCCTGGGAATTTTTTTTGGACCCTATATTAGGTGGGCAGACCTACCTATGGTTTTGTGCATGGATTTTGCACATGGTTTTGGGCGCGATGGTTTTTGGTCCATGGTATTTTCTAGATCTGGTTAAGGGAACTACAGTTGTGTTCTAATCCAGGGTTAATGGATGCTTTGGTATGTATATATATATGTATTGTAACATTGAAAGGAACATAATGAAAAATCAATCTAGTAGCCTTGGTTTTAGGATCCAGGGGAAAATCTCTGTGTTTATTTGTTTTATGTGTTATGCTCTCGCCATTGTTTATTTTATGTTTTTAGAATTCGTATGTAGGTAATTTTTGTACGGGGTTAAAACCTACAAGTTCAAATTCAAAACATATTGCAAGTTTCAATAATATCTATATATTTGAGAATAAATGCTAATAATACATTTGCTCTTTATTGTTCATATCAATTTATTCTTACCTGTTCATAGTGTCATCCCATAAAAGTGGGGCAACATCAAAATTTGAGTGAAGGGGTCCTAGCCAACAATTGAAACTTGACATAGGCCCAATTCTCCATGTAAGTACTAATACAACTTCCAGATCCCAGTCTACAATCTCACTCTATACAAATTAGACAAAATACGCAAAAAAATTGCTAAAAATAAACAAGGACAAAACAGCCATTAAAATTGCTAAAAATAAACCATGACAAAACACCCATAAAAATTGATAAAATTAAACCACGACAAAAAACCCATCAAAATTGATAATAAAACACCACTGAGGAAAGCATGGTGCTGCAAGCAATAATGAAAATATACACAAGATTTAGTGATTATGTACTTTACCATGTGTTCCAACATTCAGTATAGTTGGGCTTCAAGAAAAAACATAAATCAAATGCATTTGGAATTTTTAAATCACTAAAACTCCATCATCAATGTTTTAGAAATTTTATTCAGAGAAACTTCAATATAACTACAAAGAGTTCATGGAAAATATAGAGAAAAATGTGAAGAAACTTCAATGTGGTTGCAAAGAATCCATGGATAATTTACATAAAAAAAATAGGAATTTATATTGAGACAATGGACTAATATCATTGAAGCTCACTTCTAAATTCTGTTGAGCAGCCTACTAGGGAAAGAAATACATAGTGGAGGAGTTTAGCCAAGCACTGTATCCCTTACATTTCATTTGTGTAGGGATTAGTTTACACAAGTATATCACTTAACTATATGTGATGTGTCTCTCTTAAACTTAAACACACTAGTTGATTTAGAGGGGTTACATGTAATAGATACATGGCGCAGTGAACTATTAATGCAATTCCAAAAGAAACAAATTGTCAAAAATAATCATATTAACCATATTTTACGGTCAAGATGCATTTTTCCGAGATCTTTTCTTCTCATTGCTACCATTAATGGTGCTTTACTTGACACTTTTTGAGGTACCAAGAATATCACTATTGAGAATTATAGCTCCGAAATGAAGTTCTGAACAGGTTCAGTGTGAACATAAGAAGTAGTTTGAGATAATTTTGAAAAATAATTCTATTTTTAGAAAGGTAATTATATTTTGTAATTCACTTTAGTAAAGAAAGTGAAATTGTTATGTTTAACAATTGAGCCTAAGATTGTATCTCATGCATAACTTAGACTAGGAGGAACCTTAAAAATAGATTCTCTACTAAAAGTATATAGATAGGGAAATGTAGAGGCTTTCAACAAACTTGGGCAGTTGAGTAGGTTTAGCAACATAGAGGGAGAGAGAGCAGGTAACTAGGAAAGAGATGTTTACAACAACACTCAGTCCCATACGATCGCAAGGATAGCATGATATGGATTGTATAGTCATACAAGCAATATTGTTTAGATCCATACAATTATATATATAATATATTCCATACATGTGCATATAAAGTTTGTATGGGTAGGCCAAACATCTATATAACAGTCATTTTTCTCAATCCAGTGTGTGTTTGGTATCCATACATGTTTCTGTACAGTTCATATGGGTAGGACAAATTTGGTCAAAGTTTGATCAAATTTGTAACTTAATATGACCTAAGGAACTAATGACAACCAACAATTATAGACAAACAGAAGATAGGAGGGAAAAATAAATCCCCTTCAAAATGAAATGAACAATGAGTATAAGAGCAACATGAAATGAGATAAAAATAGATGTACAAGAGTGTTTTCCCGAGAAGAAAAACACTAGAAAGTGAAGAAGGGGCAGTGAATGAAGCATTACATGAACTAAGGAGCCACTACCACTAGAGGAGGTAGCAATCCTCCTCATAATCTAACTTAATGGTATGGACATCAACACCATGTGTCTGGCAAATAATTTCCTCTAGAAAGATGCTTGGAATAATAGGGTTGTGGTGAGTAATCCTGGCTGACATCAAACTACTCTTGATTATTGGTTGAAGTGGAGGCGAAAGAAGAAGTAGAACCACTCCTCACATATAGGGTTGAATAACTCCTACTATATGAGGAGAAACTGGTCATTCTTAATTGAGTAGGCATTCTACAGTGGTGATGCTTCCAAGCAACTTTGTTTCTCATAGATGCCCTCAATGTGGCACAGTCTGGAGCCTTGGTGGTGTGGGCTAGGGATAAATGGTGGATGGTTCTTGCATTGTCCAACCAATTTTCATGAAGAATTTCAATACCCCATTATCTTGGATATGATGAAAAGAGGAGGCATTGTGGGTATCTTCTCTAGAATTTCTTTGAAATATGCACAATTTGAGAGAAAATGTATCTCTAATTTGCAAGGAAGAGCATTGCTGATTGAAGTGTTTGAAGAATGTTGATAAAATTCTACCAAAGTCCCTGTAGATGTAATAAAATCTCCCTCTTATCTAATTTAGACAGGAGATTTAAACATAAAGTTTTCCTTAGTCTCTACCTCACGGAAAGAGCAAAGTTTGCAAATCATTTCTGCTTGGGGAAGATGGTGATCTGTCTCAACCCTCAACTGATGTGAGCAAATCTAAAGCTTCCAAGAGGAAAGGGAAGCCCAAAAAATGGAACTAGATATAGTATGGCCAAACACGGGAGACAACCGTGCCTTCTATTGTTCAGTTCTTGTCCCATATTTCTGACAGATAAGTGATTAAATATGTATAAAGGAGAGAAGTACACTTGTTTATATTCACTTCTTGTTCCATATTCCCAACTCATTCCTTCTCGAGCAAAACATTTATTCTTTCTCATGATTACCCTGATAATCATGATTATGATACTACATTAGTGCCACCATAGCGAATGCCTCTTGTTGTTGTTTGTTATAAGTTATGATCTAGTTTCAGTTGATGGGGTTCCCATCTCATGGGTTGTTGAAACTGACTTTGCATTCATTTTCCAATCCTTTTCTATAAGATCCATCAGAATTGAAAGGCTATCCACTTTGTCCTACATGCCAACTTTAGCTCTACTACCCACATCTCCCATTGGGCATTAATGCCCAAGCTAGTAGGTGGAATTTTCTAACTAGTGTCTGGTTATGAATTTGCATGAAGTCTTCATGACAAATCCATATTGAGGGTTACCTGCATCTAGGTACATGCAACCAAATCAGTAGTCACTTGGAAAGTCCAGTTAAATTTTAAACACTCTGATTCATAACTTAGAATGTAAACACATTGTCTCGTCTATATCAAACTACAATCAACATAATTGTTCTTTATGTTTACATGGACTTTGTTATTTGATTCCAATGAACTTGTAGGATCCCCTGGTATTTTCCTTCTTCATGTTTTAGACAACACAGCTAATGGGCATAAAGAAAATGGCATAGAATGTGCACAAAACGCAAGAATGCCAAGAAGATCCACTTTGTCCTCCATGCCAACTTTACCTCTACTGCCCACATCTCCCATTGGGCATCAATACCCAAGCTTGTAGGTGGCATTTTCCAACCATTGTATGGATATGAATTTCCATCAAGTCCTCATGACCAATCCATGTTGATGGTAGCTTGCATCTAGGTACATGCAACCGAATGAGTAGTCACTTGGAAAATCCAGTTTAAAGTTTAAACATTGTGATTCATAACTTGGAATGTAAACACATTGCCTCATCTATATCAAATTGCAATCAAGATAGCTATTCTTTGTGTTTACATGGAATTTGTCATTTGATTCCAATGAACTATAAGATCCGTGGTATTTTCCTTCTACGTGGATAACACAATACGGATTTGTACAGTCATACAGATAATATTGCTCAGATCCATACAATTCTATAGATAGTCCATACATGTGTCCATAAAATTTGTATGGGCAGACCAAACATCTATATAACAATCATTTTTATTAGTCCAATGTGTGTTTGGCATCCATACATGTGTCTGTACAATTCGTATGTGTAGGATAGATCTGGTCAAAGTTTGATCAGATTTGTAACTTAATATGACCTAAGGAACTAGTGACAACCAATAATTGTAGCCAAACAAAAGATAGGAGGGAAAAGTAAAATCCCCTTTAAAAGGAAATGAAAAATGAGTACAAGAGAAACATGAAATGAGATAAACATAGATGTACAAGAGTGTTTTCCCAGGAAGGAAAACCCTAGAAAGTGAAGAAGGGGCAGTAAAAGAAGCGTTGCCTAAACTAAGTTGCCACTACCATTGGAGGAGGTAGACATTCCTTCTCATCATCCAACTTAATGGTATGGAAATTAACCCCACATGTCTATCGAATAATTTCCTCTAGAAAGATGCTTGGACTAATAGGGTTGTGGTGAGTAACCCTGGCTGACATCAAACTGCTCTTGATTACTATTTGAAGTCGAGGTGTGTTGGGCAGCGAATCGCCCATGTAATGGTTTTGGGGCTTAAAGCCCACATTTCTGGGTATTGGTATTGTAAAAGATCTGTAAAGTGCACAGAGCGTGAATTGTAATGGGTTAAGTCTAAGGGTAGTCTGCCCTAAATTATTATAAATTAATCTAGAATGTGTTGGCCTACCCATGGTCTGCGGACCATGGGAATGTATAAATAAGAGCGAGGCTCTAAGTGTAGAAGGCAGCTTTTTGTGAGGTAAGAAGTAATATGGGTGTTTGAATGCAGTATTAGATCTGAGTCTGTAAGTCTGGGTTTTGGGTCATAATTGGGGATAGAGGCTCGACAACGATGTGTGTGGAGACCTCGTTAAAGTTCATAGCTATGTGCGTGGATCCCTACAGCTGTGTGCGCAGGGCAAGAAGTGGATTGTAACTGGAAAAAGGCATTAATAAAGATAAGTTGGTTTTGGAATATTATGTATCTGTTCTATATTCTGGTCTATGCATATGTTTATGGTTTATGATTGCGTGTATGTCTGTTATGTTAATCGGTAACTGAAAGCATTGTGCCTTCTTAAGTAATTCAAGATCTATAATAATATTAAGCACATAAAAGGTAATTTGCATTTGCGCTCGTCCACCAAGTCGAGAGAAGATAGTTACCCTGAACAGGCAACTAGGCGGAAGTCGAAACACTGGAACCCTACGAAGAAAGAAATTGAAAATTAGTTGGATCAGAAGCTGCACGAGTTCATAATACAGGAAAACAATACCCCATAGATATCCGAGAAGAGGTGGTTGGATCAATTCATATATACAAAAATCCATAAGATGTTTTTCGTGACCTTCTCTTCATAACTGTACGATTAGATCGTGAGGCTAGCAGACAACCAGGGAAGGTGCAAGCTCGATCAACCGATAGTGTGGACTCCAGAGTTGGTGCGTAGGCTAGAGGCATTTGAAGATAAGATTAAACGGGCTGTAGACCATTGGCTAGATCAGATAATAGGAGGGTTTATCAATGAATTTGTGATAGACACAACTGTCAGCTATAGCGAAGAAGAAATACGTTTTCTCAAGGGACTGCGAGGTAAGTACATCAAGTCTTTGAATACCTAGATTAAGATGTTGTTATGTGAAAAATGGGTGATGCGAATACATTAATGAGTGTAACGACACATAGTGGAAAGGTCTACAAAGAGATCGAAGGGTTAGGAAACAGTCCTTTAATTTCACCTCCGTGAGTAGGTGAAGAAGAATGCGCTTGGGTTTCTCCAAGGAGTGCGGTCAGTTTGATTAGGCAACACATTCCGCAGTTATCATCCCTGCTAACACCACCACTCCCGTCACCTTCTTCACCTCCAACTTCGCCCACACCGCCTCCACCAAACCAATAGTTTAGCATGGTGAGCACGATCAAGTTGCCTGTATTCAGAGGAGTAGGAAACGAAGATCCAGATCAATTTTGGTTCATAGTAAGAGCAGTGTGGGAAGCGAATGGTGTTACGGTTGATAACATTGAGAAGGCCACATTGGTAAGTGCGCTGCAGGATCGCGCACTGACATGGTATATCAAGCACTTGAATGATCACCCGAATGTCGGAATAGTGGAGATCTAGATTGCATTGAACAGAGAATTTAGCCGGCTGAAATCGGAGACGCAGTAGATCATCAGATTCTAGGAGATCGAGATGCTTCCAGGCAAAACCCCCTGGGATCTGGATCAGAGGCTGAAAAGTACGATCTGCAAGGCTAATATGACACTGACAGATGTGCAACAATGTGCGTGGTTTGTGGCGTCTTTGACACCACACCTGAGGATGGCATTGTCACAACAGAAGCTGTCAACCCAGGCAGAGGCATTGGAAATGGCGATGAGGTTGCACGAAATACCGATACAGGATTTGGGGTTGGGAGTCCAACAAATCCACGTGCAACTACAAAACCTATGCCTGGAGATGCAAAGTTTGAAGCAGGATAAGGGGCCCTGACCAGAGGTGCGCGAAGAAGTGTGGTGTATAAAATGTAAAGGCCAAGGTCGCGATAAGGATCATTGTCCTGTATTTGCAAACTATTTGGCAGGAGGGGGATCGATGCCATTGAGACTGGAGGCACAAGCAGGGCCGAGTGCGCCCTTGCACTCTGGTGCGTGATTTTTTAGGTGGGAGGAAATCACGCGACGAACAACTGTCACCTGTTGCAGAAGTATACCCAGACTCCACAACAACTGTACTGTAATTTCTGTAGATCAGTGGGACACGATGAGCGAACATGTTAGAGCTATGAGGTAATGATGGATAAGACCCTAGCTTATCAAATGCAGACAAATTGCGAGGCTTCGATCCAGCCGCAACAATAGCGCGGGGTGGATTTCAAGGGCGAGGTCAGGGTTGAGGAGGAATGGGGCCCAGAAGGGGCTGTGGATAGCTAATATATTACAATCATGGAGGGCCTGGGCACTACGCTCATGATTGTACCAACCCAACGAGACTATCTTGCCCATATTGTGAATAGTTTGATCATGAAATGGTAGATTGTCTGACGATGATCGTACAAATGTGCAAAAAAGGGGTGCTACATCCTACCTCGATGCAAAATATCCAAATGATGAGGTCTGAACCACGTGAAGAAGATCCCAATGTGAACATGATGCTCAAAAGTGGCGTGACCACGACGGAAGATAAGGGGAAGCAACCTGAACAAGATACCTGGGTATGTAAGGCTCCTACAAAGGAACCTGAGTTTGACTCAGAACACGCAAAGGAAATGTTTATGGAAGCTAAGAAGAGCTTCGTGGAGGTCTCTACTTCAGGTAGTAAGGATCAACTAGAAATGGGCCTGGATCCTTCTATGCTAACTACCTTTTTAGAAACATGTATGAAACTGCTATGCGACAATAAAGTAGTCAAAGGACTACAAGAGTTGATCGCTAGGTGTGCAGGGTCAGGGGAACCACACGTAGTTCGAAAAATGGGGAAGCATGTTTTGTGCAATGGAAGGGAAATGTGGTTGATAGCACAAATTGGCAAATATGAGATGGATCAAGTAATCTTAGACTTGGGTTCGGATGCGAACGTGTTACCAAAGCAGACTTGGGAACGCATGGGCATGCCCGTGTTACAATGATCTCCTATTCAATTACAAATGGCGAACCAGCAAAATATCTTTCTCATGGGGATATTGCAAGGGGTAACAGTGGATATCGAAGGTGCGAGCACGTAGATGGACTTCGAGGTAATAGAGATTGTAGATGACAATAATCCTTACCCCGCATTTCTAGGAATAGAGTGGGCCACAGATATGAATGGAGTCATCAACCTAAAAAATCGGAAGATGATATTCGAGAAAAATTCCCTATGTGTGATAGTTCTGCTGGATTGTGTTGAAGGAGAATGCTACACCAAACCCATGTGCTATGATGAAGGTGATGAGGAGCTGGATTGTATCTACAAAATAACCGCACGAAACCGGGATTGGCTGAATCTGACTGTAGATGGAAGGTTCTCGTGGGAGCAGGCAGAGTCGTGCCGTTTGGGTTCAGACGAAGAAGATGAATGATGGCACAATCGGTTGAGTGAAGTGACGACGCTAAATTGTAATATGATGACCAAATCACTGCATTGTGTAACCACCCAGGCTCGAGATCTACCAACATATGATGGATTGACAAGATGGATGAATTATTGAACAAGTTTGAGAGTGTAGTACCAGAGCACTAGAGGTTCGGTGCATTAAAGTGGGTGATGTGCGCAACACCTACGTGTTGGTGGCGAACACATGAAGGAAATTTTGAAAACTGGTGCGACTGCAGACGGATTATGCAGCTAAGGTTTGGGAAGCCAGAACTATGAATAACCGAGAAGTACGATGGACGTGATGACCCATGCATGCACCTCACAAAATGGATCGAAGCATATGGTGAAGAGCCCCAGCCTGAATGGGTACACTTATTTTATCATACCCTGGATGTCATCACAAGAAATGGGTATACGGAGACAGAACTCTGACATGGTACGGGCGAATGGGATATCTTGCGCGAGGGATTTTTGTTAACGTTCTTATTTCAAGACCAATGGGTAGATATTGTTGACGATGTGCTTCAATTTGTGAAAGCCACCATTTTCAAAATACCGCAAGAACCACGAGAAATAGTTCAACCAGTATGATAATAGCAGTTAAACCATGCCCTAGAATGTTACAACATGCAAGTGGAGGATGATGATGATGACCCCCGAAATATTAATATTCCAGAAACATAAGGGAGTCGTGAAGTTCGAGGATGATCAATCGAGGACCCCGACATCATCGCGCCATTGAAAACGAAATAGGTGAACATTGCTACAGATGCGGAGATGAAGTATGCAACGCTTGGGGACTATTAGGTTGATGCCACGGTGGATAAGTTCGTCGAGTTACTTCGTGAATATCAAGACTTATTCCCGACCAAAATAATGGAGTTAAAAGGGATCCTCGGTGACCTAAGGATGATGTAGATAACTCTGAAACTGGACAGGAAGCCAATTTAGCAGTGTCCTTACCATTTGAAGCTGAAGTATAAGGAAAAGGTTTGCGAAGAATTGGACAAAATGATTGCAGCAGGAATTATTGAACCAGTGGAAGAGTCTGACTGGGTGAGTCCAATGATAGTGCAAGAGAAAAAATAGAAGGGTGAATTTTGAATCTGCGTGGACCTCTGAAAACTGAATGATGCCTATGTTCACGATTCATTCTTGACACCATTTATAGATGAAGTCCTAGAGAATGTTGGTGGACAGGAAGCGTACTCATTCACTAATGGGTTCTCAGGGTACCATCAGATTAAGATCATGCCGAAAGATAGAAGCAAGACAACCTTCGTGACTGAATGGGGATGTTTTCAGTACATTGTTATGCCCTTTCAGTTGAAGAACGCGCTAGCAATATTTTCACGCGTAGTAGTGGCTGTGTTCAAGGAATTCATCCATAAGTTTTTGGAAGTTTATTTTGACGATTGGACTATATTTGGGCTAGTCAAGAAACATATAGCGAGCTTACGGTTGATGCTGGATACTTGTTGACGACACTAGATTCTGCTAAATCTTAAGAAATGCACCTTCCTTGTCCCCTTTGGAAATTTTCTTGGCCATGTGGTCTGCAGACAAGGCCTGATGGCGGACCCTACGAAGATTGCTGTCATACTCAATCTGCAAGTGCCGCGAAGTGTCAAACAACTTCGCACCACGTTGGGGCACACATGCTACTATCAAAATTTTATTAAGGGCTATGCACAAATCACGACACCAATGGAACAGTTGTTGAAAAAGGACGCTACATATTGTTGGAATGATGATTGTAAGAAAAGTACAGAGATTCTCAAGGAAAATATGGCATCCGCCCCCATTTTGGTTTTCCCAAAATGGGACATTAAATTTCATGTACATGTTGATGCGTCGTGTATCGCGTTGGGTGCTATACTCACGCAGGAATGAACGGAAGGCATTGATCATCCCATCGCGTTTGCAAGTCGATGATTGTCCAAAGCCAAAAAGAACTATTCTACCACTGAGTGTGAGGGATTGGCAATGGTATACGCACTCCAGAAATACTGCCACTATCTACTCAGGGGACACTTCAAGATGTATACCGATCATTTTGCATTGAAATACCTGGTGAACAAGCCTGTGTTAGGGGGGCGCATTTGTAAATGGTTGTTACTATTTCAAGAATATGACTTCAAGGTCATCGTAAATCTAGGACGCCTAAATGCAGGCCCAGATCACCTGTCACAAATTGAGAACGGTGAGGAGCCAACGAATTTGGAGGAAGGACTACTTGATGCACAGCTCTATACAGTGTGCATTGTGGACGACCACTTCGAGGATACAATCCACTTTTTAACCACAAGGACCGTGCTGCAGGGATATTCAGTTCAGCAGAGGAAAGAATTGGTGGTATGCATCGTGGATTTTACTGTTATCACGGGGCACCTCTACAAAATGGGAAATGATGAAATAATACAAAGATATGTACCTGAATTTGAACGAGGATATATCCTCGCAGAAGCACATGCGGGGGATATAGGAGGACATTATGCGGGACGGGTGACAGCACTGAAGATTCTTCGCAAGCCAGACTATGGTGGCCAACCCTACATCAAGACTCGAAAGCATACTGTCGGGCCTGTGACATATGTCAACAGACTGGGAAACCATCATGAAAGGATGAGATGCCACTCAATCCACAGATGACGTTGTAGCCATTTGAAAAATGGGTGATAGACTTTGTGGGGCCTATCACACCTCAAGGGAAGAGGGGTGCGCGCTACATAATCATTGCAACAAAGTATTTGACTAGATGGGTGGAAGCACAACCGGTTAAGGACTGCACGACCGCTAAAATTGCAAAAATTTTATTCAACAACGTCTTGACACGGTTTGGATGCCCGAAAATTTTAATGAGTGACTTCGGAACACACTTCCTAAATGAAACTATCGGTGCACTTACTGAGGAATTCCAGGTGTATCATCAGCAAAGCACGCCGTACCATCTGCAAGCGAATGGGACCGTAGAAGCATTCAATAAGATTCTGGAGACTGCGTTGACCAAAGTATGCAACGTGCAGTGAATCGATTGGGATTTACGCATACCTACTGTCCTATGGGCATACAAAACCACATGCAAGAAATTGACGGGGCATACACCGTTCAGGTTAGTCTATGGCACGGAAGCTGTCATGCCAATGGAATACATTGTACCCAGTTTGCGGATAGCAACGATGACCGACATGGAAGACCACAAAGCCTTGGAAGAGAGGCTTGCGTAACTGGAAGAACTAGAAGAAGAATGGTTTTTGGTAGGATTCCATCAGTAGGTACAGAAACAACACGAGAAAGCTTGGCACGATCACCATATCAAGTTGCGCACATTCAAAGTAAACGATTTAGTATTGTTGTATGATAGCAAGTTCGAGAAATTCCCTGGAAAACTCTGAATGCATTGGTTGGGACCATATGTAGTCAAAGAGGTCATAGATGGAGGCGCGGTCCAGCTCAGCAAGCTTAATGGAGAGCCCTTCCCAGGAAGAGTAAATGGCAGTCGCCTAAAGCTCTACACGAGTGGGTCGGCTGTCTAACTAATCGACCGAAGTATAGTCTCAGCACTCCAAGCAGTTGAAATAAGGCGTGAGACTATAAATGAGTCTGCAGGAAAGTTGCACGGAAACAAGGTTCCACGTAAGGTGCATTTATCACAGGAATCACGGTCACGCATAAAGGGCTGCACTGCTGCGTAGAAAGGTGGGAAGGTGACCGTTGAGGTCACTATTCATGACAAGATGGTCAATATGAGAGAATGATGAGTGGACGGTGGGCATTTAAGACATGGAGTCAGAACTATATTTGAAAAGATCTCCCTTTAGTATCGCATTAATGAACCAGGAAAGGAGGGAACGATCAAATTTGAATATCGACCGGCCTATAAATCATAGCTGGTTGTCTACCAAACAAACCATGGCACTGTGAGACCTGGGTTATTGAGTTATCCGATAGATATGGAACCGTCCAACTTTGATGATTTGAGAATAAACCCAGTGGTTGCAACGTTGCCAAAAGAGATGCAGGACCTTCAGGACAGCGTAATGCCGACAGCCAAGGTCGTTGTGCTGAGCCCAACACCAGTGGTGGGAGATATACCAAAAATTCCCAGAAAAATAGCAGGATTGGTCTGGATGTCACCGTGAAACTTGTGGTCGGGTAAACGATCTATGAAAGATAATGGTGAGATGGTGAATCTTGGGATAAAAGATAAAATTTTGTTGAAAAGTGCATCCCTGGGTTGCGTGCCCATGATGAAACTTGAGGATTGGGACCTCGCGGATAACAAAATCTCTCTTGCAAAAATGCAACACAAGCTTCAGCAGACACTGAGTATACAAGACCAGAGATTGCTAGCTTGTTTCTCTTGCACAAAGAGTTCACGGATTTGGCATCTCAACTAGAGCTAAAATTGTATAAGGGGTTGCTTTGTGTTAACCGAGTAGAGCAAAATGAGCATCATCGATTACGCGAATTAGCAGGGGAAATGGAGCAGGAGCTTGAAGAAGTGTTGTAGGAGGCAAGGATGGAGCAACGAAGCTTAGTGCGTCACTCACAGGGATGGTGGACCGTGAAGCCTTGGCAACGCATCTAGCCGCATTGACGAGTGACTTGGGATGAGTCACGATGATTGTGTTGGAGGCTTGTTGGGCAGTGGATCCCCCGCGTAACGGTTTTGGGGCTTAAAGCCCCCATTTTTGGGTATTGGCATTGTGAAAGCTTAGCGAAGTGCACAGAGCGCGATTTCTAAGGGGTCAAGTCTTAGGGTAGTCTGCTCTAAATTATTGTAAATTTATATAAAATGTGTCGACCTACCCATGGTCCGCGGACCATGGGAATGTATAAATAAGAGCAAGGCTCTGGGACCATGGGAATCTATAAATAAGAGCGAGGCTCTAAGTGTAAAAGGAAACTTTTTGTGAGGTAAGAAGTAATATGGGTGTTTGACTGCGGTATTAGATCTAAGTCTGTAAGTCCAGGTTTTGGGTCGTAATTGGGGATAGAGGCTCCACAGCTGTGTGTGCAGAGACCTGGTTAAAGTCCACAGCTGTGTGCATGGACCCCTGCAGCTGTGTGTGTAGGGCAGGAAGTGGATTGTAACTGGAAAAAGGCATTAATAAAGATAAGTTGGTTTTGGAATATTGCGTATCTGTTCTATATTCTGGTTTATGCATTTGTTTATGGTTTTTTGATTGCGCGTATCTATGTTATGTTAAATGGTAACTGAAATCATTGTGCCTTCTTAAGTAATTCAAGATCTATAATAATATTAAGCACAGAAAAGGTAATTTGCATTCGCGCTCGTCCTCCAAGCTGAGCGTAGGTAGTTACCTTGAACAGGCGACTACGTGGAAGTAGCGCAGGGTGCAGGATAGGCTCACAAACTTCCAAACCTCATCAAGACATCCCTAGGGTGTGGAAACCTGGTTCCAGCACCCTCCCATACTACCTCGGGTGATACCTTAGTCCGTGCTCTGCGGACTATTGCTGCAAGGGTCGGTAGTTTCTGGATTTGTTTGGCTAAACATTTCTGAACCTGGGTCAGGCCCTAATAAGCCAACAAGGTGGAAGAAGAAGTAGAACCACTCCTCACATATAGGGTTGAAGAACTCCTACTAGATAGGGAGAAAATGGTCATGTTTCTCTGAGTAGGCATTCTGCATTGGTGATGCTTCTAAGAAGATTTTTTTCTCATAGTTTCCCTCAATGTGGCACAGTCTAGAGCATTGGTGGTGTGGGATAGGGAGCAATGTTGGATGGTTCTTGCATTATCCAACCAAGTGTCATGAAGAATTTAAATCTGCCATTGTCTTGGATCTTATGGAAAGAGGAGGCATTGTGGGTAGTTTCTATAGAATCACTTTGAAATATGCACAATCTGAGAGAAAATGTATCTCTAATTTGCAAGGAAAGACATTGCTGATTGAAGTGTTTGAAGAATGTTGATAAAATTCTTCTCAAGTCCCTATAGATGCAATAAAAACTCCCTCTTATCTCATTTGGACAGGAGATTTAAACATAAAGTGCTCCTTAGTCTCTACCTCAGGCAAAGAGAAAAGTCTGCAAATCATTTCTATCAGGGGAAGATGATGATGTTTCTTAACTGTCAACTGATGTGAGCACATCTGAAGCTTCCGAGAGGAAAGGGAAGACCAATAGATGGAACTAGAGATAGTATGGCCGAATAATGGAGAGAACTGTGCCTTATATTGTTTAGTTCCTGTCCCATATTTCTGACAAATAAGTGATTAAATATGTATAAAGGAGAGAAATACACCTATTTATATTCACTTCTTGTTCCATATTCCCAACTCATTCCTGCTCTAGCAAGACATTTCTTTTGTCTCATGACTACCTTAATAATCATGATTATGATATTGAATTAGTGCCACCATACCAAAGCCTTCTTTCTGTTGTCTGTTATAAGTTATGATTTGGTTTCAGTTGATGGGGCTCCCATCTCATGGGTTGTTGAAAATGAATTTTCATTCATTGTCTGGTCCTTTTCTATAAGATACATCAGAATTGACTGGCTATCCACTTTGTCCTCCATGCCAAATTTACCTCTACTACCCACGTCTCCCATTGGGAATCAATGCCCAAGCTAGTAGGTGGAATTTTCCAACTAGTGCCTGGATATGAATGAACTATGATCTATGTGATCTACCTTGCAAATTTGTTTGAGTATTTGTTTTTGCATTTGATAAAAATTTGGATGGATTCTTTTCCTTTTCCTTATTACACTCTCTCTTTTCCATAGCATCAAAAGCATTGGAGAATCTTGGAGATTGGGAATGAGTTTTTTTGCAACCCATAAGGAAAAATAAGAATGCTACCTATTTATGAAATTGAATATAAACATAATAAGAATAACTTTCTAGACAGGAATGAGTGTTTGAGACTCAGGCCACTACCTGCACAATTATGTAATTTGTATTTATCAAAGGAAAAACTATTAACACTCCAGACCCAATTATTGAGTTTTCAAATCAACATTGGGTGGTAGTAATCATAATATTCCTAAGCAAAAAATGATCTCAAACTCTGATTTTTATATGACAACCAAAAAGGGACATAAGATTTTGTTCATGAAAGGTCTAGTGTGATGTGTCAGTTTTGTTCTGACTAGACATGGTTAAATGTATGGGCCATTATGACTATAGGTTGTGTCTCCATATATATCTTATTTTAACAACTACTTTCAAAGATGGTTGGTGGAATCATCCTATCTTTTTACATACATGCAACCATGTATAAAATTCCGCTCCAAATGGAACATTGAACTAACTGACTCTGGGGCTACTGAATGGACATTTTATTATTTTGGACCACTTTACAAGAAATAAAGTGGTTCAAAACCTACACACCATATTACTTTTGATAACTTAGTTTTGACTATCATGAGGATTAGACAAGTAGTCAAAACTTGTAAACTAATTCCTCCTCCTTTACCTATTATTATCAAGTGATGTTGTAATTTACTTCCCTTTGTTATTTGCATGACCCTATCTTTCTGCATTTTTTATAATACTATTTTGTTGTTGGTGTTATCAAAGTTTAAGAACATTGGTTTCCCAAAACTAGTTGATTAATGACCTAAGGAACTAGTGAAAACCAACAATTGTAGACAAACAAAAGATAGGAGGACAAAATAAAAGCCCCTTTAAAATGAAATGAACAATGAGTACAAGAGAAACATGAAATAAGATAAACATAGATGTACAAAAGCATTGTCCCAAGAAGGAAAACCCTAGAAAGTGAAGATGGGGTTGTAAAAGAAGTGTTTCCTAAATTAAGATGCCACTACCACTAGAGGAGGTAGACATTCATTCTCATCATCCAACTTAATGGTATGGGCATCAAAACCATGTGTCTATTGAATAATTTCCTCTAGAAAGATGCCTAGAATAATAGGGTTGTGGTGAGTAATCCTGGATGACATCAAACTTCTCTTGGTTACTGGTTGAAGTGAAGGCAGAAGAAGAAGTAGAACCACTTCTCACATATAGGGTTCAAGAACTCCTACTAGATGGGGAGAAATAGGTAATGATTCTCTGAGTAGGCATTTTGTTGTGGTGATGCTTCTGAGAAGCTTTGTCTCTCATAGTTTCCCTCAACGTGGTACATTTTGGAGCCTTGGTGGTGTGGGCTAGGGAGAAATGTTGGATGGTTCTTGCATTGTCTAACCAAGTTTCATCAAGAATTTCAATCCCCATTGTCCTAGATCTGATGAAATGAAGAGGCACTGTGGGTAGCTGCTCTAGAATTTCTCTGAAATAGGCACAATTTGAGAGAAAATGTATCTCTAATTTGAAAGGAAAGGAATTGTTGATTGAAGTGCTTGAAGAATTTTGAAAAAATTCTTCCCAAGTCCTTGTACATGCAATAAAACCTCCCTCTTATCTCATTTAGGTAGGATATTTAAACATAAAGTGTTCCTTAGTCTCTACATCAAGCAAAGAGCAAAGTCTACAAATCATTTCTGGTAGGTGAAGATGGTGATCAGTCTTAACCCTGAACTGATGTGAGAACATCTGAAGCTGCTGAGAAAAAGGGGAAGCCCAACAGATGGAACTGGAGATAGTATTTCCAAACAAAGGAGAGAACTGTGTCTTCTGTTGTTTATTTCTTTTCCCATATTTTTGACAGATAAGTGATTAAAGATGTATAATGGAGAGAAATACACCTATTTATATTCACTTCTTGTTCCATATTCCCAACTCATTCCTTCTTGAGAAAGACATGTATTCTATCTCATTATTACCCTGATAACCATGACTATGATACTGGATTAGTGCCACCATACATAAGCCTTCTTGTTTTTGTCAGGTATAAGTTATGATCTTGTTTCAGTTGATGGGGCTCCCATCTCATGGGTCTTTGAAACTAACTTTGTATTCATTGTCCAGTCCCTTTCTATAAGATCCATCAGGATCGACAGGCTATCCACTTTGTCCTCCATGCCTACTTTACCGCTACTGCCCACATCTCCCTTTGAGCATCAATGCCCAAGCTAGTAGGTGGAATTTTCCAACCAGTGCCTAGATATGAATGAACTATGATCTATTTGATCTACCTTGTAAGTCTGTTTGATTCTCTTGATTTTTTCATTGCATAAAACTTTGGATGGATTATTTTTATTTTTCCTTGTTACCCTCCCTCTTTTCCATAGCATCGAAAAGATCAGAGAAGCTTCTAGATTGGGAATGAGATTTTTTGCGGCTCATAAGGCAAAATGAGAATGCTACTTGTTTATGACACTGAAGATAAACATAATAAGCAGAACCTTCTAGACAAGAACAAGTGTTTGAGATTCAGGCCACTGCTTGCACAATTATGTAATTTGTATTTATGATAGGAACAACTATCAACACTCTAGACCTAGTCATTGAGTTTGCAAATCAACTTTGGGTGGAAGGCATCATAATATTCCTAACCAAAAAATGATCTCAAACTCTTGTTTGCATCATATGTACTTTTATTTTTATATGACAACCAAAAAGGGACATGACTTTTTGTTCATGAAAGGTCCAATTTGATGTGTCGGTTGTGTTTTGACTGGACATGGTTAAATGTATGGGCCATTATCAATATAGGTTGTGTCTGCATATATATCTTATTTTAAACATTGCTTTCAAAGATGGTTGATGGAAGCATCCTGTGTTTTTACATACATGAAACCATGTATAAAAATATTCTCCAAATTAAACATTGAACTAACTCACTCTGGGGCCACTGCATGGACATTTTATTATTCTGGAAAACTTTATAAGAAATAAAGTAGTTCAAAACTTACACACCATATTACTTTTGCAAACTTAATTTTGAATATAATGAGGATTAGAAAAGTAGTCAAAACCTGTAAAATAATGCCTCCTTTACCTATATCAAATGACATTACAATTTACTACCCTTTGTTATCTGCGTGATCCTATCTTTCTGCCTTTTTTATAATATTGTTGTGTTCACGGTGTTATCAAAGTTTAAGAACATTGGTTTTCCAAAACTAAGTTGATTAATGACCTAAGGAACTAGTGACAACCAACAATTGTAGCCAAACAAAATATAGGAGGGAAAAATAAAAGCCCTTTAAAATGAAATGAATAATGAGTACAAGAGCAACATGAAATGAGATAAGCATAGATGTATAAGAGTGTTTTCCTAAGAAGGTAAAACACTAGAAAGTGAAGAAGGGGTAGTACAAGAACGGTTGCCTTAATTAAGGTGCCACTTGTTGGGTTGTGTTATATTCTTTCCATGACTAACCTATGTAGTGAACTGGGGGGTTAGAGGGGGGGCGGAGCCCCCCCTCGTTGCGTCGATTGCACAGCGGGGGGGTCAGAGGGGGGCGATGGTTTTTGGTCCATGGTATTGGATGCTTCGGCATGTATAAATATGTATTGTAACATTGAAAGGAATATAATGAAAAATCAAGCTGGTAGTCCCGGTTTTGGGATCCAGGGGAAAATCTCTGTGTATATGTGTTTTATGTGTTATGCTCTCGCATTTTTTATATTCTGTGTTTTAGAATTCGTATGCAGGTAATTTTTGTACAGGGTTAAAACCTACATTTGGTATCAGAGCTGTTTTGGCTTCAAGAGGACGCCTTTGTTGTTGAGGGGTTTCGCTCGGGCCTGTGGTAGACCCTGTTTAGTTGGAGACCTGTGAGATTGATTCTGGTGGTGAAAGAAGATGGCAAGCAGCGGAAAGATAGAGATCGAGAAGTTCAATGGTCAGATTTTTGAGTTATGGAAACTCAAGATGGAGGATCTGTTGGTGGATAAAGATCAGTGGGTTGCGGTAGATCCAGGTACTAAACCAACAGGAGTGACCGATGAAGAATGGAAGAAGTTGGATTGGAAGGCAAAGAGCACAATATGATTGTGTGTCTCAGATTCAGTATTGTTGAATGTATCAGGGGAAGCTACGGTGAAGGCTTTGTGGGAAAAGTTAGGGACTTTGTACCAATCTAAGTCTCTGGTGAATAAACTGTTCCTGCGGAAAAAGTTGTATAACCTGAGGATGAAAGATGGAGACTCGGTGACAAAGAATCTGAACACATTTAATACTGTGGTAAGTCAGTTAGCGTCTGTTGATATTAAAATTTCAGATGAAGATAAGTGCATCAGTTTGTTGTGTTCTCTACCAGATTCGTGGGATAGTCTGGTTATTGCAATAGGTAGCAATGTAACTGCTTTGCAGTTTGATGAAATAGTCTTAGCCTTGCTGATGGAGGAGATGAGATGGAAAAATATGGAGAGCCAGAATGGTGATGCCTTGTCTGTACGAGGACGGTCCCAGAATAGAAACAAAAATAAGTCATCAAGTGGGAGATCTAAATCTAGAGGGAGATTTAAATCTCCAGGAAAACCTGTAAAGGTGGTGTGATGGAAATGTGGAAAGGAAGGGCACTTCAAAAGGGACTGTAAATCTAAAGCTCTTGATAAAGGAAAGGGATCTGATGATGCTCCTTCTGCAGAGGCGAAAACCACCTCAGATGAAGGTGGGGATGTGTACTTGGCTTCTTCAAGTACACATGTAGATCATGAGGCATGGTTGATTGACTCAGGTGCATCCTTTCACTTCACTCCCCATAGAGAGTGGTTCTATGAGTATGAGAAATCCAATGGTGGTGATGTCTTCTTAGGAGATGATAGGAAGGCTAGAATCATTGGTCGCGGAAAAGTAAAGTTGAAGTTGCAAGGTGGAAGGGTTAGAACACTTATGGGTGTTTTGCAAATTCCCGCATTGGCCAGAAATATGATTTCTGTAAGCAAGTCGGATGATGCAGGTGTAAAAATAGTGTTCGAGAAGGATACATGCAAGATGGTTTGGGGAGCACTGGTATTGATGCGAGGAGTTCGGACTAGAACTCTGTACAAGCTAGAAGGTAGCACTGTTGTTGATGGGTGCAACAGTTCTGAAAGTGGAGCAGAAAAATCTAGTGGTCTCTGGAGAGAAGACCATGCTGTGGCATCAAAGGTTTGAACATATTGGAGAGAAGGGCCTTCAAAGGCTTCATGGTAAAGGTATGGTAGAAGGTATGAGTAATAGCTCTC
The DNA here is from genome assembly GCA_031772625.1 of Pinus tabuliformis. NCBI lineage: Eukaryota > Viridiplantae > Streptophyta > Pinopsida > Pinales > Pinaceae > Pinus > Pinus tabuliformis. Next base: position 1,524,710,224 of record CM062816.1, read on the forward strand.
TAGATTTTGATTTCTATGAAAATTGTGTATATGGGAAGAAGAATCGGGTGAGTTTCCCCTCTGGTAGTAAGAGGGCAAAACTGATATTAGAGCTTGTGCATAGTGATATGTTTGGACCTGTGAAGGTTCCATCACTGGGTAAGTCTATGTACTATGTATCATTTATGGATGAATTCTCAAGGAATACATGGATATATTTCATTAAGAATAAATCTGAAGTCTTTGACAGGTTTAAAGAATTTAAGGCTCTTGTGGAAAATCAGACAAAGAAGAAGATAAAGGTGCTAAGGACAGATAATGGTGGAGAATTTTGCAGCAAGGAATTTGAAGAATTCTGTAAGAAGTGCGGTATAGCACGGCAGAAGACTACTCTATATACACCTCAGCATAATGGAGTCGTAGAAAGAATGAACAAGACGTTTATGGAAAGGGAAAGAAGCATGCTCAGTGGTGCCGAGTTAGGACAAGAATTCTGGGCAGAGGCGGTGGATACTGCATGTTACTTGGTCAACAGGTCACCTTCATCAGCGTTGGAGGATAAGACTCCACAAGAAGTATAGACTGGTAAGAAACCCTCTCTTTCACATCTGAGGGTATTTGGATGTGATGCATATGTACATGTTCCAAAGGAGAAACGAACCAAGTTGGATAGTAAATCCAAAAATTGCATCTTTATTGGGTATAAGGATGGTTTAAAAGGTTATAAGATTTGGAACCCAGTCACACGGAAGGTTGTGTACAGTCGAGATGTGGTGTTCAAAGAGGTAAAAGATGTTATTAAACATGAAGTCCAACTAAAGGAACCTGAGAAGATAGAGTTTGAGCTAAAGGAGGAAGAATCAAACTCTGCAGCAGAGGAGGAATCAGAAGATGAAGAGCCACAAACTCCGGCTGTGAGAAGATCAGTTCGAAAAAGAAGGCAGCCAGAAAGGTATAGTCCTTCTGCTTTCTGTTCAAATTTTGCTTTGTCTGTTACTGATGATGATCCCAGAATTGTGAAGGAAGTAGTAGATTCAGAGGATGGAAAACTCTGGAAAGAGGCCATGGTTGATGAAATGGCATCTTTGCACAAAAATGAGGCTTGGGATCTGGTGGAGTTGCCGGCTGGAAGGAAACCCATTGGCAGCAAATGGGTGTTCAAAAGGAAGACAAATGCAGAAGGGAAGGTGGAGAAATACAAAGCTCGGTTGATAGCAAAAGGTTATTCCCAGGTGCCGGGAATTCATTTTGGTGATATTTTTTCTCCTATTGCCAAGGTAACTTCTATTAGGTTACTTTTATCTGTTGTTGCTGCTTTTGATTTTGAGGTAGAACAGATGGATGTGAAGACAACATTTCTTCAAGGGGATTTGGAAGAGGAAATCTACATGAAGCAACCTGAAGGCTTTGTGGTGAAGGGTAAGAAAGAACATGTGTGCAAGTTAAAGAAGTCTCTGTATGGGTTAAAACGGTCACTAAGGATGTGGTATCAGAAATTTGATACTTTTATACGGGGACTTGGCTTCACTAGAAGCAAAGCAGATCACTATGTGTATTTTAAATTAATTGGTGACCGTGTTATTTATTTGGTCTTGTATGTGGATGATATGTTGCTGGTTGGAAATGACAATGAAATTATCCAGGATTTGAAGACCCAATTGTTCTCCAAATTCAACATGAAAGATCTTGGTGTTGCAAACTATATTTTGGGCATGGAAATTAAAAGAGATCGGGCAAAGAGGAAGCTCTGGTTAAACCAGAGGAAGTATGTCGAGACAATACTGCAGAGGTTTAATATGCAGGATAGTAAACCGGTGAAGGTTCCTATTCCTGTAGGTGTGAGGTTATTTGCTGAACAGTGTCCCAAGACACAAGAAGAGGAAGAGGACATGTCCCGTGTTCCATATGTGAGTGCAATCAGTAGCCTGATGTATGCAATGGTTTGTACTAGACCAGACATTGCACATGCAGTGGGAGTATTGAGCAGGTTTATGTCAAAACCAAGGAAGGAGCACTGGACAACAGTGAAGCGGGTTTTCAGGTATTTGTGTGGCACTAGTGATTATGGTTTGTGCTACCAAGGAAGACCAGGATTGGACAGAGTGTTGGATATTCATGGCTTTGTTGATGCAGACTATGCTGGAGATCTGGATCAGAGAAGATCTACAAGTGGGTATGTGTTTAATCTATTTGGAGGTGCAGTCAGTTGGATGAGTAAGAAACAATCTGCAGTGGCACTATCAACTAGAGAGGCAGAATACATCGCAGCCACTCATGCAAGCAAGGAAGTAGTTTGGTTGCAGAGATTGTGTTCAAATATGGGGTTGGTACAGGGAGCTATAAGAATAGATTGTGACAGCCAAAGTGCAATTTTCTTGGCAAAGAACCCTGCTTATCATTCAAAGACAAACCACATTGATGTTCAGTATCACTTTGTGAGGGATATGATAGAAGACAAAAAGGTGTTGCTGGTAAAGGTGGACACTTTGAAGAATACTGCAGATGCATTGACAAAATTTGTGAGCTCTGAGAAGTTCTCTTGGTGTAGAGAAACAATGGGCATTTCAGGGCTAGAAAAATGACTAAGCTCTCCTGTGGTCCCCTGTGGAAAGAAAACAACAAGTGGGAGATTGTTGGGTTGTGTTATATTCTTTCCACGACTCTCCCTTTGTTGCACCAATTGCACAACGGGGGGGGGTCACGGGGGGGCGGTAGCCCCCCTTGCCCGAGGGGTTTGAGGGGGTGGGTAGCCCCCCTCTACGGGGTTCGAGGCAGCGCCCCGGGAATTTTTTTTTTTAGACCCTATATTAGGTTGGGCGACCCTACCTATGGTTTTCGATCGATGGTTTTGGACGCGATGGTTTTCAGTCCATGGTATTGGATGCTTCGGCATGTATAAATATGTATTGTAACATTGAAAGGAATATAATGAAAAATCAAGCTGGTAGTCCCGGTTTTGGGATCCAGGGGAAAATCTCTATGTATATGTGTTTTATGTGTTATGCTCTCGCATTTTTTATATTCTGTGTTTTAGAATTCGTATGCAGGTAATTTTTGTACAGGGTTAAAACCTACATTTGGTATCAGAGCTGTTTTGGCTTCAAGAGGACGCCTTTGTTGCTGAGGGGTTTCGCTCGGGCCTGTGGTAGACCCTGTTTAGTTGGAGACCTGTGAGATTGATTCTGGTGGTGAAAGAAGATGGAAAGCAGCGGAAAGATAGAGATCGAGAAGTTCAATGGTCAGATTTTTGAGTTATGGAAACTCAAGATGGAGGATCTGTTGGTGGATAAAGATCTGTGGGTCGCGGTAGATCCAGGTACTAAACCAACGGGAGTGACCGATGAAGAATGGAAGAAGTTGGATTGGAAGGCAAAGAGCACAATATGATTGTGTGTCTCAGATTCAGTATTTTTGAATGTATCAGGGGAAGCTACGGTGAAGGCTTTGTGGGAAAAGTTAGGGACTTTGTACCAATCTAAGTCTCTGGTGAATAAACTGTTCCTGCGGAAAAAGCTGTATAACCTGAGGATGAAAGATGGAGACTCGGTGACAAAGCATCTGAACACATTTAATACTGTGGTAAGTCAGTTAGCGTCTGTTGATATTAAAATTTCAGATGAAGATAAGTGCATCAGTTTGTTGTGTTCTCTACCAGATTCGTGGGATAGTCTGGTTATTGCAATAGGTAGCAATGTAACTGCTTTGCAGTTTGATGAAATAGTCTTAGCCTTGCTGATGGAGGAGATGAGACGGAAAAATATGGAGAGCCAGAATGGTGATGACTTGTCTGTACGAGGACGGTCCCAGAATAGAAACAAAAATAAGTCATCGAGTGGGAGAACTAAATCTAGAGGGAGATCTAAATCTCCAAGAAAACCTGTAAAGGTGGTGTGCTGGAAATGTGGAAAGGAAGGGCACTTCAGAAGGGACTGAAAATCTAAATCTCATGATAAAGGAAAGGGATCTGATGATGCTCCTTCTGCAGAGGCGAAAACCACCTCAGATGAAGGTGGGGATGTGTACTTGGCTTCTTCAAGTACACATGTAGATCATGAGGCATGGTTGATTGACTCAGGTGCATTCTTTCACTTCACTCCCCATAGAGAGTGGTTCTATGAGTATGAGAAATCCAATGGTGGTGATGTCTTCTTAGGAGATGATAGGAAGGCTAGAATCATTGGTTGCGGAAAAGTAAAGTTGAAGTTGCAAGGTGGAAGGGTTAGAACACTTCTAGGTGTTTTGCAAATTCCCGCATTGGCCAGAAATATGATTTCTGTAAGCAAGTCGGATGATGCAGGTGTAAAAATAGTGTTCGAGAAGGATACATGCAAGATGGTTTGGGGAGCACTGGTATTGATGCGAGGAGTTCGGACTAGAACTCTGTACAAGCTACAAGGTAGCACTGTTGTTGATGGGTGCAACAGTTCTGAAAGTGGAGCAGAAAAATCTAGTGGTCTCTGGAGAGAAGACCATGCTGTGGCATCAAAGGTTTGGACATATTGGAGAGAAGGGCCTTCAAAGACTTCATGGTAAAGGTATGGTAGAAGGTATGAGTAATAGCTCTCTAGATTTTGATTTCTGTGAAAATTGTGTATATGGGAAGAAGAATCGGGTGAGTTTCCCCTCTGGTAGTAAGAGGGAAAAATTGATATTAGAGCTTGTGCATAGTGACATGTTTGGACCTGTGAAGGTTCCATCACTGGGTAAGTCTATGTACTATGTATCATTTATGGATGAATTCTCAAGGAATACATGGATATATTTCCTTAAGAATAAATCTGAAGTCTTTGACAGGTTTAAAGAATTTAAGGCTCTGGTGGAAAATCAGACAGAGAAGAAGATAAAGGTGCTGAGGACAGATAATGGTGGAGAATTTTGCAGCAAGGAATTTGAAGAATTTTGTAAGAAGTGCGGTATAGCACGCAGAAGACTACTCCATATACACCTCAGCAAAATGGAGTCGCAGAAAGAATGAACAAGACGTTTATGGAAAGGGAAAGGAGCATGCTCAGTGGTGCCGAGTTAGGACAGGAATTCTGGGCAGAGGCGGTGGATACTGCATGTTACTTGGTCAACAGGTCACCTTCATCAGCGTTGGAGGATAAGACTCCACAAGAAGTATGGACTGGTAAGAAACCCTCTCTTTCACATCTGAGGGTATTTGGATGTGATGCATATGTACATGTTCCAAAGGAGAAACGAACCAAGTTGGATAGTAAATCCGAAAATTGCATCTTTATTGGGTATAAGGATGGTTTTAAAGGTTATAAGCTTTGGAACCCAGTCACACGGAAGGTTGTGTACAGTCGAGCTGTCGTGTTCAAAGAGGTAAAAGATGTTATTAAACATGAAGTCCAACCAAAGGAACCTGAGAAGATAGAGTTTGAGCTAAAGGAGGAAGAATCAGACTCTGCAGCAGAGGAGGAATCAGAAGATGAAGAGCCACAAACTCCGGCTGTGAGAAGATCAGTTCGAAAAAGAAGGCAGCCAGAAAGGTATAGTCCTTCTGCTTTCTGTTCAAATTTTGCTTTGTCTGTTACTGATGATGATCCCAGAACTGTGAAGGAAGTAGTAGATTCAGAGGATGGAAAACTCTGGAAAGAGGCCATGGTTGATGAAATGGCATCTTTGCACAAAAATGAGGCTTGGGATCTGGTGGAGTTGTCGGCTGGAAGGAAACCCATTGGCAGCAAATGGGTGTTCAAAAGGAAGACAAATGCAGAAGGGAAGGTGGAGAAATACAAAGCTCGGTTGGTAGCAAAAGGTTATTCCCAGGTGCCGGGAATTCATTTTGGTGATATTTTTTCTCCTATTGCCAAGGTAACTTCTATTAGGTTACTTTTATCTGTTGCTGCTGCTTTTGATTTTGAGGTAGAACAGATGGATGTGAAGACAACATTTCTTCAAGGGGATTTAGAAGAGGAAATCTACATGAAGCAACCTGAAGGCTTTGCGGTGAAGGGTAAGAAAGAACAGGTGTGCAAGTTAAAGAAGTCTCTGTATGAGTTAAAACGGTCACTAAGGATGTGGTATCAGAAATTTGATACTTTTATTCGGGGACTTGGCTTCACCAGAAGCAAAGTAGATCACTGTGTGTATTTTAAATTAATTGGTGACCGTGTTATTTATTTGGTCTTGTATGTGGATGATATGTTGCTGGTTGGAAATGACAAAGAAATTATCCAGGATTTGAAGACCCAATTGTTCTCCAAATTCAACATGAAAGATCTTGGTGCTGCAAACTATATTTTGGGCATGGAAATTAAAAGAGATCGGGCAAAGAGGAAGCTCTGGTTAAACCAGAGGAAGTATGTCGAGACAATACTGCAGAGGTTTAATATGCAGGATAGTAAACCGGTGAAGGTTCCTATTCCTGTAGGTGTGAGGTTATTTGCTGAACAGTGTCCCAAGACACAAGAAGAGGAAGAGGACATGTCCCGTGTTCCATATGTGAGTGCAGTCAGTAGCCTGATGTATGCAATGGTATGTACTAGACCAGACATTGCACATGCAGTGGGAGTATTGAGCAGGTTTATGTCAAAACCAAGGAAGGAGCACTGGACAGCAGTGAAGTGGGTTTTCAGGTATTTGTGTGGCACTAGTGATTATGGTTTGTGCTACCAAGGAAGACCAGGATTAGACAGAGTGTTGGATATTCGTGGCTTTGTTGATGCAGACTATGCTGGAGACCTGGATCAGAGAAGATATACAAGTGGGTATGTGTTTAACCTATTTGGAGGTATAGTCAGTTGGATGAGTAAGAAACAATCTGTAGTGGCATTATCAACTAGAGGGGCAGAATACATCGCAGCCACTCATGCAAGCAAGGAAGTAGTTTGGTTGCAGAGATTGTGTTCCAATATGGGGTTGGTACAGGGAGCTATAAGAATAGATTGTGACAGCCAAAGTGCAATTTTCTTGGCAAAGAACCCTGCTTATCATTCAAAGACAAACCACATTGATGTTCAGTATCACTTTGTGAGGGATATGATAGAAGACAAAAAGGTGTTGCTGGTAAAGGTGGACACTTTGAAGAAAAATGCAGATGCATTGACAAATTTGTGAGCTCTGAGAAGTTCTCTTGGTGTAGAGAAACAATGGGCATTTTAGGGCTAGAAAAATGACTAAGCTCTCCTGTGGTCCCCTGTGGAAAGAAAACAACAAGTGGGAGATTGTTGGGTTGTGTTATATTCTTTCCACCACTAACCTACGTAGTGAACTGGGGGGTTAGAGGGGGGCCGGAGCCCCCCCTTTGTTGCACCGATTGCGCAACGGGGGGGTCACAGGGGGGGCGGCAGCCCCCCTTGTCCAGGGGGTTTGAGGGGGTGGGTAGCCCCCCTCTACGGGGTTCGAGGCAGCGCCCCGGGAATATTTTTTTTTGGACCCTATATTAGGTTGGGCGAACCTACCTATGGTTTTCGATCCATGGTTTTGGACGCGATGGTTTTTGGTCCATGGTATTGGATGCTTCGGCATTTATAAATATGTATTGTAACATTGGAAGGAATATAATGAAAAATCAAGCTGGTATTCCCGGTTTTGGTATCCAGGGGAAAATCTCTGTGTATATGTGTTTTATTTGTTATGCTCTCTCATTGTTTATTTTCGGTGTTTTAGAATTCGTATGCAGGTAATTTCTATACAGGGTTAAAACCTACACCACTACCACTAGAGGAGGTAGATAGTCCTTCTCTTCATCCAACTTAATGGGATGGACATCAACATGATGTGTCTGCCAAATAATCTCCTCTAGAAAGATGCCTAGACTAATAGGGTTGTGGTGAGTAATCCTAGCTGACATCAAATTGCTCTTTATTACTGGTTGAATTGGAGGCGGAAGAAGAAGTAGAACAACTCCTCACATACATGTTTGAAGAACTCCTACTAGATGAGGATAAATGGATAATGCTTCTCTGAATCGGCATTCTGCAATGGTGATGCTTCTGAGAAGCTTTGTTTCTCATAGGTGCCCTCAACATGGCATAGTTTGGAGCCTTGGTGGTGTGGGCCAGGGAGAAATGTTGGATGGTTCTCTCATTTTCCAACCAATTTTCATGAAGAATTTCAATCCCCCATTGTCCTGGATTTTATTAAATGAAGAGGCGTTGTGGGTAACTCCTTTAGAATTGCTCTAAAATAAGCACAACCTTAGAGAAAATTTATCTCTAATTTGCAAAACAAGGCACTGTTGATTGAAGTGTTTGAAGAATGTTGATAAAATTATTCCCAAGTCCTTGTAGATGCAATATAACATCTCTCTTTTCTCATTTAGACATGAGATTTAAAAATAAAGTGCTCCTTAGTCTCTACCCAAGGCAATGAGAAAAATCTGCAAATCATTTTTGCTAAGGGAGGATGATGATCTGTCTCAACCCTCAATTGATGTGAGCACATCTAAAGCTACCAAGAGGAAAGGGAAGCCCAACATATGGATATTATAGGGACCTAACAGTATGACCAAATAAAGGAGATAACTCTGTCTTCTGTTGTTTAGTTCTTGTCCCATATTTCTGACAGATAAGCGATTAAAGATGTATAAAGGAGAGAAATACACCTGTTTATATTCACTTCTTGTTCCATATTCCCAACTCATTCCTTCTTGACAGAGACACTTATTCTATCTCAGGATTACCTTGATAATCATGACTATGATACTGCATTAATTCCACCATACCCAAGCCTTTTTTTGTTGTCTTTTATAAGCTATGATATGGTTCCAATTGATGGGCCTCCCATCTCATGGGTTGCTGAAACTAACTTTGTATTCATTGTCCTATCCTTTTCTATAAGATCCATTAGAATTAATAGGCTATCCACTTTGTCCTCCATGCCAACTTTACCTCTACTGCCCACATCTTCCATTGGGCATCAATGCCTAAGCTAGTAGGTGGAATTTTCCAACTAGTGCCTGGATATGAATGAACTATGATCTATGTGATCTACCTTACAACTTTGTTTGAGTCTCTTATTTTTTTCATTTGATAAAATGTTGGATGGATTCTTTTTCTTTTCCCTTGTTACCCTCTCTCTTTTCCATAATGTCAAAAGCATCAGAGAAGCTTCTAGATTGCAAATGAGATTTTTTGTGGCCCATAAGGAAAAATTAGAATGCTACTTGTTGATGAAACTGAAGATAAACATAATAAGAAGAACTTTCTAGACAAGAACGGGTGTTTGAGATTCATGCCACTACTTGCACAATTATGTAATTTGTATTTACGACAGGAAAAACTATCAACACTCCAGACCCAATCATTGAGTTTTCAAATCAACTTTGCATGGTAGGAATCATAATATTCCTAACCAACAAATGATCTCAAACTCTTGTTTGCAATAGATGTGCTCTGATTTTTATATGACAGCCAAAAAAGGACATGGAATTTTGTTCATGAAAGGTCCTGTGTGATGTGTAAGTTGTGTTATGACTAGACATGGTTAAACGTATGGGCCATTATGACTATAGGTTTTGTCTGCATATATATTTTATTTTAACAACTACTTTCAACGATGGTTGTGGAAGCATCCTGTCTTTTTACATACATGAAATAATGTATAAAATTCTAATCCAAATAAAACATTGAACTAACTGACTTTGGGGCTACTACATGGACATTTTATTATTCTAGACAACTTTACAAGAAATAAAGTGCTTCAGCCTACTATCTTTAAAATACCTTAGGAGCCAACGGAAGTTCTTTAGCCTAAATGGGTGACCCAGCTGAGCTGCACGCTGGAGTGTTACAATGTAAACATTGAAGAAGACAACGAAGATCCACGCAAAATTAACATTCCAAAAACTAAAGGCTATCGTGAGGTTCAAGGGCCATTGATTGAAGACCCTAACATTACCGCGACAGTAAAAACAAAGTAGGTAAACATTGGTATGGAGGCTGAACTGAAGTATGCAGTTCTCAGAAACTACTGGGATGATGCCATGGTGGATAAGGTCGTTGTGTTAGTCTGCGAGTACCAAGACTTATTCCCAACCAAGATCACAGACTTAAAGTGGATCGTTGTCGATTTAGGTATGATGAAGATCACCCTAAAACCTGATGCGAAGCCGGTTAAGTAGAGGCTTTACCGCTTGAATCTGAAGTACAAGGAAAAGGTCCACGTAGAACTAGATAAGATGCTCACAGTGGGAATCATTGAGCTAGTGGAAGAATCTGATTGAGTGAGCCTTATGGTAGTACAGGAGAAGAAGCAGAAGGGTGAGATAAGAATATGCATGGACCTCAGGAAATTGAATTATGCTTGTGTGCATGACCCATTCCCAACTCCATTCACAAACGAAGTATTGGAAAATGTCAGCGGGAAAGAAGCATATTCATTTACTGATGGGTTCTCAGGGTACCACCAAATCAAAATCACCCCAAAAGATAGGAGCAAGACCACCTTCGCGACTGAGTGGGGCTGCTTTCAATACCCTGTTATGTTGTTTGGGTTAAAGAAGACGTTGGCCATCTTTTCATGCATAGTTGTTGCAACATTCAAAGAGTATATCCACAAATTCCTGGAGGTCTACCTGGATGATTGGACTATTTTTGGATTGGTCAAGCACCATGTAGTGAGCTTACGCTTGATGTTGGATACTTGCAGATGACACCAACTTGTGCTGAACCTTAAAAAGTGTACGTTCCTCATTTCCTTTGGGAACTTATTAGGACAAGTGGTGTGCAAACAAGGATTAATGGTAGACTCCACGAAGATTGCCATAATTCTGAATTTGGAAGCACCATGAAGCGTTAAACAATTGCGCGCTACCTTGGGACATACGGGGTACTACATGAATTTCATCAAAATCTATGCCCAGATCACCACGCCAATGGAGAAACTATTGAAAAAGGATGTCAGTTTATGTTGGAATGATGATTGCATGAAGAGCCTCGATGTACTAAAAGAGAAATTGGCCTCCGCTCCAATCCTGGTCTTCCCAAAATGGGATGTGGAGTTTTATGTCCATGGTGATGCGTCATGCATAGCGCTGGGTGTGGTGCTCACACAAGAGGGTGGAGAGGGCTTGAATCATCCTATCATGTTTGCAAGTCGTAGGTTGTCAAAAGCGGAAAAGAAATATTCCACAACTGAGCGCGAGGGGTTGGCTATGGTGTACGCGCTCCGAAAATACTGGCATTATTTGCTAGGAGGACATTTCAAGATGTATACATACCATTCCACGTTGAAATACTTAGTCAATTAGCCTGTGTTTGGGGGGCGCATATGCAGGTGGCTCTTATTGTTCCAAGAATATGACTTTGAGGTTGCAGTAAAGAATGGACGCCTGAATGCAGGACTAGATCACCTGTCACATATTGAGATGGGCAAGGAACGTACTAGTTTGGAGGAAGGATTAACTGACATGCAACTCTTTGTTATGCGTGTCGCGGATGAGAACTTTGAAGATATAATCCAATTTCTGACAATTGGGACCATGCAGAAGGAATACTTTGTCCAACAAAAGAAGGAACTCGTGGTGCGTGTGGCTGACTTTATTGTCATCGCGGGGAACCTGTATAAAATGGGGAATGATGAGATACTACGAAGGTACATACATAAATTTGAATGAAGTCAGATCCTCGTGGAAGCGCATGCCGACACTGTAGGAGGACACTATGCAGGATGTGCGACCGCGCAAAATATTCTTCGTGTAGGGTTGTGGTGGCCAACCCTTCACCAGGATTCAAAAGTACATTGTAAGACCTGTGATATATGCCAGAGGACAGGTAAACCTTTGCGTAGGGATGAGATGCCTTTGAATCCACAAATGACATTGCAGCCCTTCGAAAAATGGGAAATCAAATTTGTAGGACCTATCAAGCCTTAGGGAAAAATTGGCACACGATACGTTATCATTGCTACAGAGTACCTGACACGTTGGGCAGAAACATAGTCGGTCAAAGACTATAAAGCCACCACGACTGCGAAGTTTTTGTTTGAACATGTGTTGACTCGATTTGGATTTTCAAAAATCTTAATGAGTGATCGCAGTACACATTTCCTAAACAAATCCATCAGCGCGCTAACAGAAGAGTTCTAGTTGTATCGGCAGAAAAGCGCACCGTATCACCCACAAGCCAATGGGATAGTAGAACTATTCAACAAAATACTGGAAACTGTGCTAACCAAAGTATGCAACACGTAGCGGAGCAATTGGGACCTGCGCATACCTCCAATACTATGGGCATATAGGACAACATGCAATAAACTGATGGGACAAACACCTTTCCAGTTAGTTTATGGCATGGAAACTGTCATGCCAATGGAGTATATTCTACCTAGTCTATGCATAGTAGCACTCACAGGTATGATGGACCGCGAAGCCCTAGATGAAAGACTCACGCAGTTGAAATAACTCGAGGAGGAACGACTCCTAGCTGGATTTCATCAACAATTGCAAAAACAACGTGAGAAGGTCTGGCACGATCTCCATATTAAGTTGTGCACGTTCAAGGTAAATGATTTTGTGCTGCTGTATGACAGTAAGTTTGATAAGTTCCCGCGAAAGTTCAAAATGTATTGGCTGGGATCATACGTTGTTAAGGAGGTCAGGGATGGAGGCACAATATACCTAGTCAAACTAAATGGAGAGCCTTTCCCAAGAAAAGGGAATGGCAACCGCTTGAAGCCTTACACGGGTGGCCTGACTATCTGAATAACCGGTAGAAGCATAGTCTTCACACCCGAAAGATCCAGACAAAGGCACGGGACTATAAACAAATGTAGGGGATAACGGCACAACTACAGAAAAGCAGTTCTGACACAGAGGTCTCAGAAAAATGTATGCAGCAGATACAACAAGCAACAACTCAGTGCGCTGTTGACCTTTACGTAATTCCATAACAGTTGGAGGGACTCCATGTAAATATTGTTGCCCCGACAGAGTGACTCAAGGGCAAGTAACGATGTTTGTGTTGGGGGCCTGTTGGGCATGGAATCCCCCCAAGGCATGTTTTGGGGATCAAAGCCCAAGTTTTGACCGAATCTTGTTGTAAAGCTCCACGAATTGAAGGCGCGGGGCGGAAAAATATGATAGAGTCACAGGGTTGTCTGCCCTAGTTTTGTAATGTAATGTTGGCTGGATAGACCTACACATGGTCCGCGAACCATCAAATTGTATAAATAGAGCAAGGCTCTTAGTGTAAAAGGGGAGATAGATAATAAAATAGAAGCATGAGAAGTTTGAGTGATTGAGTCGCAGAGTGAAGTGTGTCTTTGGGTCGTAGAGTAGAAGAAGGCTCTGCAACTGAGTGCACGAAGGCCTAGTAGTCCGCAACTGAGTGCACGGACCCCTGTAGTTGAGTGCGCAGGGTGATTTGAGTCTGTAACCGTGGAAAGAATCAATAAAGAGAATTTTGGTTATAATTATGTGTATCTATTCTTGGGCTAATGCATGATTGATATCATTTGCAAATATATTGTTTGTTTACTGCACGCACCTGTATGAATGTTTTATGTTGTTAAGTATAACTTAAAGCACTCTAGTAGGCAAAGATAATTAACTAACATTGGAATATAAGCAAGGTCTTGGGTAATAATGTAGAGCGCAGCACTTAGCCCCTGGGTAGGGCTGCGCGAAGGCAGTCTATCAGGCTGCGAGGAATGGGAAAGTGCGTGAAGTAACCTCTGCGTAGGGACAAACCGCAGACCAGATGAAATTATCAGACATCTCCAGGATGCGGAAACCTGGTTCTAGCACCCTCCCATACTACTTTACGTGAGACCTTAGTCCACACTCCATGGATTGTTGCCGAAAGGGCCAGTAGTACCGGGATTTATTTGTCTAATTAACTTCGAACCTGGGTCAGGCCCCAACAAGCCAAAAAATGGTTTTGTTGCCGGGACCGGGATCTGCATAGAGATGTCTAATGTTGTATCACTGGAATTCGACAAAGAAAGGAATTGAAGAGTGGTTGGAAAAACATATTCATGATTTTTCGGTGTAGGAAAACAGGAATCCGCGGATATCAAAGGAAGAGTGGTTAGATTGCTACTTATATACGGCAATTCACAAAATTTTCTTTGCATCCTTCCCCACTGAGTTGTACAAGTGGATCGCAAGGCTAGCAGATGGCCAAGGAAGGTGTAAACTTGATAAACCTATTGTGTGGACTCCAAAATTGGTGCGCAGACTGGAAGCATCGGAATATAAGATCATGCATGTTGTCAATCACTGGCTGGATCGAATCATAGGAGGATTCATCACTGAATTCGTGGTAGATACTTTAGAAAGCTATAGCGAGGTAGAACAACGCTTCCTCAAGGGACTGCAAGGTAAGTACGTTAAATCTTTGAACACTTGGATTAAAATGGTACTGTGTGAAAAGTAGGTTATGCGAATAAATTGATGTTTGGAGCTATGCAGAGTGGGAGGATCTACAAAAATGAAGGTAGCACAGAACTAGAAACTATCCCCTTGATTTCACCTCCGCGCAGAGGTGAAGAAGAGCTTGCAAAGGTTTCACCAAGAAGTGCGATCAATCTGATAAAGTAGAGAATTCCACGCATACCACCCCCACCCACACCACCACTAGTTTCACCATCTTCACTCCCGACTTTTCCCATAGTACCTCCGTCACCACTATGGCCTGCACGATAAAGCTACCAGTGTTCAAGGGAGTATGGAATGAAGATCCAGACCAATTTTGGTTCATGGTAAAAGTGGTATGGGAAGCACAGGGTGTCATGGATGACAATATAAAGAAGGCAATATTGGTCAACACTCTGCAGGATCACGCACTGACTTGGTACATTAAGAATTCCAATGAAAATTTGAATGCGGGGATAGCATATATCCAGATTGCGCTAAACAAAGAATTTAGCAGGATGAAATCGGAGGCACAATTAACCATTGGATTCAAGGAAATGACAATGCTACCATCCGAAACCCCGTGGGAGATGGATCAAAGACTGAAGTGCACAATTTGTGAAGCTAACATGACCTCAACAGATGGGGCAATACTGTGAATGGTTTGTAGCCTCGTTAACATCGCATCTGCAGAACACATTGTCGCAACAAAGGCTAACCACTTAGGTTGAAGCTTTGGAGGCTGCAATGAGATTGCACGAGACTCTGACACAAGATTCTAACCTGGGAGTCCAACAGATTCACGCGTAGTTGAGGAACTTGTTCCTTGATATGTAGAGATTGAAACAAGACAAGACGGCTCGTCCAAAAGTGCGCAGCGAGCTATGGTGCGTAAAGTTCAAGGGCCAGGGACACGACAAGGACCACTGCCCGGTGTTCGCCAATTACCTCGTAGGAGGAGGACCAATGCCATTGAGACAGAAGGCACAAGTAGGACTAAGCGCAGTGCCTGCACTATGGTGCATGATTTGTTAGATAGGAGGGAAGCATGCTACAGATAACTACCATATGTTACAGAAGTATACACAAAATTCCCAATAGTTGTTCAGTAATTTCTACAGGTCAGTAGGCCATGATGAGTGCACTTGTAGAAGTTATGAACTGATGATGGATCAGACTCCTACCTATAGAGTTCAAGCCAAAACACGACCCCTTGACTAGAACGCAGGGATGATGCGAACCAGATTTCAAGGGCGCAGACGAGGTCGAGGTGGAATGGGACCAAGAAGAGGTCAAGGACAGTTGATATGTTACAATTTCGGAGGACTGGGGCATTATCCTCGTGATTGTACAAATACAATGAGACCATCATTCTTATATTGTACGCAGTTTGATCATGAGATGGAGGACTGTCCCACATTGATAACAAGGTTGTGTGACAAAGGAACACTCCAACCTCCCCCGAATCAGAACCTACAAATGATGAGGTCTAAGCTGCGCGAGGAATACCTGAATGTAAATATCATGCTTCAGAGTGGTATCACGACAGGGGATGACAAAGGAAAGTAGCCTGAAGAAAGTACCTTGGTTCGCAAGGCTCCAACAAAGGTGTTGTAGCATTTTTTGGTTTTGATAAGTCAAAATAAATTAGACAAAAAATGAAAATATATTTACAAAATGTTAAGATAGGATGTGGAAAAAATGAATATTGAATAAAAAATGTTAGGAAAATATTTTGATAAATATGTCCATATCAAAGAAAATGTTAGGGTAGATGCCCTAAAAAATGAAGGAAAAATAAAATGTTAGGTTAGGCAGAAAAGAAAAATAGACCATGAAAGTGTGCAAGTCTAAATGACACTACTATTTACTTTTATGCATAATAATGATTGTGTGCAACTTGTTATTCATGCCACAATCCATGGTAATCAAACTATTTAATCTTGGTTATTTCATGCTTTGAATTTTATGTTTTTAGTTAGAGAATAAAATATGACCAAATAGTTAAATCTTGGCAGATCAATAGATAGGTAGAGAAATAAAAGGAGGTCATATGTTTAATCTGAGCCCTTGGATGATATAAGGTTAGAAATAGATAGCTTGTTTTATAAAAGGAAAAATAGGGTAAGGGTTTTCTAGCCTAAATGCACCCAAATAAATGAAGAAAAAATGTTAAGTTAAGAAATGGGTAAGTAGAAGAAAGGTTGTTGAAGTATAAAGTTGATTGGATCAAAACACATTCATCATTCTTAGACATATGTGCTAATATGTATGATCAATTATGAAAGGCAAAAGCAAAGGTTTACAAGTTAATTTAATTAACTCCCTCTCAATCATGTTTTCCCCTATACTTACAAATTTCCTATCCACAAGCATGTTCTAGTACTTTAAATCTTTTAAGTCAAAGAGGCTCAGAGCATTTCTCTGACTTTTGGTGGAACCATACCCTCAGCTTAATGACTTATGGACATCAAGTGCTAGAATCTCCTTCATAAAATTCATTCCCCCTTCATTTCCCTAATAAAACCCCTTTTCCGAAGGATAAACTTCATTTGCCTAGGAAAAGTGAAAACCTCCATGTAAATCCTATTTCACTCAAAAAACCCACAAAAGACATCTTATCCTAAGTATTAAGTGTATGTAAATAAAGTACACAAATATTACATTGACATTTATACTTAAGGGTATATTCACTCTGCCAATTTCATATTAATTTCTAATTTAATTATGTAGTTCCCACAATACCTTTTCCCCTATATTAATTAAATCCCCTAAATAAATATCCCAACCCTTAGTTTAAATATAAACTATAGTTGACCCCCTAAACCTTTGTCCATTTCCTCCGTGCTATTCTACCACCCGACTACTGTCTGATCATCTGCACCCAAATTCAACGATGCATAGCCATATTGGACTCACCCGATGCACGACCTTTACTCGAAGTTAAGTTAAACCTTCATTAAGCTCTGCTCGATTGTTTTAACCCGTCATTAACCTTAATAAATCCCAATCCACTGAGGATTAAAGCTATGGGCCCCCCCGAAGCCCATGCTTGTATAGCCCGTGCAGCTCCCTCACCCGATTGCCGTCCGATCACCATCCCCCCCATCCGATGGTCCACAACCATATCGGCTGCGCCCAATGGCCGATCATTACCCCCCCGATAAAGCGATTTTCCCTCGAACCCTAAAGGCTACGTGTTAGGCGCGAAGGTAGATCGAGTGACCCTCCTAAATACCACCTTTTCCACACAAGCAGTGCAATGGCTTAGAAAATAGCCTCCCCGCATAAGACAAGACCACCTACTGTTCATAATATGGTTTTCTGCACCAAATTTAAAAAGTTGCCCGTTAAAACCTTGAAAACTCTCGTTTTCATTCCTTTTTCCCCATTTCATAGTAAAACCTATCAAACCCTTCCGGCGCCACACTGAACCTCTACAACACAATTCGACCTCTAATTACTTTAAAATCATTGCCATGACTCCTTCCCCATACATCCCTGTGCAATAAAGCCATCAATTGACTTTCTTGCCAAACTATGTTTTCTTAATGATTGTTGTATTTTGCAGGTGCAACAGAAGGAGCTGAATAGCTTACTGAAGTTTTTTAAAACCTGTCTATCCAGACAGGAGAAATTAATAAACTAAAGGATGAACTCAAATAATTACGGCTTATGAAGTCTATATCAAACAATTCACATACAACTGAAACAAACAGACTCAAAGGCCAAGTGGAAATGTTGCAAAGAGAACTCACAGATTCCTTCATAGGAAAGAAGTTGAGTTTATATAGTAAAAACACTCAGGGATTCTTTCTTAATCCTGGATGAAATCAAGCATATATTTTTGGTAAAACCCACTTTTAGTAAATACACCGAGATGGATGAAATCTATAGGAGGGTAACAAAGCTATCTATCCCAGATAAGAAACACTAGGAAGAATTAACAAATTTACTTGGTTAAGGATAATTGAACAACATTCAGTTTTTGAGGGAACAGTCAGCCAACCTCAACCACTTTTCAACTTTTTTAGTAGTAGTCATCAAACAACGCAACACCAAAATAGTGCCAGATCATTAGACAGTTTTATTTTTTATTGTGTAAATAATCTATTTTGTGAAAGCAATTCAGAATATTTTTTGTCCTACTATTGTATAAATAACTATCTTTACGAGTTATTAAGGGTTGCACCCTTGAAGAATCATTTCTAGATTCTGATGTTATTAATCTTTCTAGATCATTAATATGAAGCAAAGAATTCTGAATTTTGTTTTACACAGTTTGTGTTTCTTGTAAGTGTTTCTAGTGTCATTCATTATGTTTTTTTCTTCATATACTTGTGTCTTGCAGAGATAACTAGGTAGGAATAATTGTATTTCAATCTATTCCTATAAGCTTTCTAAAGTGATAATCTATAAGGAGAATGAATTAATGCACTGTTTGTTTAATTAATTCCCTCAAGATCAATAAATCATCAACATCTTTTGTAAGCTCGTGTGTATTTTAAAGAACCTTTAAACATAGTTTAAAGGTTTTCATACTTATGATTATTTAGCTTTCAATTTGAAAAATGTGGTAATCATATTACTTTTCTGTTTTTTCTCATCATCATAAAAGCTATTTCACTGTGTAAATATTTATAGCAGCCCTTTGCTGAGATATTGATATTATTCAAGAGGTTAGGCACATCAGTTCTATATCTGTTTCATCCATTGGTCTCCCAAATTAAAAAAAAAAACCCCAAAACAATTATCTTAGACTCTCTGGCATAATAGCTGACCATCATTATCTCAGAGATACAACATCAAACTGGCGTCGTTGCCAAGGTTTCTAATTTCATTAAGTTTTCCCATGGAAACAATATGTATTCTATTCCTTTAAGGTGATTAAAGGTCTAGAAAGGTTAAAATCCTTCACTTGGGGATTGCACTCTCTCAAACTGGCACCTTTTAAGCACACCGGATCTCATTCAAAGGCTAACTTAGTTGATCCTCTTCTTCTTCTTCTTCAGTCTTGAAGTCTGGAGATTTAGCATCATTTGATCCTTATAGCAATATTCCACCCAATCTAGATTACTCCCACTTATCACCTAGGGTTGTTGAACTCTTAGACAAGGGAGTTGATTTTAAATCAGCATTCCTTATTCATTCATTTGAATTTCATCCAGAACCCTCACTCCCACTAGGGTCACCTAAAACTGAGTTTGACTTGGGTGTTAATTTACCATAATACACACCAACATATTTCATATCCCCTACCACTTATTCATTTCCTCCCACTTTCGGACAACCTGAAGCTTCTACTACTGAACAACCCGAAGATACCCTCTTTGTGTATGAATCCACTCTTTGAAACAAAGGAGGGTATTCATCCACAGGTCCAGAAGATAATTCTTAAGACTCCTTTCAAATCATTCAAGAGATCCCCCCCTTCTTCACCTCCAACTGGTTCTTCACCCCCTCAATCGCCTTTATCAACCCCTTCTTCATCTTCTTCAACTTCTTCATCCACACAAACACCATATACACCACCTCCCACTATGGCTTTTCAACCTATTGTAGAGGATAGATATGAAACTTTAGTCTTACCTCCTAATCTCGATGCATTCCCAGTTGGATACTTGAAATACCTTCCAAGGTATAATGGAGAAATCGATCCCTCTGCTGAAGACCATCTTCAAGCCTTTTTAGACTTTGTAGGTAACATGAATATTGAACAAGAAAACATATACATGAGGTTGTTTGTACAATCACTTGAAGGAAATGTAAGAATTTGGTTTAGGAAGTTACCTGCAAATTCCATTAGAAATTGGGAAGAACTTACAAACATATTTAAAAATTAGTGGGGTGTGAAAAAAGATCCTCTTTACTTTCTCACTGAGTTTGATGAACTTAAAATAAATTTTGGTGAACCTGTATTATACTTTATCAAAATATTCAATAAGCTTTATCATAAAATGCCCCCTGATCGTAAACCCCCTGTAGTAGCAAAAAAGTCTAGATTTTCTAAAGCCATTGATGATTATTTTGTTGTTATGTTGAGAGAGAGAACGTCAAGAACTCTTAAAGATATGCAAAAAAATGCTATTGAGTTAGAAGCAAACTAGGTCGCTTCAACTTCTTTGAAAGCTAAAGAAGAAAAGGCCCAAAGAAAACTTAAATCGACACCAGATGCTTCCAGTTCCTCTAAGACTAAAATTGAAGATTCTAAAATAGATGAAATAACTTCTCTTCTTAGAAATCTATCCAATATAATTTCCAAGATTGAGACTCAACCTACGAAAATTCAACAAACAGTTACCAGACCTCAAAATCAAAATCAAGGTCAGTATAAAAGAAATCCACAATTACAAATTCTTCAGAGACCTAGTAATGATTAGCAGATTCCCACTCCTTTGTTGATAGATGATCAACAACCTGATGATAATACTATGACCATCACTGAAGATATAAATAATATGGATACTTCCCCTAATCAAACATTTATTATTCCTCTTACACAACAAAATCAGGTTCAAGAAGATCAAGAATCTTCACAGGTTTCTAAACAACATGCCTTCTCTGAATTTTTAATTGTAGAGTTGAACAAAAGATATGACTTTAGACCTAGACCTGGCCCTGGAAGACCCCCTAAGGAAACTACAGTAATTGAACCTCGTGCCAAAACTAATCAAACTCAAACGACTTTTATTTGACCATTAGAACAGTCAATTGATAATCCTCAAAATGACAAAAATACTTTGACTACATTTAATGTTGAAAAGGAGTTAGAAAGAGTTAAAATCGCAATTCCTCTTTCAGAAATTTCTAATAACCATGGGTATAAAAATCAGGTCTCCAAATGGATACAAAATACCTCGGTTGATGCTACAGGTGATATCATCAGTATGCAAGATGAAAAACCAACAGTTGTTTTTGGCCCTAGCTCAGATATCATAGATGAAATAGTGCCTGCTTCCTATGTAACTCTTAAGAAAAATGATTCCATGTTGTATAATTGTATGGCTGATTCTGGAGCATCATATATCCTCATGCCAAAAACTATCATGGATCATTTGAAATTTGACATAACTAGATCCTATGATGAATTGTACACATTTTATTCTAAAAGGGTGCCTTGCTTAGGATTGATTAAGGATTTAGTAGTCACCAGTGCACAAATCCCAGTGAAAAGTGTAGTACTTGATATAGTTGTCACAGATATCCGTCCCAAATTTGGAATGCTACTTTCTAGGTCTTGCTGTGCCAAATTAGGGGGAACTCTTCAGATGGATATGTCTTATGCTACTATTCCAGTTTATGGGGTAGAAAAAATAAGATTATATAGAGAGGTGAGATTTGTGCACAATGTTTGCAAAACATACCAGCCAAGGAACCATCCCATTTATGCAATTGACCAAGATTTTGGTTGCTTTCAACTCTCTTCAAATCAAGCACATGAAACTCAAGTTAAAATTGAATATGTAATTGAAATTCCAACACCAAATCAAACTGATATATGGAAACTATTTTTTGATGGCTCCTATACAAAAGATGGAGCAGGAGCTGGAGTGGTTTTAATATCACCAAAAAAAGAAAACATTACCCAATCATGTAAGCTCAACTTCAAAGTTACAAACAATGTGGCTGAATATGAAGCTTTCCTTTTGGGATTGCAAATAGCAAAAAGCTTAAAGGTTCACAACTAAAGTGTTTTTACTGATTCAGAACTTATTGTCAAGCAAGTGAGAAATATTTTCCAGACTAAACACCCCAGACTTAGGTCTTACTGAAATGAAGTATGGGATTCAGTTAAAAACTTTTTTGATGCTTTTAATTTGACTTATATTCCAAGAGATCAGAATATTCGTGCAGATGCCTTAGTTGTTTCTGCTATTTCATTTAAAATTCCTGATCAGACTAACTTGCTCTACCAAATACAAGTCAAGTATAGACCATCTATCCCAAACAATCTAAAACACTTGCAGATATTTGAAGATGATGAACATTTGTAATATTTTCTGCAGGTAGTAGATCATTTTTCTGTTCTACGAATTGATGAAGATAGATCTAAAATAAATGAAAATACAAGTGAGAATGATATTTCAGATTTCAGTTCAAATATTCTTGGTCATGATATTATTCAATTGTCTAACAATTTTATTCCCAACGGTTTGATACCTTTAGAAAAAATGTTTGATCAAAATGATGTCCTCTAAAATCCTGAATCCGTTTCTTCGAAAGAGGGCGTAGAGGAAATTAACATTGGAACAAATGATGATGTCAAAAGCATCAAAATCTATGCATCTCTAGACCCTGAGATTAAAACTCAATATCTTAAGTTACTTCAAAATTATAAGGATGTTTTTGCTTGGACTTATGCTGATTAAAAAACCTATGATACTTCATTAATACAACATAAGATCCATTTGAAGCTAGAAGAAATACCTTATCAACAAAAATTTAGGAGGATTAATCAAGCCCTTCTACCAACTGTATAAAAGGA
This sequence comes from Pinus tabuliformis, assembly GCA_031772625.1. Lineage (NCBI taxonomy): Eukaryota > Viridiplantae > Streptophyta > Pinopsida > Pinales > Pinaceae > Pinus > Pinus tabuliformis. The sequence continues at coordinate 1,524,732,993 of CM062816.1, forward strand.
AATTAAGAAAATTCTAGATGCCCAAATAATTCTCCCTCTTAAATATTCTAATTGGGTTGCACATTTAGTTCTTGTTAGGAATAAGAATGGAGAAATCAGACTTTGCATGGACTTTGGAAATTTGAACAAAGCATCATTAAAGGATAATTACCATTTGCCCCAAATGGATCAGTTACTTCAAATGGTTTCACGAACACAAATAATTTCTATGCTTGATGGTTTTTTCAGGTTATAATCAGGTAAATGTTGATCCAGCAGACAGGGAAAAGACAACCTTCACTACACCCTGGGGTACATCTATGTATGCTAGAATTCCATTTGGCTTATCAAATGCTGGAGCAACATTTCAGAGAGCTATGGATATAGCTTTTATGGGTCAAGTAAACAAATTTGTGGTTATTTATCTTGATGACATTACTGTTTTTTGTAAATATGATCAGAAAAATCTAAAGCACTTGATCAAGATTTTTGACAAGTGTAGGAAATTTGGCATATCATTGAACCCTAAAAAGACTTTGTTCGTTATCAAAGAAGGAAAACTATTGGGCCATATAATTTCAAAGGAAGGAGTGGTAATTGATCCTAAGCATGTGTCTGCCATTAAAACATTGACCTTACCTAGAAACAAGAAAGAAATTCAATATTTTCTGGGAAAAATTATTTTTTTAAGGAGATTCATCCCAAATTATGTAGAGATTGTAAAGGACATAAATGACATGCTCTGAAAGGATCATGAATTTAAATGGACTATCTCTTCCAAGCATGCATTTGATCAGATCAAGAAAGCTATCTCTGAAGCTCCCACCTTGGCCAACCCTAATTATACTAAACCATTCAATATCTTTTCTTTTGCCTCAGAAACAACCCTTGCTTCTGTTCTATTACAAAAGAATGAAGATTCCCATGACCAACCCATAGCCTTTTTCAGTAAGGTTATGAAAGATGCCGAGCTTAAGTATGACATAATTGAGAAGCAATCATATGCCCTCATTCAAGCCTTGAAATCTTTCACGATGTATTTCCTACATTAACCTATTACTACTTATGTTCCTAATGGCACTATAAAATCATTTTAACACAACCCGACACTGATGGGAAAAGAGGTAGGTGGATCACTCAGATACTTGAGTTTGATCTAACTATCAAAACTACAAAGCTATTAAAAGGCCAAGGATTATCCAAGCTTCTAGCAGAATCCAATTGCAAAGTGTTTGGAATCAATTCTATTTTAGAAGTACAAGGGAATAACCCACAAGAACCTTATGTCCTTGCACAAGGGAAGAATCCACAAGAACCTTTCCCAATTTTACAAGGGAAGAATCCACAAGAACCCCCTGTCCTTGTAGAAGGGGAGAATCCATAAGAACCTTCTCTTCAACTTGAAGAAAAGAATCCACAAGAACCTTTACCTTCATATCAGATCAACCCTTTACGTATTGATGATAGATTTCTATTGTCAAATTGGTATCAAGACATTGTAAATTTTCTGCTCCATTTTGAATGCCCAACATCATTCTCCAAAGACCAGTGTAAAACTCTTAAATTGAAAGCATTCAAGTACTGCATAATAAATACAAATTTGTACTGGAAAGATCCAATGAATATTTTGTTATTATGTTTAACAGAATCAGAAACTAAAGGAATCATTGATCAGTTTCATATAGGATTTTATGGAGGAAATTATGCTTGGAGAGAAACATCATACAATATTTTAAGGGGAGGATTTTATTGGCCAACATTGTTCTTGCAAGTAGGGGCAAAGGTTAGAGGTTGTGTTCCTTGTCAGATGTTTTTTGGTAAGAAAAAAGTAGCAGCTCTTCCACTAGTACCATCAATAATTTTAACACCTTTCCTTCAATGGGGATTAGATTTTGTTGGAGAAATCCATTCTACTTCAACTAATCAGCACAGATGGATCTTCACAACAATAGACTACTTCACTAAATGGGTGGAAGCAATTCCAGTAAGAAATGATACCGATTCAGTAGTAATTAAATTCATTGAAGAAAATATCCTATCTAGGTTTAGTTGCCCAACTCAAGTTCTCACAGATAATGAAGCAACATTATCTAGTGTTAAAATGATTGAGTTTTTCCAAAAATATCATATTCTGTTACATCATTCAACTCCGTACTACCCTCAAGGTAATGACTTTGTAGAATCCCCAAATAAAAGTTTGGTGAAGGTAATCAAAAAGACCCTAGCAAATCACAAAAAGAGTTGGGACTCTCATTTAATTTATGAAGTATGGGCAAACAAAATAACTCCAAAAAGATCTACTGGGAAATCTCCTTTTCAGTCAGTCTATGGGAAAGATGCAATTTTTCCCACCAATTTGGCTTTCTTAGTTTTAAAATTCTTGCAGGACTCAATAGATGAACCTGATGATTTTTCAAGAAGGATAAATAAAATTATTGAACTAAATGAAAACAGAGGTGAAGTTCAATACAAATTGAAGAAATATCAGAATAAGATGAAAAGCATGTTTGAGAGAAAAGCCAAGGAAAGGGACTTTAGGGAAGGTGACCTAGCTCTAAGATGGGACTCCAGGAGGGAGGAAAAGGGAAAGCATGAAAAGTTTGATAACCTATGGTTTGGTCCTTTAGCAATTTCCGAAGTGAAGGGCAACAACACTTTTGTACTACAAAATCTTGAGGGACTATATTCCACTTATCCTGTAAATGGAAGGTTTCTCAAACATTTCATTCAATAGTAAGAAGTTGGAATACATTTCATTGTAAAAACTCTGGTTTATTTTACTTTTCAAGTCGTTAGTGATATATATATATATATTTTTTACAGCAAAGGACTCCATAGCCCGAGGAGAAGGCACATGGACCTGCAGGTTCTCTGCATTCTACAAGAGAAAGCAGTCCCTAGTTGGAGCCAATACTGTAGCATTTTTTGGTTTTGATAAGTTAGAATAAATTAGACAAAAAATGGAAATATATTTACAAATGTTAAGATAGGATGTAGACAAAAAGAATATTGAATAAAAAATGTTAAGAAAATATTTTGATAAATATGTCCATATCAAAGAAAATGTTAGGGTAGATGCCCTAAAAAATAAAGGCAAAATAAAATGTTAGGTTAGACAGAAAAGAAAAATAGACCATGAAAGTGTGCAAGTCTAAATGCCACTACTATTTACTTTTATGCATAATAATGATTGTGTGCAACTTGTTATTCATGTCACAATCCATGGTAATCAAACTTTTTAATCTTGGTTATTTCATGCTTTGAATTTTATGAATTTAGTTAGAGAATAAAATCTGACCAAACAATTTAATCTTGTTTACAAAAAAATTTCGGCGAAGATCACATGACACATCATTTGTCGACGCGTTTCGAACCAACCAGTGTGGTTCATCGTCAGGGCAAGTTGAAGAAACAGATCTAGCTTAGCATGTTAAATAGTTTGAGCAGAGACTCCAACGGCTAAATCGACCAACGACTAATTTTGACCTACGGTCCATAGGTCAAATACTATTCATAATTTAATATTATTATTATTAATAAATTATTCATCAATTATTATAAAATATATATATCATATAGTTGAGGTTAAAATTTTTATTAAATGGTTAGTTAGAAAAGGTAAATTATTTGATTTAATAATATAAGTAATTATTTATACTTAATATTATATTGGTAAAATAGCCTTGATAATAATATATTATTAATATTAGTAGTGAAAATATTATTATTAATTTAATATTATTATTATTAATATTAATATTATTATTATTATTATTATTATTTATGGAAAAAAGTTAAATTAGGTAAGATATATAGATAAATTATTTAGTTTATTTATCTAAATTATATATATATATATATATATATATATATATATATATATATATATATATATATATATAATAAATATAAATATATTAATAATCTTAGATAAAGTTAGGTAAAAGACCCATGAAAAAAAAAAATAAATAAATAAATTAAATAAATAAATAAATAAATTAAATAATTAATCAATTAATTAAAAATAAATACATAAATAAATAAATAACTAAATATCAGGACAAGTTGAAGAAACAGATCCAGCTTGGCAGTTTAAATAGACAGAGCAAAGCCCCCAACGGTTAACAAGACTAACAGCTACTTTTGACTAGGTACCTTAAAAAATGCTACCCGGGGACCAGTCCTTTAAATAAATTAATATTAAAAATAATTAAAAATATATAATAGTTATGTTCAATTATTACCTAAAAATAATTCATGTTAAAAGTTAGTTAAGGACAAATAACTAAAAATCATATCTAAGGGGAAAAATTACCCTAGAGGGGACAGTCCCTCAAATAATAATAAATAATTAAAATTATTTTTAAAATAAATAAACAACTCAATTAGTAAAAATAATTTATAAAAATAGTTAGTTAGAGATAAATAATTAAAAATTATATCTAGGGGAAAAAATATTTCTCATAGAGGGACCAATCCCTTAGAATAAATAAATTAAGTATGTGAAAACTTTTATATTAATAAAACTTATATGATAATAGTTAGTAATGGTAATAGTTAAATAAACATCAATAATAAAAAATTATATTGAATTAAATTATATTAAAATTAAAATATAATTAAAACTAAATTATATTAAAATTATATTAAAATTAAAGTATAATTAAAATTATATTTAAAATCAAATTATATTATTAAATTATATTAAAATCATGTTATAATAATTAAAATTATATTACCCTAGGGGGACCAACCCCCTAAAATAACATAATTTAATTCAAAAAATTAAAATTTTTAAGTTAAATTAGTAATTCAAAATACTTCGTGATATTATTTATTTACAAATAAATTAATAAAAATAAGAAGGAATTAAAACCCGACTTAAAATGAGTAAAATAAAAATATATATGTATATATAAAAATATATAGAAGAATAAATAAATAAATAAATAAATAAAACTAATTAAATAAATACATAAATAAATAAAATAAAAATAAAAATAATAATAATAATAATAATAAATAAAAAAAAGGACTAGGTTGAGAGTGCTGGGACCCAACACCGACTGATTTTCCAGCCATCATCTCTATTGAGATTACTCGGCCTCTTTTCAATCTCAAGCGCCTCCCTAAATTTCCGATGATGGAAGTGCGAAACCTTAGCAATAACACTAGCTTCTTCAATACAAACATGATGATTGGTTTTCTCAGCGTGCTCAGCCAAAGCGGAAGACTTAGTACACCTATGCTTAAGATCAGCTGCATGTTCACTAATCCTCTGATTAATGGAGCGACCAGTTTCCCCAATGTAGGGGGTCCCACAGGAACAGGGGATCAAGTACACACCTTTCATATCCTTAGGGTCGATAGGATCCTTCGCTGATATGAGGGACATGCGAATGGTGTTCAGGGGCCTAAAGGTCACAGGAACATCATGCGACCTGAGAATCCTACCAATCTTATCAGTAGTCCCCTGAACATAAGGAAGAAGGACACCAGGAACTCGCTCCTTTGGTTCTCGATGAGATACTGAATTCTTCGAAGCTTTAACGAAAGCCCTCTGACCTAGGAATCTACTATAACCGTTCTCAACAAAGACATCAAGGAGATGGGATTTTTCTTTCTCAAAACTCTCCTTATCCGAGATCCTTAGGGCCCGAGTAGCCAGGGTATTGAGAACACCCATCTTTTGAGCCGGGAAATGATGGGAACTGGCATGAAGATACTGCTCAGTATGGGTTTTCTTCTGAAAAACTCGGTGGCTGAGGGAACCATCACTATTCCTAGAAATAAGAATATCGAGGAACGGAAGGCAACCATCGACCTCCTACTCCATGGTGAACTTATTGGCAGAGGATTGATTATTGAGATGATTGAAGAAGAGAACTAATTCCTCTTGGCCATGAGGCAAGATAACATTGGTGTCATCCACATATCTTCTCCAAAGCTTTGGCAGGAGCCTGGAAGAGTTTAGAGCCTTGGACTCAAAATCTTCCATGAAAAGATTAGCAACAACAGGGGAAACGGGTGAGCCCATGGCAACCCCGCAGGTTTGCTCGAAGAACTCTCCCTCAAAACAAAAAAAACGTAGAAGTGAGACAGATCTCAACTAACTTAGCAGTGTCAGGATCTGTTAGGCGGTTGATCACCTCCATGGCCTCACTACCATGGATTCTTAGGATCCTTTACGAAGGACTCCGTACGACGAACCAAGGGCTTAAGCTTTAATGCAAGGATCTTAGCAAGAAGGTAGGTAGGACCACCAATGGTGTTGACAATAGGCCTCAAGGGAGCCCCATCCTTGTGAATCTTGGGGAGACCATATATTCTAGGCCCGATAGGGTTGCTTTCAAAGAGTTTATGGTGCAGGGAACTCAATGAGCTAATGGATTTAATGGCAAGCGCCACCTTCTTAGCAACCTTCTTTAACGAATTCTTAGGAAGCTTTTTGTAGCTACCTGCGGGGTTGCCATGGGCTCACCCCTTTCCCCTGTTGTTGCTAATCTTTTCATGGAATATTTTGAGTCCAAGGCTCTAAACTCTTCCAGGCTCCTGCCAAAGCTTTGGAGAAGATATGTGGATGACACCAATGTTATCTGGCCTCACGGCCAAGAGGAATTAGTTCTCTTCTTCAATCATCTCAATAATCAATCCTCTGCCATTAAGTTCACCATGGAGCAGGAGGTCGATGGTTGCCTTCCGTTCCTCGATATCCTTATTTCTAGGAATAGTGATGGTTCCCTTGGCCACCGAGTTTTTCGGAAGAAAACCCATATTGGGCAGTATCTTCATGCTAGTTCCCATCATTTCCCGGCTCAAAAGATGGGTGTTCTCAATACCTTGGCTACTCGGGCCCTAAGGATCTCGGATAAGGAGAGTTTTGAGAAAGAAAAATCCCATCTCCTTGATGTCTTTGTTGAGAACGGTTATAGTAGATTCCTAGGTCAGAGGGATTTCGTTAAAGCTTCGAAGAATTTGGTATCTCATCGAGAACCAAAGGAGCGAGTTCCTGGTGTCCTTCTTCCTTATGTTCAGGGGATTACTGATAAGATTGGTAGGATTCTCAGGTCGCATGATGTTCCTGTGACCTTTAGGCCCCTGAACACCATTCGCATGTCCCTCAGATCAGCGAAGGATCCTATCGACCCTAAGGATATGAAAGGTGTGTACTTGATCCCTTGTTCCTCTGGGACCCCATACATTGGGGAAACTGGTCGCTCCATTAATCAGAGGATTAGTGAACATGCAGCTGATCTTAAGCATAGGCGTACTAAGTCTTCCGCTTTGGCTGAGCACGCCGAGAAAACTCAGACCAATCATCATGTTTGTATTGAAGAAGCTAGTGTTATTGCTAAGGTTTCGCATTTCCATCATCGGAAATTTAGGGAGGCGCTTGAGATTGAAAAGAGGCCGAGTAATCTCAATAGAGATGATGGCTAGAAAATCAGTCGGTGTTGGGTCCCAGCACTCTCGACCTAGTCCTTATTATTATTATTTTATTTATTTATGTATTTATTTAATTATTTTTAATTATTTATTTATTTATTCTTCTATATATTTTTATATATACATATATATTTTTATTTTACTCATTTTAATGGTCCGGTTTTTAATTCCTTCTTATTTTTATTAATTTATTTGTAAATAAATATTATCACGAAGTATTTTGAATTACTAATTTAACTTAAAAATTTTAATTTTTTGAATTAAATCATGTTATTTTAGGGGGTTGGTCCCCCTAGGGTAATATAATTTTAATTATTATAACATGATTTTAATATAATTTAATAATATATTTTAATATAATTTGATTTTAAATATAATTTTAATTATATTTTAATTTTAATATAATTTTAATATAATTTAGTTTTAATTATATTTTAATTTTAATATAATTTTAATATAATTTAATTCAATATAATTTTTGATTATTTATGTTTATTTAACTATTACCATTACTAACTATTATCATATAAGTTTTATTAATATAAAAGTTTTCACATAATTAATTTATTTATTCTAAGGGATTGGTCCCTCTATGAGAAATATTTTTTCCCATAGATATAATTTTTAATTATTTATTATTATTTGAGGGACTGTCCCCTCTAGGGTAATTTTTCCCCTTAGATATGATTTTTAGTTATTTGTCCTTAACTAACTTTTAACATGAATTATTTTTAGGTAATAATTGAACATAACTATTATATATTTTTAATTATTTTTAATATTAATTTATTTAAAGGATTGGTCCCTCGGGTAGCATTTTTTGAAGGTACCTAGTGAAAAGTAGCTGTTAGTCTTGTTAACCGTTGGGGGCTTTGCTCTGTCTATTTAAACTGCCAAGCTGGATCTGTTTCTTCAACTTGTCCTGATATTTATTTATTTTATTTATTTATTTATTTATAATTAATTGATTAATTATTTAATTATTTAATTAATTAATTTATTATTATTATTATTTTTTCATCGGTCTTTTACCTAACTTTATCTAAGATTATATATATATATATATATATATATATAAAATTATTAATAAATAATTTAGATAAATAAACTAAATAATTTATCTATATATCTTACCTAATTTAACTTTTTTCCATAAATAATAATAATAATAATATTAATATTAATAATATTAAATTAATAATAATATTTTCACTACTAATATTAATAATATATTATTATCAAGGCTATTTTACCAATATAATATTAAGTATAAATAATTACTTATATTATTAAATCAAATAATTTACCTTTTCTAACTAACCATTTAATAAAAATTTTAACCTCAACTATATGATATATATATTTTATAATAATTGATGAATAATTTATTAATAATAATAATATTAAATTATGAATAGTATTTGACCTATGGACCGTAGGTCAAAATTAGCCGTTGGTCGATTTAGCCGTTGGAGTCTCTGCTCAGACTATTTAACATGCTAAGCTGGATCTGTTTCTTCAACTTGTCCTGACGATGAACCACACTGGTTGGTTCGAAACGCGTCGACAAATGATGTCTCATGTGATCTTCGCCGAATGTTTTTTTGTAAACTTGATATGGATCACAGAAGCCTAAACTCTACTAATTTAATCTTGGCAGATCAATAGATAGGTAGAGAAATAAAAGGAGCTCATAAGTTTAATCTAAGCCCTTGGATGATATAAAGTTAGAAATAGATAACTTGTTTTATAAAAGGAAAAATAGGGTAAGGGTTTTCTAGCCTAAATGCACCCAAATAAATGAAGAAAAAATGTTAAGTTAAGAAATGGGTAAGTAGAAGAAAGGTTGTTGAAGTATAAAGTTGATTGGATCAAAACACATTCATCATTCTTAGACATATGTGCTAATATGTATGATCAATTATGAAAGGCAAAAGCAAAAGTTGACAAGTTAATTTAATTAACTCCCTCTCAGTCATCTTTTCCCCTATACTTACAAATTTCCTATCCACAAGCATGTTCTAGTACTTTAAATCCTTCAAGTCAAAGAGGCTCAGAGCATTTCTCTGACTTTTGGTGGGATTGGACCCTCGGCTTAATGACTTATAGACATCAAGTGCTAGAATCCCCTTCATAAAATTCATTCCCCCTTCATTTCCCTAATAAAACCCCTTTCCCTAAGGATAAAGTTCATTTTCCTAGAAAAAGTGAAAACCCCCATGTAAATCCTATTTCACTCGAAAAACCCATAAAAGCATCTTATCCTAAGTATTAAGTGTATGTAAATAAAGTGCACAAATATTACATTGACATTTATACTTAAGGGTATATTCACTCCACCAATTTCATATTAATTTTTAATTTAATTATATAGTTCCCACAATACCTTTTCCCCTATATTAATTAAATCCCCTAAATAAACATGTCAACCCTTGTTTAAATATAAACTATAGCTGACCCCCTAAACCTTTGTCCATTTCCTCCGTGCTAGTCTGCCACTCGACTACTTTCCTATCATCTGCGCCCAAATTCGATGATGCACAGCCAGATCGGGCTTACCTGATGCTCGACCTTTACCCGAAGTTAAATTAAACCTTCATTAAGCTCTGCCTGATCGTTTTAAACCATCATTAACCTAATTATAAATCCTAATCCGCCGAGGATTAAAGCTTTGGGCCCCGCGAAGCCCATGTTTTTATCACTCGCGCATCTCCCTCGCACGATTGCCATCTGATCACCATCCCCCTCATCTAACGGTCCACAACCATATCAGGCGTGCTCGATGGTAGATCGTTACTCGCCCAATAAAGCAGTTTTCCCCCAAACCCCAAAGGCTACATGTCAGGCATGGAGGTAGATTGGGTGATCCCTCCTAAATACCACCTTTGCCACAAAAGTGGTGCGATGGCTTGGAAAATTCCCTCCCCACATAAGACAAGACCACTTACTATTCATAATATGAATTTCCGCGCCAAATTTAAAAATTTGCCCGTTAAAACCCTAAAATTCCTCGTTTTCATTCCTTTTGCCCCGTTTCAAAACCTATCAAACCCTTCCAGTGCCACCCTGAACATCCGCAACACAATTCAAGCTCCGGTTACATTCAAAATATTGCCACGACTCCTTCCCCAGACATCCCTGTGCAATGAAGCCATCAATTGACTTTCCTGCCAACCTATGTTTTCTTAATGATTGCTGTATTTTATAGGTACAATAGAAGGAGCTGAACAACTTACTGAAGTTGTTCAGAACCTGTCTATCCAGACGGGAGAAATTAATAAACTAAAGGATGAACTCAAAGAATTACGGCTTATGAAGTCTATATCAGACAATTCACATACAGCTAAAACAAACAGACTCAAAGGCCAAGTGGAAATGTTGCAGAGAGAACTCACAGATTCCTTCATAGGAAACAAGTTGATTTTACATAGTAAAAACACTTAAGGATTCTTTCTTCATCCTGGATGAAATCAAGCATATATTTTTGGTAAAACCCACTTTTACTAAATACACCGAGATGGATGAAATCTTTAGGAGGGTAACAAATATTTCTATCCCAGATCAGAAACACTAGGAAGAATTAACAGATTTACTTGATTAAGGATAATTGAACAACAATCAGTTTTTGAGGGAATAGTCAGCCAACTTCAACCAATTTTCCTCTTTTTTAGTAGTAGTCATCAAACATCACTATTATCACCCCAAGAAACTCTCTTAGGCTGTATCTCAGAGATGCTCAAGAACATTACAAACTCAACAACATGTTGGAAATTGATGAATGGAAGGAATGATGGTTGTCCAAGCCAGATAACCACTTCTACTATGCTTAACTCCAGACATGGGTGAACACCCCCAGACTACTGACCACACCAGCAGATGCACAAGACCATGTGATGGCCGGCTGCAACTAGTAAAGAGGTCTGCAAATCTATTTCCTAATGCACAGACAGGATGACATCTCTCTGGCATTAAGTAAATAGAAGCCTGCATAACACATTCAGTGATACATATTAGACTTCAACACAGAGGTGGGATGATAGCCCCTCTAATGCTAAATATCAAGAGCACATGAATAAATGCATAACAAGCACAAACTAGAACAAAGTAGAAATGGAAAGTGAGCAATTAACAACAAAAGAAGCTTGTATTAGCTGAAATGAAGACCGGACGTTGCAAGTATCAAAGTAGTTATAGTCTCCAAAAGTTGAACCTTACATCAAAACAACAACCATCAACCCTGATTACATCTGTTTTCTGGGTATATATAGAGTTTCTTTTACAAAAATGATCTGCTATTCTATGCGTGGAGGGGTCATAATGGACCACCAACTGCTTTAACTCTCTAATATGGGCCTCTGCTACAATCTAACTATGTCTGCGAGTGAATTTGACCTTTTCTAATATTTTGTTGTGCTTCTTGAGCATATGGAGTGTTGTATAGAAGAACTTTCATGACTGTAAAATGCATTTAACTGCTCCAGGCTTGTCCGTTTTCCACTCGGCCATTCTGTTTCTTGAATGTAGTTGTTGGAGATGAAATGTGCCGGGTACTTGGTAGATGATCATTGTTGTCCTTCAGGTGCATGACATGACCAGGGTATGTTGACTTCATCGAGGATGTACGAGCGAGCAGAGGATAGATATCGGTCATTGGATCGCACAGATGGACAACAGATATGGCTCAACGGGAGGTATCAGGAGAAACGGGAGCAGACGATCGTGAGCCATTGGATCTCGAGCAGGCAAATCCAACGGCTATCAGGCGAAAGGGATGCGTGGGGGGTTAACGCACGGGAAAGGCGGTTTTGGCAACGGGCGGTATTTATCGCACTGCTTTTGGAGGGTGAGCGATAATCGTACAAGGGCTAGCGATATGAGTCATCGGGAAACGCGTGGTGGATGTGACGGGACAAAAACCGCTTTCCCCGCGAGTTAATGCGCGGGTGGTTCGCGGGTGCGGGAGGAGCGAACGTCGTCCGATCGCGACGGAGATGATCGGACGGTGCGGAAGAGACCGCACATGTTTTCAACTGATATGATAGGGAAACGTCAGATTGGGGTGAAACGTCAACGATCGCGATTATGGCGGTTGTATGGGAGTGGGTTCATGGGTTAAGCGCTTGGGGCTTAAGGTTGGAAAGGACTATTTTGCAGGGTGTAAAGGAAAAACAGAGGAAATAGAGCTGAAGGAGTATAAGCGGGATAGGGGAAGAAAGGAGATAACAACCGACGTGGAATCCTTTTGAGCACAACCAAGTATACCAAGCCTGTTTCTGACCTTAGAGAATCTTATTCTTATAGCAGAGCTAACACTGGCTCCTTCTGGGGTTGAGATCCTCCCTGTGAGGTCTCAAGAACTGTAGACCAATTCCTTCATAGAAAACAAGCTTAAAAACATGCCTAGTATTCCATTGGGCATGGAGTCTAACTAAGTCTACTCTAAAACCTGTAAAAGAACATGCTTACAATCATAAATCTTCAAAAACTGGCCATCTAGTGGACCATCAAAACTATTTTTCCTCCTCTTGGTCGGCCTATGAGCCGGTTCATCAAAGATCTACAAAATTGGATTTATTTGATCCTCTACCTCAAAAAGTTTCTTGCATTTATGTATGCTCTCATCCTTGGATGTTCTTCATGGGGGCCTTTGTACACCTGCTGAACAACAATGATGGCTGTGTACTTGCCTATGTCATTTGTGGCCTACACAATTAATATGAATGGTGAACCACTGTACTCTTGTGTGGGGGACACAAAGACTTCATTTGCTTCTGTAGCTTTCTTAGAACAGTCCACATCCAAGGAGGTGTCCCAAAACTGTGCATCCTCTTCCTCTGTGATCTGGAAAACTGCCCTTTCAAGTTGTGTGGAGGCCAACTGGGTAGGCATCAGAATATCAAGACTGAGATTATCAGTATCAGCCTTGGGCATCGAGCTATGGCCTGCCTCAGTGCCTAATGGGCAATTATGAGGGCTTGTCTTTGGAACAGACGAAGAAGCACAAGATGATGGGGAGCTTTCTTCTCCCTTTTTGATCACTGGGCTGGGGATAACAGCAGGCTGGCCAGTTGGCAGATTTGCATAGTCATGGGAAGCTGGGCTGGCTTCGGGCTCAGACTCTTTGAGGGTGGTGAGACTTGCTGCTGACTACTTCTGCTGATAAGCTTGTTGTTTTGCGGGTACAACAAACTCACGAGTAGTGCCTCTGGATAATGACCTTTCATAAGCAGCTCAGGTTAAGAAAGGGGCATTGACCTTATCTTCCAAACCATGGACCTCATCCTTTTCTTCAGACTACTCTTCTTCCATGACTATATTCTGAAAAAGGTTCTTTACCCTTTTGTCTTCGCTTGCATCTTTGTTTCTTTGCAAAATCTACAACTGCTCCTTTGCTCCTCGATATAGATTTGGCTTTGGAAGAGTAAAGGAACAAGGAGCTCCTGCTTCCTTAGAATACTACTCAGCCTCTAATCTAGAAACTTAAGAGGCTAATGACTCTATCATCCTGGCTAATTTATCGATCTTAAGATCTAAGGATGATGAGAGCTCTCCTCCCTGTCTTCTCCTATCAGCATCACCTTCGAGCCTCTCTGCAGCGATGATGTTTGATTCTACTTCAAAGGCTGCATCTTGCATATCAACCAAAGAAGCACATCTTCTTTCTCTTAACAGCAGGCAAAACTGAGAATCGAATGCATTAGCATAAGTGAGCATAGCAGAAGTAGGGGTAGGTTTGAATTCAGCTGGTATTCTGCTATACATAATGTTGAATCTGATGTTGAAATCAGACATCAGCTCACCATTCTCCCTCTGCACATTCCCAAATTCAGTATAATAATAGAGAAGATCTTTCTTACCCCCCCCCAATGCTTTAGGAACTCATCATCTAAGGCCTCAATGTCTGCTATAGACCTAGGGGCTAATTCTCTGAACCATTTTCTAGCTTCTCCATCTAGGATTTGGACAAAACCCCTCATCCACACATCATATTCATTTATATACATGTTATTAGCATAGCTATAAAAAGATTCAAGGTGCTCTTCAGCTGTTACTCCCTCTATACCAGTAAACTTAGGCATATATTTCTGATAATCTCCCGCAGGCATGGCATTCAAAGGGATAGGCAAGACCAGGGGTCCATACCTAGCAACAACAATTCTTTCTATCTTTGTGAGTGCTTGCTGGCCTGCCATGACTAGGAAAGGTGGAAGGGTACTGGTCGTTTGGATGATAGAAGGCTGAAAAATGATCAACAGAGCAAGAGGGCACTGATGGACTATATGGGGGACTTATTGAACATGGAGCTCTAGGAATCTCTGAAGGTATTTCTTCACTAACAGAGATACAAGGGATTTTTGTTTTTAGGCTTACCTGATCCTGATGCTCCTTTCTGCAAATTTTTCTTCTACTTAATGATCTTCTCAGGGTCAGGCACTGGAACAGCTGGTGATTTCTGAGGATTTATTCGAGCATGTCTCACAAACTGAGCCAGGACTATAATGTGGAGTCGCCAAAGGTTGGTATTCCTCCAGTGGAGTCACCAGATAGATGATTACAACCAAAAATGTGCCCAGACTTTGTCTATCATCAAAATCTGGAACTGTATCGTTCTCCCAAGGAAGCTGAGCTTCAATCTCCTCTCCCCGGCACCGGTGCCATTTAATGTTATCACCCCAAGAAACTCTCCTAGGTTGTATCTCAGAGATGCTCAGGAACATTACAAAATCAAAAAAATGTTGGAAATGGATGAATGGAAGGAATGAAGCTTGTCCAAGCCAGATAACCACTTCTACTATGCTTAACTCCAGACATGGGTGAACACCCCAGACTACAAGGCTTTAGACCACCAACTACTCACAGTTTGAGGATTAGGTGAACATGGAGAATAATGACCACACCAACAGATACACAAGACCATGTGATGGCCAGCTACAACCAGTAAAGAGGTCTGCAAATCTATTTCCTAATGCACAGACAGGATGACAGCTCTTTGGCATTAAGTAAATAGAAACCTGCATAACACATTCAATGATACATACTAGACTTCAACACAAAGGTGGGATGACAGACCCCATAATTCTAAATATCAAGAGCACATGAATAAATGCATAATAGGCACAACCTAGAATAGAGTAGAAATGGAAAGTGAGCAATTAACAACAAAAGTAGCTTGTATTAGCTAAAAATGAAGACCAGACGCTGCAAGTATCAAAGTAGTTACAGTCTCTAGAAGTTGAACCTTACATCAATACAATAACCATCAACCCTAATTACATCTATTTTCTGGGTATATATAGAGTTTCTTTACAAAAATTATCTGCTATTTTATGCGTGGAGGGGTCATAATGGACCACCAAGCGCTTTAACTCTCTAATATGGGTCTCTGCTATAATATGACTGTGTTTGTGAGGGAATTTGACCTTTTCTAATATTCTGTTGTCCTTCTTGAGCAGATGGAGTGTTGTACAGAAGAACTTTCATGACTGTTAAATGCATTTAACTTCTCCAGGCTTGTCCTTTTTCTGCTCGGCCATTCTGTTTCTTGAATGCAGTTGTTGGAGATGAAATGCATTGGGTACTTGGTAGATGATCGTTGTCTTCCTTTAGGTGCATGACATGACCAGGGTGTGTTGACTTCATGGAGGATGTACGAGCGGGCGGAGGATATATATCGACCGTTGGATCGCACAGATGGATGGCAGATATGGCTCAGCGGGAGATATCAGGAGAAACGGGAGCAGGTGATCGTGAGCTGTTGGATCTCGAGTGGGCAGATCCAATGGCTATTGGGTGGAAGAGATGCGTGGGGGGTTAACATGCAGGGAAGGCAGTTTCGGCGGCGGGCGGTATTTATCGCACTGCTTTTGGAGGGTGAGCGGTAATCGTACAAGGGCTAGCGATACGAGTCATCGGGCGATGCGTGGCGGATGTGATGGGACAAAAACAACTTTCCCTGCGAGCTAACGCGTGGGTGGTTCATGGGTGCGGGAGGAGAGAACGTCATCCGATTGCGGTGGAGATGATTGGACGGTGCGGAAGAGATCGCACATGTTTTCAACTAATATGATAGGGAAACATCGGATTGGGGTGAAACGTCAACGATCGCGATTATGGCGGAGGGTCGTATGGGCGCGGGTTCATGGGTTAAGCGCCCGGGGCTTAAGGTTGGAAAGGACCGTTTTGCAGGGTGCAGAGGAAAAACAGAGGAAATAGAGCTGAAGGAGGATAAGCGGGATAGGGGAAGAAAGGAGATAGCAACCGACGTGGAATCCTTTTGAGCACAACCAAGCAGACTAAGCCTGTTTCTGACCTTAGAGAATCTCCGTCTTATAGCAGAGCTAACAATCACAACACCAAAATAGTGCCAGATCATTAGACAGTTTTATTTTTGATTGTGTAAATAATCTATTTTTGTAAAAGCAGTTCAGGATATTTTTCGTCCTACTATTGTATAAATAACTCTCTTCATGAGTTATTAAGGGTCGCACCCTTGAATAAGCATTTCTAGATTATGATGTAATTAACGTTTCTGCATCATTAATATGAAGCAAAGGATTCTGAATTATTTTTTACACATTTTGTGTTTCCAGTAAGTGTTTCCAGTGTCATTCATTATGTTTTTTCTTCATATACTTGTGTCTTACAGAGATAGCTAGGTAGGAATAATTGAATTTCAATCTATTCCTATAAGCTTTTGGAAGTGATAATCTATAAAGAGAATGAATTAATGGACTGTTTGTTTAATTAATTCCCTCAAGATCAATAAATCATCAACATCTTTTGTAAGATCATGTGTATTTTCTCGAACCTTCAAACATAGTTTAAAGGTTTTCATACTTATGATTATTTAGCTTTCAATTTGAAAACTGTGGTAATCATATTACTTTTCTGTTTCTGCTCATAATCATAAAAGCTATTTCACTGTGTAAATATTTATAGTAGCCCTATGCCGAGATATTGATATTATTCAAGTGGTCAGGAACATCAGTTCTATATTTGTTTCATCCATTGGTCTACCAAATTAAAAAAAAAAAACCCAAAACAATTATCTTAGATGCTCTAGCATA
This sequence comes from Pinus tabuliformis, assembly GCA_031772625.1. Taxonomy (NCBI): domain Eukaryota; kingdom Viridiplantae; phylum Streptophyta; class Pinopsida; order Pinales; family Pinaceae; genus Pinus; species Pinus tabuliformis. The sequence goes on from CM062816.1 coordinate 1,524,750,485, forward strand.
ATAACTTACCATCATTATCCCAGAGATACAAGAAAAGGAACCAAATTTTGATTTGGAGCACGCTAAGGACACATTCATGGAAGTTAATAGGAGTTTCGTAGACGCCTCCACTTCAGGAAGTGTGGATAGACTGGAGCCAGAAATGGACCCATCGATGCTCACTACATTCTTGGAGACATGCATGAAGCTACTGCACGACAGCAAAGCTATGAGGCACTAGATGTGCTAGGACCAAGTTAGGAGAACCGTGTGTAGTCCGGAAGCTCAGGAAGCACACGATGCAAATAGGAAGGGAGATGAGATTGACCGTGTAGATCGGGGAATATGAAATGGATCAAGTGATTTTGGATCTAGAATCGGATGTGAACGTCCTGCCAAAGCAGACATGGGAGCATATGGACAGGCATACGCCGTAATGGTCTCCTATCCAACAGCAAATGGCGAACCAACAAAATATCCTACCTATGGGAAGATTGCAGGGAACCACAGTAGATATTGAAGGTGCAGGCGCGCTAGCAAATTTCAAAGTAATAAAGATTGTTGATGACAACAATCCCTATCCCACGCTACTGGGAATAGATTGGGCCACTGACATGAATGGAGTGATAAATATAAAGAAGCGAAAGATTATTTTTGAGAAATAGTCACTGTGCGTAGTGGTACCTTTAGAACCTGCAGAAGGATCACGCTACAGAGAGCCAGTGTGCGACTACAACATCGACAATGATCTAGACTGCATCTACAAGATAACTGTGCAGGAGCAATATTGGGTAAATCCAATTGCATATGGCCGAATATCATGGGAGCATGAAAGCTCTTACACATCAAATTCTGATGAAGAGATAGAGTGATGGTAGAACTGGTTACACGAGGTAACCACGCTCAACTGTAACATGATGACAAGGTCATTGCGCTGTGTAGCAAGAGAGGTAAGGGATATGCCTATATATGACGAGTTAGGTGAAGTGGAGGAGTTCCCAAATAAATTTGAAGAGGAAGTGCCGGAACAATAGCATTTCAACTCTCTGAAATGGGTACTGCGCGCTATGCCCGCAAGGTGGTGGGGTACACACTAGCAGGGTTTTGAGGACTAGCGTGAATGTAGAAGGATGATGCACCTACGATTTGGGAAGCCTCAGATATAGATAAAAGCCAAGTATGATAGACGAAATGGCCCGCGCGCCCACATTTCCAGATGGATACAGGCATATGGTGTGCAACCTGCACAGAGGCACACCATCATCACGGTAGGAAACACGATCGGTAAGTAGGGGCGGGTAAGACAATGGCGCAAACAACCCCTCTATTTGGGACTGGGAAGTATGGCAAGACCAAGCGTGCAGAAGCATCTTCACGTAGAATCTTTTGACAAAGTACGTGAAGCACTGAACATGGTCCACCAGGTGAAGTGGGCTGACAGGGACCTACGCATACCAGCAGTTCTTTGGGCATATAGGACCGTGTGCAAAACCCTGACCATGCAGGCACCTCTAAGGCTGGAGTATGAAGCAACTGAAGCAAGCGCTATAATAGTTGGAGAACTTAGTCCATGCATGATCACAGCATTAGATGCGATGTTTCACGAAACCTTGGAAGCAGAAATCCAACAGGGAAATTTTTGGCTCCAAGAACTTGAAAAAGAAAGGGTGTGATTAAGGAGGAAAATCACTTTGGTAGAAGCGGAAGTCAAGAAGCTAGAAGACAAGATAAGGGATGAGTTTCTCAATAAGAAGACCATGGTGATAAAATAGGGTGTGCACAATCATGCTAACAAGCTTAAGGACTATCGTCGCGAATTGATCAGTCTGATGCCTTGGCTTGAACCGCATATTACTAAGAGAATTAACTAGGGTGATGCATTGCCAAGGATAAGGTGCGCGACGTGGCCAATAAAGGTAAAATGTAGGTATTTCCCACAAAGAATGTTGGATTATCGGAGGAAACCGCACATACGTGGCACGACCACCTGACTAGCTGAGTAAGGAACAGTCTTAGCGCTCCAAGAAGTTGAAAGGGAGCACGGGACTATAAACTATTCTGCCCGGGAGCTGCGCGATATTGGAGATGCACGCAGAAGCAAAGAGTCACAAGGTTCGCTACCACGCATGGGGGGTTGCGCTGCCGTGCGGATTGGCCAGAAAGTGATCGTTGAAGTCACTATTCAAAATGGGATGCTCGACTTGAGGCCAAATGGAGCGGGCGGCAGGCATTTAAGATGCAAGTTATGAGCAAGATTTGGAAAAATCTACTGCCAAAGAAGCATTAATGAACTGGATTTGGGGGAACGGTCGAATTAAAATTCAAAAAGTGCTATAAAATAAAAAGGGTTTCCCCTCAAACAACACTTGGTCATTTGCGAATTGAGCAATTGAGCAGAGCCCTGAGTGTTGTGAGCCGAGTGTTGATTGAGCCCCTGAGTTCGTGAGTGCTAAATTTCCGGACGAATACAATGGCAACTGCTTAGGATGTTATGAAGATAACCGAAATAACCATCGGAGAGGCCGCCCAGGCCTTGGCTATGGGAGATGCTTCGGAAGGAACTGGGACTGTGGCAGAAATCTTGAAATCACCACGCACACCAAGACCTAAGAAGGACAAAAAAGCAATGGTTCTCGTACATGTGTCCCCGCGGAACCCGCTACGCAGCAAACTGTCAATGGAGGAGAAGGGGGAAGTCGTCACCATAGAGACGGATGAAGAAGAAGAAGATCTGGAGGATCTAATCATCACGGAGGATGGGGATGAAGGCATGGAGGAGGAAACTCAGCCTGTGCACAAAATTTCCTGCCTATGTCCCCCCACGAAAAGGGAAGGTGAAAGTGCCCAAGGACCGGGACGAGACCAAGAGCTCACTCCAGACCTTGATCCTCCCAGACAACATTATGTTTTAAGGTACGCACCTGGGATGCGTGCTGAGCCTGAAATTCAAATATTGGGACCTTGTTGACTATGAAAAGTTCCCTCACCTTGAGACTGGGAACCTTATGAAGCCCAAATAGAACACCATGGCAGGCGTTACAGAACTAGAACTACGAAAGTGGTTGTGCAGAGTGGAAAAGGTTGGGCTATTGAATCTGCTCTGGGTGTCACACTTCCACCACGCACCAATAACCATTTTCATCATCAGGTAGTTGCTATGCCTGGTGCATGATGGGTGTTTGTGGCTGGAGGGGCCCATCCCCATCACAGTAGACCTGATTCACTGCATCTCCTAGCTTCCATGTAAAGGAGAGGACCCCGCGGACATATCAGAAGGGAAGGGCAGTGACTTGGCCATCATGGAGGCCATGAAGAAAAAGTATAAGCTGGAAAAGAAGAAGAGGGGCTATGCCATATCCAGCATCAAGGAGAAAGTAGTGCGCGTGGTGAACCAAATCCTGGCAGGAAAGGTCATGCACAAGCGTCGCGTGGACGAAGTACCCACGCCAGTGGTAGTACTGGCTGAGCAGTTCGCGGAGGGGGTCTAGTTTAATTGGTCTGAGTTCCTCTACAAGGAGTTTTTAGAAAATTATCACGAAGCCCAGGAACAAGGAAAAATGTTCCACTATGCATGGCTACTGCGTCCATAGTGCTTGTGGCTGGAGAATTGCCAGAGGATAGTCAATTCCCCATAATTGATAGGGATTTACTGGAGGCCGCGAAGTACACTTCGCTCTGGGCCACAAAGGATGCTAAGAGGATACGTGACAACAAAATCTTTTGGGTTTTCATGGAGATGAACCTCAAAATGGGGATCAACTGTAAGCAATTGTTGTCACCCACTGTTTACAATAGTCTGCAAAGTTTTGCAGAACTCAAAGTAGACATGCATAACATTTATATCAGGGTGCGCAAGGACCCGCCCCAAGCAGTGGGTAAAGCTAGCCTTTGTAGCCACCGATGACATCATTTTTAGTGTACTGGAGGTATGGCCACCGGAGTGGCACACCCCAGACATCGCAGAGATTGAGAAGTCGACAACGCAAAGAAAGAAATACGAGGCCAAGTTGCGCATTGCACAGTTGGCTAAAAAATGAAGGAAGCAGTGGGAGCAGAAGTGTAGGCAGCACGGGACATGGCACAAAAGGAAGCTGAGTAGGAAAACGCCACAGCAGTAGCACAATAGCATAGGAAGTAGATGTGAAGACGGGCAAGGGCCAAACAACACCTTCGTAGGGGCAGGAAGCAAAGGAAGCAGAAACAGAAGAAGGAGGCAGGGACCCACAAACCGCATCAATGCAGCTGAAGCACCAAAACCTAGCAGAGCGGGCAGGGTCGCGGAAGAAGCTGAAGGCCTCAAAATTTTCCATTGACCCGATCACCCTAATCGAGGGTGATCTGCATGACATTGGCGAAACTATGCGCAATGTCACCTCTAAGGCTCTCCGAGATTTCATGCAGGAGAACCAGATTGTGTTGGGGGCCCTCAGAGCACAGTTGTAGGAATTACAAGTGCGCCCCCCCAAGCTAGTGCCCTTTCAGCCAGCTTCGCAGTCAGCTCAACAGTAGGAGAGCAGATTTTGCGCGCACGAATGACCAACACCATAGTGCTGCTGGAAGGAGCACTAATGCCATCAAATGAGGCCAATAGGCATTCGGTTAGTGCACTGAAAGGTCTCGGTATCAATCTAGATGCACCCCCACGTGAGACCTTATGTGTGTTGCAGGATGGGATAACTGCAGAGCTCCGAGCTAGGGAGAGCCACGTGCTCCAAGTCCTGAGTGAGCAAAAAATAAATATGGAACAACTCAGCTTGTAGCATGATGAATTGGTATCGCAGAATCAACAGCTGGTACAAGTGATAGATGACGCTTTCAAAGAATCCTAGAGCTGGCCATCCCAACATATCTACTAGCAGAGGCGTGCATCCACAGGTTAGCAGCAGGGGTCTGTGAGGCGAGGGAAGAAATGACAAAGGTCTAGCTGGAGTTGAACCTTCATATCACTGAGCTACGGTTAAAGGCGTAACCATCCACTCCCACAGAAGTCAGAGAACAGTGTGATAGCGCTATCACAACGAGATTGGAGGAAATTGGCGGTGCAGTGCGAGACTGCACCAGTATGTTGGAAGAATTAGTTGAGGTCCTCTCAAGTCTGCAGGAGTACCCTAACATCCAATGCTTAGAGACAGAGTCGCGATAACTCCAATAGAAGTATGACAATGTCCAAAGAATTGCGCAAATGGTGGTCCTCACTCAGAGGCTCGCGTGGATGCAGCAGGCTAAAGCGTTGAAGGAGCAGGTGGACATGGCACGACATAAGGAAGCAGCCCTGAAGGCACGCGCTCAACCTTGGATTGACGAGGCCTTCACCATCATGGTAGAAATCGAAGGTAAGGTTGCATAAATGAAGGGGATGTACGTACTGATGCAGAGAATCACTCCCGACATAGAGGCCTCGAAACAACATATGCAATAGATCCAACAAGCAGCAGCTCAGTGCGCTGCTAAATTCTACATAGTTCGAGAACATTTGGAGGGACTCTGCGCAAAGATTGTTGCACCGACAGAGTGACTCAAGGGTGAGTCAGGTTGTTTGTGTCGGGGGCCTGTTGGGCATGGAATCCCCTCAAGGCATGTTTTGGGGCTCAAAGCCCAAGTTTTGACTGAATCTTGTTGTAAAGCTCTACGAATTGCGGGCTCGGGGCACGAAATTATGATAGAGTCGTAGGGTTGTCTGCCCTAGTTTTGTAATGTAATGTCAGCTGGATAGACCTACCCATAGTCTGTGGACCATGGGATTGTATAAATATAGCGAGGCTCTAAGTGTAAAAGGAGACCAGCTAATGAGAAATATAATAGAAGCATGAGAAGTTTAAGTGATTGAGTCGAAGTGTGAAGTGTCTTTTGGTCATAGAGTAGGAGAAGGCTTTGCAGCTGAGTGCGCAGAGGTCTAGTAGTCCGCAGCTAAGCGCATGGACACCTGCAGCTAAGTGCATAGGGCGAGTCAAGTCTGTAACCATGGAAACAATCAATAAGGAGAAGTTTGGCTATAATTCTATGTATTTGTTCTTGGGCTAATGCATGATTGATATCATTTGCAAATACACTATTTATTTACTGCATGCACTTGTATTAATGTTTTATGTTGTTAAGTATAACTTAAAGCACTCTAGTAGGCAAAGATAATTAACTAACATTGGAATATAAGCAAGGTCATGGGTAATAATGCAGAGCGTGGCGCTCAACCCCCGAAGTAGGGTTGCACGAAGGCAGTTTATCAGGTCGCGAGGAACAGGAAAGTGCGTGAAGCAACTTGCACGCAGGGACAAACCACAGACTAGTCGAACTCATCAGACATATCCAGGGTTCAGAAACTTGGTTCTAACACCCTCCCATACTACTTCGGGTGAGACCTCAGTCCGTGCTTCCCAGACTGTTGCCGAAAGGGCTAGTAGTACCAAGATTTTCTTGGCTAATTAACTTTGAACTTGTGTCAGGCCCCAACAAGCCAACAATGGAACGGGCCCATATGTAACAACTCATCCCAGAGGTCCTTTCCTGGTAGAGCAAAGGACAACAAAGTTTAGAAGAGCCCGAGATGAAATATGACTGGGATGACAAGGCAATTGACGCAATAGTTGAATAGGCCCATGACCCTTTAAATTTAACAAAGGTGAGGCATTGCAATGGTAAAAAATGGCGCAAGACCCTTCATTTTTTAACAAAGGAAACCATTGCAAAACCAAGCCCCGGGTATCCCTTTCTCTCTCCTCACCTGCATATGTGTGGAAGCTTTTGATTGGCTCATATAGATAGCTTACCAAACATAGGTGGATGATGATGTCATCATGGCATGACCCAATGAGAGGAGGACACGTGGCATGCATTTTTGACATTTTTTGGTGGTAATAGCGGTTAAATTTGGGTGACACGTGTCACCACTCAGATGGCACCATGTGGCATTAATGATGTAAGCATGACATCATCCTAGATGGTCGACCCCAAAAAATTTATAAGGCATGAATGCAAAGTTTGTACGGATGGACTAGGCACCTTATACATGTGGCAGACAACTCACCCCAACTTGCATTTGATTGGTCCACGAGATCAATGGTGGTTCCCACTTGGACACCTCATCTCAATTCCTAGATCCTGGAAGAATTCAAGAAAGTGCAGGAATGTAGCTTCGAGTTGATTCAAAGTCGGGAAATGGTGGTAGTTGACGTTGGATCCAAGATCCAATATCAGAAGGCCTGAGACACGTCACCTCAAAGGAATCGAACCGAGAGGTATTTTTACAAGTGCACCGAGAAATAAAGTTGGGGGCTAAAAGCACAAGTGCTAGGACAAGTTTTTGTTGTAGTATTGTGACCAAATGCATGGAGGTTTTTGCAATATATATAAGCCCTTGGGGCTTAAAGTGAAAAAAGTTTGTGGTAAGGTTAATAGTGGTAGTGTTTTATTAAGAGTTTTGGGCCTATGATAGAAGCACTTAGGGCTATATAAAACGGCCCCAATAGAGTTATAATGGTGTTTGTTAAGTGCTTTGGGCTATGATTAAGAGCCTTGTTTGAACGAGTTGGAATCATATTTTAAATCCATTTGGGTTTTAAAAAGTGATCACGGGCCAATTATGTAAGTTTAATTTATTAACAGGCCAACAACTAAAGTTTGGCATTTATTCCATATATAGTGGATGAGAGATAAAGATTTAAAACATGAAAGAGTAAGTTGGTAGCTTCAATGGCGGCATGGATGTGTTTGGAGGAAAATTTGGCTGAAATGCTAAGTTTCGAGATTCACCCAAAATAGGAGCACTGCTAAATTCTGACAATTTCCATAATAGAACAATTGAGTAGTTAAGTTCAATTTTTCTTGCAAAAATAGGTAAGGAGAGTTTGTATACTTGGAGAGAAGGTGCATACGACTTGATATGAAAAAATAAAAGATTCATGCAAGCATAAAAGTGAAAAATAACTAAAGATAAAAGAACTAAAAATATCAGTCCAAAATCAATATAAGCATAATCAAATTTGCAAGATCGTAATTATGAATGGACATGTGTGTGAGATGGATTGATGTTGTTGGTGTGTTTGGTAATTTTTCAGTAATCATAGATTTCTGAAGAAGTTTTAATGGTGGGTTTGGTGAATAGTTGAGGTGATAAAGTTATGTGTTTGTGAAATAAGTGACATATTGATATGAGTTTGTAAATGGATGAAAGATGGATCAACATGGCTAACAAGTGGTATCTTGCATTCTATGGGCAAGAGTGCCTTTCAGCAGTTTCTGATGAAAGAGCAAGGGTAAGAGTCCCTTTGAACAATGACTGATAAATGAGAAGGGGCAAGCGTCCCTTTCAACATTGGCTGATAAATGAGTAGGGGAAAGATTCACTTTTAGTGAAAAATGACAAAACCAGTAAGGGCAACAATCTCTTTCAGTGAAAACTGATAAATGCGTAGGGGTAGAAATTTCTTTTAGTAGCAGCTGATAAACCTACAAGTGGGAACTTTTGGGGCAATGATGAAATAACAAGTTGAAGCTTTCATTTTTCAAAGAAATAAAAAGAAGATTGCTGTCTTTTATATATGTTGCACATGTGTATGATAATTCTTATGATGTTATGTTTTACATGATTGAGTTACAACGATAATTACATGAGTGGTTGCTAAAGTGATTGAAAAGTATAGAGTGTCAAGAGTTGTATAATTTTGTCACACTATAATTTGTGCAAAGGCCACTCCTCTATTGAGTTTGATATTGTTGAAGAAATGGATTTTATTTTAAACTTTGGTCCTTGGTTTTTGGAAACTTTGGTTTATATATGAAACCTTGGACTCCTCCCTTTGATATTCTAACTGGTTCTCTCTTCTAGGCTCCTATGTGTTTTAGATTTCCAAATCTACGTCTACAATTCTAGCATTTTGACTCTCTTCAAGCCATTATAAAATCTCTTGGAAGATATTATCATAGAAGTATTGAAATAAAGAGATAGATCACCACTACATATGTTCACATATGTGTTTCTATGGACTTCAACAAAGAATTTCCAATAGAAATGGTTTTGTAAGGTGAGAAATACTCTTGGAACCAAAAACTAGATCATGAGCATGTTTCTTTTTATTATGGATCATTCTTTGAAATAGAGGACATAACAACAAATTTCCTAAAAGGGTCAAGGACAATTAAGAAGCAACAAAAAAATCCACCCTAGTGGGTTGAAGCCAAGGAAGAACATCAACTAATTACAAGGAAAATCCACTTGAACTAGGCCCTCCTATAGAAGAAACAAAACCAGATGGGGACAACTCAATTAGTGATCAAAGTAATATGAAATATATGAAAACTAAGAGATCTAAGGTTCAAATCCCCCGGTTGAGGTTCAAAAATTTACTAATAATTTAGGGGAGTTACTAAATCCTTTAGGATATTAAAATAATAATTAAATGTCAATTAGATGTATTTGAAAATACAACTCAATTATTTTTAAACATAAAATATATTCATATATATATATATATATATATATATATATATATATATATATATATATATATATATATATAATATATATATATATATCGTATATATATATATATATATATATATATATATATATATATATATATATATATATATATATATATTTAATATTATATATAATCGATTAAATGAAATAATGAAAAATAACTACTTTTAACTTTAAAATTAGGAAAAACTTATCATAATTCAGTGGTCAAATCAACATTGGGAAAATCTATCATAATTCAATATGGTCAAACCAACAGTGAAGACAACCATTTCTTCTCATCACCCTTATTCAAGGAAAACCACAACAGGTAGAATAACCCGTTGGTGGTCTATAAAGGAGCAGGTTTCACTCAAGTTAGAAGATAAAAATCAGACTTGAATTGAAAAAGAAGGAGTTGCAGCTCACAGGTGAGTACTACTCCTAGAGACTGCACTCAAACAAAGAGAACTCTCTCCGTACACTCTACCTCCATCAAATGAGCAATTACATCATTAAGTACATTACTAGAGATCAGGAAGTTGCAACCATACTCCTAAACTCTAGGAACAAATCCTAAATTAAGGAGATATGTTACAACTTGTGTAACCATTTCTCCATTAATACAAAATAATATTAATTATTTTCAACCCCCCCCCCCCCAATGGAGAAAGGATTATCCTGAACTCCTTGCATCCCTCTAAACAATTCAAACTTTATACGCCCAAGAGGCTTAGTAAAAATATCAGCCATGTTATCACAAGTTTTACAATATTCAACACATATCTCTTTTGACTGTAGTTTCTCTCTAACAAAATGAACCTTGAGTATCGATATGCTTGGTATTTTTATGAAAGACTGGATTGTATGCAAGCTTGATGGTACTCTGGTTGTCAGTTTTGATAATAGTTGATTCTTTCTGCTCTTCTCCTACATCGTTGAGAAGTCTTCTCAACCAGATAGCTTCACATGTGGCTGCACACAATGCTTGGTACTCAACTTCACATGAAGATAGAGCTACAGTGTGCTGCTTTTTGCTTCTCCATGCTATGACCCTGGATCCACTACTGAATGCGTAACTTGTGATAGATCTTCGATCATCCAAGTTACCTGCCCAATCGGAATCTGAAAAACCTGCTAGAATAACATCAGAAGTGTCAGTGTACAAAATGCCATAACTAATAGTACCACTAAGATACCTCAACACACTTTCTGCTGCTACCCAGTGACTTTCGAGTGGTTTTGACATGAACTGGCTCAACACACTAACAAAATATGCCAAATCTGGTCTAGTTGTAGTTAGATATATCAAACTGCCAACTAGCTATCTGTACATGGTAGCATCCACCTCTTTAGTACCATCGTCACTGCTCAACTTTAAGTTCTGCTGTAATGGTGTTGCTGATGATTTGCACTGCTCCATTCTGAACCTTTCCAGCAAGCTTCTGGCATACTTCCCTTGAGTAAGAAAAGTTTGTCCAGAGTCTTTCCATACCTCCAATCCCAAGCAATAATGAAGGTTTCCGAGATCTTTCATCTCAAACACTTGTGACATCTGCTGTTTGATTTCTTTGATCAGATTGTTAGCATTCCCTGTTATGTTCATATCATCTACATACAAAGAAATCAAAATAATTTGCCTCTATTTATTAAACTTGGTATATAAATTTGGATCATTCAAGCTCCTATGAAAGCCATGTTGTACAAAAAATGAGTCAATTTTCTCATACCACAACCTGGGTGCCTGTTTTAAACCATAAAGTGCCTTTTTCAATTTACACACAAGATGTTCCTACCCCTTTTTCACAAAACCTTCAGGATGTACTAAATAAATTTCTTCCTTCAAGTCACCATTCAAAAATGCAGACTTAACATCTAGCTGGTGTAGCATCCATTTGTGTTTTTTTCCTAAGGAAATTAGCATTCTAATGGTGTTTAATTTGGCTACAGGAGCAAAGGTGTCATCGAAATCTATTCCCTCTTTCTGTGAGAAACCCTTTTCTACCAGTCTAGCTTTAAGTTTCTCTATACTCCCATCTGCATTTATTTTTGGTTTATACAACCATTTGCATCTTATGGGGGTTTTACCTTCAGGCAATTCAACCAAATCCCAAGTATGGTTTCTGTTTATTGATTCTATTTCCTCATACATTGCAGCCCTCCATGCATTAGGTTTACTTGCTTCCTCATAATTTTCAGGTTCTACAATGTTTAAAATCTTTGCCATTAATGCATAGTCTTTCAATTTAGAAGGTAATCGAGTCTTCCTACCTAATCTCCTTTGTAGGGGTCTTACCTCAAATTTTTCTATTTCATCCTTTTCTGGGCTTGCATCATCATTGATTACATTGTCTGTTACTTCTTATTCTTGTTCCTCCTCCTGCTCTTCATCTTCCTCACTGTTTTCTTCCAATAGCAATGGAATGTGCCAATCACTGTTAAAGTCATTCTTTCCTTCTTCAACCTGTTCATGAAATATGACATCTCTGCTTGCAAAAACCTTGTGAGTCACATGATTAAATAACTTATATGCCTTGAACTTAGTGCCATATCCAACAAATATACATTTCAGGGCTTTAGGATCTAACTTCCTCCTATCTGCCTTAGGTATATGAGCATAAACTTTTGACCCAAATATTCTTAAGTGACTCACTGCTGGTTTGAATCCAAACAATGCTTCAAAAGGGGTTTCGAAGCCTAGACATCTAGTAGGACTACTATTCTTTAAATACACAACAGTGTTAATAGCTTCTACCCAAAGACCATTTGATAGACCCTTACCTTGAAGCATGCTCCTTGCGCACTCCACAAGAGTTTTGTTCTTCCGTTCTACCACTCCATTCTGCTGTGGAGTGTGGGGCATTGTAAACTGTTGCACAATCCCATGATGCTTGCAGAAATCCATAAACTCTCCCAACCTGTATTCTCCCCCTTGATCTGAGTGGAGAATTTTTATCCTTTTTCCTGTCTGGTTTTCTACCATGGATTTAAACTCTTTAAAATACTGAAAGGCTTGACTCTTTTTACTCAGAAAGTATATCCATGAAAATCTAGTGCAATCATCTATAAATAAGAGAAAGTAATATGCTCCTCCTAATGACCTGGTTTGCATAGGTCTACAGATGTCTGTATGCACCAGTTCTAAAATGTCTCTTTCCTTTCTATTAACATGCAAAGGGAACTCTTCTCTATGCATTTTCCCTAATGCACATCCATCACAATCCAGCCTAACATTATGAAAAATAGGGAGTCCATCAACCATACCTTTTCTCTAAAGTAGGATGAGGTCTTGCAGATTAAGATGGCCGAATCTCTGATGCTAGAGATTTTCGGCTGTCAATCCAACTGCAACCATTGCTTGTTGTGGCATACTCTTCAAATCTGGTCTGTACAAGCTCCCCACACACACTCCTGTTGCAACTGTTTCCATCTAGATATCCTTAATGACACAGTTAGTCTTAAAGAATTGAACTTGCATGTCCTGATCAGTAATCATTGAGACAGAGACCAAATTTTTCTTGATTCCTGGAACATACAATACATTTTTAAGGTGTATAATGTCACCGCTAGGTAATTTTACAGGAATGTCACCATATCCTTTGATCTCATGTCCACTATCATCTCCTAAATAGATTTTCGACCCACATGAAGTTTCTTCAAGAAATTCAAACCAGTCCTTCTTACCAGTCATATGTGAGGATGCGTCCGAGTCAACATACCATATGTTGTCCTCATATCCCTTTGAAGCTGAAAGGGCACAGTCGACTATAAATAGTTGAAGTTCGTGGCTATGATCCTCTTCTTCCTCAACAAAGTAACCCTTATGTTTTCTCTATTTGTTTCTTCCTTCGTTTGTCTGCCTCTTGTAACAATCTGATGTCCAGGTTTTCCACAATAAAAACATTTTTTGCTGGGAAAATTATTAAAAAGTCTCTTTTGAAATGTGTTGGCTCCTTTCTGTTGTTGCTGCTGCAGTTGCTGATGCTGCTTCCCTTTATACTATCTCCTTTTTGCCATCAAAGCAAGGTCATTGCTTTGTGATTTCAAATTTTGTCGTCGTTCTTCTTCCTGTATCAGAATCCCTGTCAGCTCTTCAAATACAGGGGCTTTCTCCCTTGCTGACAGCCCTGTGATAAACATTTGGTATTCATCAGTCATTCCATTCAACGTGATCGTGACCAGATCTGAATCGGAAACTTTCTCTCTGATATCTCCTAATCTATCCTTCAGGTCTTTAACTCTAGCAATGAATCCAATAGCGGACTCATTCTCCTCCATCTTCAATGCAAACAGCTTGCCTTTGAGTGACAAGACACGGTTTGTATTCTGCTTCTGGTATAGGTTTTTGATCGTCGTCCAAATGTCAGTGGCTGATTTACAGTCTCTAATATGTGGGATAACATTGTCCTTGACGGACATCTTCAATATGACCTTTGCTTTTGTCTCCCTTTTATCCCAATCTTGTTCTTGTGCGGCTGATCCTGGTCTCAGCTCATTTCCTATAACGATCGACCATGCATTTGCACTTTCAAGTAAAGTCTGTATCTTGAATTTCCAGTTGGAGAAATTCGATCCATCGAGTTTGCCAGACTCATGGAGATACGATTCTATATTGTTATTCATATTGGACTGATAAAATTTCTGATCCTCTGATGAATAAGTCTATCCAACTGTACACTTTCAGAACACACTAAAAAAAAAATCACCGCATACCAAATCCAAACCTCTGTTTTGCTGAAGAAAAAAAATTGTATCTTCAATGAGCCACCCCCCGGGCAAGTCCGATCTACTGCCACCAAACAGATCCGGAACTCCAATGCGCCACCATCGGGCAAATCCGATCTGCTGCCACCGAGTAGATCAGGAACTCCAATGCGACACCACCGGGCAACTCTGATATGCTACCACCGAACATATCTAAAATTTCAAAGTGCCACCACTGGGCAAGGCCGATCTGCAAAAAATTGTAGATTTTCCAAAGAGAAAGAGGCTAGCGCTTCTCGACGGTGAAATACCTGCGCCGAAAATGAAATCGATGCGTGTCACAGAATTGGTTCGTTTAAGGCTTGTTTTTTCGCGCCAATAGCAATTTCTAGCCCGTTGGCGCGACTATCTCTCTCAAAACCATGCCAAATGTTGCGATTGTTCCTTAATAAATCACGCCAACCCTTCGTTCTGCTAAAAAATGGTGCGACTGTTCGCGACGAAACCGTGCCAACCCTTTCTTCCGCTCAGAGATGATCAGTCATCTGAGACCTGTGCTTCAGGTGTTACTGCAGTCCACCTGATTCTACGAATGCTTCTATATACTCCACCGCCACTATAGTTATGTAATCAATGATACATCCTAAAAAAAAATTAAGGCTGTCCCTACTCTGTGCTCTGATACCAAGATAAAAATCAGACTTGAATTGAAAAAGAAGGAGTTGCAGCTCACAGGTGAGTACTGCAGCTGGAGACTGCACTCAAACAAAGAGAACTCTCTCCGTACACTCTACCTCCATCAAATGAGCAATTACATCATTAAGTACATTACTAGAGATCAGGAAGTTGCAACCAAACTCCTAAACTATAGTAATGTACTTAATGATGTAATTGCTCATTTGATGGAGGTAGAGTGTACGGAGAGAGTTCTCTTTGTTTGAGTGCATTTTCCAGGTGCAGTACTCACCCGTGAGCTGCAACTCCTTCTATTTCAATTCAAGTCTGATTTCAACTCTAGATACCTCTGGGTCTTTGACCATTACCCTATTTCCTTACGTCCCAAAAAACCTAACTCTTAACCCAACAAAAACAAAAACAAACCGTGTATGATATCTGTCGAGTGAATTTCTAGGCACAAGCCTATCGATTTTCGTAGCACCTTCCATCATACACGTTGCAGGCTGGGTTGCAATAAAAATGCCCCATATCTCCTCGACTCTAAGTAGTTGATCTGCTACATATTCTGAGTTCAGAGGTTCAAGCCATGGCTACTACTGCCCGCCCCATCACTGCATATGTTTCTTCTCGTCCGTATGCCTTTCTCCTGTTAGTTGTAGTCGCCATGATCCTTGCGGTGTTGCCATGTTTTCTTCCAGAATAGAGCAGTCCCTTGGAAATGGCGAATGACATAAATCCCGTGATGATCATGGCGGCACTATTGGTGTTGATATTCATTATAAGGTGCCTCTCCTCCTCCGACAATAACAATGACGATCAAGTCTCTGAGGGTGGGGATCCATCCCCCGTCAAACAGCCAGGGGGATCTCCTGTTGGTGTGGCCATCGTGCTTCTCATTGTTCTACTCATGATCTGGTGTCAATCCTCGGGATTCGATGACGAACCAAAGGAATAAAGTCTGAGCTTTATATATAGATGGACTGTTTGAGGATCCTGTGTATTCTTCACTTACCATTAACATTTTATATTTCTTTTAAGATACAATGACGAAGATATAGTTATTTTTGGAGATTTCCAAATGAATTTATGTAATATATTTTTATTATTTTGGATAGTTACTCCATCCATCCATTATTCTGACTAAATGAGTTTGAATTTTATTATTTCAATTGAAATGAGAGGAATGATGCGTTGAAAGATTTATGCAATTAATTTTTCTGAATATGAATTATATCTCTCATCTATTTTGAATATGAATATGAATTATGATTACTCCATCCATTATCCTAGCCAACATTTTAGATAATTACTCATCCATCCATCCATCATCCTAGCCAACATTTTAGATAATTACTCATCCATCCATCATCCTAGCTAAGTACCAAAGAGCTATATGGGTATACTGGGATAGAATTATCTCGGGCCAACTGTCATTTGCTTGAGTTAAATAATGAACGGTCTTAAAAGAGTTTCTCATGGGGTACCCATTGAGAACATGGTGAGTCCCTCATCTTTAATTGGTTCAGTCTTTATAATAGGAGGGAGGAATTTAGGGGATAAACATTATGCACTATAGGTAATAAAGTAGCTAATGCCTTATGAAATGAGATATATATTATTTGGGTTGCGTAATTATTTTGAGTTTAGGGTTTTTTTGTCAGGATGTGCTGATACAATACAATGGATAGGTCAGATTTTGATTTTTTATTATATAGGAGATATGAGTTTTTAGAATAGTTTTTATTATATAAATGAATTGAGAAATGGAGAGGTGAGATTTTGATTTTTGATTATAGAAGAGATATGAGTTTTTAGAATGGTTTTTATTATATAAATAAATTGAGTATTTAAAAATTTGTTGGAATATAGTTTGAGTGGGTTTAATGTGTCACATACACATGAATGTGAATAGTTATGAATGATAGAACAGCTAATTGTATTTTTTATTAATTTAGATGTACATTTATAATATATTGGAGTGACCCTTGGATTTATCTTCCAAGGTTTCTTGGACTCTTTTTTACTGTTCAACTTCCTTACAAACCCTTAGACGATTGGGTGTTCAACATTCCCCTCCTTAATTCGAAGGGGTATGTATGAGTCCAAGAAGAGAGATGTAATAGAAAATGTGAAAAAATATGGATGACAAAACGAAGCTGAATGTGCTCTCTGGAATGTTGGTATGAGGGTGTGGTTTAAGGATTACCACCAACACTCGAACACTAAGTGCAGTTCACGGAATTCTTCCAAGTCTGGCAAGAAGCTGAAATCTTCTGCTATAGGAAGTGCTCCTAATGCTTTGAAGAGGAAGGCCTTCAACCTGGAAAATGGAGGTCCCCAAGTTGCATAAAAGGGGATAACCTCAACCTAAAAAGGGAGGCCTCAACCTGTGGTGGTTTAAGGATGACCAACAACTCTGGAATGCTTAATACAATTCCTAGAACTCTTCTAGAGATGACAAGAAGCTAAAGTATTTTGCTAGAGGAAGTGCCCCCAATTCTTTGAATAAGGAGTTCTCAACCCCGCATGGATGGTTTAAGGCTGACCACCAACTAAAGGCATGCTCAAAGGCATCTTTGTCTCTAGCTACAACTCTGAATCTGGTATGACATATTGTGGCTCAAGCTTGCTTGATGTGGCTTTGAAACTTGTATATGACCATCATTTCCCCCTGTTAGATATAAGGTGAGAAGATGGCGAAAACTCAACTGCAAGACTTTTCAATATTCGAGAACAAATCCTGTTGTACGAGAAAAATATCTTCTTTGTTGTTGAAGCCCATTGCCAAGAATTGATCCAACCAATATGAATCTCTATTCTTGCTGAAGGCTTGTTTTTGAAGCGTCTATGTGAAGAATGAGTATGCTGACCACAATGCTTGCACAGATGAAGATCAAAACAATGATCTTTCATATGGCCAACTCGGTCACGGTGTTGACATTTAACAACTTTTGGCTCCGGATGTGGAGGAGCAGGATCTGGAACATGTGAGGGTGATTTGTCATGAAGAAATCCAACACTTTAAAATATGATGGGATTTGAGTAATATAGAATATGAAAGGACACATCCTTGTCATATCCAAGACCGGTTATGTGCTTGTTGTTGACAAGCTCTTCCCAAGGTCTAATGATAGTCTTGGGAAGTGTATGCAACTTTGTTTCTTCATTGGGCATTGAATCTGAATGAACTTCAACATTATTGACTTGCTGTTGATGGGAGTTTGTCTTAATGTTCTGAAAAAAAACAGGTTCAAAATGACAACTCTTATGTTTTAATTCTTCTTGTTGAAGCTCTGATTCAAGGTACAAAAATTATATTTTTTCTTATGCATCTTGCAAACATATTTGAATGTCTGTAAGAGCAACTTTGCTAACTTTTAATGTATCATGAGTAGTAGACAATATCAGAGTTTTGAGGAACTCTAATACTTCATTGATTCTGACCATTTTCATTGAACAAATAAAATGAATTTGAACATTCACCATACATTATTCATTGTTCAAAACACATACATTATTCATGGTTCAAAACACGTAGTTCACCTTTCAATGCACAAAGCAGCAAGACATACTAGATTTCAATGCAGTGTAAGTGCAATACGTTTCAGACTTTCAGCACACCATTCCCACGTTGCATTCTCACTATTCAACATTGTGTTCAACGCTTCATTCCATGTTATATATGAACCAATGCACAAAGAATAATATACCCACGGAGACTGAACTACACATGGAGCTCCACATAACTCATAGAATTCAACGATAAATGTCAAAAGCATATACCAGATTGTTCAAATTTTTGTTCTTCATATGCTAAAACACCAAAAATAAATATGCATCTTGTGAAATAAAACTGAGGCGCTTCAATTACTTCCAAACCCTCTTATCGACTTGGGTTATGTGTTGGCCTGCTTTGCCTTTTCTTTCTACAATGTTTTGCTACAACTCAAAATAGCCTAACTGTATTGTCGTTTTCTTTACTACTTGTTTCTATAATATGGAAGGTGGTCAACGAGGCAACAACTACAAATCTTTTAACTCATCCCCAACCAAGTCTGGCCCAAGCAGAATTTAACCTTGTGATGGTACACAACTCTAGAGGTGAGATTACAATCACCTCAATATACTAATCAAGTTTTCATTCCTTTAACACGAGTCTTAGATTGTTACATTAAGGTGCAGAAGAGTGAATACGACATTCAAGTCTCCCACATTCCATGTATAGGCAAGATAAGTAACACGCAACTCAGAAAATGAATGCTCTTCTTAGCTCAGTTACAAAATAGATTCCCACATGATCCGGATTTAAACAGGAACGCAATAAAATATAGAGATAACCATAAAGACAAATATGCAGCGGAAATAATACTTCATTTCATTACTGTAAAATACTGAAATATGCTTACAAATAGAAATGGAAATAACCCAGCTAGGGCGATGGTAGCTTATCTCTGAGAAGAGATGTGTAGGCTACATGCCTCTGAACTGTTCTCCAAAAACTATGTTACAATGAGGCTCAAGGGCCTATTTATTGTTTAGAAACAATGGAAAACCCTTCACATTCCAAAACCTAACCCTAGAAGATGAAACGCCAAATTGTGGGCCCCGTTTTTGGGTAAGTTGGTACATCAACTTCCCGGGGTCGCGAATTGGTCGTACTATCTCCGTTTGACGCGCATGATAGCCCGTTGGAAATATCTCTCTGAGGACTACGACAAAAAAGACGATTTTTAGATAGAAAAATTGCTGGAGGGTGGATTTCCCAAAAAACGCCGTTTAGGGCCTCAAAACGGCTCCGGAAGTTTAGGACCTGAAAAACTGCTAAAAATAGTAAATTGTGCTATAATTAAGGAAACAAAAAAACTGAAAGAGACAGTTGTGGGGGTCCAAATGGGATAGGTGGGTGGCCACCAACATCCACCTGGATCACCACAACCATTGCACATGACCTTGCTACCCACATGCAGCCAAGGAAGTAAAATAGACTTGACCAACTGTATGGAAACTTGTGATACTGACTAAGGGCTCGAGTTGCTCCTCCCAAGGATACCAATTGTCTCAACAGTGACCATGTTTCCAGCAATAAGCACAAGGAAACTCGAGCTAGGCTTTCTTCACATATTTGAGCTATAGAACAGTGAGAATCTTGACTTGTGAATGATAAACTTATTCTCCCTTAGAGCTGATGACTGCAACATTTACTGGGTCTTCCTCTCATACCCAAGATTTCTGGACTTGTCCAGATAGTGAAAAACTCGTGCAACAAGAAAAGGGAAACTTGTGTTCAACGTTCTTCAAAGACTCAACCTCTTTGGGAGTAGTTACGCCCTCCTACAGTTAAAGAATGACAAGACTTCTATTCCAGAGTTCTGTTATATATGATGGAACACCATGCCACTGACTTGACTAGATATTTTCTTGCTTCTACACTTATATCATTTTTTGTTACATGGTGCTACAACGCGAACAAATTTCCATCGAAGTAACAGGGATCGAGGTTGGATGGATAGAAATCGAATGTTGAATCAAGGCATCACAAATATTCAAGTTTGTGGAGGCATTATTATACCCACAAGCCCCCTCTTCAAAGCAATAGGGAGAAGAATATATATTTAGGCATAGGAAAGGACTTTAACCAGCTACAGATAGACGCATAGAGTTTTAACATGCCACAGGAAGAAATACGCTTCTCCAGCAGCACAGGGGTGGCATGATTATGGTATGACAAACCTATACAAAGTCGACTGGGATAAAGACTATATTGGATAGATTGCAGAAGAAAAATGATCTTTTGAACCATTGTCTTGCAAGAATGGAATCCTTGAGTGGATATGGTGCAACAATAGCCGGTGTGGAAGATGACAGGAATGTGGCAATGGAGGCACATCGGGTTGGGGCCCCAAAACAACTAAAGAGGGATGTTAGGGTGGTGAAAGAGATCCAAGCTCTTGCTCCACTACAACCAAGGCAGTTTTACAAGGATAATGAAGAAGTTATCCTTGAACCAGGTTCGACTAGTGTAGGCTAGTTTTCTTCTTGTTTTAAAGCATGTATTATAAATATGTATTAGTTTTAGGAGTATTTTGGAGGGTTTATAAGCAAAATCAATTTAGGGTCACAATATGGATCCTATGTAGTAAGAAATAATTTTACTTTTGGATATTTTGTAAAAAGTTCTGGCCTTGAAACCAACTTAAAATCAATACGAAAAACTTAACCATTTTGTTAAGGAAAAAAAAAACACAATCATGAAGAGTCTTGTTTAATAGAAGCGCCACATAACTATCTTTGAAGTAGAATTTAACTTGTTTAGAAACATGGTTCTAAACTTCATCACTTTAGGACTTCTAACCAAAAGTAGTGAGTAAATTTAAACCATAAAGAATTGAAGGAAGAAAAATGATTCACCAACTTAAAAGACATGGAAATAACAAAAAAGAAAGGGCTCCAACTCATTTAATGTAAACCTAGAGCCCTTTAAATGTAGGTCTAGATGATGCAATGAATGAACATTTTTTCTAATAACTTTTATTTTTTACAAAATTTTTAAAATTATAAATTTATAACATCAAGAACCAATGAAAATTTTACAAGATAGTTTTGAAAGTAATTTTCATGGTTCTTTATTCTTATTTAAAAACTCTCAAACATAACTCTGATGTAAGTTTGTTATTGTTTTATTTGGTTAAGATTAAAAAAATAAAATTAATTAATATGTTTTTAATTTAAAAATAAATAATAATTATTTTAAATTGATTAAATGGAAAATAGATTGTCCAATTTTAAGGTCACACCCAAACCTAAATCATACGAGACTTTCTTGTTTGTAGGATAAGAGACATAAAACATACATATTCTACCCCTCTGTTTTTAACTTATAACCTATTAAGAGAAAACACATACTCTTAACCATTAAGCCCACTCAAACTGTATGTAAAAGTGTCTCAAAAAATCCTCAAATTATATATATATATATATATATATATATATATATATATATATCCAAAATTTCAGTTTATTGAATCTAGATGTGCTCAATATTATGTATAAAGACATTAAAGTTGAAATCATAGTCATGTAAAAAAAAAATCTAAAAATTAAATAATTAAATAATTATACAAAATATTTAAATAATGTCAAAGTAAAAAAATTTTACACCCTCACACAATTGGATCCCTCTATGCTCATATTAAATCAAATCAGTATTTAAGATAGATGTAAGATAAATCTAGACTAATATCACCCCATTCAAATATTAACAACAAACAGCGTGTGAGATATCTATCTGTCCTGAGTGAATTTCTAGGCACCTTCGTAGCACCTTCCATCATACGCGTTGCAGGCTGGGTTTCAATAAAAATGCCCCATAATAAAAATGCCCCATAACCCCTCGGCTTTCAGTAGTTGATCTGCTACATATTCTGAGTTCAGAGGTTCAAGCCACGGCTACTGCTGCCCGCCTCGTCACTGCATATGCTTCTTCTCGTCCGTATGCCTTTCTCCTGTTAGTTGTAGTCGCATGATCCTTGCGGTGCTGCCATGTTTTCTTCCAGAACAGAGCAGTCCCTTGGAAATGGCGAATGACATAAATCCCGTCATGATCATGGCGGCGCCGTTGGTGTTGATCTTCGTTATAAGGTGCCTCTCTTCCTCCAACAATAACAATGCCGATCAAGTCTCTGAGGGTGGGGATCCGTCCCCCGTCAAACGGCCAGGGGGATCTCCTGTTGGTGTGGCCATCGTGCTTCTCATTGTTCTACTCATGATCTGGTGTCCGTCCTCGGGATTCGATGACGAACCTCAGGAATGAATCCTGAGCTTTATATATAGATTGATTGCTCGAGGACCTTGTGTATTCTTCACTTACTCTCTTTTTTCTTTTCTTTTTTTTAAGCTTATTTCTTCCAGATATGTTGCTCACACAAAGATATAATTATTATTAGAAAATTTGGGAATGAAATGTGTAATAGTTTTGACCCTTTGACATTTTGGATAATTACTCTATTATTACTCCATTATTTATTTTACCAAAGATTTATAATAAAAAGAATAAAAATGATTTATTGCATTAATTTATAGTATTGATTCAAAATATTATTGTGTTAAATATAATTTATTTGAGAGGAAAATTAAATTAGCCTAGATTTATCTATAAAAATGATGTCATTGAATCCATGTAGCATATAAATATAACACTGTTTTTATGGATATGCAATGGCACTTGGCATTTGTATGTTTTATTTTTATTTTTGAATAGATGAATACATAATGTGTTATATGCGGAGTGGTTTTAGATCTCCCTGGAGGCTATTGGGTGATTCAGGTAGGTGTTTTTAAGAAGTGTAAAGTTAAACAAGATTGCACAAAGTAAAGAACAATAGTTGTTTTTCATTCTAATGGCTTCTTTGGTAATCACTTTAATATAATATATGTAATATATTTTCTTAATTTATGTGTAATAATGTGCTATAGAAATAGAGCTCTCTTGTAAATTTAGGATTGTAAGTTTAGAATGAATAAGCTTAACTATGAAACTGAGCTCGGTGAGGAGAGAAGGTGGGAGAAATATTAGATAAAATGTAATCATTACATTTTATCTAATATTTATGCCTATCTTCATTTTTTTACCAGCTTGCCAAAAATATTGGGTAAAATATAATACTATAATATTACATTTTACCCAATATTTCCCCTCAAGTGTTCTACTTTTAATATAATTTTTATATTTGAAATTTAAAGTAAATAAACTCAGCTATATAATTCGAAGGGGTGAGGGGAATATTGAGTATAGTATTTAGGTTGGGGGTGATGGAAAATATTAAGTTAAATGTAAATAATATATTTATATTTATAATTGAAAGGATGTGTAAGTCTTTCGGTTCCTCTGTCCCCTTTTAAAAAAAAAAAAAAAAATAAAAAAAAAAAAAATAATGTTGGCTAATAATTTAAAAAAAATGAATATGTTGTGTAAAGTAATTACAATGTGTAAGATGTTTAAATCTTATACTTTTAAAAAATATTTCAACAGGAGATTTAAATAAACTATTTGAAGATCTATGCTAACTAATTTTATAAAAATAAAGTTGGCTATAATAATTAAAAAAAAATGAATATGTTGTGTAAAGTAATTACAATGTGTAAGATGTTTAAATCTTATACTTTTAAAAAATATTTCAACAGGAGATTTAAATAAACTATTTGAAGATCTATGTTAACTAATTTTTGTCGATATCAACTTCATATTGGTTAAAATAAATTATTTTAATGTTTTATATAAAAAAATTGTAATATCCTTATCATAAATAACTCTGCGTAAAAGTAATTTTAAAATTACAAATCAGTTATAAAACTAATTCTTGGTACTTCTTCCTTTTCTCCAATAATTTATGTTCAAACGTGCCACTCTTTCCGCATCTCATAACTATGGCATCGGCCATCACCCTAACAAAAATACGGGAGAGGAGGATGAAATCAGTACAGCTTCCAAAAACAAAGTTCGTTACCAATTATTTTAGGGGCGAAGTGGCAGACAAATCATTAATTCTTTGCAGTGAAGAAATTTCAGGTTGTTTTTCAAGTAATAAATCTTCGAGGTTGTACCCAAAAAATAGTTTCTGGATTCTAATTTCCTTTGTTCAACTTGATGGAAAATCATTTGAATAATCCAGGGCGGTAGCTTATTCAATATCTCTGGAAAACACGTTTGCTTCATTGTGGTGACAGAAAACTATACACATAATCACCCGAATTGGTGACAGAAGATTTAACGACGAGGAAGTCAGATAAGGATTGATGATTGTTCAGGATTCGCTGGCACAAGGAGCCGGATATTTGGTTCATGCACAATGATTCCAAACACTATGAATCATGGTACATTGACACACATGATGCTGAAGGCGCTTTCATGGAGATTCTGCAGGGAGATTTTGCTATAAAACTAAAGAGATCTATGCCACGCACGATGATGGAGGCAAGGAGGCTGCCAAGGATAAGATAAGTAACTGCGTTCTTTATAGAGAATAATATGTTGTGTTTTATTAAACGGTTGGAAAATATCATGGGGTTGCTTTTTGCAGTAAAAATTGATTGTTTATATGTTTTTCTTGGTAGAGAAAATATGATAATGCATGCAGTAAAGATTGATTGTTTTATATGTTTTCTTGGTAGAGAAAACATGTTAATGCATGCAGTTAAAGAATGAATATTTTATAAGTTTTCTTGGTAAAGAAAATATTTTAATGCATGTAAAAGATTGATTATTTTATATGTTTTCTTAGTAAAGAAAATAGGTAGTTCCTCCTAGAAAGACTACATGTGAGTCTTGTGTGTGAAATGCTTGTCTCTTGTCATTTTCTTGGAATAAAATCCTTGCTAAATATAGCCAAAATATCTTCTTGAGAAAAGAAGATGAGGCATATAAACTCCCTGAGGACATAGTGTGAAAAGTGGCCAAGATTTCCTTGAATTAAAATATGTATTTTTATTTAATAAAAGTTTCTTGGAAAAGGATATATGCTAATTGCATAGTGATCCTAGCTAGTTTCTAAGTTTCTAGTGAAATAATTATGCATTATATGCATGATAGAAATAGCTAATGATGTGCTTCTAGGCACATAGATATTCATTCCTAACTTTCTTTAAGAAAGAATATGTTTTATATACACATAAATATAGTTTCATTTTAGAAAAGTGTGCATACTTCATGTATAAAAATGATGGCTTGTATGAGAGATCTCTTGAAACAAAAATAGAGTTTCCTATTCTTAAAAGACATATGAATAGTGTTCATATCATATCAGAATCCATACTTGTTTCATGAAAAGATTATGTGCATTGAGGTAAAAGTAATTGTGTTAGGAAAAACACAAGTTGCATGCACATAAGGGTAGCTATTGTGATTTTGGAAAGATGTTTTTGTGTGTACGTAGAGAAAGTGATTATGTTAACTTTCTTGAAAAATTTTAGTGCATAAAAGGTTAAGTTAACCATGTTATTGTTTCATGAATTTTTATGCATAAAGATGGAATCTATAATAATTTCTTAAAAGGAAAGCATGAGGAACTCACTTATAGGAAGATAGAGAAATGGGGTTATGATGACTTCCTTTAAGAAAGAAGTAAGTAAATGTTCACATGAAATGATGGCAGAGTTCTAGAGAAGGGAATATGCATTGCATATATAAAAGAAGGGCTATAAGATAAACTATTGGATACTCAAAGAATAGGCATTGTGTTATGGAGATGTGTTCTTTGTATGTTAAAGAAACTATGTTAATTTCTTGGAAAATAACTATGTGGAAGGAACACATGTGCAAAGGCGTAGAAACAATAGTTTATTACCTGTATGTCAACATAACCAATGTGTTATATGTCTTAAAGGGAAACATGGACTTGTAAAACTAATGGTTAGACCTCTTAAAGAGAAATATAAATTAGTGTGAATAAGCATGGTGAAAAGTAGAACAAGAATTTACTTGAATATATGTACTAGTTAATTAGTATGTTATGCTTGCTCATGCAGATGAGTAGATGTTAAAATATCACTTTTAGAGGTTACTTATTAATTGATTAATAATGTATCTAATATTGTTGCCAAAGCTACATTGACAGGAGACGATGGCGGTTGGTGCCAAAAGAATAGTGATGTTTAACATTGTGGAAGGAAAAGGATTAATGGTCCATGCAGATAAGTTCGAGTTACAGGATCGTCCATTGCTAGAACAATCATGCCACAAGGAATGTTGCATGTGGCGGTATGTAAGAAAAGGGTTTCATGGAAAATGTATTAGCTTTTAGCTAGTTATGTGACAATTTAAAGATAATTCATTGTAATGATTTCATAACAGTGGTTAAGGGATGGAATCCCTTATGTGCCATTGAGTGGGGTGAAAACCCTCACGAGCGTTTAATACTAAGATTAAACGTTTGCTGGTTTTCACCCTATGGGGTTCGAGGGTATATCAATGTTTAATGCTGTGATTGCCTTTTGTGTCAGTTGGATGATGTTGAATCCTTGATAATGATGTTTCTTTATTTGATATGATAATCATAATTTCCTAGTACGTGATTATTTAATATGGTTAAGGAAAATCATAAAATGGACGAAAGGTTCATGAGACAGTTTATGTTATTACACTACCATAGTGGTGGTTAATGGTTATGCAACTTACTGTCTTATATTGCAATTTACTTCATGTACTAATGAACATTATATTTAATGGTTAATGAAGAATGTAGAGTTGTGAATTGGATAATTACCTGTGGGTAATTTGTATAAAAACATTCTAACTCCTTGCTTTTACATGTGAGGTTACCGAGGTATGTTACAAGTGGTATCAGAGCTAAAGGTTCCAGCACTGGCGCCTTTAGAAATTGGTAAGTGGAAAGGAAATTGAGGTATGCCATCAGTGGGTATTAACTCAGGTATGAGTTTAACCATTCACATATTGATTTACGTAGTACACTACTTTCGGCATGATATGTGTGATTCATGTTTATAACTGCTTTGAGTAGTAAGTAATAAAGTTGTTGCATAACTATGTTCATGACATTGGATTCCTGATGAGGAAAAAGACAATAAAACTCGTGTCACACTTACGAACAATATTGAACACTCATTACACTTATGAACAATATTGAACACTCATTGAGGAAAGTGACAATCAACTACCAACTTGTGATTTGCAAATATGGCACAATGATGCATTTAATGAACATGATTGAAGTTACAATGAACTAATTTTAATGAGTCAATGCATGAATGTAAAATATGGGGAATGTCTTTGGATACGATGATATAGTGTTTTAAAAAGACATTGTAAGAACCCCTTTAGACTTGAAAGTAAACAATGAGTCAAGTAGTGAGACTTGATTGTAATAACTAATTTTTGATTCAGTCTTGTCATGGATGCATGAAGATGATTGGTAGTTGAGATTGGTTAGTGTTGTATGACCAACCCATAGAACTTATATGCATTAATTGAATTGGATTTAAGATTATTACAATTCATAAACAAGTGATGGTTGATTGATGTCACATGCATGGAATGTGTGTATAATGATTCTTACTCTCTCTATGCTATAGTTCCAGTTGTTTATGAGAAGAGTTCTTAATTTTATTCACCATGAGAATGCATGATGAATAGTATATGCTTATGTCATAATAGATTTAATGATGTTTCCCTCTAATTAATTGAAATTCACTAGCATGGTATGTGTTTTATGTTAATCATTACTTGTTGTGAGATTAAAACCATTGGAGCCTCGATTTAATGATGGTTGAATTTATCTCTACTATGGGAATGACGGATTTCTTATGCATGTTGCATTCCAGTGTGAAGTTAATTGTAGAGGCATGTTCAGTGGGTAACATTTCTAGGACCCATTCATGGTAGAATTACATGTGATAATTATTCATAAATAGACTACCTGTGTTAATGCAGTTGTTAGTAAACTCTAACTACCTTCCCCAACTATAGATGCTTCCAAAGGAAAAGGAAGCAAGGAGAAGGAAGAAGATTGTGCTGTAGGGACAAACAGAGAAGGGAAAAGAATCGCTAAGTCTGGTGATGACCAGATAACGTAGGCTTTGAGTGCCAGAATCTTGCAGAAGACGCTAAGTCTGGTGATGACCAGATAGCGCTTGATGTGCATGTGAGTATTCCTTTGACCATGCCTAAGGAGTTGGAAAATGATAACTATAGTGTGTTGATGTTAATGATTTTTGTAATGTCTCCTTGAAGTCATTATTCTGAAATGGTCACATAGTAGTGTTAAGATAGTTGTTGCATCTAACATCAAGTGGTAACTCTGGTGCATGTGTGACACTTAGGGGATCATGCTTCTAATTGCATAAGTAGAGGAATTGCTTCCGGTAAGGGTGGTTTAATTTGTTAGTTATGCATGTTGAACCAAGGGTTGGTCAGAACACCTTGATTATGCTTAATTATATTAATGATGCATGGCCAATGCTGGCCATAGTAAACGTAAGATAATACACCATTAATGACAATTTGGATTAAGACAACAGACTATGGGAAATTGGAAATGGTTAGATTGTTAACTCAACTATTGTTGACATTTATACATTAATGAATATTTGTGTATGCTATTATACATGACGATATTGTATGCATGAAAATTTTTGGAAATTGAATACTTGTTAACTGATGCATAGTTATAACTAACGTTGTTGATGGGATTAAGTAGTGGTAGCTTAATGGAAACAAGAAAACTCGTCACATAAATTGTTGCAATGTGAATTGCAATCATAAATGAGAAAGAATAATGTTATAAGATATGCATGAATTGTGTTATTTGGAAATCTGAATGCATACAACATGTCTGATAGATATGTTTTCCATCAATCTAGATATTGTGAACCCATGATGAGGGTTAAGTGTAAATGCATGGTGTACATGCATGTTTATTTTGTTAATGATAATGTTCATATGGTTCATTACGCAAATTACTTTGAGAAAGAGTAATAAAAGAGAAATTTAACATGCGAGACAGTTGTAGATAGTTGGGTTGATGGAAATTACCTGCCCGGAGGGGTTGATGGTGCTTGTCTGCCCGAATACGCCTTGGGTTGATGGCAGTTACCTGCCCGGAGGGGTTGATGGTACTTGTCTGCCCGGATTTAATGCCTTGGGTTGATGGCAGTTACCTGCCCGGAGGGGTTGATGGTACTTGTCTGCCCAGATTTAATGCCTTGGGTTGATGGCAGTTACCTGCCCGGAGGGGTTGATGGTACTTGTCTGCCCGGATTTCCTCTCCCTGGAGATCAATGATCTCAGTAAGGGAAAAGAGTTTGCCAAGATGGTGAAGAGGGTAAAAAGCCTGAGGCAACTCTGTTGATTTGGAGCCTGTTGGAGGAGGCCAAAATTCCTCATAGACGGGACGCTGTCAGAGGAATAGGTAGGACGTTGCCAAGTGGAATCCTATATTAGACCCTATGTGGTCATTGGAATTCTTGAGCTAGTTGGCCAGTGGAATTCCATGTTAGACCTGGTAAGGTCTCTATCCAAGAAACTGTCTGGATGTGGAAATGACTCGATCTGGTTGTGGAAACCAGTTCCCATGGGTTGGGAATTCTTTAGCCTATTATGGTTCTCATAGCTAAAGAAATTAACTAATCAGTTATATGTTATGTTAAAAATGAATTCTATATATAGTTGTGTAAAATATGTTATGCACATTTAACAGAAAATGAGCTTAGTGCTCAATAAGGAGTTATTGGAAATTTTAATTCCTTTATTGTATTACTAATCTTGTGAAAGTCTTAGTAGGGGCTAAGACAATTTTCAAATGATGCAGTGATTGACTGTTTTGATGATTAGAGAGCTAGGTGCTCTTTTGGTACTTTTAGAAGTACTTTATGGATGTCTTTAGTGAGAATTAATTCAGTGTGCACGTGGAGAAGTGATTTATCATTTGATGATTAGTGTTAGTGCTCTTTAAGTACTTGTAAAAGTACTGTGATTTAAAAATCATCTAACATGGCACAATTGATTGATAGTCAAAAGTATTTCATTTGACTCAAAATATTGTGACTAATGCGGTTGAATTTGTTAGTCATACACTACAAGTTACTTACCAAGGAGGGTTGAAGGGTTGTTCAATCACTATTAAAATTCTTGCGTGAAAGTACTCATGGTTTCCAGGAGTAATTGGTAAATAATGGTAAGTTCATATAGAGATTTGTCTTTATATATTATGAATTTGAATAAGGGCCAAATGATGGAAATTAGAACTTGCATATTTTGCAGTTATAAATGCTTATGACTATTGATTTTTCTTATGTTATAACATTACTATTTTGTTTATTGTCACTTATTAGAATGAAATCTTTGGTTTTAAAGAGGAAGGATCACTTTTTGTGTAGTTTAGATGGTTATATCATGAGTAAAATCTAAAGTTCCAACGAGAGATGAACACCGAGGACGGTGTTCTTGTTAAGGAGGGGAGTATGTAATATCCCTATCATAAATAACTCTGCGTAAAAGTAATTTTAAAATTACGAATCAGTTATAAAACTAATTCTTGGTACTTCCTCTTTTTCTCCGATAATTTATGTTTCAAACGTGCCACTCTTCTGATATATTTTTCCGCATCTCATAACTATGGCATCGGCCAACACCCTAACAGAAATACGGGAGAGGAGGATGAAATCAGTACAGCTTCCGAAAACAAAGTTGGTTACCAATTATTTTAGGGACGAAGTGGCAGACAAATCATTAATTCTTTGCAGTGAAGAAATTTCAGGTTGTTTTTCAAGTAATAAATCTTCCATGTTGTACCCAAAAAACAGTTTCTGGATTCCGATTTCCTCTGTTTAACTTGATGGAAAATCATTGAATAAGCCAGGGCGGTAGCTTATTCAATATCTCTGGAAAGCACGTTTGCTTCATTGTGGTGACAGAAAACTGTACACATAATCACCCGAATTGGTGACAGAAGATTTAACAGCGAGGAAGTCAGATAAGGATTGATGATTGTTCAGGATTCGCTGGCACAAGGAGCCGGATATTTGATTCATGCACAATGATTCCAAACACTATGAATCATGGTACATTGACACACATGATGCTGAAGGCGCTTTCATGGAGATTCTGCTATAAAACTAAAGAGATTAGCTATGCCACGCATGGTGATGGAGGCAAGGAGGCTGCCAAGGATAAGATAAGTAACTGCATTCTTTATAGAGAATAATAAGTTGTGTTTTATTAAACGGTTGGAAAATATCATGGGGTTGCTTTCTGCAGTAAATATTGATTGTTTATATGTTTTTCTTGGTAGAGAAAATATGATAATGCATGCAGTAAAGATTGATTGTTTTATATGTTTTCTTGGTAGAGAAAACATGTTAATGCATACAGTTAAAGAATGAATATTTTATAATTTTTCTTGGTAAAGAAAATATTTTAATGCATGTAAAAGATTGATTATTTAATATGTTTTGTTAGTAAAGAAAATAGGTAGTTCCTCCTAGAAAGACTACATGTGAGTCTTGTGTGTGAAATGCTTGTCTCTTGTCATTTTCTTGGAATAAAATCCTTGCTAAATATAACCAAAATATCTTCTTGAGAAAAGAAGATGAGGCATATAAACTCCCTGAGGACATAGTGTGAAAAGTGGCCAAGATTTCCTTGAATTAAAATATGTATTTTTTATTTAATGAAAGTTTCTTGGAAAAGGATATATGTTAATTACATAGTGATCCTAGCGAGTTTCTAAGTTTCTAGTGAAATAATTATGCATTACATGCATGATAGAAATAGCTAATGATGTGCTTCTAGGCACATAGATATTCATTCCTAACTTTATTTAAGAAAGAATATGTTTTATATACACATAAATATAGTTTCATTTTAGAAAAGTTTGCATACTTCATGTATAAAAATGATGGCTTGTATGAGAGATCTCTTGAAACAAAAATAGAGTTTCATATTCTTAAAAGACATATGAATAGTGTTCATATCATATCAAAATCCATACTTGTTTCATGAAAAGATTATGTGCATTGAGGTAAAAGTAATTGTGCTAGGAAAAACACAAGTTGCATGCATATAAGGGTAGCTATTGTGATTTTGGAAAGATGTTTTTGTGTGTACGTAGAGAAAGTGATTATGTTAACTTTCGTAAAAAAATTTAATGCATAAAAGGTTAAGTTAACCATGTTATTGTTTCCTAAATTTTTATGCATAAAGATGGAATCTATAATAATTTCTTAAAAGGAAAGCATGAGGAACTTACTTGTATGAAGATAGAGAAGTGGGGTTATGATGACTTCCTTTAAGAAAGAAGTAAGTAAATGTTCACATGAAATGATGGTAGAGTTCTAGAGAAGGGAATATGCGTTGCATATATAAAAGAAGGGCTATAAGATAAACTATTGGATACTCAAAGAATAGTCATTGTGTTATGGAGATGTGTTCTTTGTATGTTAAAGAAACTCTGTTAATTTTTTGGAAAATAACTATGTGGAAGGAACGCATGTGCAAAGGCGCAAAAACAATAGTTTATTACCTGTATGTCAACATAACTAATGTTTTATATGTTTTAAAGGGAAACATGGACTTGTAAAACTAATGGTTAGACCTCTTAAAGAGAAATATGCATTAGTTTGAATAAGCATGGTGAAAAGTAGAACAAGAATTTACTTGAATATATGTACTAGTTAATTAGTATGTTATGCTTGCTCATGTAGATGAGTAGATGTTAAAAGATCACTTTTAGAGGTTGCTTATTAATTGATTAATAATGTATCTAATATTGTTGCCAAAGCTTGTTGACAACTACATTGACAGGAAACGATGGTTGGTGCCAAAAGAATAGTGATGTTTAACATTGTGGCAGGAAAAGGATTAATGGTCCATGCAGATAAGTTTGAGTTGCAGGATCATCCATTGCTAGAACATTCATGCCACAAGGAATGTTGCATGTGGTGGTATGTAAGAAAAGGGTTTCATGGAAAATGTATTAGCTTTTAGCTAGTTATGTGACAATTTAAAGATAATTCATTGTAATGATTTCATAACAGTGGTTAAGGGATGGAATCCCTTATGAGCCATTGAGTGAGGGGTGAAAACCCTCACGAGCGTTTAATAATAAGATTAAACATTTGCTGGTTTTCACCCTACGGGGTTTCTAGGGTATATCGATGTTCAATGGTGTGATTGCCTTTTGTGTCAGTTGGATGATGTTGAATCCTTGATGATGATGTTTCTTTATTTGATGTGATAATCATAATGTCCTAGTACGTGATTATTTAATATGGTTAAGGAAAATCATAAAATGGACGAAAGGTTCATGAGACAGTTTATGTTATTACACTACCACAGTGGTGGTTAATGGTTATGCAACTTACTGTCTTATATTGCAATTTACTTCATGTACTAATGAACATTATATTTAATGGTTAATGAAGAACGTGGAGTTGTGAATTGGATAATTACTTGTGGGTAATTTGTATTAAAAAATTCTAACTCCTTGCTTTTACATGTGAGGTTACCGGGGTACGTTACAAAAATATTCAATGTGGGTTATCAATAAAATAATTTAATACAAATTAATATTGCCATATACTTAAAAATATATTAATAATAAAAAATCATTTAAATTTGCATGAAAAACTATCTTGATATGTAAAATATTTTAATGTCAATTATATTATAGATGGTTTTCAAAAAAATATGTATATATCATGAAAAATATTTTTTTAGGGTTAAAACCTTATTTGGTCCTATATATACTCTATTTAGCATTCAAAAATACAATTTAAATAATGAAAAATAATACATTGTATTTTGCACTCTAAAGAAGTTTACACGTAAAGAAATTTGATCCCATCGGCTCATGTTAGATCTGTACTTAAGATGGATGGGTTTGGGTTGGTGTATATATCATGAAAAAATAAGTTTGCACATGAAGAAAATTGATTCGTGCCAGATTTATGTTGATGTATATACCATGAAAAAATAAAGTTTTTAAGCTTAAAATGTTTATTTGGTCACATATATATCTATTTAGCATTCAAAAATACAATTTCAATAATGAAAAATAACACATTGTATTTTGCACTCTAAAGAAGTTTACACGTGAAAATCTGATCCCTCTCGACTCATGTTAGATCCATATGGATCTATGTTGGTTCTACACCTAAGTGTGAAGGCGGTGTGTAAGTCCGTCCCTCTTAAAATAAAAATAAAATTTTCTCTAAATAGAAAAACATTGTGGGCTATAAAAATATTCTCTAAATAGAAAAACAATATGGGCTATGAAAAAAAGTGTTATCCATATTTAATTAAGTGTCCATATAATTTCATGTAAAGTAATTAGAAGTAAAAAAATTATGTGAGTAAGATTGTTAAACCTTATTGAAAATATTTTAAACCATGATATCAACTTCATATATATATATATATATATATATATATATATATATATATATATATATGTTAAAAGAAAATATTTAAATGCTATATAGGATAAAATATCAAATGTTAGTTATGAGTAAAATATTTTAATATGAATTAATATTGAAATATATTTAGAAATATATTAATAATAAAAAAACCAATTTAATGGGTACTGATATCAATACATGTGCTATGTTATCTCTATGACATTCAAAAATACAGTTTGAACAATTAAAAATTACACATTGGTTTTTGCACTCTAAAATAAGTTTGCACCTAAATAAATTTGATGTATCTCTACTCATGTTAGATATGTGCTTAAGATGCATTTATGTTGGTTAATAATTAAACCACGTAAATATGTTTTGACTCCAGCGCCTATAGAAATGCAAACCTCTTTTAAATAAAAAGAAATTTGATCTCTCGGAGCTTGGTAGATCTACAATTAAGATGGATCTAGATTAGTTAAATAAATGAATTCAACACAAAATAATAGAACACTTCTATTTTGAGTATATATAATTTTAATAGAAATTTACCCATTTTCAAATAAATATATATATATATATATATAGAAGAGTAAAAAAATTACAAACTTATAATTCATATAAGAATTACTTATTTATTTTTTGTGAAGTAAATATTATTATATGTTTATGAGAAGTCCAACGTGTTTTAAAGGGGTTTGAATTTGTAAAACTAGTTATCAATTATCACAATATATTAAATAAATAGTGCTACAAAAGTATAATTAATAAATGAGTTGTTTTTAGTGTGATTTTTTGGAAGCTTTTCTCATGGGTTTTTCCGGTCTAATTTCTCTAAAATCTGGCAAGAATTTATTGAAATTACAAGCTTGATGGGTAATCCTTGAATAATGGAAGTGCCCTAGGGGTTTTTGAGGGTGCTCAATCCATATATACAGTCAAAAAACCAATTTAAATAACACAAATCAAAATTTCACCTCAATTTTTTCCACTGAATTCCAGCACCTGAAAGTCCAAAAAATCGCACTAAAAACAACTCCATTAATAAATATTTGAATGAAATTTTAAAGGTCATTAATTAGGTATTGTTATTATTTTTTATTATTATATTAAGAAATATATTTATATTTTATTATGAGAAAGATGTGCAATATTTTTATCTTTAATATGGAGTTGAAACTTGAGATTTAAAAAACAAAAGTGATAGTTGTATAACATCATACTCTTTGTGAAAGTCCAAAAAATCGCACTAAAAACGAATCCATTAATAAATATTTGAATGAAATTTTAAAGGTCATTAATTAGGTATTGTTATTGTTTTTTATTATTATATTAAGAAATATATTTATATTTTAGTATGAGAAAGATGTGCAATATTTTTATTTTTAATATGTAGTTGAAACTTGAAATTTAAAAAACAAAAGTGATAGTTGTATAACATCATAGTCTTTGTCTTTTTTTGATAGTTAGTGAAGTGCAAAGTTCGTATTTTTTCATTATTCAAGAAGGCTCTATTTCCACAATTTGCCATTGGTTCGGCTTCCGCATACTTCTTCCATACATCTCAGCCTTGCAAACAACTTCTTCTACACATGCACTACTTTGCACATTTTTTTTCCCGCATTTGTTCTTTTTCACACACTTTACTACTCAATGTTATTAACTATTTCTAAACCACTTATTGTCATTACAAAGATTTTGTGGCGATTATTGGATCAAATGTTCATGTCAATTTAGGATTATCATACGACCTATTCCATTTATTATACAAGCAAACCAAACTTTTCATGTCAAAGAAGTGTTCTGTGGGCTAGAGATATCTGCAAAAAAGGTGCAGAAAGGCGAATGTGTGTGGAGGTGCAGAAGTGGGTATGTATGCAAAAGGAGGAAGAATGTAGAAGAAACATCTACTCTTTTGCACCTTCTGCATGTCCCACCCGACATAATCAAATAAATCATAACACCACAGCATATTGTTATAAAAATGAAACAAACAAATCTTAAATTAGCTCTACTGCAATAGATGGTATCATACCCATAAATTCAACCCTTTAAAATTGACAAATTTTCCTCAAATTTACCCTACTATTGGGCTCATTTAATCTTATCCAATGAGAAGTGCCATATCGTACATTAGATATTCAAAATAATGGTTAGATCATTCATATGAATTTTGTGCAATAGCTAATACTATAATACAAGGCTTGCGAAAAGGTAAAAATAAATATACTAGCAATTAACTAATACTATAATTCAAGGCTTGTGAAAAGGTAAAAATAAATATACTAACAATTTTACCGAAAAGTGCAAAAGAAAGCCAATAAAAATAATGGGGAGTGCCAATGCGAACAAAAATAATTGTAATAGGGAAGGTACAAGATAATAAATCAATACATTATTTTATGTAATATTTCATGATTGTATTTCACCGATTGGGGTGAAGGAAAGAACTCCGGGTAACTTAATGATAATGGGTAGGGCTTATCAGTACAAGCCTCACTTGTGGGCAATCATAATAAAGGATGTAAAGGGAGATCAATGTGAGGAGAGCACCCCGAGACATGGCTCCAAGACCATCATGACAGCAGAGGGGATGGGAAACGGCGACGAGCAGGTGGTAGTGGACAGAAGAAGTGGCAATAATTTAAAGGGAGCAGCAGTAGACATTGATGCAAAGAATTTAAGGGCATGAAAGGTGGCGAGGACGATGGATACCTGGAGGAAATTTCCTGGAAACAATTTTCATAAAAAGCAAGAGACCATGGCTGAGGGTGGCAGGCAGGCTAGAGTATATAGCGAAGAGGATGGCAGAAGGAAGAAGACGACGAGGCAACAAAGGATTCAAGAGGAAGATAGCTCTCAGGGGACTGATAACCACCAGAACATAAAGGATAGCATGGAGAGGTTAAGGCGAAAGGACCAGGAGGTGTCAACAGAAGGAGGAATATACAGAGAAGGCGAGATGAGAAATATGCAGGAGGAATGCAGGGGGAGAGGGAGGTTCGAGTTAGGTCAAGGCAGTCGGAGTTGCATCCGTGGTCAGCCTTCAAGGAGAGGAAAGGGCAGAGGAAGCAGGGGACGAGGAAATACTGGGCATGCCGGGGACTATGTTTTGGAACCTCAGTCTCCCAATCAATGGAAAAGAGGACGCCACACCATGAACCAGGTGGCCAGAGATGCGGAGCGCATATACAACAAGGAGGGCAATGTGGAGATAAGAAGAATTATTGAGAATCTGGAAGAGAGTCTTGGAGGAGGCCTCGGACCCTGAGATGAATGAATGGAGCCCTCTTCTGTCGGATCCTAGTAACACCAGGGGTTGCCTCTCCCAGTACAAATAGGCCCTGCATATATATTGGGTGATGAAGTGTCTGCTGGCCAAAGCAATGGAACAGATAGCGGAAGAAATGATTGAGATTGCGCAAGGGTACCCGAGCATGAAAGAGGAAATGAAGAGCCTGCAAGTTGCAATGCTGAAACAGGATAGAAAGCTGGAGGATATCCAAAACACTCTGAAGCTGATAACAAAGGAGCACCGCGAGGAAGAGGTGAAACCGAAGATTATGGATGACTGATAAGTCTTCGTTCTACTTTCAATTTTCAATTGATAGGACCAATAGTAGCAGTTTTGGCATAGGATATGGAATGCATAAGATGATAGGGTATAGCTTCGAATGATAGCTAGTCTATAGGTTTTTTTTGCACTTGTTGATGTACTGTCTCAGCTTTAGGTTGAAAACTTCTGACTCACGATGGCCCTCCTTCCCGGTTTCTCTTCGGGGCGGGAGAAGGATAACTGTTTTTGTACATAGTTTCGCTGGTGGATGTTAATAGAAAAGGCCTTACCTTAGTTTACAAAAAAAAATTATTTCATGATTGTATTAAGCTCTATAGTTTGAATTATCACAATTACTGCATCATAGGAGGCTGGCTTCATATTTAGCTGGAGTGAAGGGAGAAAATATTTTGTAAATAAGAATCAGAAAACATCTTGTGGTCCTTGTTATTGAAATTATGGCCGATAAATTTTAGCGGTGAGTAATACATATCATTGACTCATGGTTTAATAAGGATTTATCAGAGCCTCTGTAAAGTGATATTTAAAGGCGATACATTGTTCGATTAAGATTGTACAGGAAAAATTTATTGTGTAAGCTATTGTTATTTTTCTCACTTTTGTCTATAAGTTTTGTTTGGTCTACTGGTACTGTCTTTTCATTTTGTTGAGCTTTTCCTTTCTCTGATTCACTGTTCATCATGCTCAGAGATTCTAATTGTTTAACCAGATAAATGAAAACTGAAACATAAAAAATGTTGAAATAATTATTAAAAAAATCTTGTCGAATCATGAAAAAGAAGTGGATGAACATGCTTTGCACTGCCACCACCAGTGAGTGGAGCAACAATCTTACGATACTCTAGGGATTCTGCAGGCAACTCACCAGAAATCTGTCCAAACGTGAAATGTGTTAAGAGTTGTCTAAAAAGATAGCAACACTACTGAAAACTACTAGACTTATATGTATGAAACTTCATAAAATTGAGTGTCTTTCCTGTTGTCTATTGGTAATAAGGTGCTCCTCCTGCCACAACAATAACAACGCCGATCTTCCTCGGGATTCGAGCACGAAACTCAGGAATAAATCCTGAACTTTTTATATAGATTGATTGCTTGAGGACCCTGTGTATTTGTCACTAAGCTTTTTTATTTTTTATTTTTATATTTCTTTAAGATATGTTGCAGGGGCAAAGATATAATTATTATTAGAAATTTCAGGAACTAATTGTGTAATATTTTTTATCAATGTTTTGCATAGTTACTTCATCATTTATTTTTAGGTTTATAATAAAAATAAATAAAAATGACCTATTATATTAGTCCATTGTATTAAGAATTTATGGTATTAATTTAAGATATTTATGTGAATTATAATCTATTTAAGGGGGAAATTAAACTAGTCTAGATCCATTTGTAGAAAATGATTGGTGTTGAATCCATGTAGCATATAAATGTAAAATGGTTTTTATTGATATGCAGTGACACTTGGCATTTGTATGTTGTTTCTATTTTTGAATGGATGAATACATAATGTATTATGTTCCTAGAAGTTTTAGATCTTCTTGGACGCTATTGGGCTATTCATAAGTGTTTTTAAGAAGTGCACGGTTAAACAAGATTGCACAAAGTAAAGAACAATAGTTTCTTTTTCATTCTAATGGCTTCTTTGATAATCACTTTAATATAATATATGTAATATATTCTCTTAATTTATGTGTAATAATGTGTTATAGAAATAGAATATAAATCTAAGATGGTAAGTTTAGAAATGAATAAGGTTAACTATGAAACTAAGCTAGGTGAGGAGAGAAGGTGGGAGAAATATTAGATAAAATGTAATCATTACATTTTATCTAATATTTCCCCTCAACTGGTCAACTTTTTAATATATATATATTATATTTGAAGTTTAAAAGTAAACAAACTCAACTATATAATTAGAAGGGGTGAGAGTAAAATATAATATTTAGATTGGGGTAATGGAAAATATTAAATTAAATGTAAAATAATATATTTATATTTATAATTGAGAGGATGTGTAAGTCTTTCGGTCCCTCTGTCCCCTTTAAAATAAAAATTGTGTTTTAAATATAAAAATAATGTTGACTATAAAATATATGTATGTGTGTGTGTGTGTGTGTGTGTGTTATGTAAAGTAATTAGAATTTGTGAGTAAGATATTTAAATCTTATACTTTTCAAAAATATTTTAGCTAGAAATTAAATAAACTATTTGAAGATCTATATTAACTAATTTATGTGGATATCAACTTCATATTGGTTAAAATAAAATATTTTAATGTTTTATATAATAAAAAAAAATATTCAATATGGATTATCAATAAAATATTTTAATAATGAAAAACCATTTTAATTTGCGTGAAAAAATGTCTCGATATATAAAATATGTTATTGTCAATTATATTACATATAGTTTTCAAAACTTTATGTATATATCATGAAAAATAAAGCTTTTACAGTTAAAAGGTTTATTTGGTCCTATATATACTCTATTTAGCATTCAAAAATACAATTTAAATAATAAAAAATAACACATTGTATTTTGCACTATAAAGAAGTTTGCACCTGAAGAAATTTGATCCCTCTCCGCTCATGTTAGATCCGTACTTAAGATGGATCTATGTTGGTGTATATATCATGAAAAATAAAGTTTTTACAGTTAAAATGTTTATTTGGTCATATATATATAATTCAAAAATACAATTTAAATAACGAAAAATAACACATTGTATTTTGCACTCTAAAGAAGTTTGCATGGGAAGAAATTTGATCATTCTCGACTCATGTTAGATCTGTATGGATCTATGTTGGTTCTCCACCCAAGTGTGAAGGCCATGTGTAAGTATGTCCATCCCTCTTAAAATAAAAATAAAATATTCTCTAAATAAAAAATTAATATGGGTTATACAAATATTCTTTAAATAGAAAACAATTTGAGTTATAAAAAAAGTGTTATGCATATTTAGGAAATTGTCCATATAATTTCATGTAAAGTAATTAGAAGTAAAATAATTTATGTGAGTAAGATGTTTAAACCTTATTGAAAATATTTTAACTCTCATATATATATATATATATATATATATATATATATATATATATATATATATGTTATGTTATTTCTATAACATTCAAAAACACAGTTTAAACAATAAAAAATTACACATTGGTTTTGCACTCTAAAATAAGATTGCACTTAAAGAAAGTTGATCCTTCTTGGCTCATGTTAGATCTTTGCTTAAGATGGATCTGTGCTGGTTAATAATTAAGGAGTTGTCTTTAGTGTGATTTTTTGGACTTTCCCAAAAACCTTTAGGGCACTTATATTGTGCAGGGGTTACCCATCAAACTTGTGATTTCAATAAATTCCTAGAGTATTTTAGAGAAATTAAATGGAA
This sequence comes from Pinus tabuliformis, assembly GCA_031772625.1. Lineage (NCBI taxonomy): Eukaryota > Viridiplantae > Streptophyta > Pinopsida > Pinales > Pinaceae > Pinus > Pinus tabuliformis. The sequence continues at coordinate 1,524,792,185 of CM062816.1, forward strand.
AAACCCACCGAAAAAACTTCCAAAAAGTCGTACTAAAGATAGCTATAATAATTAAAGAGGGATCAAGTTTCTTGAAATGCAAACCTCTTTTAAATAAAAAGAGATTTAATCTCTCGGAACTTGGTAGACCTACAATTAAGATGAATCTAAGTTCATTAAATAAATAAATTCAACACTTGAAAAAATAATATAACACTTCTATTTGTAATATATAATTTTAATAAAATTTTACCTAATTTTAAACCCCATACATATATATATATATATATATATATATATATATATATATAATTTATAATTCATATTTTTTTAAAACAAAACAAAAATAATATATGTATATATAGTGAGAGAAATAAATATTATTATTTGTTTATTAGAATTCTTTGTAAAACTAGCAATCAATTATTATAATATATTAAATAAATAGTGCTAGAAAAGTATAATTAATAAATTATTTTAGGTAATTAATTAGGTATTGTTGTTATTTATTATTATTATATTAAGAAATATATTTATATTTAAGTACAAGAAAGATGTGCAATATTTTTATATTTAATATGGAGTTGAAACTTGAGATTTAAAAAATAGAAGTGATAGTTGTATAGCATCATAGTTTTTATGTTTATTATAGTTAATGAAGTGCACAATTCGTATTTTGTCATTATTTAAGAAGGGAATGACTTTTTCTACACATGCATTACTCTACAAAGTTTTTTTCTTTCTTTTGTTCTTTCTTACACACTTTCCTACTCAATGATATTAGCTATTTTTAAGCCACTTGTTGACATTACAAAGATTTTGTGGCAATTATTGCATTAAATGTTCATGCCAATCTAGGATTACCATATGACCTAGTCCACTTATTATACAAGCAAACCAAAATTTTCATGCCTAAGAAGTGTTGTGTGGGCTAGAGGTGTGTGCAAAAAAGGTGCATAGTGGGGACTGTGTGTGGAGGTGCTGAACTGGGGATGTGTGTAGAAGGAGGAAAAATGCAGAAGGGACATCCAGTCGTTTGCACCTTCTGCATGTCCCACCCAACATAATCAAATAATTGATAACACCACAACATATTCTTATAAAAATGAAACAAACAAATCTTAAATTGGCTCTACTGCACATAGATGATATCATGGCCATAAATTCAACCCTCTGAGACTAAAATTGATAATTTTTCCTCAAATTTACCCTATTATTGCACCTATTTAATCTTATCCAGTGAGAAGTGCCATATCGTACATTATATATTCAAAATAATTGTTATATCATTAATATGAGTTTTGTGCAATAACTAATACTATAATAAAAAGCTTACGAAAAGGTGAAAATAAATATACTAGAAATTGCACCGAAAGGTACAAAGGAATGCCGATAGGAGTAGTGGTGAGTGGGAATGTGGAAGGAAATAATTGTAGTAGGGAAGGTGGAAGATAATATATCAATACATTATTTTATGTAATATTTCAGTTTGTATTAAGCTCTATAGGTTAAATGATCACAATTAGTTCATCATAGGAGGCTGACTTAATATTTAGCTGGAGTGAAGGGAGGAAAATATTTTGCAGATAAGAATAAAAAAATGTTATCTCGTGGTCCTTGTCATTGAAATTATGCCCAATAAATTTTAGCAGTGAGTGATACATATCATTGACTCTCATCTGGTTCAATAAGGATTTATCATAGCCTCTATAAATCGATATTTAAAGGTGATACATTGTTCAATTAAGATTGTACAGGAAAAACGTTATTGTGTAAGCTATTGTTATTTTTTTTTTCTTGCTTTTGTGTGTAAGTTTTGTTTTGTCTATTGGTACTCTCTTTCCATTCTGTTGAGTCTTTCCTCTCTCTGATTCATTGTTTGTCGGGCTGAGAGATTCTAATTGTTTAACAAAATAAATGAAATCCGACACATGAAGAATGTTGAAATAACTAAAAAAAAAATCTTTCCAAACACCTGTTTGAGTCAAATCAAGAAAAGGAAGTGGATGAACACGCTTCGCATTGTCGCCACCAGTGGGTGGAGTAACAATCTTAAGATACTTTGGGGATCCTGTTGGCAACTCACCATAAATTTGTTGAAACGTGAAATGTATTAAGAGTTGTCTAAAGAGATGGAAACATTATTGAAAACTACTAGACTTATATGTATGAAACTTCATAAAATTGAGTGTCCTTTCAGTTGTCCATTTGTAATAAGGGGAACTTGAAGCTGAGGAATACCCTAACTTTCCAAGCATGGTGGAACAAAAACCTCCCTTCATCCATAGGTCATTTTTTCATTTCCCAATGCAACATGGCCTCTCCAATCTGTTTTTTCATTCGTGGTACCCTGAGTGCAATTGAAAATATGTTGTTTTTCATTCGTGTTACCCTGAGTGTACTTGAAATCTTGATCTAAATCATCTACACATTCTTCTTCCGTGTCGTAATCCACTTGAGGACTACCTGTACCATAATACATAAACAAGAGACTAATGTCAACTTCTTATTGAAAGAGGAGCAGAATAATGTGGTGTTTGTTAAACACTTTGGGCCATGATTAAGGGCGTTGTTTGAATGAGTTGGAAACATAGTTTAAATCCATTTGGGTCTAAAAATAAATTGATTGCAGTCCAATTATGAAAGTTTAATATATGAATGGGTCAACAACTAAATTTTGACATATATTTTGTATACAACGGATGAGAGGTAAAGTTTTAAAATAGGCATGAACGAGTAGGTAGATCTGATGGTGGTATGGATGTGTTTGGAGGTAAATTTTCCCGAAATGCTAATTTTCAAGATTCATTAAAAATAGGAGCATTATTAAATTCTGAAATTTTCCATAATATAAAAATTGAGGAGTTAACCTCAGTTTTTCTTGCAAAAATAGGTAAGGAGAGTTTGGAGACTTGGAGAGAAGATGCATATGACTTGATAGAGGTAAGACAAAGAAAAAAAATAAAAGATTCATGCAAGCATAAAAGTGCAGAATAACTAAAGAGAAAAGAACTAAAAATATCAGTCCAAAATTTATATAAACATAATCTAATTTGCAAGATCATAATTATGAATGGACGTGTGTGAGAGATGGATTGATGTTGCTGGTGAATTTGGTAATTTGTTCAGTAATAAGAGATTGCTGAAGAAGTTTTAATGGTGGGTTTAGTGAGTAGTTGAGGTGAGAAAGTTATGTGTTTGCGAAATAAAGTGGCATATTGATCTGAGTTTAAAAATGGATGAAAGATGGATCAACAGGGCTAGAAAGTGGTAGCTTGCCTTCTAGGGGCAAGAGTGTCTTTCAACAATGGCTGATAAACGAGCAGGGGGAAGAGTCCCCTTCAACAATGGCTGATAAATGAGTAGGGGAAAGGTTACTTTTCAACATTGGATGATACATGAGTAGGGGCAAGAGTCACTTTCAGTGAAAACTGATAAACAAAGAGGGGCAACAGTCTCTTTTAGTGAAAACTGATAAATGCGTAAGGATAGAAGTTCCTTTTAGTAACAGTTGATAAACCTACAAGTGGAAACTTTTGGGGCAGTGATGTAATAGCAAGTTGAAGCTTATATTTTTCAAAGAAATAACAAGAAGATTGATGTCTTTTATATATGTTGCACATGTGTATGATAATTGTTATGATGTTATGTTTTACATGATTTAGTTATAACGCTAATTACATGAGTGGTTGCTAAAGTGATTGATAAGTATAGAGTGTCAAGAGTTGTATAATTTGGTCACACTATTGATTCACCCCACACTCTCAATAGTGTCCTCGTTTCCATTGTTTCTAACAAACCCTCCTCTAGTTTGCCTAGTTCTCACTCGAAAGCCCATCTTGGTGATTTTCGGAAGTGTAGGGGAGAAAAATTGCATAGATCTTATTATTTAGTTTCCAATATGGCCAATGATTCAATATTTGGTAATGGTAATGTGGGTAAAGATTACTTCAATGATATTGTGAAAAATGTTCCTCATTCTCCCTATCTCCTTGTTTAGGAAGCTCCTACAATCACTATTCCCGTAGTGGAAGATATTACATTTTAGGAGGCATTCTATTATTCAAATGGTATTTTTTTGTTCCTCAATGGCCTTTCGCTTTATTTAGTGGATTTGTATAAATGGATTTTAGTCCCTTGGAACCTTTTTTTGTATCTAGATGGATCAACAACTAGGCCAGTCTCATACTCACGTGACACACGGTCGATTCCAACATCTACCACTATAAAATTTAGCCGTCTACGTATGCCCCTTCCACACGTGAAGGTAAATCAAGGGGATTTGAACACTAGACCTCCTTGCACATAATACTTAATTTACACAACCATCGCTAGTTGAGATACCTTCTAGGTTCTAATCCCTTGGAACCATTATTTAAAATAAGAATGCTTTATTATCCTTGTGCAATGGCTGCTCCATTATTGAGTTTGATCTTGTTGAAGAAAGGGATTTGATTTTAAACTTTGTTCCTTGGTTTTTGGAAACTTTGGCTTATATATGAAACCTTAGACTCCTCCCTTCGATATTCTAATTAATTCTCTCTTTTAGACTCTTATGTGTGTTATATTTCCAAATCTACCTCTACATTTCTAGAATTTTGACTCTCTTCAAGCCATTAGAAAAGATCTTGGAAGATATTATTATAGAAGTACTTAAATAAAGCAATAAATCACCACTACATATGCTCACATATGTGTTGTTATGGACTTTAATAAAGTGTTTCCAATATAAATAGTTTTGTAAGGTGAGAAATACTTGGACCCAAAAACTAGATCATGAGCATGTTTCTTTTTATTATAGATCATGCTTTGAAATGGAGGACATAACAACAAATTTTCTAAAAGGGCCAAGAACAACTATGAAGAAACAACAAAATCCACCCTATTTGGTTGAAGCCAATGTTATAGACATTTTTGTGCCTTACAGCATGAAGCATGAAATGTCAATAATCTAAGGGATCCAAAGTCCCTAAACATGTTGTTCCTACCCCTAGAGGAACAAGGTCAGCAAACCACAGCACTGAAAATCAGTTCTCCACCTGAAAATACTCAAAAACAAGCTAATTCTGGATCATGTCAACTGCTCCACTGAGCATCTGCGCTGAATGTCAACTGCTCCACTCTGTACCTGCGCTGAATGTCAAATCTAATGAAGGCTACCTGCGCTGGGCGAGATTGGCCAAGTGGCACAGTCATTCTGCAAGGTGTCAACTGCCCAGGAAGCTTCCAAAATGACACTTGGATCAGGGAATTCGCCTTGTGATGAGTAAGAGGATCTATATCTCCAAGTGGAAGCAAGAAACTCCAAGTGGACTCAAGAACTGAAGTATAACTGAAGTGGGAGAGGACACTAGTCAGCTTCATGCCAGCCTCAAGCTGACTCATCCTTTCTCCAAATCTCCTATATATAGAGCTCTCTCATGAGGTCTAGAGAGGCTGGAATTTTGTGCAAGTAAGGAAGTGCTGTTGGTTTGAGTATAGAACTATTGGGTGATTGCTTTGAAGGAGGTGAAGAGGAGATTTCTTTCTGCTGGGAGGTGTTGCTGGATTGGGCCTATTATGGTTGTAACACTCTCAGAACTTTACTTCTTCCATTAATAAAGTATTTGAGGTTCTTCTATGTGCATGTGTCTCAATGGTGTATTGATGCTTGTATGTTTGATTTATTCTAATCCTTGAATCAATTATGGATGTATGCTTCTTGTAGTTTCCCTTTCTTGTGCTTTTGCAGGATCTTTGTGTAGCTGGGCCAGTGAAAGAGCAAGGAGCTGGGAGCAAGTGGCAAAGAGGGAAGACTGGTTCAACCATTAGCGGAAGACAACGGTTAGTGGATCCCTTTCTCCTCTCTCTTACATCTCATAAAGAAGTAATCTTGAATAGCTTTGTATTCAGTTGTTGCTGAGGTACTATCACCCTTAGAGTGGGATAGGGTCATTCCGTATTGGATACTTTTCCCAACAACAAATTGACGACTCCGCTGGGGATCGTATCTTGTTGGTTTTTTGTGTTTTTGCTATTCATTTCATAAACAAAAGGAGTACCGAATCGAACTGTGTTTGAATCCTTCAAATACAAAGTAGAGGGCAGCTACTCTAACTCAGTTTCTGGGCAAGTTTATGATTTGAAGAGCTGATCCACAAGGACTCTAATAAGCTCTTAGTGATAGCTTTTCATCCTCCTTGTCATCCCTTAGTGTGTCCTTGACTGATAGCTTCTGATTTGAGCAAAAACTGTGAATTTTTTAGCAATCTGTGACCCGAAAACCAAGAGAAACGAAAGTTTCGTTCTTCAGTGCAGGCTGTACAAAGGCTGTCTGCATTTCAGCGCAGTTCCTAAAGGGGCTAGCTGCGCTGAAGGTCAAACAGACAGTGTCCCACCTGCGCTGGACCAGTCTTGCCTTGTGCTACTGGGGTTTCCTGCTGTTTCTTGCCCTGTTTTCACCTTTGTTTTTGCTGTTTGTTACCAGTCAGTGTGCCTATATGAAACCAACTTTCCTTGTCACTATTCCGCCTCAGTTGTATAAAGAAACTGTGTTTGTTCTTTGTGTATTTCTTGTACATTTACAGTTTCCCATAACGAAAGTGAACTAGTCTTGTTGTGACCTCTTAGATCTAAACCTGTGATAAAGTGTCGTTTTGATCTTAAGAGTTAGTTTGTTTGCTGTTCATAGCTGATTGGGCTTTTGCTTTCGCCATTTGGTTTGAGTTTATATATTTCTAGTGTCGAAACAAGTAAATCTTAAGGTGTCTTTTGATTTTGGAAAAGCTTGTTTGCTTTCACTTGAAATTGAATTCAAAATTATACAACAGCTTTCTTTTTGCATTACGCCAACATTAAGAAAGAGAAAAGAAATACTTGCATTGTGCATGTGCATTATGACAGCTTGCATGTTGATTTAGGAAAAAGTGCATTAGTGTGTGCTCTATGATCTGTGTGAAAAGATGTTGTCTTTCTTTTCCCTCAGTAGTTAAGATTTTCAAAGTTGAAAGATTGAAAAGCTTGCTTATCATCTTAGACTGCATTTAGGAGTGTTATCATACATCTCGTGGTGATCCATAAAGGCAAACTGCTAAACAAGATCAACCTTAAAATAAATTGAATTTACATAACAACGCATTGAAACATAACGCAAACACATAGAGGTCTAAGCTAGAGACGTGTTCCGGCGTCGTTAAACGTGATATCTTAGCGTTGAGTGGTTGGGTGATTCCTCCACGGTGAAGCGATAAGTATCAATACGGACTTGTGCTCCCACGTACCGTCGCGTATATATTGGGAGACCCCTATAGGAATAAAGCCTTTATCCAATAGGAAACCGTGTCGGCCGCCCTACTGATCGCAATGCAGTGAACACAGCATTCACGAAGATCGACCACTCGTACCGTAAAACGTATTCTGTGGTTTTGCGAAAAGTTTGGCACACCCTCTGCCTAGAAATCCAGAGCAGTTTCTTTTGGCCTTTTTCAAACTCTATAACTGAAAAAGTCCATCCGAGCAATTGTCACTTCAGGCTCGTTAAAACATCGAAGGAGACTAGAGTCATCTTTAGCTTTTTCTCGACTCTTAAAAAGTGAAAAAGCAAGTTGTGTCTAAGCGTCGTTATAAAATTTATTTTAAACGGAACATAATCACCTCCTATTCCTGCGTTGATCTTAGGTTGAGAACATGGAACGCCCCAACCAAGGAATTCCACATGATGGAAATCCTAGTCCATTCTCCTCTTGGGGAGAAGTTGGTGCGCCCCACATGGCCACATTGTCGCTTCCAGGACTGACAATTGGCTTGCCTATTTGGCTATTCTCAACTAATGTAGTTCAGACCACCATGGTTCCTGAGCAGTCGAGTCAACAGTTAGACCAGTCTAGAGCTGCCCACCAGCCTTCAACTTCCTATAACTCTTCCTCCAATCCTTCATCTTCGCAAGGTAGAGCCGGCAAAAGCCAAGCTCCCATGGAGAAGAAGGAGAAGAAGAAGAGAGAGAAGAAGAAGAAGGAGCCTAAGGCGACTGGGGGCAAGCAAAAGACATCTAACAAAAATCCACACACAGCACAGACCGGGCCTAAATTGCCATGTGTCATATGTAGAGGAGACCACTTCCATAGAGATTGTCCCTGTATTCCCCGGATACTAAGGGACTGGTCCCCTCGGTTGCACAATTCGGGAGCATCAACCTCTGATAGCCAGGTTGAGTGCTTACCGTCAACCAGCGAAAGTGAAGGTTCAAGACAAAGAGGGGGAGCAAGATTCCCCTGCAGACTGTGCGAAGGCGATCACGCCATCCACCGTTGTCCCTTCTTAGATGAAGCGAAGAGAGTTTTGGAAGATCGCCCGGTTTCACCGTTGGGACTTCCTCCTGGATACAAAAAACTCGTGCCAAGTCCTTCGTTGGTTGAAAATACAGCTGGCCCGCTCAAGTGGTCAGCTGAAGCGTCAGTCATTGAAAATTAACCTACTGGATTCAGACTAGACGAAAGTCTAAAGGTCGATACGGCAGTTGACCCGGTTCTTCCTTCAGAGGTTTCATCCTCAAATGACACCGTCACTGAAGATTCATCTTCAAATGACACCCTCACTGAAGAGAATAAGGATGACACCATCCAGATTCTTTTCGTCAACACCGACTCTGATGAGCATCAGGGCAATGCGCCCATTCCTTTATCGCAGGAAGGAACATCGTCAAGGTCATATCCGGCCGTGTATTCGGTCCCACCACCAAGCAACTTGGTTGTGTCCTTTGATTGGAACCAACTAGGCAGACCCCGGTTACCAGCCAGTATACCATTCAGAATCATAGTCCAAATTTATAGAATGGTGATGGCTGGAACTATCATTGATGAAGGGGCATCTGTGAGTATCCTTTCCTCTATTGCTTGGAAAGCACTGGGTTCCCCGGAGCTTTTGCCTGAGATAAGAAATCTCTCGGGTTTTGATAAAGGAACCAGTCGACCGTTAGGGATCCTCCCCAATGTGCCTGTTACATTGAAAGGGAAGACCGTTCAAATGAACGTGATGGTCGTTCAAGGACCCTTGGATTATAACCTACTCCTTGGACGAGACTATATATATTGCATGGGAGCTATAGTCTCCTCACTCTTTAGAGTAATGTGTTTTCCACACGAAGGAAGAATGGTCAAGCTCGTAGACCAACTTTCATTTCCGGGATCACGCATCGCAAATAGTCAAATACCAACCCTGAATGGTCTATTCACCCAAGAAATGTCTCCACCCCCAGTCCTCCTTCCCGATGAGTACGAGTGATTCGGAAAGATGGGACTGGAACCCAGGGGGCATGCATCCTGGTCTGCTTGGGGCAGAGAAAACCTTGGGTATAAGGTGGAATTTCCGCGAAAAAGTATGACTAGTCCGTACCCCGTCCGTGGATGGAAGAGGGGTTGTTCTAGAACAGGACTCTTTTGTCAAGGTTACTTGTTTGACAAAGGTCATTCACCATTGTCTACTTCGGTAGACAGTGCCGAGGAGATGTTTTCATTTGATGGTGTTAACAAAACAATCTTTGGGTAACCAGAAAGAGGCAAGCCTCACCCTTTAAAACAAATGTTTTATCGGATAAGTAGGGGCAGCCTTGAAATTGTACTTTATGCCTGGGGGCATGCAACCTTTTGGAGTGCAAGCAAGGGACGACTATTTATTTTTTAAATTTTTAGGTCCTCCCTTTAAACCTGTAGGTCTAACCCTTTAAACTCATAGGATTAGCCGTTTCCAACTTGCATAAAGAAAGGATATGGGGCAAAGGTCAAACTTTGCCACATTAGGAGCACAGCTTCGTGAGATAAAGCTCCATAAAAAATAGCTATCTCACAGGAGACATTCTTATCTTATGACTAGTATAATCGAGCAGTTTTACCGCGGAATTTATGCTCGTTAAAAAATAAAAAGCGAGATCCGAGCAGTTTTAGCGTCATAGTTCATGCTCGTTAAAAAATAAACATAAGCTTTTGAGCAGTGTTTTGGCGCATTCAAGCTCATTAAAAAATGAACCCATCTCGGTAAATAACCATTGTGATCGTAAATTTATTAGCCATAAAAGCCTTGGTCGTGTTTTGCACCTGCCACCTCCATTCCAGTTGGCCAATCGTTCACCTCCATATGATTGTTTACCCATTTTGAGGAACAGCTGCGAGGAGTGATTTCACTTAGCCATCCTTGTGACACTGCCGTGATTGGAAAATTCCAACCTGTACCTGGAATCAGCTGCTATCCCTGTTTATCACTCGTTCCTCAAAAGACGAGTCTTCTTTGAGCTCTTTTCTCCTGACTCGTAAAATATGAAAAGTTTGCCGAGTTTTGGCCTTCCAGCTCGTTAAAGTGACCGGAAGAGCTATCCCTCCTCTAGATTTTAATCTTTTTGGACCTGAGGGATTATTACACAAAAAGGTCGAGCGCTTGTTTTATTCGGCTTGTTAAAATTATCGAAAACTCATCCCTTCTGTATTGTTTTATACTTTTTTGGACTTAAGGGATTAGATGACGAAAAAGGAATTTTGGAGTTAACTTTCTGTACCTTTTCAGACTCTCTAAAAATGAAAAGGACCGAGTTTTCCTTGTCGTTAGACTCGTTAAAATGATTAAATAGCGACAAACTTGTCTTTAGACGAGAACGAGTTTCCCTATCGCTAAGCTCGTTAAAACATAGCGATGGGCTTGCCCGAAGGGCAGGTTATAGAACAAGCATATGTTATCCTCCTCAAGCTTGACAAAAATAAAGAGGTACTGGTCAGAAATGACTGGGGAAAAATTGGGAGAACCTCAAAGCTTTAATGGTAGCAAGTCGCTCTTGAACATGACACTTTGTCCTCCGTATCACATCGGGTTGGGTTGTTTCATTCACCGGTCTCATCACCATGGTCCTCGCCAAACCATCCACATTTGGGGTAATGATACCGATCCATCACATCAGTGTCGTTATATGTTCAAGAGATGTTGTTCAGAAAGAGTCAACCGTGTCCCATCCACTGCCATACATTATCCTTCATCCACCCATGATCGCCACCCTGAATCATATTTCACAGATTGTTTTCACCTCCACTGAAATCATTAACTCCGTTCCGTGTCACTGATGTGGGATTCATTAAGGCCCTCCTTTGACGGATCGCTTCTTGTCGACTTCAGCTCATTATCCAAGAAGTTGATCTAGGAACAACCCCCCCAGTACTTTGAAGCTTGCATGCCTCAATGGCAAGTTTCTCACTTCCGGCGACAGGTATACATCAATGACCTTCGACCAGAAGATTTTGCGTGGTGTTCGACGCCAAGTCCTTTATTCACACCACGTGAATTGTACTGCAGTACCTTGAGGGTCATTGTCATTATTGGTGATTCCTCTCGCGCTTGTTAACGGTTTACATTATTGACCGGTAATCAAGCGATGTCTTTCCATGTTCGACTTCAGCGCAATTCTCACATGGATCGACTTGTACTTAGAGTGAAGATCGAACGAGTTTGAAGACCCCGGATCTAGTTTCATCCATCCGGGCTGCGATATATATTCAGGATATAAAGACATTTGTTATGTACATCATTGCAGTAGATGATCATCCTACTCAAAGGATGATAATTTCAGCAGAGAATTATCAGTCTACCATCAGACGATCGTCTGTTCTATGTACCAAAATGAATTTATAAAGCTGAGCATGGGAATGCCCGCCTCAGCTAGATCATGAAAGCAGAATGAATAATAATGTATTGTATTGTATTTTATTACAGGGCTCCTCTCAGCGATTGAATGAACTTCGGATCCTCCTGATAAAGCATTTCACCCGATAAACGACCTCATACTTTAGGGGGCAACTGTTAAAGACATTTTTGTGCCTTACAGCATGAAGCATGAAATGTCAATAATCTAAGGGATCCAAAGTCCCTAAACATGTTGTTCCTACCCCTAGAGGAACAAGGTCAACAAACCACAGCACTGAAAATCAGTTCTCCACCTGAAAATACTCAAAAACAAGCTAATTCTGGATCATGTCAACTGCTCCATGCTGTACCTGCGCTGAATGTCAAATCTAATGAAGGCTACTTGCGCTGGGCGAGATTGGCCAAGTGGCACAGTCATTCTGCAAGGTGTCAACTTCCCAGGAAGCTTCCAAAATGACACTTGGATCAGGGAATTCGCCTTGTGATGAGTAAGAGGATCTAGATCTCCAAGTGGAAGCAAGAAACTCCAAGTGGACTCAAGAACTGAAGTATAACTGAAGTGGGAGAGGACACTAGTCAGCTTCATGCCAGCCTCAAGCTGACTCATCCTTTCTCCAAATCTCCTATATATAGAGCTCTCTCATGAGGTCTAGAGAGGCTGGAATTTTGTGCAAGTAAGGAAGTGTTGTTGGTTTGAGTATAGAACTATTGGGTGGTTGCTTTGAAGGAGGTGAAGAGGAGATTTCTTTCTGCTGGGAGGTGTTGCTGGATTGGGCCTATTATGGTTGTAACACTCTCAGAACTTTAATTCTTCCATTAATAAAGTATTTGAGGTTCTTCTATGTGCATGTGTCTCAATGGTGTATTGATGCTTGTATGTTTGATTTATTCTAATCCTTGAATCAATTATGGATGTATGCTTCTTGTAGTTTCCCTTTCTTGTGCTTTTGCAGGATCTTTGTGTAGCTGGGCCAGTGAAAGAGCAAGGAGCTGGGAGCAAGTGGCAAAGAGGGAAGACTGGATCAACCATTAGCGAAAGACAATGGTTAGTGGATCCCTTTCTCCTCTCTCTTACATCTCATAAAGAAGTAATCTTGAATAGCTTTGTATTCAGTTGTTGCTGAGGTACTATCACCCTTAGAGTGGGATAGGGTCATTCCGTATTGGATACTTTTCCCAACAACAGCCAAGGAAGAACATCAACTAATTTCAAGGAAAATCCACTTGAACTAGGCCCTCCTATATAAGAAACAAAACCGGATTAAGAAGAAATGAGGGACCCGTCAGTGGAGATCGAGCAATCAATGGATATTCCCTCAAATGAAATCAATTCAACTAATTAAGAATCAACACAACAAGTCTTAGTGGAATCTTGAAAAGTAGAACCTTTTAAGGAAAGTTGGGATATTAGGTTGTGTTGACGGTGTTGGACCCGCCAACATGTCAGGGGATCTCCCCGATAAGAAGTCCCAAGTAGACCTTCGACTGTTTGGGGTAGGAGTCCTAGAAGTGGTTCGTATGTTATCATCTTGACCTCGGTTTTGCACAGAGTCAAGTAAGATTTCCCTATTGGTAGCAAGGGTGTGACATATGCAGTAAGTTAAGGAAGGTGCATGAGTGGCTCTAACACACGAAGGGTGAGGTGAGTGCACCCCTTGGAAACCTGTGAAAGCATGTAGTTAAGAAGGGAACACACGAGAAAAGATGCATCACAACATGGAAGGCAAGTAAGCTAGCAATCCAAAGTGGTGGTTAAACCAACAACACATTTCAGAAAGATTCATACATACATATACAGAAAATAGCTACACATGCATGCGTGAGCAAATAGATACACATATCATTTAGAATAAACAAGATAGTTGAAATAAAATACGAAATATGCATGGAACATGTTGGCTTTATTATATTAAGAAGTGTAAGTTCCAGTCATATAATACAATCATGACCAATGACTAGTTCTGACAATAGAACGTTACAGTCACTGCCGCTTGCTCCTCCAAAGAGATATACTAGCTTTGCACAGTGGAGAAGCCAAGGCTCATTACAATATTGTCCAAGCTCTCTCAAAGATACTCCTATCGGAAACTTGGCTAATCAAAATCCTTTACAATGAGTTATGAGGGACTATATATGGCAAAGGGTGGGGTGGCCCTTGACATTTCCCTTTGTGACAGTTCATCTACCCTCATGGCTCTTCATCTACTCTATGACTGTTACATCCAACTATCGACACTTGAACTTCCACTTGATAAGACATTACATACAATCTGCACATGTACCCATGTGTCAAACAAAATAAGCTTGAGAAATCCATGCAAGACATCACTATGACTCGGACAACTGTTGTAAGACTATCTCTTCGACATCTTCACGGTGGTCAACAATAGAGAATTTATGCCAAGCTTGGTAGTCTGTGATGTTGTCTGTGTAGTCTAAGGTGACATCTTTCTCGAAATGATCTCTCGCCTCCATAGCATCTGGGTACACTGCTTGAGCTCCTCTATCCAACTCATCTGATAACATGTGCATCATTGTCTTGAGTGGAGTCAGACCAACGACATATTGATGGATGGTGTCTGCATTGATCACCAAGTCTGGGTTGGTGGCTATGCACATCAACTCGTCAAAGTACAAGTCAAGCTCCAGTTGGACCTATGCCTTTGTCTTTGCCTGGGTGAGTGCCCCAATAGATGGGATTGCATGTGCACGCACAACAACATCCATGCTCCTAAATACCCCGTGCATGGGAAGCCTGCAAACAATTGATGACTTGTGAGAGATCTTCATAGTTCCAGATCTGACTCTAGATGCGTGCCTTTAGCTTAACCACTTTGGACTTCATCATCTTGGGCAAGTGTAATGGGACTCCCTTGTATCTCATTGTCCATGTTTGCATGTAATCAACAACAGCATGCATGGTTGACAAGATACGTGCTCTCCTAGCACATCATTGCTGCCAATTGTTTAGATGGACAACTACCTTATGCACGGTACCAAACTTGGAATACAACGCCCGCATGACTGTGTCAAGTGACAATAGTTCATCCAGTATTTCCTTCTTCAACTTTGCTTGGGCAGATGTTGTAACCAATTCTCCTCCCTACTTGGCTGTGTGTAACTCCTTAGCCATTCGCTCGTTCTCAGCTATCAAGAAGCGAACACTTGAGCTAGTGGCTTCGACATATGCTTTGGTAGCATCGCCCAATGCTGTTGGATGCTTTCACATGTCAGACACGATCACTTGTTCCTCAAACTGCGTAGGAGATCTGTGGTCATCCAGATTCAACACTCTGCGAGACTGCACAACTCTATGCTGTGACTCGTCGAATGAAATGTTGTGCATCTCTCCTTCCCCATTGTCTCCAAGGATTTCAGTGTCTCCTTGGTTGCTTGGGACTTGCTCTGCCTCTGGATCCATTGAAGATGATGGGTCGATCTATTGGTGGTGAGGCATGAGGTCGATGTCTTGCTCTAACTCCTGTTGCTCCATATCCATATCCATCTGCTTAATCGCTTGTTCAATCTCTTGAGAAAAATCCTACTCCTGCGACTGCTCACCCTGTTCGCTTGGTGCGAGCTGTTCGGATGAGTTGACTACTTGTACGGGGGCAGTTTTGTTTGTCTGTATATGTTGCGCCCCCTGCTGTACCTGTTCCTACTACATTTCCTTCTCTTGTCTGCACATCTCCTGTTCCTTCCAGAGTTGCTCCTTCAACTCATGCAACTCATTCTTTGTTTCCTCCATTCTCCATTTTTCTCTCTGCCTTTGTGTGTTCCTCCTATCTTGTTGTTGCCTCTTCACCTCTATTGCCAAAGATTATTTCTGCGCAAGTGAGTTTACTCAGAACATGCAAGTTGTTATGCCTCTGTGCTAGTGACAATCTTCCTCTTTCCTTTGTCACGCGCTAGTATGTTTACCTATGTTGCTGCTACTGTTGGTGCTCTCCTTGATGATGCTTCACGCTGATTTGCTAACCATTCCACAGCGATGCCGACGAGTTCATTGGGTCTAGAGAATATGTAACAATATCTCCATGAGTCCTCCTCCACCTAATGACACGCCCCGTGGATCCACCAAAATTGTACTCTTGTGCAACAATATTTTACAAAAAAATGCGGGTCATACGATTTGTAGCTTCGAGTGTCACAATGGATATTTCTTGATCTCCTTTGCTTCTACATCCACATGCTTGAAATTTCGTATCTCGTATAGCCTGATCGACAACGGAAGAGCGGGCCAAGTTGCCTTCTTCTTTCGGTGTAGCCTAGCTGAAAATCATGTCGAGATGTGGTATGATACCTCTTGCATGACGAGCTTGTCCAAGGAAAACTTTGGTAGAACATGCAGAGGCTTCTCCATGTTGTACATCCGTATGAAGGTGCCAGACGGTGAGGCGTACCAATCTACTATATTGATCAGTGCCTCCATTGTTGCCTTCGACTTGCAAGGTGGATCTTGCTCAAATATCATTTTGTACACCAAGGTGACAAAATTATCTGATAGTTGTGTGATAAATCCTTTGAATCTGCATTCAGACAACATTCTACAGTAAGTGTTCAGAGAGGTCTTTGCCAATGTCCATGCCCACTTCAAGCCCGAGAACTCTTAACGGGCATAGATTGCATCCAAGATGTAAGCGGACATGTAGATTTTTGCTTGCTGATCTTTGGGTGGCTGTCGAACTCTTGTTCCCTGTTCCTTTAGCTTGTGAGCCAACATGTCAGACCAGTTGCATGCTTTTCTTTCACTGGCCAGTTGGTCCAACACGATCACCCAACTCTGTGGGAAGGTTTCCGTGCTCTCTTGGCCATACAAGCGACATGCAAAGATGACCAAGTATTGATACGCCTTTCGTAGTATCTTTGTCATGTAAACCTAGTTGGGTGTGATCCAAAATTTGGCCGGCTCCTTTACCCAGTTCTTCAAGATATCCCTGGAGTTGGCACTGCTAATGGGTATGTTGAAGGGTGTCTCCATGGTGATCAGTGGCTTCGACATATGATACATTATTCATAATCTTGTGCCCTGAAGGTATAAATCTCCACCTTGTTGAAACTGCTCAATGTCATCGTCTCAGGATCAGTGTGTCAGATGATCCAATGTATCATGTCCACGCATGGGAACACAAGATACCTACATGCAATCCAGTACAAGCCAAACTTGTGAATGTTCACATAGACTTGGTAGTCTTCGAGGTCTTCACCAAAATTTCCTGAGAATTCATCATTGACCTCTTTCCATTTCATCTTGATGTCTTTGTCTACAATTAGCTTGGTGTCTTCTTAGATCGAAAAACTTGTAGACACTAGCTCAATTGCTGCTCCAGTTGTGGTTTTGTTAGTGTCCTTTGATACTGCTCTCTTAGATACCATTGATCCTGAACTGCTGAGAGGCAGATGAACACCTGCTAGATTTGGAGACATGGTGAAATGCATGGAAATAAATCTTCCAGCTAAAACCAAAGAAAACTTGAGGAATGACATGCAACATACCTAGGGATTGACTAGCAAGGATTACGCAATTTTCCTGGGAGGCCGGGAGACTGGCTGCTGGAACTGTGAAAAAGGTAGTCTAGACTACTGGAAGGTTGGTTGACTGCTGGAATTGCGCAATACAAAATCCAGACTGGACTCTTGGCTATTGGGATTGTGCAATGTGCAATTTTCTGGGCCAGCAGTCACTACCTCTCAGAATTGTGCAATGCAAAACTAGAGGATAGTTATTAGCAAAAATGTGCATTTTCTAGGAGGAAGGTAGAGCCTTCCCTCTAAGGATTGTGCAATGCTATCTTGGTGAGGCGGAGTCCGGGCCAAGGTTGCCCAGACCTGTCGATGGACAACTAAAAGAAAATGTGGATGTGAATGCATGGCGATACTAAGTGTAAGCAAGAGTGAATGATCATTCATGCAAATAATGAATGCAAGATTTAGAAAATGGAACAACATGCAATCAATCTAAAGTGAGTCGTCGCATCGGCAACTGTTCGTGAAAAAAAATGTCATGCTTGCTGTTACACAGTAATTTGTCACCATCCCTGTGACTCCTCTTGTCGTACCTTGGAGGACCCATCCCGGGAGTTATAAGAAGTGACAAAGTCTAAAAGCACCTGCATTATGTTCCCCTGAGTATGTACTCCATGTTCCCTGAGGACACCTTCTGCAGATCATCCCTAAAAAATGCTCTTTTTCCATTGGCGCAAGTCCACAGTATCCTACCCGCGCCAATGATGGAGATCCTCAAAAGGGGGCGCGACCATTGGCGCTCTATCTTAGAGCAACAGTCGCGCCAACCAAATTTAGTTGTGCTTTTTGCCTTAATGCACGTCCGACTGTTGTTTCCTTCATTACATGGAGCTTTTCTGAGGATAGAAAATCAGTTTTTTGTCGAGCTTTATCCATCTTTATGGCTTTTGCTAATTCCACAAAAGGTGTCCCGGTTCATCGCATCCTCCTCCCTTCTCCATCTATATAAGCTTGTCATTATGCATTGGACAAGCTAGTGGGAGAGAGAGTGTTGGTGTTAGTGTTATGCTAGTGATTTGGTAATTGAGTTATAGTAGTGATGATTATTGGTCATGGAGAGAATGATAATGAGTGCTAGAGAGGTTATGCTGCCGGAGAGGAGATGCATGTCAAGACACATATAGTTACTCACCCAGCCAGGAGAAGGGTCGACGTCAGAACAATGGTTGTAACTTTTCCTGTTTATTAATTGATGAGCGACTGCTATTATAGTTCCAATCTCATTATCTGTCATGGTGATATGTTGATTTATTTCCTTTCTGACTGAAATATAGTTGTGCCTTGGTAGTTTTTATGTTGGTATCTGTCTCTTCCTTTGTATGTGCAGGTATTCGTTATGATCTGTTGGAGCAAGGGAGCGAGGATATCAACTCTGCTTCAATCATAGTGTTGGACTCCAGGTTAGTCTTCTTGATTCACCTTTGAGGCATAACTAGGAACTTGCGTAGCAGCGTGGTTTGTTTGTGGCTAGTTCTGTCTTAGGCGACTCCACTAGGGATTAACTCTTTGTTTTCTGTCTTGCATGTTAATTTTCTTCTGCTTGCTTGAGTGCATGAGCTTCCTGAGTCAGTTCTGAGTTGATTCTTTACTGTTTGACCCATCTGAGCACTGTCAACCCGACCTGAGGTCGTATCTTTTATCTTTTTAGTTGGCAAGATTAATTGGTGCGGTTATTTCTCTGACAGTCGCGCCAGTTGGCGCACATTGCTCAAAAGCAACTCGCGCCAATTCTGTGGTAGCGCAACTTGCAGGCTGACAGTCGCGCCAGCTCTGCCAATTTTGCCTGTGTGTGGGTGGAAAGCTCATTCAGTCTCTTTATATATCTCTTTCAGCCTCTGGAACTGTGTTGAACCTCTGCTTGACTGGTTTTAGCCTGTATCCCTCAGCTGTTTGCTTATTTCCAGTGACTTTTCATGTCTAGCCTTCTGTGGGAAGTTTCGGTCTCTTGATCATCCAGTCAGCTTGTTGATTGTTCTACACCTATCCAGTGCTTTGTTAAAGTTTGATCTTCTATACTCTGAATACTTCACTTCTAGCCTCTTTGGAGTTCACTAGTTTTTGTGTTTTTTCCTTGCTTGCATGGTTCATTTTGTGTTTTAGAATTGGTTCTATTTCATTGACTGAACTTGGATTGTGCATATCTCTTAGAATTTGTTTACATGCATCATGCTATCTTAAAGGAAAGGAAAAACAAAAAATCTCTTGCATTATAGTAGTTAGCATTTATTGTTATTTGTTGCTATTAAAAGGAAAAAGACAAAATTTCGTTTCTTGTTATTAGCTGCATTAGGATCTTTGTTCTTTGTTGAAGTGATCATTTCGTTTGTGAAAAAAGATCTCAACCCTCCTGTAGATAGGATTCATCGAATCAAATGATTTAATTTCGGCATATAGTTTGCATGTAAGAAGTTTTCGAGATATCACATACGGTAGGACCAAAAAACTGAAACATAATCAAAGATAAACTTTAAAATGAACTCAATGAACATAACAACGAACATAACGCAAACACTCTAGAGGTCTAGGTTAGAGACGTGTTCCGGCGTCATTAAACCTGGTAGTTTATCGTCGAGTGGTTGGGTGATTCCTCCACGGTGAAACGGTAGCTGCCAATACGGACTGTGCTCCCACGTACCGTCGAGTATATATTGGGAGACCCCTATAGGAATAAAGCCTTTATCCATAGGAAGCTGTGTCAGCCGCCCTACGATTCGCAATGCAGTGAACACAGCATTCACGAAGATCGACCACCCGTACCCTAAAAAGTATTCTGTGGTTTTGCGAAAAGTTTGGCACACCCTCTACCTAGAATTCCAGAGCAGTCACTTTTGATCCTTTTCGGACTCCCTAAACGAAAAGGTGCCTATGAGCGTCTTGTCACTTCGTGCTCATTAAATATTCGAAGGAGACTAGAGTCATCTTTTACCCTTTTCTCGACTCTTAAAAAATGAAAAGGTTAAGTTCAGTGTCTTAAAATTTATTGGCCACGATAACATCTACCCAATTAGATTTTGTTTGCGTTAGCTTGAGTAGGGTTATTCCTCGTTCAATGGCAGCCTTTCCGGTGCCCACCGGCCAAGGTGTTCCTCCTGATGGGTACCCTCGCCCATTTCCTTCTGTTGGAAATGTTGGTGTTCAGTATATCGCAACATTGTCTTTGCCTGGGTTGACCATTGGTTTACCCGTATGGTTGTTTTCAAACTCGGTGGTCTCAAGTGTGATGACTCCTGTCCCACCACCACCTCCTCCACCCGAACAACACCATGTTGATTCTAAGGTGGACCCCTTCCCTTCTTCGCCTATTGCTGCGTCCTCATCTTCTACTTCGCCTGGTGAAACCTTGGATTTCGCTAACCAGGTGGCTAAGAAGAAGAAGAAGAAGACCAAAAAGAAGAAGTCTCCTAAGGGAAAGGTCGTATCTACCACGAAGCTATCAGAAGTGGAACCACCTTCTGCTCCTCCGCGGAAGCTTCGGTCTCCTTGTCGATTATACAAAGGGGATCATTTTCTTTCTGATTGTCCTGGCATTCCCAGGATCCTAGATATATGGTCCCGTGACCCGACTCGCCCCTTGCTATCGCAAATTGACGATACCTTACTAGTTGGTAACAGGAAAGGGAAGGTTCGTTGTCGACTTTGTGAAGGTAATCATCTCCTTCGACTTTGTCCACTGATGGATGAAGCTTCCCGTCTTTTGGCAAGTCTGTCGGTTTCCTTACCCCAACTACCCGCTGGATATCAGCGTCTTGTTACACCTGCAGAGTGTCTCTCCACTAACCAAGAGATCAAGCATGATTCCTCTTTGGTCCAGCTTTCTCTTCCTGAACCTACCTGTGCTCAGCCTTTTCCAGACCAGTACCTAGTTGGAAAGAGTGTTGCTCAGCCTATTCCAGACCAGTACCTGGTCGGAAAGAATGTTGCTCAGCCTGTTCCAGACCAGTACCTGGTCGGAACAAGTGATTTATGTTCATCATCTACACACTACTTGATCATCAAAGATGAACCTCCTGAGTCCAAACCGACCGAAAGTCCACAGTTCAAGCTTACAAGTAACCCGGTCTTTCAACAGGTCCAGCTTACAAGTGACCCGGTTTTGCCTACAGAAGTTCCATCTTTAGCTGCTCTTACATCTGAATCTAAACCAGACGAAAGTCCAAAGGTCCAGATGACAGTTGACCCGGAGGTCCAGTTGACCCGGTTTTGCCTTCAGAAATTCCATCCTCAGATGATATTATCACTGCAAGAAATGTCTCCACCCCCAGTCCTTCTTCCCGATGAGCGCGAGTAATTCGGAAGGATGTAACTGGAACCCAGGGGGCATGCATCCTGGTCTGCTTCGGGCAGAGAAAACTTTGGGTATAAAGTAGGTTTCCGCGAGAGAATATGACTAGTCCGTACCCCGTCCGTGATTGGAAGAGGGGTTGTTCTAGAATAAGATTCTTTTGTCAAAGTTATGTGTTTGACGGAACAGGGTCACTCACCTTTGTTTATCTCGGTAGACATCGCCAAAGAAGTGTGCTGTTTGCAACAGAACAATCTTTGGGTAACCTGTAAGAGGTAGTGCCTTTC
The DNA here is from genome assembly GCA_031772625.1 of Pinus tabuliformis. NCBI lineage: Eukaryota > Viridiplantae > Streptophyta > Pinopsida > Pinales > Pinaceae > Pinus > Pinus tabuliformis. The sequence continues at coordinate 1,524,813,914 of CM062816.1, forward strand.
CTGATAAAACAAATGTTTTGTCAGCTCGAATAGAGGAAGACCTCGAAACTCTATTTTATGCCTAGGGGCATGCAAACCTTTTTGATTGCAAGCAAGGGGCGGCTATTTATTTTTTAAATTTTTAGGTCCTCCCTTTAAACCTGTAGGTCTAACCCTTTAAACTCGTAGGATTAGCCGTTTCCGAACTTGCATAAAGAAAGGATGCCGGAGCAATGCTTTGTAAGGCGCAAGCTCCATAAAAAATGGAATCTTACAGGAGACATTCTTATCATATGACTGGATAATCGAGCAGTTTTAGCACACAGTTCATGCTCGTTAAAAAATAAACATAAGACCGAGGATAGTTTTGATTTGTGGCGACCTCGTTAAAAAATGAAACAAGAGTTATGAGGATAGTTCTTTTACTGTGTCAACCTCATTAAAAAATGAAACAACTCCCTTTCCAAATCGAGTCTTTTGATTAAGATCTCGTAAAATACAAGTCGAGTCTTTCACAGATCTCGAGAGTGAACCTTCATTCCATCCACTCCGTGAATGCCATGAAGCTTGGGGGGCATGTACCTCGATTTGCATTATCATGCTGGGGGCATGCAAATTTATAACAAGCATAGTTTTTCGTTTCAAGCTTGTGTAAACATGAAACCGAATCCAAGAAAAGTTCTTCATGGTTCAAGCTTGTGTAAAAATGAACCCATACCCAGTTACATCCCGTGATTGCCTTTTATCCGCTAAAATTCTGCTAGATGAGCCTTGGTTGTTTCATTCCATCGCCATCATCTTTTTGGCCGATCATGTGCTTTCACTTGGTTGTTTCTCCTTTCCTGAGGAACCGCAGCAATGAGTGGTCTTGTTAGCCAGCCTCTTAACCTTTACGTGTTTCAAGTAAAGTTCCACCATTACCGGAACCAGTTGCTATCCCTTATACCACTCGTTCCTTCAGGACGAGTCGCCTTTACGCTCTTTTCTGACTCGTAAAATATGAAAAGATTGCTGAGTATTTTTTCCTTTTTTACTCGTTAAAGAAAATAAAAATGAAGGTCCGCTTTCAGCTCTTTTCTGACCATTTAAAGAAGAAAAGATTGTCGAGTCGCTCCTCTTGACTCGTTAAAAGGTGATAAGGGGCGGTCGTTTTAAGTTCTTTTTGTCGACCGTTAAAACATAAAAAGATTACCGGGTTTTTGTCGTTTCAAACTCGTTAGTGGTTACGAAACGACGTGGTTTTGACCGCTTTTTTACTTTTTCAGGTCGAAATCACTAATCATGAAAAGTACTCCTCGATTGTAATGATCGGGCGGTTCTTTCGGGTATTATTTTATACTTTTTCGGGCCCGAGAGACACAACTTTACGAAAAAGGACATCCCTGGAGTTTCCTTTTCCGCTGTCTTTTCAAACTCTCTAAACAAGAAAAGACGCCGAGTTCTTCCTTTGTCAGACTCGTTAAAACTTAATGACATCGGATTTTGTCACAACGCAAGCATATGCTATCCCCATCAAGCTTGTTAAAAATAACTGGGGTACTCGCCAGAAATGGTGGGGGAAAATAAAATTTTTTGAACCATAATTATTACCGTAACGGCAGTATGTCGCTCTTGAACATGGCACTTTTTGCTTTCGTGTCCGGGGTGGGGATATTTCATCTCATATCTTTCACTTGCTTCCATGGATTTGGGTACCCTATTTGACCTCTCATTCACTCATTGCCTCATCATAATGACCTTTGATACATTGATGTCAAATACTGCCAATTCCGTTAATGTGCCGCCGATATGTTCAAGAGAAGTTGATCGCTGCAAATAAACAACCTCCCTCTGATAGTTCACACAATCTTGATTCACAACATTATCTCTCTGTCTCGTGTCGATGATGTGGGAAACATTATGGCCCACCTTCGATCAAGGTCACTCCCTGTCGACTTCAGCTCACTATCCAGGAAGTTGACCTAGAGACTCCCTTCCGGTGCCTTGGAGCCTGCATGCCTCAATGGCAGGTTCTTCGTGTTCAACGTGAGGTTCTCATCATTGGCCTCCGATCGAATGATTCTACGGGTGTTCGACTTCAGCTCATTGATTCACACGCCGTAGATTGTACCTATAGTACCTTGAGGGCCATTGTCATTATTGGTGGTACCTCTCGCGTCTGTTAACAGTTTCCATTATTGACTGGTAATCAGGCGATGTTCATGCATGTTCGACTTCAGCTCATATATTCACATGCTTGGACTTGTACTCTTGTTCGGGTCGAGATGGAGCGCAAGACCCTGGATTGTGTCTGTTGTAATCCAGGCGTGTTTCTTGATACTTGACTCATTCACTGGATGGCTGCGACCATACCTGAGTCAAATCATTGATCCTAACCAGATGGCTGCGTCCATACTATGGATCTAGATTATTTATGTACTCTCTTATGGATGGCTGCGACCATACCACGTACATCTTGTAATTGAACTATCAGTCATGTCTCTTAATACATCTCCTTGGCGGCAGTAACTATATGTGCTCTTGTGTGCTCTTATGTGTGTGTTCTTGTAAAGCATTTCACCCCTCTCCACCTCTTGGACTTCATGCTTTAGGGGGCATCTGTTACACAGTAATTTGTCACCATCCCTGTTACTCCTCTTGTCGTACCTTGGAGGACCCATCCCGGGAGTTATAAGAAGTGACAAAGTCTAAAAGCACCTGCATTATGTTCCCCTGAGTATGTACTCCATGTTCCCTGAGGACACCTTCTGCAGATCATCCCTAAAAAATGCTCTTTTTCCATTGGCGCAAGTCCACAGTATCCTACCCGCGCCAATGATGGAGATCCTCAAAAGGGGGTGCGACCATTGGCGCTCTATATTAGAGCAATAGTCGCGCCAACCAAATTTAGTCGTGCTTTTTGCCTTAATGCACGTCCGACTGTTGTTTCCTTCATTACATGGAGCTTTTCTGAGGATAGAAAATCAGTTTTTTGTCGAGCTTTATCCATCTTTATGGCTTTTGCTAATTCCACAAAAGGTGTCCCGGTTCATCGCTTCCTCCTCCCTTCTCCATCTATATAAGCTTGTCATTATGCATTGGACAAGCTAGTGGGAGAGAGAGTGTTGGTGTTAGTGTTATGCTAGTGATTTGGTAATTGAGTTATAGTAGTGATGATTATTGGTCATGGAGAGAATGCTAATGAGTGCTAGAGAGGTTATGCTGCCAGAGAGGAGATGCATGTCAAGACACATATAGTTACTCACCTAGCCAGGAGAAGGGTCGACGTCAGAACAATGGTTGTAACTTTTCCTGTTTATTAATTGATGAGCGACTGCTATTATAGTTCCAATCTCATTATCTGTCATGGTGATATGTTGATTTATTTCATTTCTGACTGAAATATAGTTGTGCCTTGGTAGTTTTTATGTTGGTATCTATCTCTTCCTTTGTATGTGCAGGTATTCGTTATGATCTGTTGGAGCAAGGGAGCGAGGATATCAACTCTGCTTCAATCATAGCGTTGGACTCCAGGTTAGTCTTCTTGATTCACCTTTGAGGCATAACTAGGAACTTGCGTAGCAGCGTGGTTTGTTTGTGGCTAGTTCTGTCTTAGGCTAGTGGGATCGCCTCTGTCCGCAGAGGGGATTTACCTTACCAACACTTGTGACATCAATGAGATGCTAACAAAAACTGAAATGGTGCTAGTACAAGCTAAATATGCATGCAAATGACAGCAGATGTTCATAAAAATCATGTAGACAACACTCACACAAGTCAAAAGACAAAAAGAGACATAAATGCCGCAAAAGACAAATTAAGCGGACTTACCCAGAAATAGCTGAGCTGGATGTGTCAAAGACTCTTGGATGTGATGTGGGATGTCAGAGCTCCAAGATCTATGTGAAGAAGTGAGCTATGAAGCATCGAATAAATAAGTTTGAGTCTCATAAAGCTCAATTTGTTACAAATCTAGGAAAAAGCGACACTTAGAGGAAATATTCTAAAACAATCTTTAGATGTAACCTCCAACTGCTAAAAATAGCTCCCTAAGATCTAGGGATTCCTTTTGCATGTTTCTTTTTGCTATTTTTGGGAAAAATCATCCCATGCATGCATGTCAAGTTTTCTCGGTCCCGAGTGGAACCGGTTAACCCGATGGCACATGCAACAGCCTGCCTGACTGAGGGTAATGTTTGCGTAGTTTCTGGGAGGAATTTGGGTTGGATGCCTAGAGGGATTGCACAATTTCTAGGCTGAGCCGCTGACTACTGCCCAGGATTGCATAATTTCTGGGTTGAGCAGTCTTGCTAGGTTAAATTGTGTAGTTTTCTCTAGGAAGGTTGACTAGCAGGATTGCGCAGTTTCTAAGCCCAGTAGGGTGCCAGACATGATTGCACAATTTCTAGAGGGAAGGCTGGTTCCCCTCCATAATTGCACAATTTCTTGAGGGAGTTGTCAGCCAACAGCTGGACCAAGTCTAGGGAAGTAGGTTATGAGGGGATTCAACAAGTTATCATGCACAGGCTGTCATGCTATTAGAAAACCACTGAAGCTTGTGTACTTGATAGTGCAAGACATGTTGCTGAGGATGGTTAGTAGGGATGCTCCAAAACAAAGCTAAGGTAAAATTTTGGAGGGTGGTTGTAGCCACTACAACACTTGGTGACACACTAGTAGAACTCCAGCTCTCTAAATGGACGTTGCTAGTGAAAATAAATTCTAACACCTCCAGGAGTATTGTTCAGTTCTCTGTTCGTCTTGGTTTTCACACTTGCTTGATTGTAAGATGTAGCATCTGTCAAACTCTTGGTTAGTTGTGACACATTCCAAGCCAAGCCAACACAGTTGTTTTGATTAGGGATGAGGGGTACATTGGTGCACAAGAAGTATAGCCATTGGAGTTTTAGTTTCATCTCTGGTGTTGCTCTGCTACCAGTAGGCTTGGATAGTACCCTGACGGAGTCACGTAGGAACACAAGCATGGCTCCACTGCCAGCAAGCCTGGTCAGTACCCTGACGGATTTACTTGCATCACCTCTCTACACATGAAGCCTTTCTCTTCTTCTGCCATATTCATTTTGAAATTTTGAAAATTTTCACTTTTGATTTTTTCATTTTCATAACTATGCATAGCACTTATTCATTTTAGAGGCGAAAGAGGGATCCCTACTTATTGAGAGTAGAAGAGGTTGTTCCTTCAGAGAAGTAGTTTATTATATACCTCTGATGTGCTTGTTAAGGTTTTCCCCCTCACCTTACTCTACTTAACCGAGCTGCCAAGGGTTAAACCAAAAACAACCGACTAGAGTAGGTGACACTAGTTAGCGCGCAAGCGTTGTGTTTTCACCAAGGTTCACTTCAAACAGTACGCAGTTTCCATTGATGTATCATGGACTGAAGAAAACAAGTTCTTACATAAGAGAGCGGACAACAGATAACCAAATGTTGATAGCTGTACAATTCCTCTTGTACTTTACCCAACTTTTATCAAGAGTCACAAACAGTTTCATACGAAACTAACCTACGAGCTTAAAACAAGCAAACAAACACAAAACAAAGAAAAAGAAGGAGTAAGTACGAAAGAAAAGTAGAAAGCAAACAAGCGAGAAAACAAAATAACATGTGAGGTAAGTAAGCAAACAAGCATGCAAGAAAACAACCAAAAGCAAACACTACTCCTACTCTTAAGCTAACGGTGCATGGGTTTGATCACGTGAAGTGAAGGCATGGTTCGCGAACAACACATTGGTTGACCCATATTGGTGAAGGCATGGTTCGCGAACAACACATTTGTGCGAACCAACAAACATGAAAGATATAACAATGAAGACAAACACACTCTAATTTTAAAAGTGTCCACAGAATATAAGTGAGTGCTAGTACATGAGATGCAATCCATGGACTTGTCATGGTGCTGTGCGACACTACGTGAAACTATAAGGAATACACATACTCTTCATTGTGACATGCAAGCAAATGAAAGAAACAAAGACAACTTGCGTCGTGCACGTGTGCTTGCTATGTAATATTCCTCCAATGCATGGGTGATGGGGTCATATAGCTCGAGTGGAGGAAGTATGATATGTGTGTGAGATTGATCTTCAATTCATACAAATGAGCAATGAGGAGCCTTGTGTGTTTCAACAATTTCCTAATCGAAAGTGAAACCAACCTCGGGACAAAGAGGGCCTGATATAACCATTAGCTCGAGTTGAAGTGCCTCGACAGCCTGGGGGGTTTCAACTTTGTTGACAGATATATCATCATAAGTAGGTGGCTTTGAAAAATCAACTGCGATAGAATCATCATCGTGATCAAATACGGAAGTAAATAGATCACGACAGCTACGATCAAGAAAATCAATTATTTCATCGGCATCCTCATGATCAGATGTATCAAATAGAGCGATAGAGGAGAAGCACATAAACTCACCCTTTGTGTTTTCGGAAAAAGAAGATGAAAATTCAAGTGGACTTTCAGTGATAATTGGTCCTCTCCATTCTCGGATGATGGAATCACATTCGGTGTGTCCTACGAATGATCAACAATGGGTGCATCCGTAGATGGAGATACACATGCGAAATCATGGATGGCAGGTTCATCAAATATGTGAAGAAATAACGGAGGGGGCACGGACAGAAGGGAGTCATCCTTCATCGAGGGTTGATGCTCAAGCTCCTAATCATACTCTCCATGAAATACATCGCATGTTGGTTGTGCAACACCAACTCCATCGATGGCTTGATCCTCATTCACAACAAGTGTAGAGTCAGAAATGGAAGAACACTAGATAGTATCATCCGGAGGATCATCTGAGTACGAAGATAGAGGTCGAGGTACAAAATGCATGTGACAAATCAATGGAATCACAACCAAATCTGCACAAAAATTAAGAAAAGTGATGTTGGGAGGATGTGACAGTTGAACAAATGTGTGTGCCTTTTCTCCCGCATCACTCTGTAGTGGTGGAGTTGTTTGATGAGGGGATGGCAGACAGTGACTTGTGACAGTGACCGTGTCCATCTGTGATTGTGGAGCTCCATCACTGAAGTATGTTGAGTGAGTCTTGGGATCAAACTTCTTCTTTGGATAGACTAATTTGTTAAGACAATACTCAAATCTATCCCAAAGAGAAATAAATTTCATTTGGCGTTTTGGAGCTTCAAACCTCAAAACACTGAAGCGCTGCCAAAAATCCATAAGCAATTCATGCGGGACCTTCTGTTGTAGTAACAATTTTTGGTGAATACGTTCTAGATCAAAATGATGGAAAGTAGATTCAATGAGATCACAAAACTGCTCAATTGAGTGCCCGTTGTCAGTCAGTAGGTTGCAACACCACTGTAGTGGGGATTCACAAAGTGTGTATGCAAGCAGCGGACTGGCCTCTTCGTCAAAACATCCATCTTCCTTGTCAAGCATGGAAAGGAAGTCTTGTAAGAATGCAGGCCAAGCCACTTTACCTTAAACATCATACGTGAATTCATACAAGAGATCAAAAAACTCCCCCGTGATGTTGAGAGGTTTGGCATGCAAAAAACATCATGGAGAGGTGAGTGTAATAGGATCCATGATAGATGTGCAAAGGTTCAAAGCAGTATTAGAGGACACAACTTGTCATCTAGCCCTCCTTCTAGCACCATAAATGTTGACGGTGCTGGACCTTCCAACATCTTAGGGGATCTCCTCAGTAAGAAGTCCCAACTAGACCTCAAACCATTTGGTGTAGGAGTCCCAACAGTGGATTGTATGATATCGCCTTGACCGCGGTTTCACACAAAGGCAAGTAAGATGTCCCTATTGGTAGCAAGGGTGTGACATATGCAGTAAGTCAAGGAAGGTACATGAGCGGTTCTAACACATGGAGGGTGAGGTGAGTGCGCCCCTTGGAAACCTGTGAAAGCATGTAATTAAGAAGGGAACACATAAGAAAAGATGCATCACAACATGGAAGGAAAGTAAGCTAGTAATCCAAAGTGATGGTTAAACCAACAACACATTTCAGTAAGATTTATACATACATATATAAAAAATAGTTACACATGCATGCGTAAGAAAACATATACATATATCATTAATAAACAAGATAGCTGAAATACAATACGACATATGCATGAAACTTGTTGGCTTTGTTATATTAAGAAGTGTAAGTTCCAGTCATACAATACAACCATGACCAACCACTAGTTCCGACAGTGGAACATTACAGTCACTGCCGCCTGGTCCTCCAAAGAGATATACTAGCTCTTCATGGTGGAGAAGCCAAGGCTCATTACAATACTTTCCAAGCTCTCTCTAAGACACTCCTATCAGAGGCTTGGCTTTCCAAAATCCTTTACAATAATTTATGAGGGACTATATATAGAAAAGGGTGGGGTGGCCCTTGACATTCCCCTTTGTGACAGTTCATCTACCCTCATGACTCTTCATCTACTCTATGATTGTTACATCCAACTATTGACACTTGAACTTCCACTTGACAAGACATTACATATAATCTACACATGTACCCATGTGAGACAAAATAGGATTGAGCAAGCCATGCAAGACATCACTATGACTCAGACAATTGTGGGAAGACTAGCTCTTCGACATCTTCACGGTGGTTGAGAGTAGCGAATTGATGCCTATCTTGGTAGTCTGCGACGGTTTTTGTGTACTCTAAGGTAACATCTTTCTGGAAACAAACTCTTGCCTCCATAACATCCGAGTACACTGCTCAAGATCCTCTGTCCAACTTTTCTGATAACATGTGCATCATTTTCTTGAGTGCGGTCGGACTAGCGACATACTGATTCATGGTGTTTGCACTGATCACTAAGTCTAGGTTGGTGGCTATATGCATCAACTCATCAAAGCACGAGTCAAGCTCCAGTCGGACCTGTGCCTTTGTCTTTGCCTGGGTGAGTGTGCCAATAGATGGGATTGCATGTGCATGCACAACAACATCCATGCTCCTAAATACCCGTGCATGGAAGCCTGCAAACTAGTGATGAGCTGCGAGAGATCTTCATAGTTTTGGATCTGACTCCCAATGTGTGCCTTTAGGTTGACCGCTTTGGGCTTCATCATCTTGGGCAAGTGTAATAGGGCTCCTTTGTATCTCATTGTGCATATTTTCATGTAATCAACAACAATATGCATGGTCGACAAGATACGTGCTCTCCTAGCACATCGTTGCTGCTAGCTATTCAAATGGACACCTCCCTTATGCACGGTACCAAACTTGGAATACAATGCCCTCATGACTGTGTCAAGGGACAATACTTCATTCAGTATTTCCTTCTTTAACTCTGCTTGGGTGGATGCTGTAACCAAATCTCCTCCCTGCTTAGCCCTCTGTAAATCCTTAGCCATTCACTCGTTCTCAGCTATTAAGAAGCGAAAACTCGAGCTAGTGGCTGGCTTCGAAATATGCTCTGGTAGCATCGCCCAATGCTGTTGGATGCTTGTGCACATCAAACACGATCACTCGTTCCTCAAATTGTGCAGGAGATGTGTGATCATCTGGAGTCAACAATTTGCAAGACTACACAACTCTATGTTGTGACTCATCGAATGAAATGTTGTGCATCTCTCCTTCCCCATTGTCTCCAAGGATTTTAGTGTCTCCTTGGTTGCTTGGGACTTGATCCGCCTCTAGATCTAGTGAAGCTGGTGGGTTGACCTCTTGGTGGTGTGGCATGAGGTCGATGTCTTGCTCTAACTCCTGTTGCTCCATATCCGTATCCATTTGCTCAAGTGCTTCTTCAATCTCTTGAGCAAAGTCCTACTCATGCGACTGCTCACCCTATTTGCTTGGTGCCACCTATTTAGATGAGTCGACTACTTGTATTGGCACAATTTCATCTGTTTGTACATGTTGCACCCCCTGATGTACCTATTCCCGCTATGCTTCCTTCTCCTATCTACGCAACTCCTGTTCCTTCTGGAGTTTCTCCTTCAACTCATGCAACTCCTTCTCTATTTCCTCCATTTTCCATTTTTCTCTTTGCCTTTGCCCGTTCCTCCTATCGCGTTGTTACCTCTTCGCCTCTATTTCTAAAGTTGCTTTCTACATAATTCGGTATGTTCGGAACTTGCAACTTTGTTTTGCCTCCATGCTATCGACAATCTTCCTCTTGCCTTTGTCGTGCACTAGTATGTTTACCTCTATTGCTGTTGCTGCTATTGCTCTCCTGGATGTTGCTTCATGCTGCTTCACTAACCATTCCAAAACGATGTTGACTGGTTCATTGGGCCTAGAGAAGCGGTAACAATATCTCCATGGGTCCTCCTTTGCCCAATGACATGCCCCATGGATCCACTGAAACTGTACTCTCGTGAAGTGATCTTTTACAAAACAATGTGGGTCATACGGATTGTAGTTTTGGGATTCAAATAGATATATTTTGATCTCCTCTACTTTGACATCCACATGCTTGAAATTTTGTATCTCATATAACCCGATCCACAATGGAAGAGCAGGCCAAATTGACTCCTTCTTCTGGTGCAGCATAGCTGACAATCCTGCCAAGATGTGGTATGATACCTCTTGCATGGCGAGCTTGTCCAAGGAAAAATTCGGTAGAACATGTGGAGGATTATCCACATTGTACATCCATATGAAGGTGCCAGACGGTGAGGTGTACCAATCTACTATATCAATCAATGCCTCCATTGCTGCCATTGACATGCAAGGTGGATCTTGCTCAAATATCATCTTGTACACCGGGGTGACAAAATTATCTGACAACTGTGTGATAACTCCTCTGAAGCTGCATTCGGACAACGTTTTACAATAAGTGTTCATAGAGGTATTTGTCAATGTCCATGCCCACTTCAAGCCTGATAACTCCTGACAGGCACAGATTTCATCCAAGATATAATTGAACATGTATATTTCTACTTGCTAACCTTTGGGTAGCTGTTGAGCTCTTGTTACCTATTCCTTCAGCCTGTGAGCCAACATGTTGGATCAGTTGCATGCTTTTCCTTCACTGGCAAGTTGGTCCAACGTGATCACCCAACTCCGCGGGAAGGTTTTCGTGCTCTCTTGGCCATACAAGTGACATGCAAAGATTACCAAGTATTGATACACCTTCCACAATTTCTTTATCTTGTAAACCTAGTTGGGTGTCATCCTGAATTTGGCCGGCTCCTTTACCTAGTTCTTCAATATATCCCTGGATTTGGCATTGCTGCTAGGTATGCTAAAGGGTGTCTCCATGGTGATTAGTGGTGGCTTCGACATATGGTACATTTGTTCATAATCCTGTGCCCTGAAGGTAGAAATCTCCGCCTCGCTGAAACTACTCAATGTCATCGTCTCGAGATCAGTGTGCGAGACGATCCAATGTATCATGTCCACGCATGGGAACACGAGATACTTGCATGCAATATGGTACAAGATGAACTTGAGAATGTTCACATAGACTTGGTGGTCTTCGAGGTCTTCCCCAAAAGTGCTTGAGAATGCATCATTGACCTCTTGCCATTTCAGCTTGAAGTCTTTGTCTACAATCAGCTTGGTGTCTTCAAAGATCAACAAACTTGTAGACACTCGCTCAACTGCTGCTCCAGTTGCGGTTACGTCAGTGTCCTTTGATCCTGCTCTCTTGGATGCCATTGATCTTGAACTGATGAGAGGCAGACGAACACCTGCTAGATCTGGAGACATGGAGACATGCATGGCAAGATATATGTCAGCTAAAACCAAAGAAAACTTGAGGAACAACATGCACCATACCTGGGGATTTATGTGCAAGGATTGCATAATTTTTCTTGGGAGGCCAGGAGACTGGCTGCTGGAACTATGCAAAAGGTAGTCAGGACTGCTGGGAGGCTGGTTCACTGCTGAAAGTGTGCAATGCACAATCCAGACTAGCCTATTGGCTGCTGGGATTGCGTAATGCGCAATTTCAGCTGGCAAGGGTTGCAGGCCTAGTGACTGCATTGTGCAATTTTTTGGGCCAACAGTCATTGCCTCTCATAATTACGCAATTCAAGACTAGAGGACAGATACTGGGTAGAAATGTGCATTTTCTAGGTGGAAGGTAGAACCTTCCCTCTTAGGATTGCACAATGCTATCTTCATGAGGCAGAGTCTGGGCTAAGGTTGCCCAGACCTGCCGACGGGCAACTGAAAAAAAATGTGGATGTGAATGCATGGAGATATTAAGTGTAAGTTGGAGTGAATGATCGTGCATGCAAACCGTGAATGCAAGATTTAGAAAACAGAACAACATACATGTGTGTGAAGCAAGTCACTGCATTGACGACCGTTCGTGCAAAACAATGTCATGCATGCGATTACTGTGAGATGCTAACAAAAACTGAAGCGATGCTAGTACAATCTAATATGAATGCAAACAATACCAGGCATTCACATAAATCAAGAAGACTACACTCACACAAGCCAAAACACAAAAAGCGATAGAAATGTTGCAAAAGACAAGTTAATTGGACTTACCCAGAAATAGATAAGCTAGATGTGTTGAAGAATCCTAGATGTGTTGTGGGATGTCAGATCTCCAAGAGTGATGTGAAGAAATGAGCTCTAAAGCATCAAATAAATAATTTTGAGGCTCATGACACACATGCCACAAATCTAGGAAAAGACGACACTTGGAGGAAAGATTCTAAAACAATCTTTGAATGTAACCTCTAGCTACTAAAAATAGCTCCCTAAAATCTAGGGATGCTTTTTGCATATTTATTTTTGTTATTTCAGGAAAAAACAGCCCATGCATGCAAGTCAAGTTTTCTCGGTCCCAGGTGGAACCGGTCAATCCGAGGGCACATGCAACAACCTGCCTAATCGAGGATAACTTTTGTGCAGTTTCTGGGAGGAAGCTGAGCTGTGTGCTTAGAGGGATTGGGCAATTCTGGGCTGAGCAGCTGACTGCTGCCCCGGATTACACAATTTTTGGGCTGAGCTGTTCTGCTAGGTCAGATTGTGTAGTTTTCTCTGGGAAGGTTGACTGGCAGGATTGCACAGTTAAAGAGCCTAGCAGGCTGCCAGACAGGATTGCATAATTTCTGGAGGCAAGATTGGTTCCCCTCCAAAATTGTGCAATTTCTTGAGGGAGCTTCTCAGCCAATAGCTGGACCAAGTCCGAGGAAGTAACCTATGAGGGGATTGCAACAAGCTATCATGAACAGGTTGTCATGCTACTATAAAATCATTGAAGCTAGTGTACTTGACAGTGAAAGACATGCTGCTGAGGATGGTTGGTAGGAAGGCTCCAAAACAAAGCTAAGGAAAAGTTTTGGTTGTAGCCGCTACAACAAGTTGAAGAAGACAAGAAACAAGAGAAATTAGAACCCCCAGATCTTAACAAATTGAAAAATGTAGGAACAACATCGATTTCATCAAAGACAAAGGAAATTTGGACAACAATGGTAAAGAAGAGACAATCCCCTTTAATGGGATAGCCAATGGTTACAAGAATTTGGGCTTGTAATCCAACTTAGTCATGAAAATTTTACATTTTTTGTGTCAATAATTTGTTAGAATTTAAGTCTCACATAAGAAATATAAGGATGGTGTTTTTGTCACCATAAGTATTTTATGCTTTTGGAAAATAAGGATCTAGTAATTTTGCTTGAAACTCAAACCAATAATTTTTGGAATATCACTTGTTGTATATTCTTTCTCTTGCCATGTATTTTTACTTAGTACAAATATTTACTACTTATATTTAAAAAAACAAAAATAGAGAATGATGAAGATCAGGAATGGTACCACCAATTCCACATAACTTAATCCATAGGGATAAGAATGAAAATGTTCAACACCAAACCAAACTTGTATCTTTGGTTGTCAAATAAACATGACTTTAGAAATGGAGATATGCTCAGCATTACATTTTGTTTTTCTATGGAGCTTCAAAGGGGAATCATGGGATAGAATATTTATGAGAGGTTATCATGAAACTTAGAGAAACAATTGTAACAAACTTCTCATGGGTACTTGGTATCTCTTCTAATAATCAAGTAGAAGCTTGCACATTATTACAAGGCATGAGGATAGCCACGACTCTCACATCCAATCACTAATAATGGTGGGAGATTCAAAGGCTATTACAAGGCAAATGGTGTTGAACAATACCCTAGTTGATAAGTTGTTAACATTAGTGCTAGATCAAGCTAAATAAGATGCTACTAAATTCAATAATGCCAATTATTATGATGTGTTGTAGGAGAACAACCATCAAATAGATGGGTTCACTAATATAGGCACACCTAAAAAATTGTGGATCATCAACATGAATGGTATTGTTAATAATTAACATGTTTTCTCATCTAATCAACATGAGTATAGAGACATGTATCAAGCCATTAAAGCTTCACATGGAACATTTGAATGCATCCATATAGCAACATAGTTATGATATGTGACTTAAGCCACACTATCACATGCTTAGCCCCTCGAATTTTAAAAAAATTTGAACCCACACCAAGAAATATCACCCACTGAGTAGGATTATGGATCAACAGATTAGAAACCAATGGTGGAAAGTTGGGTCATTTTATGTGTACGTGGTATTTTTGTAAGTCTCTCTATTTATTTGCTTGGGGTTTTTTTTGCATGGGTGTTCTCTATTTTAGGTAGTTCTATAGATGAGCCTCCACTCCAATTCATGGGCTAGTTTAAGAGAACTCTTATTTTCTTGGATTGGTCCAAGCTTTGGTCTTGGTGGACGAACCTTATACAACTAACTCTCCTCTAAGATGAATTTAAAAATGTTATGTTTAGTTTCTCATCAAATTTAGGAATGATTCTTTTGACGCGCTAGTGCATAGACAACAAAGAGTTAAGAAAGAAGCAATATTATGATTTTAGGGGTATATAGGCATGACAAGAAAGTTGGGCAATAAGCAATAGTGAGAACCTAAAGGAAATTTGATGCACTAATTTTAACAGAGTTATTAATGTATGAGAGCTAGAAGAAATTAGATGAGGTATCACAAATCATGAGGAAAATGTACAATGCAATAGGACTTCCATCTTCATAGTTACCTCAAATGTGCATGAAAGTGAACAATAAGCTATTTCTTGGTTAGCAACACCTTAAAGTGGAATTTAAGTAGTTTAGAAACATGGTTCTAAACTTAAGTGAGGGTGATCACTTTAAGATTTCTAACTAAAGGTAGTATTCAAGTGATGAAAAGTTGAAAGAAGAAGAAATGGTTTTACAAAATTAGTAAAGTTATAAGTTTATATTGTATACTTATAACATTATAAAAAATTAGAAATTTTACTTAAAGATTTTAATAATCTTGAATGTAATTGGCTTTATTCTCTATTTTAATTTAGAAACTCTTAAATATAATGTAATTTTGTTTTTACTTTGTTATAAGTTTTTTAATATGATATTTCCTAATTTAAAAAAAAAAAAAATTATGTTAATTAAAAATATATGTAACAATGTTTAGGGGACAACTCAATTGGTGATCAAAGTAATGTGAAAACTGTGAAAATTGAGAGTTTGGGAGGACAACTCAATTGGTGATCGAAATAATGTGAAATCTGTGAAAACTGAGAGATCTAAATCTATGAAAACTAAGAGACCTAAGGTTCAACCCTACACGTAAGAGGAATTTTAATATCTTTTGGGATATTAAAACCAACATAGAGGAATTTCTAGATCTTTTGGGATATTAAAACCAACATAGATCTAAGATCTTTTGGGATATTAAAACCAACATAAATGAATTGCTAGATCTTTTGGGATATTAAAACCAACATAGATCCATTTTAAATAATGATCTAGCATGAGCCAAGAGGGATCCAATTCTTTTTATCAATCCGACATTGTTTAAATGTTTTGTATAGTTATTTAATTTTTATTATTTTTAGATATATATATATATATTGGCCCACATAACCAAAATTTCAACTTTGATTATGGATGGACACCCTTACACATCATACTGGGCTGTAAAATTAGCCTCTCAACTCAATAATAATTTAAAATTAATTAGATGTATTTGAACATAAATTAATATCAATTAGATGCATTTTTTTTTGCTAATGCAAGAGTCAGACCTTCTATTTCATTAATCAGTAAATAAAATACATAAATTACAACATTCCACGAAGAGCTGTGGACCAAGGAAAAAACCAATCTCAATCTGTTAACAGGCCAAAGGCAAAAGCCCCGACCCCTACAAACCAAACCTCAAAACTCTCAAAAGAAAAACAATGCTGAAGCCGGCTAATGAGAATAAAGAATCGAACCCAAAGAGGAACAAATGTACCAATCTATAAGGATTTCATGTCTGAATAACTCACAAACCTGTGAACCTGTAGAACGTACAAAAAACAACGATTCCCGCCAAGAACATTTTGCATCCCGCCAAGAATACAAAGCATTAACGCCTCCCGCCATCTTCCTGACATGCATCTTTAATCTCAACCGTCGAACCTCCTCACCCGATCCAACAGCTGTGGTCAATTTCGTAGTACTTAGAAGCATGACGATTACCCTCATGGACCCACCAACATGCTCGATCGATCCCAACCGTAGATCCGCCTTGCTTAATCCGACGGCTGAGGATCATATCGCACAGGTCTACATCACCGAACAATAGCGCGCGATGAGGGCGGTATTCCATCCGACCCCACTGCCACGTGTAGCTCGCTGAATGGAATCGCTCCCATTTTGGAAAAACTACTTCCCGCTTGCAAGGCCTATGATCATCGAAAAACCGCTCCAGACGCGGTGTTATGATCAAAGAAGGAAAACCCAGGGTATTGAGGCCGCTGAGAGTTCCCGGATTTTGGACTCTCATTGAATCTACTCTACCAGAACCAAAGAAAGATGTAACTCCCACCAACCTGCCAATCATCCAAAAACTAGAGTCTCCTGGGCTACTACCACCTAGATCCTCTATGCAAGTACTTACCCGGGTTGCGAAGGCCGACAATGGCCTGCAACCCACAAAAGACCCGACTATGAAAAAACCGTTAATCATAAAGCTACTGAGTCATCTAGACCCCATCTCCATGGCTCTGTTCCAAAACACCATCCTGTCTTCTTCTACCTGGTCGTAACAATTCACCTTTAATCTGTTCTGAGGAAACTCTTGCCAACTCATCGCAACCCTATTTTCTATGCAGATCACTCCTTGACTGGCTAGAAGATCCACCAATTTATTGGCCATTCTTCTCACATGTTTAAAACTTAATTTTTGAAGGCACTGGAGGTGATGCTGAATCCGTTAAAAGACCTGGATCAGCCTCCAGTTCTTTGGGGATTTTTCCGGCTTTGTACCCCAGTTGATTCTCTTGACTGAGTTAATGATTAACTCTAAATCAGCCTCAACAATCACATTTTGGTGGTTATCCTGATCCAAGAAATCTAAACATTGCTCCATGGCCATTAATTCCGCCATATTGTTGGTGGCTTTTCCTAAATGGCAATAGAAGATGAAAAGAATATTGCCATTCTCATCTCTTAACACCCCTCCATAACCAGCAGTGCCCGAGTTGCCTTTTGAAGACCCATCAATGTTGTATTTCAAAAAACCCTTATGGGGAGGATGCCAGAAATCTTGCTCAGATTCTAGTGTTATTACCTTCCTATCTAGGCCCTAAGGAATAAGTCCCTGAAAACCCAGCTTACTGAGAATTCTCAATTCTGCTGCTGAAGGTGGGTTCTTAGGGAGATTTCGCACTATAGTGCCAACCGTCTCCTTGAGCTATTTTAAGATCTGCTCATAAAGGCATTGGGATGGCTTCTTTTCATTCTTGAAGATTCTATTGTTCCTTTCTTTCCAGAAATTCCAAATAATGAAGCTTGGCGTGAGAGCCCATGCTGAGCCAAGAACTTCATAATTTGAAAAGTTTCTTCTCCATTTGTTTAGGATGTTGATAATACTCCCTTTGTCCCTATCAGTCTATTAGAAAATGGTGGCAAAAGAATCCCACAACCTCGAGGTAAAAATGCAATTGTTGAGAAGGTGTTCCATTGTTTCCTCTTGGGCTTCACAGTGTTGGCATCTGGAAGGCCCCAGGACACCCCTCTTCCGAATGTTATCCTAGGTCAAAATTTTCCTATGTTGAACTAGCCACATGAAGAGTTTAATTTTCATCCAGCCTTGATGCCTCCATAAGTCTTACCAAATCCTATCCGAAACATGGGAATCGAGTTCAAGGAGAATGATTTTTGCCTCCTTAATATTAAAGATACCCTCATTATTATTGCCCCATCTCAGCTAGCCATGCCCCCTTGACATTAAAATCTTCCTTTGTTCTAACATTTTCATTAGTGTCTCGGCTTTAGCTTTCAGGGGGTTGTCATCCCTAAAATCAAAGTTCCTCCAGGTCCTCCATTTTCCTATACTGTTGGTTTGGTCCCAATTTTTTTTTAACTTAGATAACCCTTTAGTATCTGTCTCTTCCTGGAGGTCCCCCAAGTCCTCTTTTAACAGTATAGGTTCTTGTTGCCATTTATCCTCCAAGAATAAAGCCAAGTCTCCCTCTTTGATTTCCCAAAAGCTGTTTTCTTGTACTAAGCCCCTATTCTCCCAGGCCTTATTCCAAATGTGTGAGCCCTTTATATTTCTAGACATCCTTATGTGATCATTATTTTGCCAAGTGCTGGCATATTTTTCTTTCCAAATAATAGTCCACTGAGCCTATGGGTCTTTTACCCAACGCCACCATAATTTTGCCCCTAAAACCTTGCTTAGAATCTCAGGATCATCCAATCTAAGACCCCCATGGTTTCTAGGTTTGCAGATTTTTTCGCAGGCTACCAAGGCCCATTTCTTTCTTTCTTCCCCCTTGCCCCAAATAAAGTCTCTTTGTATGGTTCTGAATTGTTGCAGGACTCCTTTTAATTCTGGGAGAGCTGATAGCATGAAGACTGGTATTGATTGTAGGACAGCCTTAGTAAGCACCAACCTACCAGCCAAGTTTAAAGATCTAATAGTCCATTTCCTAATTTTATCTTGTAACTTATTAATCACCGGCTCCCAGATGCTCTTTTGTAAAGGTTTGGCAATTAGAGGAACTCCAAAATATTTGGATGGGAGGATCTCCCTTTGAAAGCCCAGAATTCTGGAGATATTCCACTGAATAGAAATATGAGTATTAAAGAAAAAATCTTAGATTTGGAGAGATTAACTTCCATACCTGAATCCATGGCAAAGTCACTCGGGATTTGCTTATATGCAAGAGCTTCTTTGACGGTGGGGATACCCTGCAGCATGATATCATCAACAATTTGTTGATGTGTCAAGGCTTGTCCATTTTCAGAAAGTTGGAGACCTTTGATCTTACCAACTTCTTTTGCATGCTTGATAGACCGACCCAGTCCTTCCATCATGAGGATGAAGAGAAAGAGAGAGAGTGGGTCTCCTTACCTGAGGCCTCTTGAAGTAATGAAAGTCTCCGAGGGAGACCCATTAACCAAAATTGAAAAGCTAGAAGAAGTAACTAGGGCCATTACCCATCTAACCCAGTTGTGATCAAACCCAAAAGCAATAAGAACTTTCCTGATATAGGTCCAATTCAACTTATCATAAGCTTTGGCTATGTCCAATTGCATGATCATTCCAGCCTTCTTGTTGCTAGTCAGAGAATGCACCACCTCATGAGCTTGAATGATGTTATTGAGAATTTGTCTACCTTCCACATATCCAGATTGTTCCATAGAAACTATGGTAGGAAGAAGAGGCTTGAGTCTATTTGCCACAACCTTGGATATTATCTTGTAAACCACATTGCACAAAGCTATGGGTCTAAACCTATTAGGAGTTTGAGCCAAATCCTGTTTAGGGATCAAGGAGATAAAGGAGGTATTTAGCGCTTTCAAAATAGTTCTATTCAACCTAGAATTTTCTACTACATTCAGAATATCCTGTTTGACTATATTGCAGCAAGCTTTAAAGAAATCTACATGTAAACCATCTAGGCCTGGCACCTTACCATTCTGCATTTCTTTGAGGACCTCACTAACCTCCTCTTCAGTCACTGGCCTATTAAGGTTGAAATTGTCCTCTCTAGACACCAGCCTAGGTATATGTATTGTTAAGTCCCTGATGGCATGTTCTCTATTTGAACAAGTTTCCTTTGTTATACCTCGAAAGTGCTGAACTAGCACAACTTCTATTTCTTCACAAGAATTGAGAAGATTACTTCCCTCGTCCTTGATCGAAGAAATCCTTTTGTGAGCTCTATTCGCTATAGTGGATCTGTGGAAAAATCTAGTGTTACATTCTCCTTATTTTAGCCATTGAACTCTAGATTTTTGTCTCCAAAATATTTCCTCTTGTTTACATAAATTCCCCCAGTCTTGATGATATTTGGTGACTTGATCACTTCTATCTTTATCAAATCCATCCGTGATAAGGGCTTGGTTGAGTTCCTGCATTTTACCTTCAATAGATTTTTTTCTTCAAAAATATTGCCATATTCATTCTTGTTCCAATCTCTGAGCCTGAGCTTGATATGTTTTAGTATTTTTTGAAGAAGGAACATTCTTGTGCCCTGAATATTCAAATCCTCTAACCACCAGTTGGCTATTTTGCTGATGAAATCTGGGTGGGAGAGCCAAATATTCTCAAATCTAAAAGGTCTGTTCCTGGGGGTACCAATGCCCTAAACCTCCAGATGAACCAACCAGTGATCAGAGCCTCCAAAGGGGAGAACTCTTGCTACCATTTCCTTGTCATTGAGCATAAGTTCCTTTGAGATTATGAATCTGTCTAATTTTGAGGCCACCTGAGACTCTCATCCTCTTTTATTGTTCCAAGTAAAGATACCATTAATCGTTACAATTGCCACTAGCTTCATATTATCTATAAAGGTTTGAAATGCCATAGAGTCTTTACTTAGAATTATGGTTCCCCCTTTTTTCTCCGAAAGTGATTTGATCATATTGAAATCACCCCCCAAGATCCATGGCATTCATGCATGTCTATCTCTGAGATCCTCCAGAGAATCTAGAAACTTGAGTTTACCATCCAATCTTTGGGGGCCATACACATTCATGACCAGGTAGGTTTCCTTATTTCCCACACACTGAATGACCACGCATAAATAATCCCTAGATGCCTTTGCATCTATAATGCCAATTTTTGGGGGTTCCAAAGAGTGAGTATGCCTCCTATTGTATTCTCTGCTTTGACTTCCAGAAACTCAAATCGATTGAGCCATTTTCTATGAATTTCTTTTATTTTTTGAATGGAACATTCAGTTTCCTAGATGAAGATCACATCTGGTGTTGCTTGTTTCATTCTATTACTAAGTAATCTTTGTTTTCTTTTACTACCTAGACCCCTAGTATTCCAAGAAGTGAACTTCATTATTAAAGATTTTTAAAGGAGTATCTGGTTAGGTCTTTCATCTTACATGAATCTATCATTAGCTTTCCACATTCCATCAATAGCTCGTTCTGCTTTTTCCTGCCTCTTTCCTTTCCTGGGTTTCTAGGTGCTAATCCTGGTGTTGTTTTCATGGTTTTCACACCTTCGTTGCCCTGCCTTTCATTATTTATTTGCTTCTCCAGCCCTTTGGTCTGAGTTTTCCATATAAACAGTTGTTGAACTCTATTGAACTCCTCTGGAGGTAATGAGTCCACCCCCTCCCTAGTTCCTTGTTTCAAGAATCCTTCTAGATCTAGATCCTCTTTTTCAAGAATCTCCTGTAGTTTGTGGTCCTCCATCTCCATCTCACTCTAGGTCATTTCCTGGTCCATTTCTAGTTCTATATCACTCATCATAGTTTCTTTCTATTTATTAATATCTTGTGTTTGTTCACCATCTTCTTCATTCTCCTCCTCCACTAGACTTCCCCCCTTTCCTGATCTGCTTTTACTATCTCTTCTTCTTCTTCTAGTACTTGGAACGTGTTCTGACTGGCCTATTGCCCTTCTGTTTGATGTAGCTTCTGCCCCCTTTTGCTTCCTTTTCCTTTATGTACCACTTTGTGAAAGCTTTCAGTATCTTTCATGGTGTTAGCTTTACTCTTGTTTTCTATTTTACTGAGAGGGCAGTCTCTAAATAGGTGCCCATGCTCATGGCATTTACGACATCTGAATGGAATATGTTCATAATCCACTATTTGCACCCATTCTTCATCAAACACTTCCAAGATTACCTCATCCGGTAGAGCTCCAGAGAGATCCATCTCCACACATATTCTTGCAAAGGAAGTATATTTTCCCCTTCTAGTGGCCTCAGAAGCTTTGACAAACTGCCCTAAGTTATTTCCTATGGTAGATAAGGATTCTGTTTGCCAGTAATCAAGAGGTAGAGAGTAGAGTCTAACCCAGACCAGGATCGAGGTAAAAGTCTCACACTCTAGGACAAAATTCATAATCCATGGTTGCATATAAAGGCCTGCTGTTGCATAAAAGTAGGGCCCTCCTTTAAACACTATGTCTTTGTCTTCAATATTTGCAAAGACCACAATAAAGAATCCCTTTGAACCAAGATGTAGGTCTATGCTTCCTTTTGGTTTCCAGTGGTATTTAATCCACGTTTGTAAAGCTTTTTCAATGGGCCATAAGCCTATGAATTTACAAATGATTGCATATGTCTACATGTGATCCCTGTGCACCTGCAGAGCAGGATCATTTAAAACTACTCTGGGTGTGATTATAGCTTTGGGTTTACATGGTACCTTTTGTGCTTTGTCTTTTGGTCCCTGTTCCTTGTCCGCTTCCTCATTTTCTTTAATGCTATTATTCTCTCTTGATTTAGTACCATCTTGCTCCTCTTCACTATTCCTTTTCCTTCTGTCTGAAGGACCTCTATCATATTCTATTGGTTTTTTACCTTTGCTGGCCACAGCCTGCTTATAGGAGGGAGTGGAGCTCCCTCCTTTGCGTCCTTCCATAGAGAACAACCTTTGCAAAAGCTTGTAACCCTAGCTAATCTTCTGCGCGCTCCTCAACTCTCAAACCTCCTCTCAATTAGACGTATTTGAACATACAATTCAATTATTATTAAAAATAAAATATATTATTCTAAATGTATTATTAATTTCTTTTTTTTCATTATTCAAAATGGGCAGAAATTACATTTTTATAATTCAAATATTCAAAATGGGTGGAATAAATTATCATTTGTTAGAGTATGCACAACAGAAACTAAATAAATCACACACACAGCAGAAAACATGAGACATCAAATTTAATGTGGTTCACCCAACCAATCTGGGCTACGTCCACCAAACAGAGGCATTGACAATCTTATTACTCAGCAGGAGATTACAACAATAGATTTGCACATCCGTAATTCCTCTTCCTCACACCTTCTCATCACACATATCCTCTACAGGCTTACATCTTTATAGCTGGGAGTAGAAAACTGAATCATAAATTCACTCACAACAAATATAGGATGCAATAACTCCTCATCAGGAATAAATGGAGTTAATTTAGCAACAAATCCTATTGTTGTCACATTCATGAGATTTTCTCCAAATTTAATTAATAGAAAACCTTAACAATCTCCACCTTGACAACAATTAGCCTGATACCCTGTTCCATTATTATTTTTTATATTTTCTGCAAGCCAAGAGAAGCCAGACACCATTGTAGCTTCTCTAAGAACACTAGTTTCGTGAACATGTCTGCATAGTTTTCCTTTGTATGCACTTTTTCAAGAGAGACTCCCCTTTCAGTGATAACCTATCTTACAAAATGGTACTTGATAGGTATATGCTTTGATTTACTATGATTGGCTGGATTTTTAGCCAAGTGAATTGCACTTTGACTATCACAAAATAACTTGATGTTGTCCTGCAACCTACCAAACTCACCAACCAAACCGCTTCTTTGCAAGCATGTGAGGAAACTATGTATTCTTCTTCTGTAGTGGATAAAGCAACAATGTTTTGTAGCTTTGACATCTAGCTTATAGCTCCACCTGCAAGAGTAAATACATATCCTGAAGTTGACCTTCTCTTATCCAAATCACCTGCAAAATCGGAATCAACATATCCACAAACAAATTCACTACTTCCGTTATAAGTGATACAGTAATCACTTGTGCCTCTCAAATACCGAAGCACCCATTTCATTGCTGACTAGTGTTATTTACCTGGATTTGCCATATACCTGCTGACAACCCCAACTTGTGTGTGAAATATCTGGTCGAGTACAAACCATCTCATACATCAAACAACCTACTACATTGGCATATGGAATTCGAGACATATATTCCTTTTCTTCATTTGTATTAGGACATAAACTTGAAGAAAGCTTAAAATGGGAAGCTAAAGGGATTGAAACAGGCTTCACATTGTTCATACCAAACCTCAAGAGTATTTTCTCAATATACTTCTTTTGTGATAGCCACAGCTTACCATTGCTCCTGTCTCTGAAAATCTCCATGCCCAAAATCTGTCTTGTTGCTCCTAGATCTTTCATATCAAATGTCCTAGCCATCTGAGCCTTTAACCTGTTGATCTCACTTATGCTTTTGCTTGCTAAAAGCATATCGTCAACATATAACACTAAGATAATGAACATGCCATTATTCAATTTCTTAAAGTAAACAAAATGATCATATTCACTCCTTATATAATTTTGACTCATCCTGAAAGAATCAAATTTCTTGTACCATTGTCGGGAAAACTGCTTCAGACCATACAATGACTTCTTAAGCCTACAGACAAATTTCTTGTTGCGATTTTGAAAAAACCCTTCCGGTTGTTCCATGTAAATCTCCCCATCTAAATCTCCATGTAAAAATGTAGTTTTAACATCTAGTTGGTGTAATTCTAAATCAAGTAAAGCAACTAATGCTAACACAATCCGAATTGAAACAATTTTTACAACTAGTGAAAATATCTCATGAAAGTCAATTCCTGCTTTCTGAGAAAAACCTTTTGCGACCAGCCTTGCTTTGTACCTGTCCTCTGTATCATCAACACCCCTTTTCAATTTGTAAACCCATTTACATCCCACAGTTTTCCTGTCTTTAGGAATTTCTACCAGATCCCATGTGGCATTCTTGGCTAATGCCATCATCTCGTCCTTCATAGCTTCCTTCCACTTATCACTTTTAGAACCTTCTACAACTTCTTGATAGCACAAAGGTTCATTCTCGTGGACCTCCTTAAAGATGTTTCTGGTACTTCCACAATTTGCTGATTATTATCTGTAGGAACTTCTTCATGATCTGCATCTAAAACATGTTCATGATCTGCATCTGAAACTTGTTCATGATCTACATCTAAAACTTGTTCATGATCTGCATCTAAGACTTTTTCATCTAGACTATCATCAGTATTTGAACTGGTTTCAAATTGAATATGTTGAAACTTAGGTACATTATCCTGTTTCAATTTATCATCTACATCTGGATTATTGAGCGAAGATTCATTGAATTTAACATCTACATTAATGATGATCTTATGAGTAGTAGGATCCCACAACCTGTATCCCTTAGTCCCATCACCATATCCAACAAAGATATATCTTTTTGATTTAGCATCTAATTTAGAACGCTGATGTTTCAGAATTAGAGAATATGCATCACAACCAAAAACTTTCAGTTTATAATAATCACAAGGATGACCTTTCCATACCTCTTGAGGAATTTTGCATCCTATTGCAGTTGATGGTGATCAATTTATCAAATAACAAGCCGTAGATACTGCTTATGTCCATAATTCCTTCTGCAAATTGGCGTTACTTAGCATTCTTCTTGCTCTTTCTAAGAGAGTCCTATTCATGCATTCAGCAACTCCGTTTTGCTGAGGGGTATAAGCAGTAGTTCTATGTCTTTCGATCCCAACTTCCTTACAATAATTATCACATTCCTTTGAACCATTGTCAGTTCTTAAACATTTAATGGTTCTTCCAATGATATTTTCTACTAATGTTCTAAACTGCTTGAAAACTGTGAATACATCAAACTTTCTTTTCAACATGTAGACCCATACTTTCCTAGAGAAATCATCTATAAAGGATACAAAATATGATGATCCTCCATATGAGGTTGTAGGAGAAGGACCCCAAACATCAGAATGGATATAATCAAGGATTCCCTTACTAGTATGTTTTCCAGTTTTAAATTTTGCTTGCTTTGTTTCCCATATATACAATGTTTGCAGAAATCTAACTTAACAGACTTTAAACTAGGAAGTAACTTACAATCAAATAAAATTTGTAATCCTCTTTCACTCATATGGCCCAACCTTTGATGCCATAGACGAGTAGAATTACTATCATTTTCAGATACTATAGAAGCATGATCTTACTCTGTTCTTCCTTCTAACTGAAAAAGATTTCCAATCTTCTTTGCTTTCATTACTAGTAAAATTCCTTTATAAACCTTCATTACTCCACCTTGAATAAAGGTTTTATATCCATTTGTGTCTAGTACTCCTAGTGAAATGAGATTTTTTATGAGTTCAGGCACATGTCTTACATCAGTTAATATTTTATTTGTCCCATCAAACATTTTAATCTAGATGCTTCCAATTCCCACAATATTACATGTGACATCATTTCCCATGTAAACTAATCCTTCATTGATTGATTTATAAGTTTTAAACCATTCTCTATGAATGCACATGTGATTTGACACACTAGAATCTAAAAACCAATGTTGATCATAATTAGACAAACTAACTGCTAACACTTCATCACTCATACCTGAAACAGATGTCGAACTTGTATCTATCATGTTTGCTTCTTTCTTTTCTGTCAAAGAATCTGTTTTGGGTGTTTGTTGTCTCTTCCAACAGTCCTTCTTCAAATGCCCTGATTTGCCACAAAAGCAACACTTTACCTTACTCTTCTTCCCTTTTGATTTTGACCGCGAGTTGTCGTGCTTACTGAAGTGTCTTTCTTTAGAACGACCTCTGACCATCATTGCTTCTGATGTAGAGGTTTCTGAATTTGACCTTTTCCTTGTTTCTTCAGATAATAAAGCTCCAACAACATCATCAAACTCAAGGGCTTCTAATGAACTAAGACTTATTGAAGTAACAAAATGATCCTATGACTTGGGCAATGAGCATAATAAAGTTATAGCTTTATCTTCATTCAAATTTTACTTCTATACTTTCTAATTGCACCAAGAGAGTATTAAAGATATTCAAATGATCAGTAATAGATGTACCTTCCTTCATGCGAAAACTGTACAACTGTCGCTTTAGAAGAATCCTATTGGTTAAGGATTTTGTCATGTAGAGCTTTTCAATCTTTGTCCACAAACTAGCAGCATTTTTCTCTGACATGATGTTAAACAAAACATCATCAGCCAAACACAATCGAATGCCGCTTAGTGCTCTTTCATCCATGTCACTCCATTCGTTATCTGTCATGGTGTATGGTTGTTTGGCTTTTCCCAACAATGCCTTTGCCATGCCTTGTTGCATGTGTAGATCATACATCTTAACTTTCCAGATCTCGAAGTTGTTTTTCCCATTGAACTTCTTGATCTCAAACCGACCACTTTGTGTTTTTGCCATGTTTAGTAGCTCGTATCACAAAAAATCTCCAATTTCAAAAGGAATTAGTTTTGATTAAAAAAGCCCTTGCCTTATAATATCATGGCATATTACAATTTATAAAACGAAATATGATATAGTTATAATATCATATATAATACAAATTGTTTTCTTTTTTTTTTTAAAGCATTTCGTAACAGCTTTATAAAAACTTCAAATCGACTTTTTTATGTAAACAGGAGACCCATTTCAAACAAAACGTTCCAAATCAAATATCGATTTTTCAATGGTTCAACGTGGCATTTTAATAATGCACGTTAAAAAAAACTTGAAGTCACCGTGCAGCTCACCTTTCACCACTGCAAATTCACCATTCAATGCTGCAAATCAAACAGCTTCCACGTAGATCAGCAGAATTCAACACTGTATCCACATCAAGCCACTAATAAGCACCTCAAGGATTGTCACCAAAATTATGCAGCCACAAACTTGTGTTCCACTGATTAGATTTTCCACGTGAATGGTCGCTCATCAACAGATATGGAATGTTCCACCAGCTCACAACGCTCCTCTCCACACAGCATATACTCAACAAGCAGGCAGCCTCAATTCAGCTCTTCCTCTTTTGATTCCACAACAGATCGATGACAGATTTGGCCACGCAGATTGATAACAGATCTGGTCTCTTCCAACAGCTCATGGCGCAGTGTATCAACACACACGGCCACGCAGATCGATTGGAAAACATGTCGACGCTAGTGCATCTGCATATGCACCTGTCTCTGCTACCACATATGCTGAGACTGTCTCGGTCTCATGATTGCTGCTTTACCTTGCTTTTCCGTTGTAAATATATGATCTCTGACGCAGCAATGCTAACAACACACAGGTTCACTCTTCAACAATAGGCAATGGATCGATCACGCTCCGATACCAATTGTTAGAGTATGTACAACAGAAACTAAATAAATCACACACACAGCAGAAAACATGAGACAACAAATTTAATGTGGTTCACCCAACCAATCTGGGCTACATCCACCAAACAGAGGCATCGACAATCTTATTACTCAACAAGAGATTACAACAACAGATTTTCACATCTGTAATTCCTCTTCCTCACACCTTCTCATCACACATATCCTCTATGGGCTTACATCTTTATAGCTGGGAGTAGAAAACTGAATCATAAATTCATTCACAACAAATATAGGATGCAATAACTCCTGATCAAGAATAAATGGAGTTAATTTAGCAACAAATCCTATTGTTGTCACATTCATGAGATTTTCTCCAAATTTAATTAACAGAAAATCTAAACATCATTTCTATAATTCCAAATAATAGAAAAACATATAGTTTAATTTAAAAATAAATAATTATTATTTTGATGGGATGAAATGGAATAACAAATAATAACTGCTTTAACATAAAAATTAAGAAAAAACTATTTCTTATTAATCAAATTTAAATATTTTACCTTCTAATTATAATAAAGGTACCTAAAAAAATAAAAAAAATCTCAAATCATTAAATTTATTTTAATGTAAATAACAATTCCATAATCCAAAATTTCAATTTGGCCCAATTAAGGTATTAGCAACAAACCGGGTGTGATATCTGTCCTGTGTGAATTTCTAGGCACAAGCCTGTACATTTTCGTAACACCTTCCATCATACGCGTTGCAGGCTGGGTTTCAATTAAAATTTGAGCTGTTTAACTATTTCGAGTTTTTGTTTTTTAGTGGAGAATGTGTTGATACAATACAATGGTAGGGTACGTGAGATTTTGATCTTTGATTTATAAGCCGAGAGATTCTTGATTTATAATGCTGAAATGTTTTTATACTTCATCATGTTTATTAAAATAATTCTGAAAGTTGCTCACTAAACTAATACTTATAAAATATTTAACAGATTTAATTAAAAATTTATATAATTATTATATATAAATAAAACATAGATTTAATATTGGTTTTATAAAAGTGAGTGTAATTGGTTTTATGAGACAGTTTAGAAATGAAATTTTCCAGCATCTGGAGTTTTGGTGTTTGGAATCGATTTGTAAAGAATTCAAATGGTGATACAATTAAAGTAAAGTTAATTTAAGATGGGTGGACTCTAGATTTTGAATATAACATAATATTTTTTATTTTTTATTAGGGGAGAGGTGTGTAACATTAATGTAAACATTTTCATTGCGTAAAAATAAAAATAAAATATGATAAAGGTAAAAATAAAATAAATATAATTCTATCAAAATTAATAATAATAAAAATAAAAATGACCCATTGTATTAACCCATGGTATTAAGAATTCACGGTATTGATTCAAGATATTCATGTGAAATATAACTTATTTAAGGGGAAATTAAACTAGCCTAAATCCATTTGTAGAAAATGATGGCGTTGAGTCCATGTAGCATATAAATGTAAAACGGTTTGGCATTTCTATGTTTTGTTTGTATCTTTGAATGAATGAATACATAATGAGTTATAAGCATAGAAGCTTTAGTTCTTCCTGGAGACTAAGCTTTAGTTCTTCCTAGAGGCTATTGGGTGATTCAATGGCGTCTCTCATAATCACTTTAATATAATATATGTAATATATTCTCTTAATTTATGTGCAATAATGTGCTATATAAATAGAGCTCTGGTAAATCTATAATGGTAAGTTTAGAAATAAATAAGCTTAACTAGGTGAGGAGAGAAGGTGGGAGAAATATTAGATAAAATGTAATAATTACATTTTATCTAATATTTATACCTACATTCATCTACTTTAGGAGCTTGCCAAAAATGTTTGGTAAAATATAATACTATAATATTACATTTTACCCAATGTTTTTCCTCAACTTATCTACATTTTAATATAATTTATTTATTTATTTGAAGTTTAAAAATAAACAAATTCAATAACTATGTAATTAAAAGGGGTGAGGGGAAATATTGAGTAAAATATAATATTTAGGTTGGGGTGATGGGAAATATTAGGTTAAATGTAAAATAATATATTTATATTTATAATTGAACCGAGAGGCTCAATTAGGATGTGTAAGTCTTTCCCTCCAACTGTTCCTTTTAAAATAAAAATTATGTTCTAAATATAAAAATAATGTTTGCTATAATAAAAAAAAATGAATATGTTGTGTAAAGTAATTAGAAGTAAAAATAATGTGTAAGTGAAATGTTTAAATCTTATACTTTTCAAAAATATTTTAACAAGAGATTTAAATAAACTATTTGAAAATCTATGTTAACTAATTTATGTTGATATCAATTTCATATTGGTTAAAATAAAATATTTTAATGTTTTATATAAAAAAAAATATTCAATGTGGGTTATCACTGAAATATTTTAATCCGAATTAATATTGACATCTACTTAAAAATATATTAATAATAAAAAAACCATTTTAATTTGCGTGAAAAATGTGATATGTAAAATATTTTAATCTCAATTATATTATATATCGTTTTCAAAAAATTATGTATATATCAAGATTTTTTTTTTATATGGTTAAAAATAACACATTGTATTTTGCACTCTAAAAATTTTGCATGTGAAGAAATTTATCTCTCTCTTTTTATGTTAGATCTGTACTTAAGATGGCTCTATGTTGGTGTATCATGAGAAAATAAAGTTTTTACGGTTAAAACGTTTATTTGGTCATATATATATATATATATATATATATATATATATAGCATTCAAAAATACAATTTAAATAATGAAAAATAACACATTGTATTTTGCACTCTAAATAAGTTTGCACCCGAAGAAATTTGATCCCTCTTGGCTCATGTTAGATATGTACTTAAGATGGACCTATGTTGGTTTACACCCAAGAGTGAAGGCGATGTGTAAGTATGTTTGTCCACCTTAAAATAAAAATAAAATATTCTCTAAATAGAAAAGCAATGTGGGCTATAAAAAAAGTGTTATGCATATTTAATTAATTGTCCATATAATTTCCTGTAAAGTAATTACAAGTAAAAAGAAATGATGTGAGTAAGATGTTTAAACCTTATTGAAAATATTTTAACCAGTGATATCAATTTCAGATATATATATATATATATATATATATAATAATAATAATGATGATGATGATGTTAAAATATAATATTTTAATGCTATATAGAATAAAATATGGAATGTGAGTTATGAGTAAAATATTTTAATATGAATTAATATTGATATATATTTTAAAATATATTAATAATAAAAAAATCAATATCAATTTAATGGGCACTAATATCAATACACCTGTCTCTATAACATTCAAAAATACAACTTGAACAATAAACAAATTATTTTTTGCACTCTAAATTAAGTTTGCATCCCTCTCCCTCTCGACTCATGTTAAATCTATACTTAAAATAGATCTATCTAACTACAGTACCCAAAAAGATCAAGTTTCTTGAAATACAAACGTCTTTTAAATAAAAAGAAATTTGATCTAAAATAAAGATAGATTTAATTAAATAAATAAATTCAATGCTGGAAAAAAATACAACATTTCTATTTTGAATATATATACACCCAATTTTAAACAAAATGTCTATATATAAGTTTGAAAAGTTACACCGTTATAATTCATATAATATTTTTTTTGTGAAGTAAATATTATTATTTGTTTATCAGAAGTCAAATATGTTTTAACGGTTTTTGAATTTGTAAAAATAGCGATCACTTATTATAACATATTAAATAAATAGTGCTACAAGAGTATAATTAATAAATATTTGAATGAAATTTTATACCTAATTAATTAGGTAGGGTTGGGTTGTTATTTTTTATTATTATATTAAGAAATATATTTATATTTTAGTATAATAAAGATGTGCAATATTTTATATTTAATATGGAGTTAAAATTTGAGATTTAAAAAACAAGAGTGATAGCTGTGTAACATCATAATTTATGTATTTTTTGGATAGTTAATTTTGTGTTTTGTTATTATTCAAGAAGGCTTTATTTCCACAATCTGCCATTAGTCTTACCTCGACACACTTCTTCCATACATCTCAGCCTTGCAAAAAACTTCTTCTACACATGAACTACTCTGCACAATTGTTTTCCCTTGTTTATTCTTTCTTACACACTTCCCTACTTAATGTTATTAACTATTTCTAAGTCACTTGTTGTCATTACAAAGATTTTGTGGCAATTATTGGATCAAATGTTCATGTCAATTTAGGATTACCGTATGAACTAGTCCATTTATTATACAAGCAAACCAAATTTTTCATGCCTAAGAAGTGTTGTGTGGGCTAGAGGTGTGTGAAAAAAGAGTGCAGAGTAGGGAATGTGTGCGGAGGTGCCAGAGTGGGGATGTGTGCAGAAGGAGAAAGAAAGCAGAAGAGACATCCACCTCTCTGCATGTCCCACCCAATATAATCAAATAACTAATAACACCACAACATATTCTTATAAAAATGAAACAAACAAATCTTAAATTAGCTCTACTGCACATAGATGGTATCTTGCCCATAAATTCAACCCTTTGAGACTAAAATTGACAAATTTTCCTCAAATTTACCCTACTATTGCACTGATTTAATCTTATCCAGTGGGAAGTGCCATGTCATACATTATTCAAAATAATTGTTAGATCATTCCTATGAATTTTGTGCAATAGCTAATACTATAATACAAGGCTTGCGAAAAGGTGAAAATAAATATAATAGCAATTGCACCGAAAGGTGCAAAGGAATGCCGATAGGAGTAGTGGGGAGTGGGAATGTGGAAGGAAATAATTGCAGTAGAGAAGGTGGAAGATAATAGATCACCACAATTAGTGCATCATAGGAGGTTGGCTTAATATTTTTTGGAGTGAAGGCAGGAAAATAGTTTGCAGATAAGAATTAGAAAATGTTATCTCATGGTCCTTGTCATTGAAATTATGGAAGATAAATTTTAGCAGTGAGTGATACATATAATTGACTCTCATTTGATTTAATAAGGATTTATCATAGCCTCTCTAAAGCGATATTTAAAGGTGATGCATCAAGTTCGATTAAGATTGTATAGGACAAATGTTATTGTGTAAGCTATTGTTAGTTTGCTTGCTTTCGTTTATAATTTTTTTGTTGTCTATTGGTATTGTCTTTCCATTTTGCTGAATCTTTCCTTTCTCTGATTCACTATTTGTTGGGCTCGGAGATTCTAATTGTCTAATATAATAAATGAAATCTTAAACATGAAGAATGTTGAAATAACTAAAAAAAAAGGTTTCCAAACACCTGTTTGAGTAGAATCAGGAAAAGGAAGTGGATGAACACGTTTCTGACTACCACCACCAGTGGGTGGAGCAAAAATCTTATGATACTCTAGGAATCTTGCTGGAAACTCACCAGAAATTTGTCCAAATGTTAAATGTATTTGTCTAAAGAAATGGAAACATTATTGAAAACTGCTAAACTTATATGTATGAAACTTCATAAAATTGAGTGTCCTTCTGACTTTCCATTGGTAATAAGGGGAACTTGAAGCTAAGGAACCTCTTGGCTTTCTATGTATGATGGACCAACATCCTCCCTTTGTCCATAGGTCATTTTGTAATTCCAATGTAACATGGCCTCTACAATCTCTTATTTTCATTTGCGTTACCCTAAGTGCAGTTGAAAATATGTTGTTTTTCATTTGTGTTACCCTGAGTGCAATTGAAATAATGATCCAAATCATCTTCAAATTCTTCTTCCTTGTCACAATCCACTTGAGGGCTACCTGTACCACAATACATAAACAAGAGATTAATGTCAGTTTCATATCGAAAGAGGAGTAGAAGCATACATGTAAATGATCCTATTTGGCCAACATTTACTAAGATTGGATACCTAGAAGACATTCGACATCGGGTTGATAAATGTTAGAAAACCAGAAAGGCATAAATATTTTCTTATACTTGATAATTACTTGTGATATTATTTTCTTCTTATTAATTTTTTTTTTATATATTCTTTCTTTAGTTCATCAAGAAATTACCAAAGCGAAATCACATAAAACAATGGACACCAGATATAGACACTATGCCAAGGAAAAACCCCCCTCGAGGGGAAAACCCAGTCAAAATTCTCTTCCTTTCAATATTATTCTTTGAGACTCTTAACCATATACGGAGACTAAACCTTCCCTCCACACCAACTCAGCCTCCCAGATCTTCGACCTCATTTTCAATAACTTTGACTATGTAGCAACTTTTGGCATCATGCAACTTCCTGCATCAGTGAAACTTGGAAGACTTTGATCTCCCAAACTAGGGCACAAAACAGAGAGAGAGATGCACAAAAAGTTCATTTTTCCTCTTCTCCTTAGACTTCACCCAACTCGCACTTCCTTTGGCTTCCTTAGGCCCACTTCGCACTTCTCTGGCTTCCTTAGATATATTGAACTAGCTTGAGATGAGATCCTCCAAATGAATTCAAATTACTTCTATGTATAGGCTTCAAGGGAGGTTGAATTGATGTCCTTAGGCTGAGTTGGTGTGGAGGATACATAAATTACATTTGATTCAATACCAAACCTTTTTACATGATTCAAAAGCCCAAGAAGGGTCTCTTTAAAAGTACAATGACTCTATTGACTCAAAATAAATCCTAGAAGTCCTCAATGGGGACTTTGACCTAAAACATAATGACCCAAGCATGAAACCCATGCTTTAATAAGTCATAATAATAAAAATAATAATTCTTTTCTTTATTCTTTTGACAAGTACATTACAAGATGGCTCAAATACATTAATGAAGACCAAAACTAGTTACATTTTTCAACACTCCATCTTAACTAGGGAGGTATTCATCATATACAAGTACAAGGAAGATCTCAACTATATGAACCATGAAGAGCTCTAGGCACCGCAATGCCATGGACTAGATTCCTAACCAGGGAAATCTATCCATTGGTCTCTCAACAGTTTAGGCACCGCAATTCCATGGACTAGATTCCTAACCAAGGAAATCTATCCATTGGTCTCTCAACAATTTAGGCACCACAATGCCATAGACTAGATTCCTGTCCAGGGTAATCTATCTGGGTGGGATTAAGACAGAATGAAGCTTTCAGCCTCTCTAGATACCATCAGGATTACTTGCTAACCATCAACCCATAAATCCAGGTGCGTGTTAGAGCTCAATGACCAACACCACCTATCCAACTTCATGACTTAGACATCAACGCAAAGAGTCGGCCATATGTCCTCCTAGGAAATACTTCACTCACAATGCCTCAACACCCCTTGATCTAGAAGATCAAGGACCATAAATCTCTCTCAATCAAACTGGTCGGTAACCAACATGCTATCAAAAACCTTCGAGATATTTAAATGTACAAATAGAACCCCAATCAATAATATACTTAAACATGTGTACATAATCAAATACAAACCTTGATGGTCTTTGAGACAACATATGTTGCTTCTCAATACAATAGGACTATCAACAAAATACTTGATAGAAGATTCGTTAATCATACACTTTCCTTTCCTACTTCACATGCAATGACATATCCTTCATTCTCCAATAAAAACTATGTTATGCCCTCCCTATCAACTTGGGAGCATTAGGGGAATTTGGAGGTCTAAATTGGGCCTCGTATGAAAAGTGTACAACCAAAATAAGCTTTATAAGAACCAATAGGATTTAAGATGATGATGTCAAACATGGAGGATGATTCACCATTTTTGGAGTAAAAAAGTAAAAAGATTAAAAAATAATAAAATAATAAAACTACTTTTCAACTCATATTTTCAACTTATCTCCCTAAGGTATAACTCAAATTTCGAGCGGGAGTACTTGTTGGATGAAAAATTTAATTCCTCATCCAAGGAGTACCCATGTTGCATACTTTTGATGGACGTTGCTACACGAAAAATGAGAAATACATGAAAAAACATGATTGCCATCATGATTTTTTTATGTGTTTCTCTTTTTTTGTGTAGTAGGGTCCATCAAAAATATGCAACATGGGTACTTCTTGGATGAAGAATCAAATTCTACATCCAACGAGTGTTGCTGCTCGAAATTTGAGTAAACCCATAGGGAGATAAATTGAAAATATGAGTTGAATTTTATTTTTTCTTTTTCCCTCTAAAATTTGATGATGTAATCTAATCTTGTTTTATTATTTCCACTATTATTTTATAATTTCCGTAGGAGGCCCATTTTAGACCTCAAAATTCCCCTAATTCTTTCCTTTATCCAAGCTCCCTCTTAATCTACAGAGATCAAATTCTTTACTTCAACATCAGAGAATATGTTTTGGCTTCCAACCATTTCATTAGATTTGCCATCATCCACATCATGCTTATCAATGAACATATTCACCATATTAAAGATTGTGTACCTGCACAACCTAAACAGAATGTACAACCAAATCTATAGAAGCATGAAGTTAGCCATATTAGAATTACAGAAGTATTTCAACCTTATATATCAGATACCAAAAAAAACAAGAGACACCTACTCTTTCAACATCTTACTAGGGACTTAATCATATTCCCTAGACTAATTCATAACAACTTTCATTACATCTATGGTTTCAATGTTTCTTCCAAAGGTATGACATACCATTCCTCATAGCATACCCTAGAAACAATTCAAACGAATATATATCAACAAATCATCTAACAAGTTTCATAATTCATATGTTAGACTTCCCACTAGGGTTTCATACAAATCCTAGATTTCATACATGGGAGTTAATCAATCAAATCCATTCACAACTTCGTCATTGACATGACCAGTTTCCACTAGGATTAGTTTCAAACCCTAAATTTTTCAATTAGATATTAATCACAACTAAAATTCAGATTTCAAAGATCTTACGCAAATCTCAAATTATCACATTGCAATAAGATATTTTTACTTCTACTAAGGTTTAACTCCAAAACCCTAGAATTTCACAAATATTATCATCTTAGAGAAAGAAACATTGACTAGGGCTTAGTTCCAAACCCTAGGATTCATGATCATCGATAAATAGGTCAAACTCATACATCTATGACTTCATCATCATACATAGGTATTTCATATCATGTGTTAGTCAAACCCAACTCCACAAATATCAATAAGAGTTAGACATACAACCAACTTTATTAGACTAGGGTTTGATGAGATAAAAACACATTCCATGGAAATCATTTTTAAGATATTATAAGGGTCTCTCTTGCACATTCCACCAAACCCTAATGAGTTAGGGTTTCAATATAAGAACATAGCAAACAAAAAATTACCAAAACTTCAAGGCTTCGAGATTTTAGACTTTATCATTCAACCCTAACAAGTTAGTTTTTTCTAATCATACCAAAAATCCCAAACATGACATCATCAATTAAAAACTTCGAATAACATTTCTCAATAACCCTAAGTAGTTTAGGGTTTCAAACATTCACATTAGCATACCCTTAGGTTAAGGTTTTCCAGAGAACATGTCTAGGGTTCTATAAAATCAGTTAAGAATATGAGTAGGATATATTTATCAAGTGATGAATTTCCCAAAACAACAATCATTATGATTCAATATAACTAGACATAATAATGTTAGTAATATATTTTCAAATGAATAAACATTTAATAGAAATAAATCAATGTTTTGTAGTTTAAGGCATACCTTTGTTTCTTGACAAACCTTATCTTGGGTGGCTCTCTTCAAATGCTTTGAGTGTATAGCAAATGTTTTCCTAATTAAGACAATATAGGGAGAATGGTGATTAGTGTTAATATAATCAAAACATAAACAAGTACATGAAACCAAAAAATGAAAGGAAATGAGATACTTATCTTTGGGAGATGTTGGGGGCTCCCTCCAAATCTTAAAGGATACCTATAAACTTATCAAAGCAAAATAAAATGTCTTTTCGAAAAATCATGTTACAACCTATAAATTCTAAAACACAAAATAAGACATCTAAGACTAAAAGTAAAGGACTTAGTAGTGTAAGTCCCTTATGTTAGATTCTTTGGGTTTGGATCTCTTTGGATATTCTTCTTCAACAATGTTAGCATGATCTTTTTCTCTCTTCTTATTTCTTGGATTGTCGGGACAATCACTCTTATAGTGACCCTTCTTGTGGAATTGATAGCACTCTACCTTGGACATGTCAACTTTCATCCTTGGTCCTTTCGATTTCTTTCCTTTATGTTGAGCAATGTCGACATTTGAAACATCTTCAAAATTGGCAACTAATGAGATCCTCAATTATTCCTGAATGCAGGTAGTCCATAGTTCTTCAAAAGTGGGAGCTTCCTTCCAATTGTTAAGTCCTGCAACAAATGCACCCCAAGGAAGTGGCATACCTAATAGAGTGCTCATGAGTTCTTTGTCTGGAACAATTTCATCAATGGAAAAAAGATCATCTTTGATTCTTGCTATCTTCACAAAGAAGGACACCATTTTGTCTTATTTATTCATCTTTGGGGTCATTAGCTCATTCTTCAAACTTGTTACTTGACCAATGTTATTAATAGTGAATAACTTTGACAAGGCTTCATACATTTCCTAAGCATGATTGATGTTGGCTATGAATGGGACAAGGTTTTTCTTTATTCCTTCTACCATTAGAGTCATGGCCACTAATTCTAATTCCCTAAACTTTACTTTGTCAGCATCACTCGAGTCTTTTGTAGGCTTCTTTACTTTTCCTTTGACCAAGTCTAGAAGCTTGTTATTTTCAAGGATGAGGTCAATCCTCTTTTTCCAAGACCTGTAGTTGGAGGCTCCTTCAAGTTTTCTCTCTCCCTTGATTTTGTTAGACATTGTATTTGAAGATGGTAGACTTCTTCCCTTGAATAACCCTTTTGAATGATTCCTAGATCCAATACTCAAGAGGCTTCCTTTTTCTTCTTTCTTCACCAAAGCTCTGATACCATGTTAGAAAATCAGAAAGGCATAAATATTTTCTTGTACTTGATAATTACTTATGATGTTCTTGACTTCTTATTAAGTTTTCTTTATATCTTCTTTCTCTAGTTCATCAAGAAATTACCAAAGCAAAAACACCTAAAACAATGGACACCAGATATCGACGCTATGCCAGGGAAAACCCCCCTCAATGGGAAACCCAGTCAAAATTCTCTTCCTTTCAACAGTATTCTTTGAGACTCTTCACCCTACACAAAGACCAAACCTTCCCTCCACACCAAGTCAGCCTCTTAGATCTTCAACCTCTTTTCCAGCAACTTCGACTATGTAGCAACTTTCAGCATCAGCGAAATTTGGAAGACTTCGATCTCCCAAACTAGGGCATGAAACATAGAGAGAGAGGCACCAAAATTTCATTTTTCTTCTTCTCCTTAGACTCCACTCAACTTGTACTTCCTTTGGCTTCGGTAGACCCACTTCGCACTTCTCCGAATTCCTTAGAGATATCGAACTAGCTTGAGATGAGATCCTCCAAATGAATTTGATTTGCTTCTATTTATAGGCTTCAAGGGAGGTTGAATTGATATCCTTAGGCCCACTCGATCTCTTCTAGGCTGACTTGGTGTGGAGGATACATAAATTACATTTGACTCAATACTAAACCCTTTTACATGATTCAAAAGACCAAGAAGAGTCTCTTTAAAAGTACAATGGCTCTATTGACTTAGAATAAATCCTAGAAGTCCTCAATGGGGACTTTGACCTAAAACATGATGACCCAAGCATGAAACCCATGCTTTAATAAGTCATAATAATAATAATTCTTTTCTTTATTCTTTTGACAATTACATTACAAGGTGACTCAAATCCTTTAATTAAGACTGAACCTAGTTACTTTTTTCAACAATAAAGGCAAACCGTAAAAGGAAATCTAGCTCTTCATCAAGTTAACAAGTGTTCTTCATCAAATTAACAAGTAAAAACTTCTACCAAATTTTATGCCACTTCTATCTATTTTTGCATTGTAAATAAGAGACTAATGTCTGATTCATATTGATAGCGGAGCAGAAGCAGACATGTAAATGTTCATATTTTTCCAATGATTACTGGGATTAGATGCCTAGAAGACATTTGACATCATCATTGATAAAGGAAAATTGTAAAAGGAAATCTAGGCCTTCCTCAAATTAATAAGTGAAAACTTTTACCAACCTTTATGCCACTTGTATGTAGTCTTTCATTGTGAACAAGATTGATTTCCATCTTTCTGCTCATATTTATAGCAAGGCCTTTATGCTACTTGTATCTAGTCTTGCATTGTGAACAAGATTGATTTCCATCTTTCTGATCATATTCATAGCAAGGCATTCATATTGGAAATGCACACCCATTGCAAGCTACAAAGAGCTTCCCATTTGCTTCTAAGCCAACATCATATCCACATATATGGAAAACATGGTTGCTTTTGTATTGTGGAGGCTTAGGTTACAATAATTGAATATAAGATTCAGATAAGAACTAGTGAGATAACATAATCCGTTAAATGAAAATCAAAGCATTGGAAATAATTTTTAGAAAGGCACGAAAGTATATGGACTGATAATCCATAGAACATACGATCCAAACTTGTCAAGTAACACCTCTTAAATGAAAAATAATGAGAAATAATACTCAACATTTCCTAAAGAGGAATAAAGTGTTCCAATTATAGCAGTACATCCAAAACATAATATATTTTTTAACTACAATATATAGGAAGCAGTTAATTTGAATCCATATTTGTTTCTCACTTTTATACTTAATACATCACATCCTTTTTCTAAATCTCTAAATTACATTTTGCAATATTCATTTCCAAGAGCACCATTCAATGCAGGCTATTATTTGGAAACAATTCTAGCTCCAACAAACACCAAGACGACAAAGCCATCTTAAAAAAATTGAACCTCATTTTTCAATGTAGATTTATATGTACTGAACATGTCCCCTTCTAGCCATGGAAAAAATTTAATGCAAAATACAACTCATACCTTCAAAGAAAAAAGAAAAATAGATATAATGGCTCCAATTTCAAAGAAGAAAATAATTGTCGTAATACATGAGAAGAAGTAAAAATTCTCGAACTCCAAAGAAAGGGTCAAAACAGTCCTTTTTACTAGAAAAAAAGGCTCAATGAATACAATCTTAGACCCAACCAAAATATGGTTCCTAAAAAGAGAAATTATCCACCAGGGCTAAAAAGAGAAATTATCCACAAGGGCTTTTAGAAAATCTACAAAGTTGAAATATGTTTATTATTTCCCCCAACATCAAGGGCTTTTTTTATAAGTGATGTCTAATAATAGGTCAGCCAATATTAAATAATTCAAATTGTAGCACGAGGTGATTAAAAAGGGATTTGACAAATATTAGCCATTCCTTCTCAAAAAGACTTGCAAATACCAACAGAGTCATGGTTCAAAGATGAGGTCGATGTAAAACTAAGCCATAGTATGCA
The DNA here is from genome assembly GCA_031772625.1 of Pinus tabuliformis. NCBI lineage: Eukaryota > Viridiplantae > Streptophyta > Pinopsida > Pinales > Pinaceae > Pinus > Pinus tabuliformis. Next base: position 1,524,855,640 of record CM062816.1, read on the forward strand.
TTCTCTCAAGCATATGTAACACTTGTTTGGCATACAAAGATGGAGTCACGTTGAAGTCTTAAGTAAAAGGAGGTTTGTTGCAAGAATATAAGTCAAAGGAATTCTATCGCAATGATGCTCCTTAGGGCACATTTAAAAACTGATTATCCAACACGTTAATTTCTTAGGGATCTTAAATGATAAGAGTTAAATTATGTTACCACAATTAGTTTGAAGGGTTTTGTTGTCGTGATTCAAACTTAAAATACCTGAAATTTATTATTTGGAGGATAAATTGAAAATTTGGTTTTAAATATAAATATAATTTGCAAGAAATTTTCACGAGTTAAATATTACTTAGATGGATTAAGAAACTAATTTCATAAATCATAAACAATCTATAATCTTACAAATCAGAAATACCTTTAAAAAAATCTTAATTTACAATATCTTAAAAAAAAAAATCCATACAATTACAATACCTTTAAAAGAAAAAATCCTAATTTACAAAATCTTACAAAAAAAAACTCAAAAATCCGTACAGTTACAACTTATGCCAGACAAACTGAGTGAATTTTATATTTAAATAAATTCCAAAAAATGAGCATCCTACCTTCATGATAAAATTGTTTGAACCATGAAATTGATATGATAAAAACCTAACCCTTATTCAAAAAATCAATATATGGGTCGTTTCACAGGGCACAAAACCTGACAGTTTTGAAAAAAAAATTGGCTACACGAAAACTTTATTATGTAAAGAAAATCCATTGGTGAGGTTAGTTTTAACTCTATTATGTAAAGAACATTCTCTAGTGAGGTTAGTTTTTTCTTGTACTTATACTCATTCTAGATTCATGTGTGCGATGTATATATTTTCATTATAATATAAGACATTTGAATACTCCTGCCAAAATAGTTGCATTTCCAATTGAATTTCAAAGACTCAAAAAAGGGCCAAAATATTTGTACTGCAAGGCAATACTCCTCTTTGAAGGTTGCTAAAAGATCTTCATTTCAAAATGAAATTCAAGAAATTTTCAAAGACTCAAAGAAGGTCCAAACTATTTACAATAAAAGGACACTAAAGCAAATGAAACGCTTCGACAATACATTCCCTTGGGGCTCAGATTTCAAAAATTGAGTCATCCTTTAAATCCATTACACCTCACAAGGGTCACAAAATATTTAAGACTAATCTTTGAGAAAAATTTCAAGTGACCAAAAAAGGGCCAGGTGAAAGGAAACTTAGCATCATTTATCATTTGAAAACAGGATCCCTCAAGGTCAAGATGCAAGACGAGAACACCCAATGAATCTACTATACCCTTGCAAAGGCTTTCAAAAACTTTATCGCTGAAATTGATACTACAAACTTTTTTAGTCCATTACAACTACACCTCAAAATAATCAATTGTTTGGGGAAAGAAAACTCTTTGAAAGTCAAATTTGAAGGCCGAATGCATCATAGCATCCCTCCAAAAGCTTCCAAACTTCTTACCCTTTAAACTCAAAACATGAAAATTTTCCAGTGCCCAAACAAGTGACAATTTTTTCTAGTGTAGGGCGATGAAGTATAGCATAATTAATTTTTCTGGAGAAGTCAAAGGCCCAACTTGAAGAGTTATTTACACCTATTAGAATGGGTCTTCCTTATTTTTGAAATATTTTACTTACCAATCTCTTAACTTTGTTTAGCCACCCTTAACTAGATTGTATGTTCAGAAGTTCGAGACTGAGGAAAACTACAAGTCAACCACAGAAATTTGTTGCCCATCCATATGATGACTGGATGATCTGAAACTACACTCGGTTTATGGTTAGGCACATTCACAAGAGTTGACATCGCCAATCTATGCATAAAATGTCTAGCTATCTCTGTATCAATTCCCTTGTAATAGCTTCTTCTTGCATTTTTCAAACAGAAAGAGAGTTTAGTAACATTTTTTTTCAGCATATATGGGGATTCTTCTAGGATGTAGTGAGGTTTTCAGAGACGCAGGCAGTGAAGTACAACATAATTAATTTTTCTAGAGAACTCAAAGACCCAACTTGCAGAGTTCTTTTCACCTATTGGAATGGCTCTCCCTTATTTTTCGTTTCTTCATTTATATAAAAGGAAAGAATGGACTTCCTTAGACTTAGGTACCAGACCTGAGAGGTATAACTTAACACTCAACATACCTCACCAGTGAAGCAAGGGTATTATTTCAAAAGAAATCTTCCCTTCAAGCTAGAAGAATGGAATAATTTTGAGCATCACATGAAAATGCCAAATTCTGTAGTGGAACTGCATCACGATGACTTGTTTCAAACGGACTTTGATATCAATTGAGGGTTCCACTTTTCTTTGTGAAGACATAGTTTACTACTGTATTAAAAAAGTAGCATGGGTGAACAAGAGAGGCACCTTGTTTGCAGCCACTCATTCTAGCATTTCGCATGAAATCATTTGTCCCATTCTTGCTGAAGTTAGAGCTAAAGTCGTTCCACTATCTTGAAGTCTTCTTCTAACTGCTCTTCCATCTATTTCACAATCTTGCCAAAATAAATATAGGGATTCGAACCCGTCATCTCTTAAATCCAGAAAGAGTAAAAATAAAAATAGAGGCAGACATAATACATCGTACAAATAGTTTGGATGAGAACGATGAGCAGAGTTCTATTGTCATGGAGGCTCTCAAGTCTGGATGGGTAGTATATTATGGCGTTGATGTAAAAAACAAGGCGGTGATGGCTAAAGGTTAGGATGTGCATTGGTTGAAGGTTAGGATGTTTTATAGTTCATCAAACACTAAAACCATCATGGCTACTAGGGGATGGCTTCTTTGCGCAAATGGGGCTATGTGTTGTAGAAACACATTGAAAGAGTAGAAAACAACCATGATGATTGACATGTCAGGTATCAGATTTTTAATTGGACAAGTGCCAAATTTTAATTAGTTGGAACATCGAAAATGCAAAATTTGTGATTGGATGGGTTGAATAGTGTTTGCCCAGCCCAATCCCACAGAGAAAACGCCTATCAGCATAAATGTAACTTTATGAGGTTGCATAGTAGTAAAATTTCTTTCAAACCAACAAAGTAATTTGGTAGTAGTTTAATTTGTAAGTTATTTTAATTTATGGATTTATAGCTGTTGCAAGCTCAACTGGTTGTCCGATGGTTCTGAAAGGGAATCTAGTCTTACTCTTCACATCATAGTTTCCATCAGAGTGCCATCTGAAGCAATGTTTTAGGGCCTTTAACTTTGATCCCAAAAAAATCAACCTTGTTAATTGGATTCCATGGAAAAATCACCAGCAAAGAGGTTGGTGTTGGAGTTAATGCTTACATTCCATATTTAAGAAGTTGGTTTGTGATGGTTGAGAAATTCTCTCAACCTCTCTATCTAATTTGGGAATAAGTTGGATCTCAAAAACTCTATTTAATAGAGTAATCTGAATGTAAATCTGTGTGTGAGTGTGTTTTCACATACACCATTTGTGCATAATATATGATTGAGTTTTTGTAACTGTGTTGTTTTAGCTATTTTTATCATGGTATCAGAGCTAGATCTGAACCTGTGTTGTCCATCTAAAGAGAGCTGCCCACCTGAGGAGCAACTGCTTGAATACTCGCTGCTGCGTTAACCGCGTGGAGCTGGACCGTCTTTTCTGGGCTGTCTGTAGTTAATTAAAGGTGCATGGATTGATCCGTCCGGGAGATTATTTCTGAGGACATTTGAGCATTTCTGGCCTCCACTTGAAGAGTAGCGTATATAATTTCTCGTGTTCATGTCGTACCGAGATTCTGAATCAATCTAGTTGCTTCCTTGGCTGGAATATTTTGTTAGGTTTCGATGCCTCCCGTTCAAGAGTAGAGGATACAATTTCTCCGGCTCTATGTTCTCGCATCTAAAGTCTCTGATTGTATTGTCGTTCAGAGGTTGATGGACAGTGATAGGTGGCAGGATTGATCAGCACAAACTTTGCGTTGCGTGCGCAGATTCTGGAATGGCTCTCTCACAGCCCGTCTGACATGGAAAGCTATAAGGCTTGGATGTGTGATTCTCTCGATATTTGTGTCCATGCCATCTGCGAACTGGGAACGGCTACGAGAAGATCTGCCACAACGCTTGAAACTACTTGTTGAAGATTCCAGGACTGATTTCTGGAGATGTGGCAGAGTATTAGTGCAAGCTGAGCAGAGATTAGTTCTCTTCCATATATAGCAAACCCGCTTTCGTGTGAGCGATCTTCATACTGGTGTTGCGGATTTGTGTGTGATCTGTCACCTGGAGAGACGATCCACGTGTTTAGAGTGGCAGCTTGTGTGTTTTAAAGTATACCATTGTTTGGTATTGCGATGAATAGCTCGATGGTTTTTGATGGATACCTGTAAGCGTGTTGGTTGTGTATTGTAGAGGTCTTGAGAGAGTGTGGAGACTAGTTCGAGCGGCCAACGACCGTGGCGTGAGCGGCCCATTTTGTTCTGGCTTGAGGAGGCCGTGTTTGGTGCATTTTTCGGGATTTATTAAACTTTTTTAAAATAACCAGCAGTTCAACTATGTGTCTGATGCCAGTACTTAAAGATCAAGTAGTAGTGAGGCTCAATATGGATGGTTGTCCAGATAGTATGGCAGTTGCGGATCTAGGGAAGGATCCCTCATTAGTGGTAGACATGGAAGTGGTTTCCTAATGAAGTTATGCGACAGATTGGGATGCTGTCCAGTAATTGACTTCGGGAGGTCCTTGATTCGGGAGTTGAGGAAGGGAACTCGGGAATCCAACTTGCCAACTACACCTTTCCGAGGGTTATGAGGCAACTTGATGGAACATCTACTGATAGGCTTGATTATTTTGTTATTTTCATGTAATATAATCATTAAGGGGGGATGTTGGAGTTAATGCTTACATTCCATATTTAAGAAGTTGGTTTGTGATGGTAGAAATTCTCTCAACCTCTCTATCTAATTTGGGAATAAGTTGGATCTCAAAAACTCTATTTAATATAGTAATCTGAATGTAAATCTGTGTGTGAGTGTGTTTGCACATACACCATTTGTGCATAATATATGATTGAGTTTTTGTCACTGTGTTGTTTTAGCTATTTTTATCAGTTGGACGGATGAAGGGCATTCCAATGGGGCATTGGAGTCTAGCAAGCATTGAAAAACCTAAGAATGACCAAGAAAATCAAATTTTCAAAGCCACTAGTTTTGGATGATCAACTATTAAGAGAATTTTTGGCTTACCACATGCGTTGGGTATAATTAGACCACCCAATCTGGTTTTTGAGAGGGAATTTATCGTATAAGTTAAACCAATCTGACTAATTTCTCTTGGGAAATTCATGTAGATTACTGATAATTATAACACCCTTGCGATTCTCAATCCCTACAATATCATAGCCCTACCTTGTAGCTTTTTCGATTGTAGAACCAATTTCTCCAGCAAGTTTGACACTTGAGGTGCCTATGTGCTTTAATTATTCCTGCTGAGATTTTAGTAACTTATTTGCAAATTGGGTTACATTTATAATTATTTACTCAGAAGGAATTTGCATACACCAGCAAAAGCCTTTATGCAAGAGGGAAAAGTTTTCGTGGATCGAGTAGGTAAGGTTTAATTTACCCTTAATCCCTCAACAAATACTCGTTCTACCCATTTTTTTTGTGAATTTTGCATGGGGTGTGGAGGTGTAGGAAGTTTTCCATGGCTTTACGAAAATGCAGATCCTTAATAACAATAAATAAAGTGAGAAAGGCAAGTCACATTGACACGTGTTCGACAATAAAAAATTGTTGTGAATGTGAAGTTCCTTAATATAATTGCATTGAGATTGTCACATGAGTAAAAACCGCAATTGGATGGTTGCTCCAACAGTTAAGGATTTTATACACTTGAAACAAATTTTGGATTGCATGGATTTCTCGAAGCTATGTTTAGTGAAGAATTTAGTGGTGTCTAAACAAATTTTCGATTGCATGGATTTCTCGGAGATAAGCTTAGTGAAGCTTTTAGGGGGTCACATTGTTCCTTATAAGCTTTGTGGTTGGTGGATTGTAATATCAATTTGTTGAAGTTGTAGACATTGATGCTTCATGTTTCATTTTTATTTTTAACGTATGTTTGATGGAATTCTACTCTTCTTGATTTCTTGTTGACATAGTTTTCGTAAATTTTTAATATGGTGAAGTGAAGTAAAATTGACATTGCAATGAATGGGGGTACATGGATATCCAAAATTTGCATCGTAAATGGCATATGCTTAAAATTTTAAAGTCAATAAGAAAACTTAATATAGTATCATCAAAGACATTACATCGTCATAATTATTATGATGTGCAGATCTATATAGAGTGTATATAAATATGTTCTACATTAACTTAAAATGACATCATGTTCTACATCATTCTTCGAGGCAAGAAATCTCACTTGACCCATTTTAACTTTAATCCATCACTCCTCTTAAATTTTCATAAAGGCATTACACATTAATGTGTTGATGTCTTGAGGTTTGAACTTATATAATTCTCATTATGATCAAAGCGAGGTACAAACGATATAATTAAGGTGGAGAGCCATCGTTTCCGTAACTTCATTTTGATTTTTCATGCCTCAACTCTTTGCAAGTATTTAAAACAATAACCATTTTAATGTACTTGAATAGATCAAAAAAAGAAAAAAGTCCCTTAGGTTGCGAAGCGACATCATTAAATCTCATGATGCAATGTGATAGAAGTAAAATAATAATTTTTGTATACTTTCTTTATATCATCTAGACTGCTATGATCCCAAGCTTCACACCTTGAGCACAGTGGGGTTGAGCCCAAATAATGGAATAGTTCCAACCCTCTTCAAACAAATTCTGTCATTTCTAAACATAATTCATTTTTATCTCTTGTGACCTGATAGCATTTGAAACCCTTACCCACCATCATAACATCGTGCACAAACGTGGAGTGTTGAGGTGTAGGAGGAAGCATAATGACAGTTTTCTCTTCACCTCCACACTTTGCACCACACTTTGCACTCTAAGGAAACTTGATAGTAAAATGAAAGGTTTTGTCATAAATAATATCTTTGCATCCAAACATTTTCCAAGTATTTTAAGTCTATTTGAAAAATATTGAGTTAATATTTTCCACTAGACTTTACCATCACTTACACCTCGCACAATGAAATCTTCCTCGCCTCCCCCTTCCCATCCTCTCCCCTACTTAAAGGACCTGACACCCTATTGGACCTAGAATTATTAATCAGAGTAGTGGCATTGTTAAGCATAACAATGTCAGTATCATTATCAGAATTCTCACCAAGAAAATACGGAAAAGCACCTATGCACCTCCTTCACCATTATCTGCACTCCCGCACTCTCACACTTGGTCAACAAATAAATCAACTTGACCTTGATATGCTACGAGCTAGAAGAATAATGATGGTAAGAAGAATGTGCCCATGATCATTTTTTAGTGAACGAATATATAAGCTGATGGGTCTCACATCCACCATTATTCAAACTAAGATCTCTGATCATTTCCCCATTTTGCTAAATTGGATGGAAATACATCAGAACCAGGCTCCAACGTTCAAATTTAATTATTTTTGGCTTAAAGAGACAGACTACACAGAATTGGTCAAATTTGTCTGGCCAACAACTACAACGGACTCAGAGGATAGAAAAATGGATAGAATTAATTAGAAACTTGAGAGGTTAAAAGAAGCCACAAAAATATGGGTAGGAAACAAGAACATGACACTGATGAAGGAACTGATAAATATAGCAGGAAAAATTAAGATCCTGGAGGACCCCAACGACCCCAACTTCTTCTCTACTTCTCGTAAATCAGAGATCCTGCAGCTGGAAGGATGCAGATCACAAATCCTCCTTAGACAGGTTGAAGCTCTACAACAAAAAAGTCACATTATGTGGATACAGGATGGGGACAAAATAATAAATTTTTCCATAGACAGATTTCTGGCAGGCAAAAAAAAAAACAATATTTGGAGCATTAACTCAACCTATGGAGACCAGCTAATAGACCAGAAAGATATTGAGGGGGCGGCAAACAAATATTTTAGCAAAATCTACCAGGCAAGAGATGAGGTTCCCTTCAACAAACAACTAGAACAATGTGATTTCTATCCCACAACAACTGACAAGGAAGCTTTAGAACAAATGGAATGCTCGGTCACAAAGGACAAATTCATCATTGTTCTGAAAATTTTGGGCAGAGGGAAAAGTCTCGGACCTGATCGATGGACAACAAAGATATTCCTACACTTTCAAGACATCATGATAGATGATCTCACTAATATGGTGGAAGAGTCTAGAATCTACGGATGGGTTTCTACTGCCACCAATGCCACCTTCATCACATTAATCTTGAAGATAGATAAGCCTGTCTCATTTTCTGATTTCCACCCTATATCATTATGAAACACCACCTACAAAATTATATCCAAAATTATTGCCAACCGCATCAAACCCTTCTTGTCTTCATATATCACTACTAAATATTTTTTCTTCCTCAAACACCGTCAGATCCACGACGCGCTTTCTATAGCACAAGAATGTCTCCATTCCATCAAATCCCACAATTTAGATGCTTACCTCATGAAAATTGATATGATCAAAGCATTTGATTGCATGGATTGGGAACTAATTTGGATGACCCTGCAAAAGATTGGATTTAACTCCACCATGACTACCTAGATCCAATCCTGCTAAAATCTGCCTCATTTTCCATATTGATCAATGGCCTTCCCACTGACTTCTTTTTTGTCTCTCGTGGTCTTCACCAGGGATCTGCCTTGTCTCCTCTCATTTTCATCACCATCATGCATGGTCTTAGAAAAAGATATAATGATGCTCACAACAACGGGCTAATCTCTGGGTGTTTGATCATTGCCTTGGTCCACACCACCCATTTACTCTTCATGGATGATCTTCTGACTTTGGGGAAAACAAACCCACTAGAATGGCACCACATTTTTGAGATATTGCGAGACTTTGGAACCGCATTCAAGCTTCTAATGAATCAGTCTAAATCTCTACTCATATCTAGTGACCCCAAGACATTTTTGTCCACAGACATAGCAAATTGATTTGGTGTCACCATTGTACGCTTGGACAAGGGATTCACATACCTTAGATTATATTTGAAACTGATGAGCTACAAGATTGTGGATTGGGACTGGCTCCTCAGAAAAATTGAATGAAAATGATCACATTGACCACACAACTGGATTTCATTGGGTGGACAATTGATTCTCATTAAATCAGTCCTCAATGGCATAACGATTTACTGGATTCACATTTATAAACTTCGAAGGTTGTCACTCGGAAAATCAAGACCATTCATTAGGGAAATTTTGAGGTCTAAAATGGGCCTCCTAAGAAAAATGTACAACCAAAATAAAATTTATAAGAACCAATAGGATTCAAGATAATGATGTCAACCATAGGGGATGATTCACCATTTTTGGAGTAAAAAAGTAGAGAGATTAAAAGATAATAAAATAATAGAACTACTTTTTCAACTCATATTTTCAACTTATCTCCCTAAGGTTTTACTCAAATTTCGAGTGGGATTACTCGTTGGATGCAAAATTTAGTTCCTCGTCCAAGGAGTACCCATGTTGCATATTTTCGATGGACCTTGCTACACAAAAAACATGAGAAATACATGAAAAAATGTGATTGCAATCATGTTTTTCATGTATTTCTTATTTTTCGTGTAGGGGGGTCCATCTAAAGTATGCAACATGGGTACTCTTTGGATGAGGAATCAAATTTTGCATCCAACGAGTTTTTCTTCTTGAAATTTGAGTAAACCCATAGGGAGATAAGTTGAAAATACGAGTTGAAAAATTAGTTTTTTCTTTTTTCCCTCTAAAATTTGATGATGTAATCTAATTTTATTTTATTATTTCCACTATTATCTTATAATTTCCTTAGGAGGCCCATTTTAGACCTCAAAAATCCCCTAATGTTGACCAAATTCCTATGGGCTGGCTGGAATTCCTCTTGAAAATTCCACATGGCTAGAATGGACTTGATCTCTCCCCCTGTCAAACTAGGAGGATGGAATCTAAAGGACACTGACACGTTCAAATTGACACTACTATTAAAAAATTTCTAGAGGGTAGTTCACCATAAGGGCCTTTGGTAGCATGTCATGTTACAGGGAAAAGTGTCTACTCAGAACTGCTTATCCCACTAAGGTGTGATAGCTGCCTTAGAAGCAAACAAAGTAAAGCTGCTTTCGTTTTTCCTTTATGAAGTATAGATAGAGAGGAACAAAGAAGACCAACCTCTGTCTTGCGCTAATCTCCTGGTTTGATTCCTCTCTTCCTTGATAGTTTTTCGCTACTTGTTCCCTTGCACGCCCAGCTTCACAGAGTACCTGTAAGATCACAGTAGCACAACACTATACAAGAACATGGATCTATAATCATAAACAATCTAGGATCAGATGTAAATTGACCATACAAATGCAGCAAACATAAATGACACAAGAGTATGGAGGAAAACTTGAATAGCTTTTATTGATAAACAAGAAAGAGCCAAGAGGAGTTACAACCAGTTTTTCTGACCCAGCATCAACCTATCAGCAAGGAAGCCCCTATTCACCTCATACAAAGCTTAGATCACCCAACAATCTGATGTTTATCTCAAGAAACCAACAGCAATTCCTTACAATATGCAAAATTCCAGCCTCTGGATCTCTGGGATGAGTGATCCATATATAGATATCTGTAAGGGAGATGAGTCAGCTTGTGATTTGATTAGTGTCTTCCCTCTGATAGTTCTTGCTTCCACTTGGAGATTGATGATCTCTTACTCATCCTTGGTCGAATTCAAAGAGGCAAGTGTCACAGGAGAAGTTTCTGGAAGCTTCCATTGCCTCTCCACCTCGCGGAATGACACTGCCATTTGTCATTTCTCGCCCATCGCACCCCATAGAGGGGATTTTTCAAATGCAACGCACCCACACAGTGTATTTAGGTGAGATGCAACGCACTTGACCTGTGGAGCAGCTGAAATGATCCTGTTTTGACCAATTCTGAGCAGTTTTTCATGGAGAACTTCTGGGAGAAGCTGTAATCAGTTGACCTTGTTCCTTTAGGGGTTAGAACAACACTTTTAGGGACTTAGGAGCCCTTGGTTTATGGACATTTCATGCTTGGGTTTGTAGTACCCAAAAATGTCTATAACAGTTGCCCCCTAAAGCATGAGGTCGTTAATCCTTTGATGTCGGGTGAAATGCTTTATTATGAGGATCCGAAGTTCTTTCAAGCTAGGAGGAGACCTGTAATAAGATACAATACAATACATTATCTTCATAATATTTTCATGATCTAGCTGAGGCGGGCATTCCCATGCTCAACTTTATAAATTCATTTTCATGTACATAGGACAGACAATCGTCTGAGTGTAGACTGATGATTCTGATAGAGCCATCATCCATTTGATTGGATGATTGTCTGTGCAGCAATGATGTACATTTGATGTCTTTATTTTCTTGAATATATATTGCAGCCCGGATGGATGAAACTAGATCCAGGGTCTTCAATCTCATTCGATCTTCACTCGAAGTACAAGTCTATCCATGTGAGAGATGTTCTGGAGTCGAACATGGAAAGACATCGCTTGATTACCAGCCAATAATGTAAGATGTTAACAAGCGCGAGAGGAATCACCAATAATGATAATGACCCTCAAGGTGCTGCAGTACAATTCACGTGGTGTGAATAAAGGACTTGGCATCGAAAACCACGCAAAATCTTTTAGTCGAAGGTCATTGATGTAAACCTGTCGCCGGAAGTGAGAAACTTGCCATTGAGGCATGCAAGCTTCAAAGTACTGAATGGGGTGTTCCTAGATCAACTTCTTGGATAATGAGCTGATGTCGACAAGAAGCGATCCATCACAGGAGGGCCTTAATGAATCCCACATCAATGACACAGAACGGAGCAAATGATTTTAATGGAGGTGAAAACGATCTAGTGATATAAGGTTTAGGGTGGCGGTCATGAAAGAATGGAGTATAAATGTATTGTAGTGGGTGAGACACAGGTGAATTCTCTGAATGACTTCTCTTGAACATATCAGCGACACTGACGTGATGGATTGGTAGCATTAACCCCAAATGTGGATGGTATGATGGGACCATGGTGATGTGACCGGTGAATGAAACAACCCAACCCGACTTGGATGCAGAGTGAAAGTGTCATGTTCAAGAGCGACTTGCTACCAACAAAGTTCCTTCAAGTTTTCTTCCCAATTTTTCCCTAGTCATTGCTGACCAGTACCTCTTTATTTTTATCAAGCTTGAGGAGGATAACATATGCTTGTTCTATAATTTTTCCTTCGGGCAAACCCATCGCTATGTTTTAACGAGCCTAGCGATAGTGAAACTCGTTCTCATCTATAGACAAGTTTGTCGTTATTAAAATTTTAAAGAGTTTAATGACAAAGATAACTCGGTCCTTTTCAATTTTAGAGAGTCTAAAAAGGAACATAAAGGAAACTCCAAAATTCCTTTTTCGTCATCTAATCCCTTAAGTCCGAAAAAGTATAAAACAATACAGAAGGGATGAATTTTCGATACTTTTAACGAGCTGAACAAAACAAGCGCTCGATCTTTTTGTGTAATAATCCCTCAGGTCCAAAAAGATTAAAATTTAGAGGAGGGATAGCACTTCCGGTCCCTTTAACGAGCTGGAGAGGCCAATGGCTCGGCAATCTTTTCATCTTTTACAAGTCAATTGAAAAGAGCTTAAAGGAGACTCGTCTTTTGAGGAACGAGTGATAAAATGGGTAGCTACTGATTCCAAGTAAGGTTTGGAATTTTCCAATCACGGCAGTGTTACAAGGATGGCTAGTGAGATCACTCTTCGCAGCTGTTCCTCAAAATGGGTAAACAATCAAATGGAGGTGAATGATCGGATAATGCAAAAATGGAGGTGACGGTGCAAACACGACCAAGGCTTTAAAGGCTGAATTATTACATTCACGATGGTTATTTACCTGAAATTGGATCATTTTTTAATGAGCTTAAACTCTGGAGGAACATGTGCTCATTGCTTATGTTTATTTTTTAACGAGCATGAAGTCCGCGCTAAAACTGCTCGATTAATCCAGTCGTGTGATAAGAATGTCTCATATATAAAAACGGCAACTTTTAGAGTTTTGCCCCACATTCTTTCTTTATGCAAGTTAGGAAACGACCAATCCTACGAGTTTAAAGGGTTAGAGGACCTACAAATTTAAAAAATAAATAGTCTTTCTTCGCTTGCATGCCAAAATTTTTGCATGCCCCCAGGTATAAAACAGAGTTTCAAGGTTACCCCTTCTTCCTTCTGTTAAAACATTTGTTTTATCGGGAGAGATCTACCTCTTACAGGTTACCAAAGATTGTTTTATTTACTATGTAAACAAAACACTTCTTCGGCGATGTTTATCGAAATAAACAAAGGTGAGTGGCGATGCTTGCCAACCCACATAACTTTGACAAGAGAATCTTATTCCAGAATAACCCCCTCTTCCAATCATGGACGGGAGTACAGACTAGTCATATTTTCTCGCGGAAACCTACCCTATACCCGAAGTTTTCCTGTCGAAGCAGGCCAGGGTGCATGCCCCCTGGGTTTCAGTCATGTCCCCCGAATCACTCGCGCTCATCAGGCGGACAGACTGGAGGTTGAGACATTTCTTGCGTGAAAAGACCATTCAGGGATGGTATATGACTATTTGCTCTGTGTGATCTGGGAAATGAAAGCTGGTCTACGAGCTTGACCACTCTTCCTTCATGCGGAAAACACATTACTCTAAAGAGTGAGGAGACAATTGCTCCCATGCAATAAATATAGTCTCATCCAAGGAGTAGATTATAATCCAGGGGTCCTTGGACTACCATTACGTTCATTTGAACGGTTTTCCCTCTCAATGTTATTGGCACATTGGGAAGGATCCCTAACGGTCGACTGGTTCCTTTATCAAAGCCTGTTAGATTTCTCATCTCAGGCAAAAGCAATGGCGAACCAAGCGCTTTCCAAGCAGTCGAGGAAAGGATACTCACAAAAGCCCCTTCATCTATGATGGTACCAACCATAACCATTCTATATATTTTAACAATGATTCAGAATGGTATGCTAGCTGGTAAACAGGGTCTGCCTAGTTGATTCCAATCAAAGGAGAAAACTAGGTTGCTTGGAGGTGGGACCGAATAAACAGCCGGGTATGACTCTGATGAACTTCCTTCCTGTGGTAAAGGAACGGGTAAATTTCCCCCATGTTCATTGGAGTTTGTGCTTATGAAAAGAATTTGGACGGTGTCATCCTTGTTCTCTTCGGTGACTGTATCATCTGAAGATGGAACCTCTGAAGGCAAGACCGGGTCAACTTCCACCTCAACCTTTTGACTTTCGTCTGGTATGGGTTCATATGGTTTGTCTTCAATGATAGATGCTTCAGCCGACCACTTGAGCGGGCCAGCCGGATTTTCAACTAGTGACGGACTCGGCAAGAGTTTTTTATATCCAGGAGGAAGTCGTAATGGTGAAACCGGACGATCGTCCAAAACTCTTTTAGCCTCGTCTAAGAAGGGACAACGGTGGACGGCATGATCGCCTTCGCACAATTTAAAAGGAAATCTATATTTTCCTTTTTGTCCTGGGGCTTCACTTTCACTAGTCGACGGTGTGTTTTCCACATGATCACCAGAGGTTGACAACACTGGGTTGTGCAAACGAGGAGACCAGTCCCTTAAGATCCGAGGGATGCAAGGACAATCTCTATGATAGTGGTCTCCTTTGCAAATGACACATGGCGATTTAGGCCTGGTCGGTGCAGTGTGTGGATTTTCGCTAGACGACGCTTGTTTGCCCCCATTCGCCTTTGGCTCCTTCTTCTTCTTCTCTTTCTTCTTCTTTTCCTTCTTCTCAGGTACTTGAATTTTGGCTTTACCAGCCCCATCAAGCGAAGAGGAAGGAGGAGAGGAAGAATTGGAGGAAGTAGAAGGTTGGTGGGTAACTCTGGAATCGTCTAGTTGCTTACTCGATTGTTCAGGAATTGCGGTGTTCTGAACGACGGCGGTTGAGAATAGCCATACAGGCAAGCCGATTGTCAGTCCTGGAAGTGACAATGTGGCCATATGGGGTGCACCAACATCTCCCCAAGAGGAGAAGGGACTAGGATTTCCTCCAAGGGGAATTCCTTGGTTGGTGGATTCCATTTCCTCAACCCAAGATCAACGTAGGAAAGGGTAATGAATATTTCGTTTAAAATAAATTTTAGACGCTTTGACACAACTTGTTTTTTCAATTTTTAAGAGTCGAGAAAAAACAAAAGATGACTCTAGTCGCCTTCGATTTTTAATGAGCATGAAGTGACAAGTGCTCAGATGGACCTTTTCTGTTAAAGAGTCTGAAAAGGAACGAAAGGGACTGCTCTAGAAATCTAGGTAGAGGGATTACCAAACCAATCGAAAAACTGCATAATACTTTTTACGGTACGGCAGTCAATCTTCCTGAATGCTGTGTTCAGTGCATTGCGATCGATAGGGCGGCAGACACGGCTTCCTATGGATAAAGGATTAAGCCTATTGTGGTCTCCCAAAATATACTCGATGGTACGTGGGAGCACAAGTCCGTACTGGCACTTATCATCTCAAAGTAGAGGAATCACCCAACCATCAGTGAGAACAACACTTACCAGGCTTTACGACACCGGAATACGTCTCTAGCCTAGACTTCTAAATGTTGTGCATTAGGTTCCAAAGCGTTGTTAGATTCATTGAATTTATTTTATAGTTGATCTTGTTTATGAAGTTTGCCTTTCAGGTTCACCGCGAGATGTAGATGTAATTCCTAAAATGCAATCTAAGATGATAAACAATCTTTTTATCTTCTTCGTGCAATGAAAATCCTAGCTACTAAGGAAAGAAAGATAGAATCCTTTCACAAAGAGCAAAGAGCACACTCTAAATGCACTTTCCTAAATCAAACCAATCAGACTGTCTAAATGCAAATGCACATGCATGTATTTGTTTTCGACTTTCTTAGTATATGAATGATAAAAAGAAAGTTGATGCACAAATCTGAATTACTTTTCAAGCGACAGTTATCAACAAGTTTCTTTTCGAAATAAAAAATGGAGACAATCACAACACCTTACGATTTTGAAATGAATACTTGTTTTCGACACTAGAAAAATTACAAATTCAGACCAAAAACAATAGTAACAGGATAACCGACTATCAACAGCAATCAAACTCTTTCCTATGATTGAAATCGACACTTGCGACACTTTCAAATCAAAGGACGAAAATGCGATTATGTTACTTTTTGCAAAGGAGAACTAAAAATGACTCAACAAACACACAAAAACATTTACAGTTCTTTTGTACAAAGGAGGCAGAATAACAACAAGGAAAAGGGGTCTCAAACAGAGATATACTGATCACTGGCAGCAAAATTCATGAATAGAATTGGAAAGAATGAATCACAGAAGCCAAAACTGAACAATGCCTAGTCTGATCAACGCACTTGTAACACAGGGAATTTGAAATGCAGCGCACCTACTACACTCGGGAAGTGCGTTGAATTTCAGATTCTCAGAACAGTACCTGCACTGGGCCAGAAGCAAGACTTTGCTTGGGTTCCGGGTCACAGTTTGCAGTTCAGTTCATGGGTTTTGGCTGAGCAAATGGTAATCAGTAATTCAATAATCAGGGGTAGATCTAAGGAGGATCTAAGAGCTATCACAAGGGAAATCAGAGAGTTTGTGAATCACTTGTTTAAATCATAAACAGATCCCGGAGATGGACTGAAGTGGAATTTATCTACTTTGCATTTGCTATGACAAATGCAATTCGAATGCTACCTGACACGACTTCAGACTCCGTCTATAAGTTTATAAAATAGACAACAAGGCAGATAAACAAACAAACTAATTTGTCCCCAGCGGAGTCGCCATTTTGTTACAGGGAAAAGTGTCTACTTAGAACTGCTTATCCAACTAAGGTGTGATAGTTGCCTTAGAAACAAACAAAGTAAAGCTACTTTCGTTTTTCCTTTATGAAGTATAGATAGAGAGGAACAAATAAGACCAACCTCTGTCTTGCGCTAATCTCCTGGTTTGATTCCTCTCTTCCTTGATAGTCTTTCGCTACTTGTTCCCTTGCACGCCCAGCTTCACAGAGTACCTGTAAGATCACAGTAGCACAACACTATACAAGAACATGGATCTATAATCATAAACAATCTAGGATCAGATGTAAATTGACCATACAAATGCAGCAAACATAAATGACACAAGAGTATGGAGGAAAACTTGAATAGCTTTTATTGATAAACAAGAAAGAGCCAAGAGGAGTTACAACCAGTTGTTCTGACCCAGCATCAACCTCTCAGCAAGGAAGCCCCTCTTCACCTCATACAAAGCTTAGATCACCCAACAATCTAATGTTTATCTCAAGAAACCAACAGCAATTCCTTACAATATGCAAAATTCCAGCCTCTGGATCTCTGGGATGAGGGATCCATATATAGATATCTGTAAGGGAGATGAGTCAGCTTGTGATTTGATTAGTGTCTTCCCTCTGATAGTTCTTGCTTCCACTTGGAGATTGATGATCTCTTACTCATCCTTGGTCGAATTCAGAGAGGCAAGTGTCACAGGAGAAGTTTTTGGAAGCTTCCATTACCTCTCCACCTCGCGGAATGACACTGCCATTTGTCATTTCT
The DNA here is from genome assembly GCA_031772625.1 of Pinus tabuliformis. Lineage (NCBI taxonomy): Eukaryota > Viridiplantae > Streptophyta > Pinopsida > Pinales > Pinaceae > Pinus > Pinus tabuliformis. The sequence goes on from CM062816.1 coordinate 1,524,873,358, forward strand.
CGCCCATCGCACCCCATAGAAGGGCTTTTTGAAATGCAGCTCACCCACACAGTGTATTTAGGTGAGATGCAACGCACTTGGCCTGTGGAGCAGCTGAAATGATCCTGTTTTGACCAATTCTGAGCAGTTTTTCATGGAGAACTTCTGGGAGAAGCTGTAATCAGTTGACCTTGTTCCTTTAGGGGTTAGAACAACACTTTTAGGGACTTAGGAGCCCTTGGTTTATGGACATTTCATGCTTGGGGTTGTAGTGCCCAAAAATGTCTATAACATGTCATCACTGCAAAATATTTACAACACTTGAGCTTCAAATCTTGGCTTCGAAATGGCACTTTTGTTCCCTCCCAAATCTCTTGTTCATGGCACAGTCTTCCTACTTTCAAGCATTGGTACTTTGGATACTATTGCTGGTCTGTTAGCTACGGATCTTCCCTTAAGATAAGATTGGATTCCATGGTCGGTATGATGGGTTCTCACATCTTATCCTCAACCCTCATTAGTACTCTTCATTTTAGTGGTTTCCATGTGATCTGGGACATCGCTGATGTTAGGTAAAATTAATTGCTTGATAAATAAGTAAAACAACTAATCACCTAGACACAAATTATCAACCCGAGGAGCGTCTTTTTATTTCAAGGCAATTGACAAAATATATGCATAACAATACTAACAACTAACATTGGTTCTATATGATTGTGTTCTATAATATCAAGCTCATTCAACAAGAAATAAAATGTAAGACTTGAATAATAAAACTAAAATAAAAAAGAATAAAGTAAATGATAGGAAAAACAATTATGCTAATCACACAACTTGAATCATTGCTAAATTAAACCACACATTGTTGAATTGGAAATTTAATCCATTGCACCCAACATAATTCAAATGTTAATATAGAGTAGTAAATTAAATGAAATCTAGAAATTGAATGAAACAAAAAATCTGGAAAATGTAGCAAACAACAAATTAGTTAAAAGAAAGGAAAACTACTTCAAGGAATGACAATCGAAATTCAAATAAACAAACACAGAACTACACTACTTTACATGTTCAAGGTAGCACCTCATCTAAGGTAGTGGGCCCAACTGCCTAAGACTCAGTTCTGCCTTGAGAAATAACTCAGATCATATTACAAATAATAGATGTACAACTCAATGGATAACTTCCTTCATTAAAACATATGAGAGAAATAATTACAGCATAATGAAGCTCTTAGCTTTGCCTCAAATTCAACAATTTTTCATCCTCTAATCTCTCATCTCTTATCTCTTCTCCTACATCCTATCTAACAATTTTCCATCTCCCATCTCCTAACTATCCCTCCATTATCCCTCTCATTATCCTCTAATTCTCCTTCTCTCTTTGATCTATGTTTAGAGAAAAGGGAAGTTACAACAAAGTTGATTACAAAATGATTTCCATTAAAATTTTGGATTGATTACATAATCTTAATAAACAATATCAAATCTGAAATATCTTCCCATCATGATTTAGTTGGAACAAGTCGAATCTGGTATTGCAATTGGAAGAATTTGGAAAACGGTCGCAACAACAAATCTAAGAAAATCGTCTTTGAAGAGCCTTTTGTTTCTCTTAATATAGACCAAATTTTGAAAAATTGATCATTACGAAATTAATTTGGTCCATTCTAGACAAAACCCATGTTTCCGATTTTCTAGATTCTACTTCATTTGTCTAAAATGTCCAATGAGAAATTGTCACTTCTTATTCTAGTGAATTTCCGAGTTGGAATATTTAATTACGAGCTAGAGATCAAATTTGCAATCTAGAAAAGATCTTGGAGGCTAAAATCGTGAGTAATGTTACAAAAAATCCATTAATAAACCATCATTGGTAAAATCATGCATAATAATCATCAATTTATTAAAAATAAAGGAGAAAAAATAATATTTATCCATAAGAGCATAAATAATTATAAAATGGAATTCTATGATAAATTATGATAAATGACATGATAAATAAGGGTAGAAACGGATGAAATAGGCGTTAAAAAGTGATAATAATAATGACAAATTAGTGGCCCAACATACCCACAAACTGAATATGTTGCATGTCCTCATGCAACCCAAAGCCTCTGTATTAACCAAGCTATAATACAAAAATGCTCATCCCAACTCATGAAATTGATGGAACAAATGAGTTCTTCCTTAAATAATGAATATTCAATTTTAACAATGTTTATGAAGGCATAACAATTTTCACATTGACCTTCAACCATATGTATATGAAGTTGTAGCAAAATATGATATAAGTAATGACAAACTTCATTAACCATTTTCTCAAAAACTACAAACCAGATATTGCTGAAATTTTGCAAGCAGATTTATATTATATTAATGCTTCTATAAGCAAAAAATTAGATCGTTTTGATGCACAGATCATGAGATATAAGAAAAATGGTTGTAGGTGACAGTGCATGATTTCTGAAATTTTACAAACTAATTTAACTTGAAATTTTCCAAGTTTGTGTATTTTAACGATACCTCTTTGTTGTACAAAAATCACAAGAATTCAGTTCATAGTTTTAAAGATATACACAATTCAATTGTTGCACTGTAGAAATTGTATGCCTTAAATGAGAAAGAAAGTAGAAAACATCCATCATGTGTAGTAATTCCTCCCCCAAACTAGAGAATTAGTATGTCGTCATGCAATGCTAGAAAACAAATTGAGGTGGTTGCTACAATCATTGTTAAAATCTATGTTTGATGTAAAACAACATGAAATAAGGGAGGTTTTGAGAATGAATAAGGAGATCGATGAATGATAAAGAATATTAATGGCATGGTCATGATAAATAAACGAATGAAAGTAACACTCCCCCAAACTGAAAGATTCTATGTCTCTAAAAAATGGGAAGTGGTAAAGATTTGGAATGAATTATGATAAATAATACTCAATGGATTTTCATGAAATTCTCCTAAACTTTTAATAAATCGGAAAATTATTTTATTTTACCTTCGAAAAAATGTGGAATGACATGTATGAACTGGCATTTGTTGAAGTTGATGTAAGCTGAGCTGATACTGAAATGATACAAAAGGTAGAAACCATGTAAGCACATCTTGTCTGAACAATTGTTTGTGTTCGCAAGTTGCTCGAGCCTCTTGTGTAAGTTGCAATAGTGTGGGCTTGTTTTGAATAGAGTTGCCTCCCATACTTGTTGTTCTCTTATAAACAATTCACTATTCTGCATGCAATTTTCTTGAATCCATAGTTTTAGTTTTGAACAACAATAGATAAACCACATGCAAATATTTCAATCAGATTTTTTTTTTGTAGAAATGCAATAATAATATTTTGTCAAATTAGCAAGTTATGGCAGAGTTTAGTAAGTATTACGCATTTTATCCCATAATGCATACCTTCCCCCCTCCAATAAGAAAAGGGCATCCATGACCATAAAGAATAGGAAAAAGGGAAAGGGCATTGAGGATTCATAAATGTAGCCGAACAATCAATAAAAGCAGCATAAAATACAACAAAAGAAATCAAAGTAATACACATCAAAAGATTTGAAATGCTCGTAAAATAAAACAGATATTTATACCATGATGTAAATAGATATTTACCTTAGGTGGAAGGGTGACGAATGAAAATAAATGTTAATGACTGTTGGTATCGAGTGATTGGACAATAATGATATAATGCATATAAAGATATAGTTTACCATGCATGTTGACTATTAGAAATGTTGTTCAAATGAGAAATTTTCCTTTAGAAACGAATCCATAGGTGGTAATAGGATAAAGAGTATTTGGTAGTGTAACATAATACTTCAATACCACAAGTAGAGCCACTGCTACCAGTAGGCATTCATAGCCTTGAAAGGGTTGCTTTTTAACCCCAAAAATGAACCAGAGTCCTCCATTTAGTATTTAGATGGTTTTCTGTTTTTTTATTGCTATAAAGAGACCACTATACTGGCATGGTAATTAGATAATCATAGTGCCATTCACTAAGATATAACAAAGTGATCAGGCTGGCTCGTGATGAGAACCCCTGTCTTTCTGATGGTTTTAACTATCAAGAAGGTCATTACCTTGGTGTGGTGGCCATAATGGAATGTCACCTGTTACACCCTTATGATCATGGTAGGCTAGCTCATGATGAGACCCCCTATCCTCTTTAAGACAATGATTGTTACATTTTCATATTTTCATATTTTAATTCTTTTATTGTAAAGAGAGAGTCTCATTTACTCCTTAAGAGTCAGGGATGGCGTAAGAAGTAAAAAAAATGCCAATGAAAGTTATGCTTTCCCCCATATCATCATATCAAAGGGATTTATCCATTTGAAAGTGTAAAAGATAAACTAGCATGGTATTAGAATAATAAATCATTTTATGATGTGTCTAAAGAGAAGATATTCAACCGGTCATTACATAGGTTCACCATGTTAGTTTCAGAATAAAGATGACCATCAAAAGGTTTTATAAGTCATAATGGTATTAATATTACTATTTTTCTTTATCTTAGGCACAAATCCAACCAGATGGTTTTTTTATTCAAAACATAAAAGAGAAAGAAAAATGGAAAAATGAATGACCAACGATGGAACAAAAAAAAGAAATCACAATTATTCATTCTACCGATTTAAACAACAAATACATAAGAAGTAAAATTGAGGTTGTTCAATTGATTGAACAGCAATCGTTCAATCGATTGAACAACATACACTCAAAAAGTGTTGTTCAACTGATTAAACAACAATCATTCAATCGATTGAATAGAAAAATTGAAAAAAAAACACGCAAAAGCGTTGTTCAATCGATTAAACAACAATCGTTCAATCATTTGAACAACAAATGTTATGAAACCAGCTCACGAAAAGATAGAAAAGATAGATCAATGCCTTAGAATTCTACCTCTTCGAAGGGGCAACCTCCTTTACATTAAACAAATGGATGATTTTTTGATGATTTAAATGAAAAAACCTCTTTTCTATATATATGAGTCTAAGGAGTCACAATATAACCCAGCCGACCTAACAATAATAATATAAAGGCACAAAAATAACAATAGAGGGATTCTATGGGGCATAGTAATAACAAAATGGGGATAATAGGGGCAAACAATATTAATAAGGGATACAACTACAATAGTAATGGGGCAATCACTAGTATTATAGGGACCTAACATGCTCCTCTCCTTCAAAAAAGTGTTGTCCTCAACACTTGAGTAGTTATGGATGCTCCTGTATAAAATTATCATCCTCCCATGTGAAATCTTCAGTGGATAAGTTCTTCCACTTGATGAGATACTCCAAAATTCATCGATTTCGTAGCTGTCGAGTTCTTGTTTTTGTGATTGCTTCCGGTTCCAATATAATTTTTCCTTCCTTGTCAAGTTCTGGCAATGTTGTTTGAACTGGGAGCTTGTCGCATATAACCTTCTTTAACCATGAAACATGGAAAACTAGGTGCACTCAAGAAGCTACAGGAAGCTCCAATTTGTATGTCATAGTACCAATCTTTTGCAACACCTTGTACGGACCATAATAATTTGGTGATAATTTATTATCCTTCTTAGCTTGCATGAGGGACATTTTTTTATATGGTTGTAGCCGTAGGAATACCCAGTCACCTACATCAAAACTTGTTTTGTTGCGATGTTGATCTTCCTGTTATTTCATTCTATTATGCGCCAACATGAGGTTATCCTTTAAGAGTTGGAGGACTTATTGTTGATGCTCGATGTGATGTTCCATTGCTTGAACCTTAGAATTTTCTCTTAAATATGATGTGATGGATGGTGGCTGATATCCATAAAGTGCCATAAATGGAGTCATTTTTGTTGCTGTATGGAAGGAAGTGTTATACCACCATTCAGCCAAAGGCAACCATTTGACCCATTGTGTCCGTTTATCAGATACAAAGCAACGAATATATCCTTCCAAACATTTGTTTCCTATCGCAGTTTTCCCATCAGATTGAGGATATTAAGATGAGCTATGAGCTAACTGAGTATCGAGACAAGAAAATAATTTTGTCCAAAAATTTCCAGTGAAAATGGGATCTCTGTCACTTACAATATCTTTGGGTTTCCGTGTAGCTTTTGAATTGTTTCCATAAATGCAGTAGAAATTGTACTGGCTTTAAATGGATGTGATAATTCACAAAAGTGTGCACACTTGGTAAGTCTATCAACTACCACCATAATGATATTCTTTCCCTCAGACTTCAATAAACCTGTGATAAAATCCATTGAAACCTCCTCCTTGGAATGGATAAAGGTTGTAATAGACCCGGGGTATTAATTGTTTCAACTTTATTTTGTTGGCAAACCAAACATTCTGCCACAAACTTTTTGAATATCCGATTTAAGGCCATCACAAAAAATTCCTTCTTAACCCTGTGGTAAGTTTTTAAAAATACTGAGTGCCCTCCTAAGGGAGAAGTGAGCAATTCCATAAGAATATTTTGCTTGAGTTGGGAATTCTTACAGAGGTATAAGCGATCTTTGTACCATAACGAATCATTTTTCCAGCTAAATGTATCAGATGTATTGGAATCTTATTGCAACTTTTGAATAAGTGCCCAAACTTCTTCATCATTCTTCCATTCCTCCCTTGCTTCGTTTATCCAATCTGGTTGGATAATAGAAATGGCGCACAACAATGCTTCCACATCCTCATCCTTTCTTGAGAGTGCATCAGCCACCACATTTTGCTTCCCTTTTTTGTAGATGATTTCAAAGTCATAACCCAACATCTTTGTGACCCACTTTTGTTGCTCTTCAGAGAATAATCTTTGTTCTAGAAAGTATTTAAGGCTATCATGATCCGTTTTTACCTTGAAGTGTCTTCCCATTAGGTAGGGTCACCATTTCTTAAGTGCATGTAGTATTGCAAACATTTCCTTCTCATAAATAGATTTGTGTAAAAACTTTCCCTTGATTGGACAACTTTCAAAAGTAATGGTCTTTCATATTGCATTAAAACAACACCAATTCCATTTCCTGAAGCATCACATTCCATAATAAATGTTTTTGTGAAGTCCGATGTAGCTAAGACCGGTGCTTGGCACATTGCTTCTTTAAGATGTTCGAAGGCTTTTGTTGCTTCTAGAGTCCATGAAAATGCATCTCTCTTCAATAATGTTGTTAGATGTGCTGCTATTCTCTCATAATTCTTAACAAACTTACGATAATACCCTGTCAACCCGAGAAATCCTCGTAGATGCTTTATGGATGTGGGGATTTTCCATTCCTTAATGGCTTTAATTTTGCTAGGGTCTACCTTAACTCCTTCATGAGATACAATATGACCGAGATATTCCACCTCTTGTACTCTAAAGAAACATTTGGATCTTTTTGCATATAATTGTTTCTCCTCCAATAGTTGTAGCACCCTGTCAACATGTTCAACATGATCCTTCCAAGACTTGCTGTAGATTAGTATATCATCAAAAAATACTAACACAAATTTTCTAAGGAAGGGTTTGAAAATGGAATTCATCAAACCTTGAAATGTAGAAGGTGCATTGGTAAGGCCAAAAGGCATGACCAAAAATTCATAATGAACCTCATGAGTTCTAAATTATTTTTTTGAAATGTCTTCAGTCTTCATTTTGATTTGATGATATCCTGAACGAAGATCCAACTTGGTGAATTAAATTGATCCATGCAATTCATCCAGTAATTCATCAATGACAGGAATGGGAAACTTATCTTTAATAGTGAGCTTGTTGAGCTCCCTATAATCCGGACACATGCGCCATGATCCATCCTTCTTGTGCACCAATACTACTGGAGTAGAGAAAGAACTTTGACTAGGTTGAATTATACTAGCCTCTAGCATTTCTACAACCATACGTTCAATTTCACTCTTTTGGCCATAGGGATATCTGTATGGCCTTATGTTTGGAGGAACACTTCCTGGAATCAGATGAATAGCATGATCATGATCATGAATAGGTGGGAGACCTTTGGGAGTCTCAAATACCTTGGAATGATTGTCCAAGAATTTTTGGAGATATGGAGAAATAGATGATTTCGATGTGGAAACATCTAGCGAACATAATTGTGCAATTACACCTCTTTGTTCCTTTTTTAGAAGCTTGGTCATACCATTAGAGCTAATTATCTTTCCTGGTTTCCTTGCAATACCCCTTAATTCAACTTCCTTTCCTTCAGCAGAAAATTTCATGAAAAGTTCTTGAAAATTAAAAGCTATTGTACCCAAGGATTGTAGCCATGGGACTACTAGTACAACATCAACAGTTCCCATTGGAATGGAAAGCATTGGGCTAGTCAATACATATTCTCCCATGGATAGCTTGATATTATGGCACTTTCTAGAGCAATTTATTGTTCCTCCATTTGCAACCATCACTTGACACTCTGGTGCTGGATATAGGAAGCAATTCAATTCTTTTGCTACCTTACAATGAATAAAATTGTGGGTACTTCCTGAATCAATCAACACTATTACCTTTTTTTTCTTCATTTTTCCTTCTATCTTGATGGTTTGAGGAGTGGTAATTTCAGCCAATGCATTACAAGATATGTTCGGATTCATTTCTTCTTTATCTAGGCATTTTTCCTGGAGTATATTCTCTTATTTTGACCTTTCTTGCTCCTTTTCTTCTTCCTCTTCACAATCTATGTAGAATAATTTCTTCTCAGCACACTTATGACTTTTAGTGTATTTGCTATCACAACTGTAACAAAGCCCTTTTGCTATTTTTTCTTCCAATTGTTGTGGTGTCAACCTTATAGGTTGTGGAAGACTAGGGGCAACAACATTTCCATCTTTATAGTTGTGAGTGGTATGCTTTCTGGTTGCCATAATTTTGGTTTCCATTTTTCTTGCTAACCCGAATGCCTTCTCTAATGAATCAGGTTCCCAAAGGTGAACATCATGTTGGATATTATCCTTTAAAGTCCCTATGAACACATCAATCCTATGATCCTCTTGAATATTTTTTGCCCTTATGTTCAATTTTTGGAACTCCTCAATGTGCTCCATTATTGAACCCTTTTGTTTGAGAATTATCAATTGGTTAAAAAAAGTGTTGCTTTTTGTATCCTCATAATGTGTTTTCAATTCTTCCGTAAAAATTGCCCAAGTGATAATTTCTTTACGAGAGCAAAGCCATTGATACCATACAAACTGATTTGGTTCCAAACATAAGATTGCAATATGTACCTTTTGTGTGTTTTTCACATTATTGAGATCGAAAAATTGCTCCATCTGTAATATCCATGTTGTGGGATCCTTGCCATAAAACTTCCTCATATAAATTTTTGGAATATGGTTTGTCTTCAATCCAACATTAGAGTCTATGAAATCATGATTAACATTTCTTTTGTTTGCATCATGAGTTTCCTTTACTACCCTTTCACCATTAGTAAGTATTTCTTGTACAAAATTTGTCAAATTTGTCTTCAAATCTACCATCCATGTCTTCAAATTTGTATTCAAATCTATCTTCAAATTGTCCATCTTAGCTTCCATGCCATTCATCTTAGCTTCCACACCATTTATCTTAGCTTCTGTTAGCTTTTATGAGAGTGACATTTGTTGCACTTGGTCTTGTAATTTTGATATATCATGTAGCATTTCTTCCTCTTCTTCATGAATCATGCTAGAGCTTTCAGGTTGCTTACTAGGTGTTTTCATTTTCTTTCCTTGGGGCATCAGCTACCGATAATAATGCTCTACAATTCCCTTTGAATTCATTCAAAATAATTTTTCAAACCAAGCTTAAGAAAAAATTTAAAAAATCTACACTCCTTTTTTCACTTTGTAGGAGCTCGATGTTGCCTCCGATTTATCTCTGTAATTTCAGATCATCCAGTTCTAAAATTGCGACCTACAGTAGCCCTCTGTGTCTTCTTTCCAATGCGACTAGTCTGATCCAAATTGGATTCTCCAAGGAAGAGTTATGCCAAATGTCCCACAATGACGTGATTATAGACTAGTTCAGTAGAGCAAACTTGTACGACGTGCCACATGTCCCTGTTTTGACCTTTGGCTCTAAAAAATATATACAAGAAACTACAATCCATCCTCTTTTTGTACCTTCTTATGAAATTTCAATCCGATGCTCAAAGAGAAAGTTATGACGATTTTCTCCAGGTCACCTGTTTGGAATGTAATTCAGGGGTCTGCAAAAAGACCAAATTCCTCAGATCATATCTCCTCAAATATAGCACGAAAAGCTTTGAAATTCGAATCCAATGTTCAGTACGATTTCGTATCAAATGTGTTTTTTTTTTTGCTTCTGAAACGTCACAGAAAAAAGTTATAGCGAAAATGCCACGATGACCTATTTGGAGCAGCGAAACCCTAGAATCCAAAAGCTCTGATACCAAATGTTATGAAACTAGCTGACAAAAATATAGAAAAGATAGATCAACACCTTAGAATTCAGCCTCTTCGAGAGGGCAACCTCCTTTACATTACACAAATGAATGATTCTTTGATGATTCAAATGACAAAACCTCCTTTCTATATATAGGAGTCTAAAGAGTCACAATATAACCCAACCGACTTAAAAATAATAATAATATAAAGGTACAAAAATAACAATAGAGGGATTATATGGGGCACAGTAATAACAATATGGGGACAATAGGGGCACAACAATATTAATAAGGGATACAACTACAATAGTAATGGGGTAATCATTAGTATTATAGGGACCTAACAACAAAAGTCAAAAATGCAAAAGTGTTGTTCAATCGATTAAACAACAATCGTTAAATCGTTTGAACAACAAAAGTCAAAAAGTGTTGTTCAATTGATTGAACATAAATAGTTTAATCGTTTAAACAATGAAAATAAAAATAAAAATGCAAATTTTTTGTTCAATCGATTGAACAACAAAATTGAAAATAAAAACATGCAAAAGTGTTGTTCAATCAATTGAACAACAATCGTTCAATCGTTTGAACAAAAAAAATAAAAAAGTGTTGTTCAATCGATTTAACAATAATCATTCAATCGTTTGAACAACAAAAATACAAATAAAAACGCAAAAATGTTGTTCAATCGGTTGAATAGCAATCGTTCAATCATTTAAATAGAAAAAATAAAAAAATGCAAAAGTGATGTTCAATCGATTGAATAGTAATCGTTCAATCATTTAAACAACAAAATCGAAAAAAAAAACACATTAAAGTGTTGTTCAATCGATTGAACAACAATCGTTCAAATTATTGAACAACAAACATGCAAAAAGTGTTGTTCAATTGATTGAACAACAATCATTCAATCGATTGAACAACAAAACGCACAAAGTGTCATTCAATCAATTGAACAACAATCGTTTAATCATTTGAACAAAAAAAAAAAACGCAAAAGTGTTGTTCAATCGATTGAACAACATTTGTTCAATCATTTGAACAGCAAAAATAAAAAACGCAAAAGTGTTCAATCGATTGAACAACAATCATTCAATCATTTGAACATCAAAATCGAAAAGAAAAACACGCAAAAGTGTTATTCAATTGATTAAACAACAATCGTTTAATCGTTTGAACAACAAGAGAAAAACATGCAAAAGTGTTGTTCAATCGATTGAACAACAATCATTCAATCGTTTGAATAACAAAATTAAAAAACGCAAAAGTGTTGTTCAATCGATTAAACAACAATCTTTCGATCATTTGAACAGCAAAAATAAAAAAACACAAAAGTTTTGTTCAATCGATTGAACAACAATTTTTCAATCGTTTGAACAACAAAAATAAAAAAACGTAAAAGTGTTGTTTAATTAATTGAACAACAATTGTTTAATCGTTTGAATAGCAAAATCGAAACGAAAAACATGCAAAAGTGTTGTTCAATCGATTGAACAACAATCATTCAAATGATTGAACAACAAACATGCAAAAAAGTGATGTTCAATTGATTGAACAACAATTGTTCAATCAATTGAATAGAAAAATGCACAAAGTGTTGTTCTATTGATTGAACAACGCTCGTTCAATAATTTGAACAAAAAAAATAAAAAAACGCAAAAGTGTTGTTCAAATGAATGAACAAAAAACACGCAAAACATGTTGTTCAATTGATTGAATATCAAAACGCATAAAGTGTTGTTCAATTGATTGAACAATAATCGTTTCATCGATTGAACAGCAAAACACACAAAGTGTTTTTCAATTGATTGAATAACAATCGTTCAATCAATTGAACAACACTTACTAAACACACCCAAAGACAAATCCGATATGTTCGTTCTACGGAACAACAGTTGTTCAATCGCAACGGAGCGAAAACTACAACTTTGAAGGAAGCGACACCTAAAATGCAAAAACATAAGATAAATCAAAAAAGAAACAACACTTTATTTAAAAACAATAAATAAGTTAATTAATTAGGTTACAACACCTATGATGTTATTTCCTAAGGGAATATCAATCTGTCAATGGAAAAGAAATGATCTCTTAGAAAAATATTTTGGCAGTAGTGACATGAATCTTAAAATGGAAATAAATTCTCCATTTTTTTTGTTATGAATCCGTTAGGTAATGAATTGGATGAAATTCCCTTGTTTCATTAACATTTATTTCAAGAATCGCTCGTTCATAAATTGACTTCTTTTATTCTCCTAGAACTTGCAAAAAAATGAATGTCTACCTACAATAAAACATGAAATCATGGAAGAAGAGAGGTGATTGAGCTCTAATCATCCAAGACATATGAAAAAAATAACAAGTAGCTACTCTGTAAAACAAATCCATGGAAAAAAATAAGAAAGTAAAATTAATTTATTACCTGCGGGAGAGCAGTGACCAATCATACTAACCTGCAATGTTTTAATAATAACTCCTTTTTTTTTTTGTTCGATTTGAGTGATTACAAAGCCAAATGAGAGATTCTTCAAAGGTATATCACCAATAGAAACGGGTTTTGAAAAATCCATGATATAATATGTCAATTTTACTTAGAACAACCTGCATAACAGAGTCATTTTTGATTTCCCAACTTAGACCAATAGTGGATATTTTAAGCATAGCTTTTTCATTTGATGACGGATTGAGATGATTCAAATTGGAAATAAAATTAGATTCATTTATTTATCTATAATAGAAACATGTTTTGAAGACAATAAGAATTTATGGGTCAAATATGCAAGTGAACAGTTGGAAAAACAGAGTTTTAAAAGTGCCAATTTACGATAGACAGTCAGTATTTTGGTCATAACTTCCTCATACGATATCAAAATTGTGTGATTCAAATTTCTTTGTAAACTATATTAATAGGGTAATATACCATAAAAACAGGTTTTAAAGTTCTAGTCATTTAGACCTCCAAAAACTGACTGTCCCAACTCTGTTCCTGAGCGCCTACTAGACACCCTGTCAATGTTTTGGTTATAACATTTTCGTTTCAAATCCAAATGGAGTGATTAAAATTGGGTTGGAAATTAGACATCAAGGGATACTTAGGATAGAAATAGTTTGTAAAAATATTCCCTTTTGTCACCTCAAAACATGACTGTCCCGACTTTGTTTTCAAAATTTTCATCAAGTCCACAAACAAAAAAATATGATATTCAAGAAATTTTTTCCAAATTGGTGATAAAAATGAATATGAGTGTTTGTAAAACTGTTATTTTAAATATAATACATCTACATACACAAATAAATCAAAACATTTATCACTGATGTTGATTTCCACAATGTGTTGCAACAAAAACAACTATTTTTACATATAAAAAAATGTATTTATTTATGCCCTTATTTATTTTATTTCCTACACGAACCTACTATACTTTGAAAAATGAATATTCTTACGTATAAGAGTACTTCCAGTGGAGCCATTTTCGAAATAAGGTCTCAAGTATATACATACCAAAATTTGAAAAATGCATGTTAATAAATAGTAGGGTATGAGAAGCCAACTTCCCTTGAAAAGATGGTGTCAAAAATTGTGGAAGTATGGAGTGATGCTGCAAACAAATAATGGAGTGAAACCAATCTTCAATACATCATTTACTTTCTTGATTTCCCATAGCCATCACACCATGAAGTTCTTGAGTTTTTAAAACAGCTTGTTGATGCTGACTAGAAGAAAACTCATTTTCTTCCATAACTTCTACAATTTTCAGATTTGAAACATTCTCAATTTCAATATAAGTTTTCTGCAATGGTGCATGTGAGATAGAATGGATGGAAGGGTAAGTAAATTTTTTAGTTCAACACTGTAAGCATGTTGTACTGGTTTATTATGGTGAGGGTGTGGAATGAGTTGAGCAGGGGATTGTGTAGGGCATGGAGCATTTTGATGATGTAGTTGATTGGGTTATGTGGATGGTTTTGATAGACAAGAAAGATGTTGTTGAAAAGTTGGAAAAGAATATGGATGATGTTCTTGTGTTACAAGATGTGGTAGAGTATCCATGTAATCATAAGATGAACCATGCCAAACTTGTAGACAAGATTGGTGAGTGTTATATTGAGGTTGAGATGGTTTCCCTAATACATGAGTATTCCATAATGGATTATGCAAGTAATAAAATGGAGAGGAATTGTTTTGAACCATACATGTAGGCCACGATTTCCATGGTTTTGACCTTGTTGTAGCTTCCCCGTCTCTTTGATATGCTACTTCCATCCTAGATAAGGAAGAGTGACTATCTATGGGATGCTCCTTTCGGTGATGAGGGAAAAACACTTCATCAAATTCTGCTTGATTTTTCACAACCTGCAAAACATGCAATTATGAATTTAGAGAGCTAATAAAATCATATTTAAAATTTTCGAATAAAGCATTGATTTCAACTCTTATGTCTCATGTTCTTGTAGTAAATTTGGAAAAGAAAGAAGAAACTTCTCTAAAATTCTTACCAGCCTTAGAGATTCCTCTTGAATACCTTATGCATAAATCACAAACATCATCATATGATAGCTGAAAAACATCACCTTTTCCTATCAGATTTAAGATTTCTAAAAATTCATCTTTGATTTCGTTAAGAATGAGTGTTTTTAAGATCTCTTTTTTCAAATGCTTATGCTTTGATTTTTGAAAGTTGTATTTAAATCACTCTACATATTTCTCCAAGATTTCATCTTTCCCTTGTATCATACTCAAAATATCTTCAATGGCCTTGCAATAGTCTTGATACCTTTTCATGAATACATTCTTCATGTCCTTCCATGTTTGAATGCAGTTCCCACCAAGGCTCATGAACCATTAGAAAGTTTCTCCTTTTAGAGTAAGAGGAAACACTTTCAACCTTTGATCATTAGTACAATAATCATATCCTCTACAAAGTGCTTCAAACTCAAATAAGAATGTGTCTGGATCTTCATTTTCCAAACCATGAAAATTTGGTAGAGCAGATAGGGGAATTATGTGCATTTGTGTCACTCCTCCTAGATCTTTGATAGGCAATTAAAAAGTAGAAATGTGAGTCATTTCTTACCATAATAGAAGATGTTCTTTAAGTGTTGATTTGAGGTCCTCTTTCAAATGTTCCTATCAATTGGTTAGTGAAATGGGTGGTGCTTACATCACCACTTGAGTGGAATCATGAGATTTTTTTCAAAATTCCACCTCTAAAATTCCTACTTCTATCAGTGCATGCTATATGACCTAAGCCTGACTACTGAGAGTAGACCCATCACTAGTTACCTAGGACACACATGTAGGTTCTTACCTTTCGTCTTCAATATCTAGCTCTCACGAAGTCAGGTATGCATCTACAACCAAATATTAGTGTGGTAGTGAAATTTGATTGCCTCCCCAGCAACGATGCCAAAATCTTAGGTAAAATTAATTGCTTGATAAATAAATAAAACAACTAATCACCTAGACACTAATTATCAACCCGAGCAACGTCTTTTTATTTCAACGAAATTAGAAAAATATATGCATAAAAATACCAACAACTAACACTGGTTCTATATGATTATATTCTATATTATCAAACACATTCAACAAGAAATAAAATGTAAGACTTGAATAATAAACAAATTAAAAAAAAGAAAGTAAATGACATGAAAAACAATTATGCTAATCACACAACTTGAATCATTGCTAAATTAAACCACACATTGCTGAATTGGAAATTTAATCTATTGCACCCAACATAATTCAAATGTTAATCTAGAGCATTTAATTAAATGAAATCTAGAAATTGGGTGAAACAACAAATCTGGAAAATGCAGCAAACAACAAATTAGTTAAAAGAAAGGAAATCTACTTCAAGGAATGACAATTGAAATTCAAATAAAAAAACACATAACTACACTAATTTACATGTTCAAGGCAGCACCTCATCCAAGGTAGTGGGCCCAATTGCCCAAGACTCAGTTCCGCCTTGAGAAATAACTCAGATCATATTACAAATAATGGATGTAGAACTCAATGGATAACTTCCTTCATTAAAAGATATGAGAGAAACAATTACAGCATAATGAAGCTCTTAACTTTCCCCCAAATTCAACAATTGTTCATCCTCTAATCTCTCATCTCTTATCTCTTCTCCTACATCCTATCTAACAATTTTCCATCTCCTATCTCCTAATTATCCCTCCATTATCCCTCTCATTATCCTCTAATTCTCCTTCTCTCTTTGATCTATGTTTTCGTTTAAATACATAGAGCAAAGGGAAGTTACAACAAAGCTGATTACAAAATGATTTCCATTACAATTTCAGATTGATTACATAATCTTAATAAACGAGATCAAATCTGAAATATCTTCTCATCATGATTCAGTTGGAACAAGTCGGATCTGGTATTGCAATTGGAAGAATTTGGAAAGTCGCTGCAACAACAAATCAGAGAAAATTATATTCGAAGAACCTTCTTTTGCTTTAATACACACCAAATTTAGGAAAACTGCTCGTCATATAAACTAATTCAGTCCGTTCTGGCCAAAACCCATGTTTTAGATTTTCTAAATTCTCCTTCATTTGTCCGAAACGTCCAATGCAAAACTGTCACTTCTTATTCCAGTGAATTTCGGAGTTGGAATATTTAATTATGAGCTGGAGATCAAATTTGCAATTTGTAAAAGATCTTGGAGGCTAAAATCATGAGTGATGTTACAACAAATCCATTGATAAGCCATCATTGGTAAAATCATGCATAATAATAATCAATTTATTAAAAATAAAGGAGAAAAAAGAATATTTATCCATAAGAGCATAAATAATTATAAAATGGAATTATATGATAAATTATGATAAATGATGTGATAAAGAAGGGTAGAAATGGATGAAATAGGCTTTAAAAAGTGATAATAATAATGACAAATTAGTGGCCCAACAGCGGGTGCAGTCTACTCCTTTCTACACACATTGGAAAGATGCAGTTGCAATATGTCTGTCAGCCTATCTAATACTGGAATGGACAGCTTATATCAATAATTAAAAGCTCTCTGGGATTATTCTTTCGAATGTTGAAGACTGCCTTGTATGGGTCGGTGGATCAAAATTAGACACAATCATTGTTAAAGAGGCTTACTCCCTCATTACTCGGCCTCCTTACCTGATTTTTTTGCACCCGTAGTTGGCTAGGACCTGGAAATGAAATTTCCCCCTCAAGCTGAAATGTTTTTCCTGGGTTGCGGTCCACAATCACATCCTCACTTGGGAGAACCTTGTCAAGAGGGGTTTCTGAGATTGAGGATGATATTATCTCTACAATACACATGGTGAGGACATTAACCACCCTTTCCTCCACTATCCCTTTACCACAACGGTTTGGATCGAGATATTTCACACGATTGAGGAGCCACCATCCTGGGACTATACCGATATTGTCTCTTGTTTACGCAGTTGGACCGCAAACCCTCATCTCCATCGAGCACTGGTTTTATTCATCATATGGGGCATATGGCAGACTTAGAACGCTCTTATATTTGACAATGAGGAACCCCAAATCTGGCGTACATGCTGCAAGATTATTAATTTTCACCAAAATATTGTGCACCTTCAACTCCAACTCTCATGAACATCCCTCCACCTTGCAACATTTGGGAAACATTCCCTGTAGGTTTCTTCGATGGGTCTTCTTCATTCAATTTATATGGATGTGACATGGCTATTTTCATAAATGTTATACATTCTTATCTTTTCCACTGGCATGGTGGGACTGGAACCAACACAAGAGCATAATTATTTTCCATATGGGGAGTTCTTCATTATGCTAATTGGCTCGGACTTCAGGAGATCAAGATTTTTGGAGACTCCAAAGCTGTCACTAATTGGGCTAATGGGCATGGCTCACTGCACTCTCCTCCTCTTAACAACTGGAAAACCAACATTAAAACAATGATTAAAGTACCACACTGGTTGGTTCGAAACGCGTCGACAAATGGTTTCTCATGTGATTTTCGCCGAAAAATCTATCATAAAAATGATTAAAGTATTCTAGTCCATCGACATTTCCCATATATATAGGAGACAAAACGGGATTGCATATCGACTATCAAAAGAAGGATGCACAAGAGACCCCAACCAAATATATTATCAATCCTTCCTGCATAAATGTCTGCTTGAGTCGGGCCATATTGAGCTTTACATCGCTTTGTCTGGACATGAATGCAAGGTTTAGGTGCTTGGTATTGAGATATATATCTCAACCATTGGATGACAGACTCAATGCATAATCGAGCTATATGGATAAGAGGGAAAATGTGTCTGCCCATGACAGACCCACAGCTGGCTAAAAGAAGATCGGGATCCCTCCACAAACATACCAGAGATATGAGGCAGAGCATACTTTTTTTTAGGAGGCAGAGGATGATGAAGTAAAGGTCCCTTACAATCATCTCACTAAGGGTCTAATTATCACAGGGTTGTGGATTTCCACTCTCTTCACAGGGGATACAAACATACACTGAGGATATAGATTATATGATTTATGTAACACACAGGGAGAGCCTTGTAGAACATCATTTTAAAAAATGTAATGAGTAAAAATGGATCCCCATATCCAAGCAACAATGTATTTCTCTTACTATCCAGTAATAGAAACATGTTTTCTGTTGAAAAAAAAGAAGAATGTTCCCATAGATGACTTAAGCTTTCGTGGTTTGGGCATCTTTGACGGATTGGTATGGCTCGGTTGGAGCAATTATCACTTCATCTCCCTTCCTCCTACCTTTTCATTTAGAATTATAAGAGTTCTAGAACTTCAGAGTCTTAATTTATGACCTCCTCATAGAGTTCTTCAATTCTAAATTCGATTCTATTGATAAGGTCGGTAACTCTAAATTTTTAAGAAATATTTCCCCACCCTCACATTAGATCATGTAGTCAGTTTGTCATGGTTCACAAATTATGTGCATTCACAACGGTTATATTCAAGAAATTAGTTCATAAATATTAACTAATGAATCATGTTCATTGTAGATACCTTCACATTTGTGTGAGTTTAACATTGATGCGAGAGAAGAGGGTGCATCTTCTAGTTCTTCAAGCAATTCCTAGCTTGATAATCTTCAACATTCCACAGGGAGCTTGATGAAATACTTGAATAATATAGTGTTGAAAAATCTAATAATTCCACAATCACTTCCATTAGTTTTCTACATTATCTTAAAATGGCATTACGTTGAAAATTGAGTTGGGCGTGCAATCTTACGGTTTTGAGTTTTGAAAATTCAGCAAAAAATGGGCCGTTTCTTAGCAAACTTGCAAAGCTTCAACTCAGGGTTTGAGTTTCCATTCGAGACTGGAGGTGATGTTAGGAGTGAGACCAAATCAATTCAAATTTCTTAGTGTCTATGGTATTCACAACCCATGGTTTTGGGTTAATGATATTATAATGAAATATTTGTATATATAGGGGTGTGAGTAAGAAAAGAAATGTATGGGTGAGAAAGAATGAAACAAGTGAAATGTATAGAGATTTTCATTTTGATGATAAAAATATACTAAATCATTTCACCGTGGTTTTTCCCCAAATTGGAGTCACGTAAATCTCATGTTCTGTCTTTTGTGGGTTATTTCTTGTTTCAGTGTAGGATTTTTTTATTTTTCGATTAAATAATTTTTTTGTTGTTTTTATTAACAATTGGTATTAGAGCAAGGTTGTTCTATTTAATTTTTGGTGTATGTTAGGTTATTTTTTCGAATAATTATGACCATGGAGATAATGACATTAAGTGATGTGGAGAAATTAAATGGGGCTATTTTTTTCCTACGTGTTAGCCTCCTGCTGCAGCAGGTTAATCATCTTTCATGATCGACAGTTTTACATGCCAAATATGTCGTGCTATGCATGCTGCAATGCTCCATATTTGCTACAGATGGCCAAAGAGTATCCATGAGAGTAGGCTGGTCTAAAGGCCACTGCTGTGTTCCAGTTTTGATAAAGCAATCCATTTTTGCTTTGAGGCAGTTTTTTAGTTGGAGGCACTCAGGCTGGAGTTCACTAACATCTCTCTTTTTCTCATCACCCTTATTATGTAACTCCCTATTAGTTTTTCCCTCCCCCTATTAAAACCATGTATATAAATCCCCCTATGTAAATACCCCTTCCTGGCACTATAGCCATAATTCTACTAAGTCCGGGAAATCTCAGTCCATCTGGGACTGTTTTTAGCCCATCCGCGTCATTGAGGAACTAGTTTGACATCTGGTCAGCTAGTAACCTTTTCCTTATCCCAAAAAACCCATGTTTTCACCTTCCCCTTGTAAAACTTCACCTTAACGCTGTAAAAAAACCCACATTCCGCCCCTAACCCAAAGACCCTGCGCATAATTATTAACCCGCGCCTTTATTTAACCCCGCAAACCAGTTTTCCTAAGTCTATAACCCCCCCGCGCACATTAAACTCGGAATATTCCTGTGAATATTCCCGCCCGTTAACCCCCTGTCCCGTCACGTTCGCCGCCAATCGTCCGATCCACAACCCCGCAGATCAACGGCTGGCGGGCATCCTTATCCCCGACGCGCCCGACCTTTAACGTCTGGGAGTTCAGCGGTTTTGCCGTCGTACCCCCGCCACGCGTCAGGCGCCGGGCTGTGGCGGAGCCCCTCCCTCTGAAACTGCCATCCCCCATAAGCGGTGCGCCACATACCGCTTACCGCCCGGTGACGTCACCAGCCCACGTCACCCCTGCACAGTCAACAACCCACGTCACCCCCCCTGTACAGTCATCCAATGAGTCACCCGCCTGCGTGGCCTCCTGCCACGTCACTGCCACGTGTCCCGCCACTGTACCTGCCACATCATCATCCGTACGTGATGACGTCATCTCGCCACGTCGCCATGCTGACGTCACCCGCCGTGCAATGCTGACGTCATCAGCCCTT
This sequence comes from Pinus tabuliformis, assembly GCA_031772625.1. Lineage (NCBI taxonomy): Eukaryota > Viridiplantae > Streptophyta > Pinopsida > Pinales > Pinaceae > Pinus > Pinus tabuliformis. The sequence goes on from CM062816.1 coordinate 1,524,894,611, forward strand.
TTTGGACGCAGAGGCGTGAAAATCGCACTTCGGAGCCCCGGAATCGAATTCTGAGGCAGTTTTTGATGAGCGATATCGCAGGATTTTTTGGGCCAGAATGGAGAATCTTCAGGGAATCTTTAAGGAATCTTTGCCCCAGGAAGCCCAAAAAGGCGCAGAAATGATCCATTTTCTTCACAGAGCATACCAAAATGATCAGAAGACAATTCCAGATGATACAGAGGCCGAACAACGGCCATTTACTGGTGATTAGACACGCAGCATAGCAGATCAGCAGCCCAGATTTTGTCAGAGAGTATCAGTGGAAGAAAGGACGCCAGAAAGAATTAGTCATGATTTTTTTAGGGGCCCGAGGCACCTGAACATTGATGAAGCCCCCAGAAAATCAAATCGATAAGCATCAGCCCATCCTTGCTTTCAAATCACCGTCAAAACATTTAAGGCACCAGGACAGCAAGAAAGCATAAAACCATACCCATTTATTGCAGAAAGCACTGCAGCAAGCCACCGAGGACAGCATCATTCATTTAGTTTTGACACATCGGCCCTGAGCACGGCCCAAGACATTCTTTGCATTCATTTCTAGATAGGATTAGGTCAAGTAGTCATTTTTATGACCTAATTAGGTCAAAATGTAATAAAGGAAACTCTACAGAGAGTTTTGCCCTATATATACCACCCTATGTATAGTTTTAAGGGTTGGTCAATTGAGATTTTCACTAGAGACTCACTGTGTATATCTGAACGTTTCTGTAATCAAAGATTGCTTAAATCTTGGAGAGTGAACTGTTTGTTGTCGATGAATGTGTCGAAGAGTTGGAGATGGAATTCCTGGGCTGCGGCCTGAAGCAATAAGTGCCTCTTATCTCTGTTTATGTGTTTGCCATTATCTAAATAGCAGGAAGAAAGAATAGCCTAGAATTAGTTAAATACTCTCTATGCTCAATTCCTGTTGTTTCTTGATGTTTTCTTCTGAATGAATTGGTTATGAACATTGAATTCCTTCTGGCTCATGTTTACCCCAGTTCACCTGTGTTGGCCAATTATCTAGGGATTCTTAACTGCTCCTAGGTAGCGCCTTGTTGTTTCCTCTGCTAATCTGTTGGAGAGATTCTTAACTGCCTCTCTTTCTTTAGCATTCTTGCCATCCCTTGAACCTGAAAGTTGCTTCTGCCTCAGTTATCTCGCTCCATTTTCCCCTCACTGTTATTAAAGAAAAACACCAGCAGTTCCCCTCCTCGACTCCACGCCCAATGGTTTGAAACATTCAGACTATACTCAGCCTCTCTACCTGAAAGTGTCAGTTTTCCCGCCAAAACTCAATCAAACCCCTGTGCATCATATCTAGCCTAAAATCACCCCTTTCAACAAAGCTAAATCATAAAGAGAGAGCCCTCTCTGACTGCAGGCAGGCTAGGGCCTGCAGTCCAAAGTTGGTTTGTGGTTACCTCGGCCGTATCCCTTTGGGAGTCAAAAGGGACAACCTGAGTGATAACACTACGGAAGGTGCAGATGGAGGACATACTGATTTTAAAGAATCAATATTTTCCAATTGAGGGAGAAGTGAAGAATCCCTCATCAATGACAAAGGAAGAGTGGAATAAGTTGGATAGAAAGAACATCGCCACAATTCATCAGTATTTAGAAAATAATGTATATTTTAATGTTGTTGGAGAAAAGATGACAGAAGGGTTGTGGAAAAAGCTGCATGATTTATATGATAAGAACATGACATTGAACAAAGTCTTCTTGATGAAGAAGTTGTATAATCTCAAGGTGAAGGAAGGTGAGACTATTGTTGTATCTTCTAAAAGTGATGTTTTATTAATTGTTTCAGTAGAAGAAACATGTTTATATATTTCTAGCGTTAACTTTAATTGGGTTCTTGCCTCTAGAGCATCTCACCATGTGATGCCATGTAAAAATAATTTTGTTACATATAAATAAGTTGATCATGGTAAAGTACATTTAGGGAATAATCAATTTTTTAATATTGTTAGAAAGGGAGATGTCTGAATCAACACAAAGGATGAACAATGTATCTTTTTGAAATAGGTTATACATGTCCCAAATATGCGTATGAGTTTGATCTATACGGGATGATTGGATAATGAATGCTGCTCCACAACCTTTGGGAAAGGTGGTTGTAAAATTACTAAAGGGTCATTGGTGCTGGCTAAAGGATCCAATACAGGAACCTTTTATACAATGAAAGAAACAACCGAGATATCAGATACACTTGTTGTTGCAAAAGAATAAAAATATGTGGAGTTATGGCATAACGGCTTGGGCCACATGAGTGAAAAGGGGCTAAAATTTCTTGTTGGTAAAAATCTAATTCTAGGTTTGAAATTCTATGAAATTGATCTTTGTGAACATTGTATTTGTTGTAAGCAAAGAAGGGTTTCTTTTATCAAAGGTGGTCATGAAAGGAAAATAAATTTGTTAGAATTAATACACTATGATGTGTTTGGGCCACTAAATATTGTGTCTTTAGGAGGAGCTTCATATTTTGTTACATTCATAGATGATGCATCTAGGAAGTTTGGGCCTACCCTATGAAAAGTCAAGGTAATATGTTTGATATATTTCATAAGTTTCATGTTGTTGTTGAAAGGGAGACTAATAAATTGCTCAAGTGTTTGATAATAGATAATGGTCGGGAGTATTGCTCCAATTCATTCAAGATTATTGCAATAAGTTTGGCATTAAACATGAGAAGACTATGCCTGGTATTCCACAATAAAATGGTACTGTAGAAACGATGAACCACATTATTATGGAGAAGGTGATGAGTATGTTGTTGAATTCTAGATTGGAAAAACCTTTTAGGGAAGAAGCAGTAAGGAAAACTTGTTACCTCATCGATCACTCATCTTCTACATTCCTAGATGGTGGTATTCCTAATGAAGTTTGGACAAGTAAAAAGGTAAATTATTCTCACCTAATTTATTTTTGGATGTCAAGCATTTATGCATATTCCCAAAGATCATAGAATCAAATTAGATGACGCGGATGGTGAGTTTCGTTCTTGTCTATGGGATCCAATTAATCACAAAATTGTTAGAAGTAGGGATGCAATATTTAATGAATTTGAGATGTATAAAAGTATGCAAATGAAACAAAGGTCAAGAAAATTGTTGACAACTTTATAGAACAACAAGAAAATATCCTACCATTTGAAGAATCTGAGTAGCAAACTAAAGAATAGGATGGACAACAAGAAGAAGAAAACTCGTCGTAGCCATTACAAGAGATTCAAGTGGAAAAATCACCACCACAGTTGGTTCGCAGGTCTATTAGGCCTCAAACGTAGTCACAAAAGTATCCACCCTCAAATTACATTTTTCTAACTGATGAAGGTGAGCCTAATTGTTTTCAAGGAGCTTGTGAATTAGAAAGTATAGAAAAGTGGAAGAAAGTAATGGAGGATGAAATGGAATCTTTGTTGAAAAATAAAACTTGGGAGCTAGTGAAGCTTCGAAAAGGAAGAAATTCCCTACAAAACAAATGGGTATACTAGATTAAACACGAGGGTGAGGATAAGAAGGAAAGACACAAATCAAGGCTAGTGTTGAAGGTATTTGCACAAAATGAAGGTATTGACTTTACAAAAAAAAATCACCTATTGTTAAAATGTCTTCCATAAGAATTATTCTTGGTCTTGTTGTTGCTTTAGACTTGGAATGTGAACAATAGATGTGAATACCACTTTTCTTCATGGAGAATTGAACGAATAAATTGATATGGAACAATCATAAGGATTCAATGTGAAAGTTAAAGAAGATCTTGTCTACATGTTGAAAAATAGCCTTTATGGGTTGAAACAGGCACCTTGCCAATGGTATAAGAAATTTGATTCATTTATGCTAGAGCATGGCTTCAAAATATTAGAGGCTAATCATTGTGTCTACATCAAGAGGTATGACAAAGAAAGGTATATTATACTATTGTTGTATGTGGATGATATACTAGTTGTTGGACATGATAAGAACATGATTAATAAGTTGAAGAAGGACTTGATCAATAAATTTGCAATGAAATATCTAGGTCTAGCACAACAAATATTGGGCATGAGGATTATATTTGATACAAAGAACATAAATTTATGTCTGTCATAAGAAAAATACATTGAAAAGGTGTTATATAGGTTCAATATGAAGAACACCAAACAAATTGGTATACCCCTAGCATCACACTTCAAACTTTGTGCTTACTTGTGCCCTTATGATGACAAGAAGGAGGAAATGAGTAAAATCCCTTATGATTAATCCATTGGTAACTTGATGTATGACATGGTATGTACTCATCCAGATATTGCACATTCAATGGTAGTAGTGAGCAGGTTCCTTGCAAATCTTAACAAACAACATTGGCAAGCAGTAAAGTGGATTTTGAGGTATCTCAAGAGTGCTAGTAATTATTGTTTATGTTTTGGTAATAAAATGTTGTTCTTTAAGGTTATACATATGAAAACATGACTGGAGATGTGGATACTAGAAAATACACCACTGGTTATTTATGTACTTTTGCAGGAGCAACAATATCCTGGATGTCTAGATTGCAGAAAGTAGTGGCCCTCTCCAAAACAGAGGCAGAAAACATTGCTACCATAGAATCTTGCAAAGAGATGTTGTGGATGCAACAATTTTTTTGGAGAGTTGGGAATAAAGCAAGATAAATATTTGTTGCATTTTGATAGTAAAAGTGCTATTCATTTAGAAAAAGACCTAGCATATCATTCTAAGACAAAGCACATTGATGTTCAATATCATTGGATCCTTTTAGTGTTAAATGATGGGCTACTACAATTGGAGAAAATACACACTATAAAAAATCTAGCTGATATGTTAACAAAGACTTTTCCAAGGGATAAACAAGAACTTTGTAGAACCTTGGTTGGAGTAATGCAAACATGATAAAAATGCATCTTGGGAAAGGGTTAGTAGTGAGAAGAGAAAACAATGTCAAAAACATTCACTCAAGCTTCTATTTGGTCTCAAGTGGGATATTGTTAGGCGTGAGACCAAATCAAGTGAAATTTGTTAGTGCCCATGGTATTCACAACCCATGGTATTGGGCCCATGGTATTATAATGAAATATTTGTATATATAGGGGTGTGAGTAAAAAAGGAAATGTATGGGTAAGAAAGAATGAAGCAAGTGAAATGTATAGATATTTTAGTTGTGATAATAAAAATCTATTAAACCCTTTCCCCATGGTTTTTCCCCAAAATGGGTTTTTCCACGTAAATATGATGTTTTGTGTTTGAGTAAATTTTCTGCATTATTTCTTGTTTCACAGCATCAAAAAAAATATTTTTTGGTTAAATAATTTTTTATGTTGTCTTTTATTAACAGGTGAGAAGCAACATTATTCATATCATCAAAAGGATAGTGGTAAAATCACCAAATAAACAAGTCTAAGTTTTCAACGTAATCATTCTTCATGGTGAGAAATATTGCCTAACCCTTTTAACTCTAATCCATTATTTCTATTATTTTTTTATAAAAGCATCACAAATTAATGTGTTGATGTATTGAGGTTTTAACTTATGTAGATCTCACTATTATCAAAGGGAGGTACAAATGATATCACTCAGAGACATTGATGCCATAACTTCATTTTAAATTGTTTGCCCTCAGCTATGCACAACTATATAAAATAATAACCATTCTCATGTACTTAAAACATTTGAAAAAATAAAAATGTACCTCGAGCTGCAAAGCCACGTCACAAAATCTCATGATGCGATGCTATAGAAGAAAAACAATAACTTCTGTATGTATACTTTATATCATATAGACTGCGTTGATCCTAAGCTTCATGCCTTGAGTGCAATGGTGTCGAGGCTAGCGTATGGAATATTTCCAAACCTCTTCAAATAAATCTTGTCATTTCTAGACCTAAATCATTTTCGACTCCTATGACCTGCCAACATTTGAAAGTCTTTCCCGTCATCACAACATCGTGCACATACGAGGAGTGTTGAGGTGCAGAGGAAGCACAATGAAAGCTTTGTCGACACCTTCACACTCCACACAATAAAATCTTCCTCTTCACTTTTGAATTCTAAGGAAACTTGATAGCACAATGAAAGCTTCAGTCACAAATAATATCCTTGCATCCAAACATTTTCCAAGTACATCAAGTCCATTTTAAATCATATTGATTTAGGTTTTTCCTCTAGAATTTACCATCACTTGCACCTCTGCACTTTGCATAATGAAAGTTTCCTCTGCATATTTGTTCAGCCCCCTCACCCCCTCGCTTACATAAGGTACCTGACACCCTATCAATTTTGGCATCAATAGGCAGAGAAGCATCAATTTCAGGCATTACAATGTTGGTATCAGTGTCAAAGCACTTACGAGCAGAATGGTCACTTACAAAATTAGTGTTTTTTTTTCATTTTAAATGATTTGTCAGACAATGACAAATAGAAAAATAAAAATGCACTCCACCAGGGCTATTATGTCCCATAAAAGTTCTCTAGGTTAATTAGAAAATCATAAATGCATTTTTCAAATATTCTAATTTTTTTAATAATTTAAGAAAAATTGTAAATAAAAAAAAATCACAAAAACGTTAGTTATGCACATGAAAATGTTTGGAATAAATAGAGAGTCAAGGGACTTTTACCGCAAGGTGATTTCTATGGTCCCTGGAAGAGGCAGGGACTAATAATAATAATGAAAAAATACTTCAATATTTATTATATATGAAATATTATGATATTCACCTTAACTAATTTGAGAGAGATCTCTTATTTTTTATTTAAGATGGAGTTGACATTTGACATTAAAAAATAAAATTGACATTGCGCATAAATAAAATATTTTATTTGAAATATATATGTGTGTGTGTGTGTGTGGTCTAACTCATAGACGAAACAACCTTTTTCACAGAAATCCAACAATATAATTTCAAGCAAGATTGTGATATTTTGTTGTCTAAAATACATTTTTGAATGCATAAATGGATTCAACACCCTAAAAAAATCGTGGGGCACTAGAATTATACATATTAAAGAACTTAAACTTGAGTTTCTAAAAATCTTTGTCATATTTTGGTTAAATTAACAAGAAAAAATGCTCTGAAAAAGGCAATTTCGTCTATAAGATAGACCCCCCACACACACACACACACATATATGGTCCATTGTGATAAGGCTCAAGGAGTAGGCTCATCCACCCTAGTGGAGTCTCAACACTTTCTAAGTCATAAATTCTTGGTATATATGGCTTATGAATTATTGAATTCACTCTTGGTGTTATAGTGACATCATGCTACTAGGTTTGATCTTAGGCCTCGCCTAGATGACTCCAATGAGTTAGCAATTCATCATGATAAAATAACTATAAAAAAAAATCATAATTTATTTGTGTCTCCTTGTGGGAAAACCAAGTGGTTTTCATAATGGGATGTTATCCCCTCCACCTAGTTTCAAATCTAATGGGGGGGAATCTTTGGCCCCTTCTCATAAGGCTCAAGGAGTAGGCTCAACTCTTAAAAAAAATCCTAGGGTGTGTAGATTTGTAATTTCATCAATGCTCAAATGAAGTTGACATTTGAGATATACATTCTTTTTTTTTTCCTCGCAACATCCCCAGGCGGGCCCACCCAAAGGAGCCTCATGCCCTGATGGATCCAAGAAGAATTGAATCAATGACTTGGAAGGGCAGCTTCAACCAAATGGGATACCCGTCAAGGCTAACATTTGAGATATACATTCATACATACAAAAATAACATTTAAAAAAAATTCAATATTATTCATAAATAAAATATTTCAACATTCATTTTAAATAAAATATTTGTATATAAATTATATAAAGAGAGTAACTCAAATTATGAAATTTGACAATGTTGTTCATTCTCTCAGATAAAATAAATAGAACTTATCACTAGGATAATTTGAAGAGAGCTCCTAAGTTATTTATGATATCACTCATACCTTTCTCATATGGTGTTGCCAATGCTAGTTTATAACATTTCCATTTCTGGAAAGTCGTCTCCATTGCTACATTATAACATTTTCATTTATGGACAGGTTTCTTCCTGATAGTGCAAGAAGTTTCTGACCAATAATAATTTGAGTAAATTAGTGAATTCCTAGATTAAGATAAAAGTTGAACAAGTATGGCATGGAAAAGAACAAGCAAAATAGAAAGAGGGAGATTGAAGCACATAACAAGAAAGAAGAGACAACCACACAAGGGAAATCGTGATAAGATGAAAAACGTTATTGAATAAGTATCGATCCCCACTTAAATATTTTTAGACAAGAACTATGTAAGGATAACAAATGAACATTCAGGTTTCCCACATTCCTTGGCACAAATGGCATGGGGTATATGAAATTGTCGTACATCAATGGTATTCCTCTTATGGTTGTTAGGAAAAGTGTTAAGACAAGAATGCAGATGGTTGAATGAAATGCCAGACAAAGAACAAGAAAAATGAAAATAGGAAGACTGAAGTGAGTGGCAAGGAAGAGGGAATTAACATACTAGGGAGGGCATGGTAGGAAGGAAACAATAATGTCAAATAAGGAGAACTATTAGTCACGACTTAACTTTTATGAGATTAGTTGGGAGCAAAAATTAGCAATCTCACCCACAAAAAAGAAACATGTGATGAGGCCAAATGAATTTTAGGGTTTTCCACCTTGCTTGGCATGGGTGACATGGATTAAATGAAACACCATTCATCAACATACCAAAAACTTGGGTTTTCCAGGAAAAGTTCTAAGGAAAGAAGGAATACAACCAAATGAAATGCCAGACAAAGAATGATGAAACAATAAGAGGAGGCATAAATCAATTAACAATAAAGATGGAAAAACCACACTAAGGAGATCTATATAACAATGAGAAAATGATCTCAAATAAGAAGAACCATTGGCCACCACTCAACATTTTTTAGACAAGTAAGAGCCAAATTGTCAATCCTACTCACACATAAGAAACATGTGAGAAGAGAAAATGAATTTTGGGGTTTCCCACTTTCCTTTGTGCAAGTGACATGGGGTAAAATAAACACCATTGATCAATGTACTAAAAAATTTGATTTTTCAATAAAAGTGTCAAGGAAAGAAAGAAGATTCCAAAATGAAATGTTAAGAAAGGAATAATCCATAAGGAAAGAAATAATTAAGTGAATATAAAGGAAGAGGGAATGGCCACAAAATGGAGAGATAAGTAAGAAGACAAAAATATTATTGAACATGGAGAAGCATTGTTCACCACTTATTTTTTTTAGATGACGTGTGAGCCAAAAGTGGCAAACCTACCCATGCATAAGAAAGATGTGATGAGACCAAATAAATTTTGGGTTTCCCACCATCCTTGGCACGAATGTGAAGGAGTAAATCAAATTTCATCCTTCCATGTATCAAAAACTTTGGTTTTTTAAGAAAATTGGAAATACAAGAAGGAAAAGCCCCAATCAAAAATCTAGATAAATAAATCATGAAATTACCAAAGGAATATTGAAGTCAGAATCCAGGAAAAGACAATGGCTACATAAGGGAGAGACATTGGAGGAAATTTCAGAATAAAAGTGCCCATGGAATTTTCATATTATAATATGTAATCCAATCAAAATCCTTCAAATTTAAAAAGAGGTACATGAAAATATTTCAGATAGAAAAGAAGAAAAACTATTTTTTTAATTGTATTTTTTGGCTTATCTCCTTATAGGTTTACTCAAATTTCAAGTGTAGACACTTGTTGGATGCGGACTTAAATTTTGCATCTAATGATTACCCATTATGCATACTTTTGAGAAGACCCACATTGATAAAAAACTGAAGATATATTAAAAAACGTGTTCATCACAATCTTTTAGTGTATCTTCAATTTTTATCAATGTGGGTCTACTCAAAATTATGCATAATCGGTGCTCATTGGATGTGGAATTTAATTTTGCATACAACGAGTGTCTACACTTGAGATTTGAGTAAACCTGTAATGAGATAAGTCAAAAATACAATAAAAAATAAATAAATTCTTCTTTTCCCTCCAAAATTCATAACTCTTATTTATTTTTATTTTAACTGTTATTTTATTAGTTTTCCTTAGGAGGCTACTTTTATGATGAAATTTCCACTAGTGTTGGTGAAATGACAAAAATATTATTGAACAAGAACCACGTGGTAGCAATATCACGACTCTTGTTTTTTTGTACAAGCGTTTTTTTAACATGCACAAACATAAAACCAATACTTTTTAGAAAGAAGATATTCAATGATATATTCCATTATAATACAATCTCTAATTTATATATATTTAATAGGAGATTTTATGCTTTTGTTTTTTTAAGAAAATTTATACTTTACATAAAACCAATATTAAAAAATAATAGGAAAATGAAATATTCCATTTAAATATAATCTCTAATTCATACATGAATCATAATGTAACTATAATGTACATCATTTCTGTTTCTGTGTATGACAATATATCTTATGACTCATAATGTAACTATAATGTACATAATTTTTACTTCTATGTATAACACTATATCTTATGACAATGTCTTATATATGGACACCTAATATTGTATGTGTTATACATATACAGCAAGGTTGAGTTACCATGTAAACATGAAACTATGATGTAAGCATTATGTAATATTAAAAATTAAGTTAATGTTTCTTAATATTAAAAAAAATAAATGATGTAGTGATCATCTATACAAGTAAACTAATCCAATAATAGTCGCAATTTGTTAAAGCCATAGCTTCAAAAGATGGGTTTAATACCTTCTACGATAACTATGGTTTGATTAAAGAAAATGCAAAAAACACATAATGTATGCCTTGATTAAGGAAAATGAAAAAAATCATAATGTATGCCTTGATTAAGGAAAATGCAAAAACTCATAATGTAGTTAAATATGTTATAAGGAAAGCAATTAAAATATTAATGGCCTGCAAGTCTTTCTCCAAACCAAAATGACCAGTACACACATATAGTAATGAGAAGACAAATGATTTGTGAGTCACTTACCTATCAACATTTAGCTAAATGTTTGGGTATTTGAATCACATGCATTTGACACAATTGTCAAATGTTTAGATATTTGAATCATGAATGCTCGACACAGCATAAAATGTGAAGAAAACCACCCGAGTCTTATCTTTACTAGGTTACATTAAATGTTGTATAGGCAAGAGGTAGTGAGGTAGTGCATGGCTCTTTTCATGAATCATGAGGAGAAGAATAACAACTACAAACCCCCTTATAGTGTCATTTCTAATATGTACCAATAGCATTATGGTTGTGTGATTATCTATTTTGGTATTAGGTTTTATCCTAAGGTGTGCATTCCCTTTTCAGATTACTTTCATTTTATTTCATAAAAAATATACACATTTAAATTTAATGTTAAATGTCATACTTAAATGGAAGATAATAACATGAAAATGAGTTTTCTATAAAGAAAGGTTATAAATACCATCCTCTTAATTATTATAGATTTATTCTACTTTTACTAAGCATAATCAACAAGTGGTGGATATGAACATGAAGAATGACAATGTATTAGTAGCATGCCTCATCTTATCCTCTACATCTAATCAAATGTGAATGTAACATTAATTTATGAGTGAAATATATATTGAAATTGATTCATGTATAATTAAACATAAATGGAAAGGAAAATTGGTGAAAATGTGTATCATGAGTTGAATAAGAATACACATACATAAGGAACAATTGTTATGCAAATTATTGAAAAACACTAAATAACATAGCACAACCATAAGATATTCAAACTTTAGAAGGAGATGTAATAAAAGAATATACACAAATTTATACATATATAAATATTAAAAATGATAATTATGATTTGTATAATGTACATACACTTATATAAATTTGTAGATATTTCAAGAGAAATATGTGTCTACATTATTATTTTTTTTACAAGTTATTAATTTTTTTCCACGGCAAGAAAGGTACCCAAAATAGAAAAGGAGAGCACAATAATCCCAGGGGATTTGATGGTCCAAAATTTACTCCAAACATAGGCTAAGTAAGAGATATATTTGGGATAACTATGTGAGTGGAACAAACAATAAAAAAAGAAAACCAATTGCCATTAATAATAACACTAACCAACATGTTGCATTTTAGAGTGGAGGAAATCATCAATAATGATGAAAGATTTTGTTGTGTACGTGCCTAATAAATACATTACCCTATATTCTCTGATACTTACATGACTCATCGCATTGTCACTGTAGCTCCACAATCTATATAATAAACACCCCTCAGGGTAGAGGCCAACCACATTAAATTTCTCTATTTTCTTTCCTATTTCGATTGAAATTATTCCTGTGAAGCCTCATTTCCATGGCTTCTATGACAGTAATATTATTTTTGTTGCTTCTTTCAACACTAATTCCTTTGCAAATGTTGAAAAATGTGTAACTAGGTTTGACCTTCATAAGTATGAAATGTATTCTTGTAAATGATAAAACGAAAACAAATTATGATTGGAGCATGGGTTTCACACTTAAGTTCTTTTATTTTATAGGTCAAGCACCCATTGACTGCTTCTAGGGTTTGTCCCAGGTCTAAGAGTCATTGCCATATATTGAATATCCCAATGGGCACATTGCATCTTGTAAAGAAAAAATATTTTTTGTCTTTAAAGTGTCAAAATTCCCTCCAAGATCAAGTTGGCCTAGAAGCTGTCAAGTTAGCCTAAGTGAAGAGCCACGTCTACCTCTTGAAGATGCCTATATAAAGAGAGGAACTATTCCTCCAAAGGATCAGTTACTCATCTCTCATTCTATGCAAAGAAGAAGATGAATAAGAGGTCGAAGAAGAAGGACGAAGAAGAAGTTGAAGGAACTCAAAGTGCTTGGGCTAGTTCTCTCTCCCACGTGCAAGTCGAAGCTAGGGTTTTTGTGCAAGGGTTATCTTTGGTTCGATATTGGAAGGAACAGAGGAGATAAGTCAAGCGAAGGTCGCTTAGGTTGTCTCTCTATCCCTAAAACTCAAGGAAAGGCAAGTGAAGGGAAGAAGAGGCTCTATGAACAATATTGAAGTCTTTAAGAGGGGCCACAACAATTGCAGTAGTTGTTGGGTAGACAAAATTTCAGATTTGCAGTAGGAGGTTGAAGTTATTGCAGTAGAAGGTTGAGTTGATCTTATTGAAGGGTATTTATTTGATTCAATAGGTCTTGGTATTCATCAATTTAAGGGCCTATAAGAAGAGAAATATTTTAAGGGATTTCCCCTCAAGGGGAGGGGTTTTGGCCCTGGCTTGCACCGTATATAGTGTGTCATTGTTCTTAGTGTTTTTCTAGTTCTTTGATGTATCTCACACTATAATAATAAGGAACAAAGCTAATAAGGTAAAATGTAACACAAACAATTATCAAGTTAAAGAGAAATAACATCTTCACTGCCCTATTGAATTCTCAACAGGGTTTCAGAGCTAAGGTTATCTAAGGGCATCATGAAGATCTCCTCTACAATGAAGAATTTCATCAAGAAGATCATCAGGCATCTCAAGAAAGGTATCAAGGAGACATGGAGTCTCTTATTTCTTCAAATAATGTATCAATCAAGGAAAAAGACAAAGGTCTCTTCTCGTCTCTCTCTAGCACATTCCAAGATGAAGACATTTGGGTAATTGATAGTGATGCATCAAGACACATGATTGGCCATTCCAAACGATTGAAGACCTTATCAAAAGGAAGATCCACTTATTCAGTGGAACTTGGAGATAACAAGAGCTATCCCGTAAAGGGTATTGGATCAACCTCTATAAATTTGGAGAATGGAAGAAACATTCACCTCAAAAACGTTCTATTTGTTCTAGGTTTATATAAGAACTTACTTCCATTTCAAGTTTAGAAGATAAGGGTGATAGAGTGGCTTTGATTGATTGAAATGTTGTTCTATGGAGTAAATACTCAAGTATGAAACAAGCTAAATTCGTTGGAATTTGAGAAGGAAGAGTCTATAGACTAATATCTCCTATTGCCCAAGCCCTAGTTCACATTGAGATTAGCTTGTGTGAACTCTTGCATAGAATATTTGGTCATCTACATTTCAAGGTCCTTCCAACTCTAAGCTCCATAGTAGATGGAATTCCTAATATGAAGAAAGATCATGAAGGAGTATGTAAGGGATGTGCATTGGGTAAGAATACTAAGAGACCATTTGGAAGCAGTGCTTCACGGTCAAAAGAAATATTGGATCTCATTCACTCCGATGTATGTGGCCCTATGAATCCTAAATCACATAGAGGTCATCTATATTATGTTGCATTTATAGATGATCATTCAAGAAAGACATGGTTTTACTTAATGAAAACCAAGGACGAAGTATTTACAAAATTTTAAGAATTCAAAGCTGAAGTGGAGAACCTTACAAAAAGAAGAATCAAGGTACTAAGATATGATAATGGAGGAGAATATACATCCAAATATGTTATAGCATTTTGTAAGGAGTCTGGGATTAAGAAAGAGTGAGTAGTCCCATATAATCCTGAGAAAAATGGATTTACAAAACGGAAGAATATATCCATTTAATAAATTGTAAAAGCAATGGTACACGATTAGGATCTACCTAAGTTTCTGTGGGGAGAAGCCATGAAGACAGTTGTTTACATTCAAAATCGAAGTCCCCACAGATATCTAGACAATAGAACTCCAGAGGAATTTTTCACTGGGAAGAAGCCATCTATAGATCATCCCCAGATCTTTGGGTGTCCTGTATATATCCATATACTAAAGGACAAAAGAAATAAGTTGGATCCTTCATGCATGAACAAAACATTTGTTAGGTATAGAAACCCATTGAAAGCCTATAAGATCTATATGAAAGAATGACATCACATAGACATCAGTCGTGATGTCATATTTGATGAAAGAATAGCTTTAAAGAAATCAAAGGAACTTTTCATAGACTCCGATGATAAAGAACTTCCGGTATTTTAGGAAGAAGTTGACAAGGGAGAAGAAGAATCACACCATGAAGAAGAAGGTCCTAGTGAGCCTGTTCAACCTGTGATCATCCCCAAAATAAGGAAAATACCTAATTGGTTGAAATCTACACTACTTGATGCAGAAGGTCATGGGTTGTGAAAGGATAATTTAGAGAAAGTAAGAAACCTAAGAGATATTATGGGTATGCTACATACATGACTAAACTAATAGAATCTGAACCATCCACTTTTGAAGAGGTTGTAAATAATGAAGAATGGAAATATCCCATGAATGAAGAGTATCAATCTATAATGAAGAATGGAGTCTAGGAGATCATACCTAGGCTCGAAGACAAATCTGTGGTAACTTCTAAGTGGATATACAAGATAAAACATGCGGCAGATGGATGTGTAGATAAGGAAATATTTGTGACTAGGGGCATCTCTCAACTTCAAGGAATCAACTATGAAGAGATATTTGCTCCAGCAACAAGATATACAACTATTTGTTCATTAGTTTCTCTAGCAGCATCGATGGGATGGAACATCCACCAAATGGATGTCAAGACTGATTTCCTGAATGAAACAATAGATGAAGCATATATAGAGAAACCATTAGGATTCAAAGTTGAATATAGGAAGGCATATGTTTACAGATTGAAGAAAGCATTATATGGCACCAAGAAAGCACCAAGGGAATGGTATGCTAGAATGGATGCATACCTGCAAAGAATAAGCTTCACAAAAAGTTTTGTTGATCCGAATCTTTATATCAAGGTTATATATGGAGAACCTGTAATCATTCTTCTATATGTAGATGATATTCTCTTGACAGGTGTAGAAGGTCGAATTTAAGAATTTAAGAAGAAGCTAGAAGCATAATCTGACGTGAAGGATCTTGGGTTGATGCATTTCTATTCGAAACTAGAAGTCTAGCAAGGACCTGATGAATTCTATTTGGGTCAAGGAAAGTACGTGATCAAGATGCTAAAGAGGTTTGACATGATGGACTGCAAAACTATGACCACTCTGATGATTACAAACTTGAAGAGACTGAGTTCTAAATCAATCCCTATGAATCCTTCCAAGTATAGACAAATTATTGGCTCATTGATGTACTTGGTGAATACTTGACCAAATATGCTTTCCAATAAATGTTCTCAACCAGTTCCAAGTGGAGCTGAAGTATGATCATTGGATAGCAGCAAAACATATTATGAGATATCTGCAAGGAACCATCCATTATTGTCTAAAGTATGATAGAATTAATTATGTCCAACTAATGAGATATACATATTTCGACTAGGGAGGAAGTGAGAAAGATGGAAGGAGCACTACAAGAGGATGTTTCAGTTTTGGATCCCCCATGGTCTCATGAATGAGTAGAAAGTGAGACACAATTCTTTGAGTAGTGCTGAGGTTGGATATGTTGCAACCTATGAAGTAAGCAGAGAAGCAATATGATTAAGGAAGATCTGACATATTTGAAGGACTGATGAACCCTACAGTGATCATTTTTGATAACAACAATTGTATACATTTGTTTGAAGATTCAATGTTTCTTGTAAAAACACAACAAATAAACAACAAGTATCACTATATTTGAGAGATAATACAAAATGGTGTGTTGCAACTACAATATATCTCCACTGATGAGCAGGTAGCTAACATATTGACAAAGTCACTCCCGAACAAAAAGCTTGTGTACTTGAGAGACAACCTTGTTTTGGTAGATATATCCTCCCTATTTGAGAGGGAGATATAGACACTACATTCTTTTCTTCACTTGGGAAGAAAGAATGGAGGATTGGGTAACCATCTGACATTCGATACTCTTTGAGAATGTGGTAGGGAATTCAAGACAAGAATAGTCATGGACTGATATTCTTTGAGTACTAGCTATACAAGATAAGAATAGTCCAAACAAGGTCATACTCGGTGAACAACCGGATGGAGTATGTACCTTAAGAGACAATGATGATGGTGTCTATAAATCATTGGTCTTGCCAGCATTGTGCTTTGACCTTATGGAGATATAGATTTTTTATTCAATGCCTTGTTATATGACAGTGTTGGTTAATATGATGCTAGATAGATGGGTTACCAATCTGACTCTTTTTATGAGATCTCTTCAGATTGAGAATGACCATGTACCTCTTATGAATACCTCCCTAGCTAAGAAGGAGTGTTGAAAAATGTCAAACTAGGTTTGGTCTTCATAAGTATGAAATGTATTCTTGTAAATTATAAAATGAAAATATATTATTATTGGAGCATGGGTTTCATGCTCAAGATCTTTTATTTTATAGGTCAAGCACCCATTGAGTGCTTCTAGGGTTTTTCTTAGGTGTAAGAGTC
Source organism: Pinus tabuliformis (assembly GCA_031772625.1). Lineage (NCBI taxonomy): Eukaryota > Viridiplantae > Streptophyta > Pinopsida > Pinales > Pinaceae > Pinus > Pinus tabuliformis. Next base: position 1,524,911,921 of record CM062816.1, read on the forward strand.
ATTGTCATATACTGAAGACCCTAATGGGCACATTGTATCTTGTAAAGAAAATTTAGTTTTCTTTTTCTTTAAAGTGTCGAAATTCCCTCCAAGATCAAGTCAGCCTAGAAGTTGTCAAGTCAGCCTAAGTGAAGAGCCACGTCTACCCCTTGAAGAGGCCTATATAAAGAGAGGAACTCGTCCTCCAAAGGATCACTCACTCATCTCTCATTCTATGCAAAGAAGAGGACGAAGAAGAGGTTGAACAAGAAGGAAGAAGAATAAGTCGAAGGAAGTTGATGTGCTTGGGCTAGTTCTCTCTCCCACGTGCAAGTAGAAGCTAGGATTTCTATGCAAGGGTTATATTTGGTTCGATCTTGGAAGGAAGAGAGGAAATAAGTCAAGAAAAGGTCACTTAGGGTGTCTCTCTAGCCCTAAGACTCAAGGAAATGAAAGTGAAGGGAAGAAGAGGATCTATGAAGAAGATCAAAGTATTGAAGAGGGGCAACAATAATTGCAGCAGTTGTCGGCCAAACAAAATTTTAATTATGCAGTAGGAGGTCGAAGTTCTTGCAGCAGGAGGCCAAGTTGATCTTGATCTTGGAGGGTATTTGTCCAGAGTCAATGTGTCTTGGTATTCATCAATTGAAGGATCTATAATAAGAGAATATATTTAAGGGTTTTCCCCTCAAGAGGAGGGGGTTTGGCCCTAGCTTGCAACCTATATACTGTGTTCTTATGGTTTTAGTAGTTGTTTGAAGTATCTCACACTATAATAATAAGGAATAAAGCTAATAAGGTAAAAGATAACACAAACAATTATCAAGTTAAAGAGAATTAACATATTCACTGCCCTATTGAATTCTCAACAACAAATATTTTCAATGATACAAAGGCATTAATCCAATTCAAATCCCTAACGTATTCCAACGACCTTCTTTCCAAAAACTAGAGCTTGGGCGATCGCTGTAATGGGAAATGGCAGGGCATAACCTATAAAAGTGGCAGAGTCTTATTCATATCATTTTTAATATATGGTTTACAAGGCCCTATTGATCCTCTTTCTTTGCTTGACCAGCTCCAATTTCTTGATATTCAAGGAAATCAGATCAACAATGGCTTTGATCCATTCTCAAATTATTGTACTTGGTTTCCAATGACTTATCGGGTCTGATTTGTTCTTACCTCACTTGGCTCAAGCACTTGTTGAGGCTCGAAATCTTCAATAAAAATCTTTGAGGATCGATTCCACTGGGGATACAAAACCTTACGCGATTGGTAACTTGGTGCCTGTAGAATAACATTCTCTCATGGTCTTTGTCAGATCTCAACTTCTTATGTGACTTAAATGTGTCCAATAATGAACTTTTTGGTGAAGTCCCTCGCCAGCTTCTAGAGAATTTCCTTGCTTTTGCCTTCATTGGTAATGTTGGGCTCTGGAAACAGAGCCATTTTCCATCCTGTACCATTCTTCCACTAGTGTTTATGGTGGTGACTTCGAATCTAAGCTCCAATCTGGGATCGAGTACTCCTATGGAAACAAGATCCAAAACTAGGGCTCTTAGCATGGAGGTCATCGTTGCCATTGTGACCGGGGATGTTGTCATTCTAATTTTGATAATACCCATTTTTTTGCTATGTTACTGGAAGAAATAGGTCATGGAGGCCAAGGTTTCTAGAAAAGTGACCTTTGAGAAGATGGATTTCTCCAATGGCATAAAAATGCTAGAGATGGAGAGGAGTAGACTCGTGTTATTTGATAGGAAGAAGCATTTTGAGTTGGAGGATCTGCTGAAGGCATCTTTCGAGATGTTGGGGAAGGGGAGCTTTTGGACTACTTATAAAGTTTCTTCTTGATGATGTTTGTGTTGTTGTTATTCACTGACTACACAACTGTTCTGCGCTTGTTCTGCCAACATATGAGTGATGAGTGTACAACCATGATCATAAACGTGAATATTTTATGGATAAAACCAATCTTTCACAACCTGGACCTATCATTAATGAATATTGTAATCACATCCCATTGACCTATCACTACTAACTACCATAATCACATCCCATTTTTTGTAGTTTTCATAAAGTAGTAGGCTACTAGTTGACCAAACACCCTTCATTTTTTTCACCTTCTTGCCACAGGTGAGGCCCCTTTAGTGAGCTCCTCCACGACGTGAACAGGAGTGGGACCTGTGAATGAAACGAACTTCTCTCCATTGTTAAATTAAATTTTCTCTGTCTCCAAGTCTTCATCATTGTCTCCATCCACATCACTATTTCCATCACCATCCATGGAGTTTCGTTTGCACATGCGCCAACTACGACATGAAAACTCGCCTAACTCACACAACTGAACAGTGAAAAAAATTAATGGGGGATTCTATAATTTTTTGGCGAGCCTCCCTTTCCAGAATTCTATTTTCTAAATTCCATTCACTCCCTACACCCTCAGACGAAGTTTTTGAGATTTGGAGCAGTGCTTTCATTGATCAAATTGCAAAAATTGCTCCAATTTCCCTAGCTGGGTTTGTTGTCTTCCATTTGCACACACCTATAACTAAGCAACAAAGTTTGACTTAAGTCATATAGTAAGTTCAAAATAGGAAATTTTTGTTTATATTTAAATTTCTTTAGCAAACTTAAAATGGAAGCATGCTCATAATCCTATAGTTAACTTGTAGTTATCATCCTTTCCTATCCTACCTACGCAGATTCTAACTCTAGTTATAAGCATAATTTTGTTTTTCTGCATGTCAATTCCCACTATTCATTGTAAGATTGTCATTAATATCAACTATTTACCTTATTCACCTTATTATTAATATCAACTATTTACCTTCATCCTCCACATTAATAATTTAGATTCTAGAAATAAATCTCAGTGTATATCTCTATGCTTATACTATTATATAATTTACTAGCAGAATATTATATAATTTATGCAAACTATTATATAAAGTAAATCTCTTTCTAGGTTTCTTTTTTAATTTATGCAGACAATAATGTATTGTTTGATCAGTTCCCTATCAAAAATAGGAGAGCACACAATTGGTTGTTTCTTGTCAAGGGTTTGGAGAGCACCAAACTTGATTACAAAAAATCCATTGGTTCACTGTTACAGCAACAAACTATTTCACTGCTATTGAAAATCACTACTTTTCTTTTGCGGCAAATCACTATTTGACTGGTGTCACAACTCGTTGGTTAACTATGGCGGAAATTCATTGTTTGACCATTGTGATAACTCATTGGTTGAACATTGTGGCATATAGTTGGTTTACCATTGATGCAATTGTTGGTTGACTATTGTGGCAACTCGCTGGTTCAATTTTGTAGCAACTTGTTGGTTCACAGTTTTGGCAACTCATTAGGTCACCATTGTGGAAAATCACTGGGTCACCGTTGCAACGCCTTTCTGGGTTACTGTTGCAACAACTCATTAGGTCACAAAATGGTAAATGAAGTAAAATGGGAAACAATCATTTCTCTTCCAGTGTGTTGATGGCCAAAAATGACCTCATCAACATCGGGGAAGGTCACCTAGTCATAGTCCCAAATCAGACTCCTGTCTATTTATATAATGGCTCCAGCTGGTTCAATTGGATCCAGTTACCCTTTCTCTTTCCCTATTAGCTTGTGATTTATCTACTACTCACCAACAAAAAAAGAGAAATCATATCTTCTCTCTTGTTGTGCACGCGCAAGCAAGAAAATCCTTAAACTAAATTAAGGGCTCAGCCAAGCCACACCTAAGTTCTGCCCCTGCGTAAGGGGACTTCTATAATGCAGACTTAAATCTAAATGTAGATTTACTTTAATATACAAGCAAAAACTAATCCTATATTGAATTTGAAAAGGATAGCCTTCTCTCAATTCGAGAGCAGATGAGCTAACTAACTAGGGGAAGAGGATTGTTTGTATGATGATTGAATCTAGAAAATAAGATTAAATTGCAATATGCAAAATAATTTTCATTTTGAAATTAATTAGATTGCTTTATGCAAATTGAATTTACTTAAATAAATAGTTATAAAAGAAAATTAGAAATACACGCCTGAATCCAATAAAACAACTGAATTCATTATATGTTTTTCATTAATTAAAGAAGTAGCTCATTCAATTAATGAAAGAGAAAACAAAATGGGAATGTATTAAAAAATAAATAGTTACTGCTCATTACATTCTTATTTCAATGAATTCATATTAATTCTAATTTTGTTTGGTTCCTCAGAGATAGCTCCTAAAGAAATTCAATAGCATAAAACAAATCTATACGACAATAATGCTCAATCAAAATGCAATTCACTATTTAGAACAAAAATTAAAATCAATTGTAGAAATTTTGATAATAAAAAAAAAGTGATTATGTCACATTTCAAACAATAATGCATTGAAATGAAAATTTATTAAAATCATACCAGAATCTCATTACTATTTTGTAATCCATAAGCAGCTTTAGCTCCTTGAAGAAATTGCTTACAATAGAGCGAAACAATCTTCTCTTTTAGAACTCAAAATGTTTTGTCTCTCCATAGTTCAACTCGCAGTATATTACAGAAGCACAAATGCACAACAAGAAAAATCACAGAATTTTACTCTAACACCTCAAATATGAATTTTTTCCCTCACCTAAAACTATAATATCCTATACAACAGTGCCTTTAGAGCCTCTAGTTGCATAGAAGAGGAACCCTTTGCTCATTATCAAATCTGATATTTAATAATTACAAGAATCTCTAACAATGGAGAACTATTGAGAGTAGTTTTTCAAATCCTAAATTAGATTTGTAAATTCCCTATTTTTCTCTTTACTGGTCTCTTTTCATTGCTCCAAAATGTCTCGGATATGAACTTCTCCAATTGATCTCCTACTACAAACCAATCAGAATAAAAAATTAAAACAAATTTATTTCACAAAAAAAATCAAACAACTATTCTCTCAACAAATTGATAAAATAAATTAAAATATAAAGAAATTCTAAGATGTGATTACATCAAATGGATATGGTTAGTTTTTTAACAATGTTGGAGGATGAATTAGTGACAGCAATTTTCTCAAGCCAATGAAATTTTACCAAAACGAAATTAGGAAAATCAATTTTGTTACAAATTTCGTCACTTAATATTCTACCGATTTTTTGTGCTATTGAATGATTAAATATGCTAAACTTATCATTTTCCATATTATTCTTCTTATACTTAGTTTTCCAACGATCTATTGTGAGCCTCATTCGGCTAAGTAAATATTGAGATATGCCTCTCCAAAACTAAGATGTCAAAACTATCAAAATTATTAAAAAAATATATGTATAGACCAAAATTGAATAATTTTAATTAAAAATTCTAATCTTAATTAACTATACAATTAATAATTATTAATTAAATATATAATTTAAATTAATTAATTATAATTATTACATTATCCAATTAAATAAATTATAATTACAAATCATTAATTTAATTAATTTAAAATATAAACTAACCTCATTTAAAATTAGTTAATTTTAATTTATTAAAATATTTTAAACATGGGGAAGTGTGCCAAGTGGGTTAGTGGCTTTTTGGCTCTATTTAATTGGGCCGGGAATGAATGGAGAGGATGGGAGATTTTAATATGTATTAAGTGGAAGGCATATAAGGTGGAGTGAAGTGAGGTATAAGAATTTCATGAGGAGGATTCCAGGGTGATTTAGAAAGAGTTACAAAAAGATGAAGTGTCTTGGTGCCGAGTTGATGAGGGAGGAGGGAGGTATAAGGATTTCAGAGTTCCGAGGAATAAGAAATTTCAAAGGATTTTTAAAAATAAGTTACAAAATGGGATGAGGGGAGTGAGTATGATGAGGTGAGAGGAGGAGAGGAGTGTCATGTGGAGTGAGTCTGTTTTTCCTAATAAAAATTAGGATTAGCAAAAGTCTCAATCACATGAAAATTATAATTATTTTCATTACCGAGTTTCATAAGTTTTTATAATTTGAAAATTGAATCAATTTCAAAGATCCCGAAAACTCTAAAATAATATATTTTTAATTATAACTAATATGATGATGATGATGGTGGTGGTGGTTAATGTTCACTAAGACTAAATTGGTCTATCGGACCTATAATTTCTTAATTTCTAATTGTTTGGCTCCTTGTCTTTCTTGGCGAGATTGGTGATGTAGCTTTCTTTTTCTTCTCTACGGTCTTCCAACTTCCTTTATCTTGCATCTCCCTCATCTCTTCTGGTTCTTGGGACATTGGTGTCTTAGCTTCGCAATCTATTGTGTTCGTCCTTTTGGAGATAGTCGGAGAAGAAGTTTGGTCTAGGAGATCTGCTTTGCTGTTAAATGAAGATTTATTTTGCGCGTTATTTGAAACCTCATAACTGTCGATGCTTGAGGGGTTGTTGAGTTCACCTTTTTGTTGTTGGGCGGGGCTTTCCCCCTGCTTGTCTTGAGAGTTGTTTCTATCTTGCCCGATTTCTTGTAATTCAGAGTTTTCTCGAGAGTATTCTTCTTGGATGACAGTGTAGTGTTCTTTTTGTGCTCCTTCCCACCATGTAGATCTGTGGTGATTTTTTCTAGCAAAATTTTTCTCGGAGGCTTTTGGGCAATTTTTGGCTAGGTGGCCTGTCTCAAAGCAAGATGACATCTTAAGAGGACACTTTCATAATTGAGTTTCTGGTTCCACACATAGTCTCTACTTGTTAGGTGTATTTCCGCTGGGAATCCGGCACTGAAGTCCATTTCCACATAGATGCGTGCATACGTGGTTTTGGCATATTCCTCTGTTTCTGGGCACCTGCAGTAAAATTTCCTATTTGCATTTCCAATGGCTTCTAGCGAAGAGAAATTCCAGAGATGCAAGGGTAGATTTGGCAATCTCACCCAAACTGGTGCTGAGGTTATGACTGTTGTTGAGGGATCGAAAGATGGGTTCCATGGCCTCATGAATAGGCCTGATTTATCACAAAACCAAGGCCCAGAATCTAGAATACATTGTTTGCTTTCACGGTTTTCAAAATCTACTATAAAGAAACCCCTAGCACAAGGGTAGATATTAATTGCATCATGAATTAGATGCTTCCATACCTCCGAGATCCAACTGTGGAGAGCTGTCAGCCACGGCAAAAAACCATTGAATCGGCATATTAGGGCACTTTTAGAGAACTTCAAAACCTCATCGAGTGAAGCCTGGACCACCTAGACAGTGGGAGCTGGGGCTTCACTGACGCTATGGGCAGGGGCTTGCCCCCCAGAGGTGGACGGAGAGCCAGTAGTTATTTTCGCGAAGCTGGGAGCCATCTAGAGAATGTTCCCCTTAGCAAGCAAGGTAACTTTGACTTTATGGAATTAGGGTTTGCCGTAGGGACTTCGATACAATACCAGAAAAGTGAGATCTGCTCTATATCTCAATAGAGCCGTAGATCTAGAGTCTTTGCCATAGATCTAGAGAGCCGCAGAGCCACAGATCTAGATGACGACGAGCCGCAGAGCCTGGACGACGACGAGCCATAGAGGGGCCTTCAACGAGGAGCCGCAGAGTAGCCGCAAAGGGGCCTTCAACAAGGAGACGCAGATGAGCTGCAGAGGGGCCTTCAACGAGGAGCCGTAGAGGGGCCTTCAACGAGGAGACGCAGACGAGAAGCAGAGCCTGGATGACGACGAGCCGCAGAGGGGCCTTCAACGAGGAGACGCAGACGAGCCGCCCCCTAATGTATACTATGCCCTAATGTATACCAATTAACGCTGCTCCAATGAATTAAAAATGTTGTATATAAACCATGCCCCAATGTATACCGATCAACTATATAAACCATACGAGCCGCAGAGCCTGGACGACCATAGAGCCGCAGACATCAGATGCAGTGGTTATGTAGGATTGTTAGTAAAATAAAAATTAATTAATTAATAAACATTAATACAAAATCAATATTTACAATTAATTTAAGAAAATTAAAATAATATTCATCTTGTATATTTTTTTAAAGCCGAGGCAGTGAAAATCACCGAATTTTGGATAAGTGTCATTTGCAGACCATGCATCCAAATGAGATGAAACGAAAACTAATGGAAAGCTAGTGAAAAATCAAACGCAATGAAGCAACCATAAGGGAAATCTGAAGAAAACGAAAATCTCACAAAAATGTCACACACTTAACCAAATGAAAATATTAAATGGTGATTTAGCCAAAATGTATGAAAAGTGTCTCCATTATTATTATAAAGATAGTAAGTTAAAAATTGGGGGGTTGTTGATATTCTAATGAATTTTATCTTGTGAATTTTTAAGCGATTAGGCTCTCAAACTGTAAGGTGAATAACATTCATGAGGTAAAATTAAGCCAAAAGAGAAGTTTTTGCTCTTTGCAATTCTTTTGGTTTCATGAGAACATCTTAACAATTTTCTAATAAATAAAACAAATTAAAGGTTAAGGGACTCCTCAATTTAGCTAACTTGATAAACAATGTAACTGCTCTTCCAAAACTCAAAAGTAAACAAAACAAGTAGCATGAGTTCCAAATCAAAGCTAGTATGGGTGTGAAAAATCTTGTGAAGACCTGTAAAATAGATTTTAAGATCAACAAAACTAAAAACAAAGTCAAAACAAAAATGTAAAGAAATTGAAAACGATGAAAGTCGGCATATGAAACTTACCATTGAAGAATCTCATTAAAATTTACCTGAGAGATATCAATTTTCTCCAACAAAAGATAACCTCTTCTTGTGATTGGAATTAAAAGCATGAAGAAGTTGTACTCTTTAAAGTTTTCATTGGCCAAAACTCATCACTTATTAAATCTAAACTATAGTGAGTAGAGAAGCTAGGAAAACAAATGATTCATGTCCAAGGAATCTGAAGTAAATAAAATTCATCAAAAATGAAAATGAAGACATGATTTTTCATGAATTGCAACAGAAATTATTCTCTTTGTTTCTTCAATTTTGATATCGACTCCATGGTTTCCATAAAATCTCATAAATCAAAACCAAGTCCAAACCTATGTAACTCCTATGTGTATACAGAGAGGACTTGAATCGATATATTAAAGACAAGTGAACCACAAGATGATGACCAGGATCCATTACCTTTGCCTATTTTGTTTTTTCTTACGGCCGACTGTATTGTTATAATGGTTGCTAAAAAATGAATTGAAAAGATAAAAAGATGCATGATATAGGACAAAGAACAGGATATGGGAATCCTATAGTAAAATAAAGACCAAAATATGAGTAAGCCACAAATTATGAAAGCATATCAATACAAGTCCATCGAACACAAACCAAGTAGAATGGGTATCCCTAAAGTCACTTAGTCATCTTGAGGAATAAATGTTTGGAAGTTTGTTGAGATTATAATTAAGAATACATCCAAGCTCTCTAACACAATGATAATGTGGAATTCAGCGTAAATATATAGAGATAATTAATTAGGACTCCATGTGAGCATAGTGACAAGTCAGACTGACTAGCAATGAATGAATTGACCAAAGGTCTATGAGATTACATTAGTCCGATATCCCACTAGTCTGAGATAATATAGTATGGAGGGAAAAATTAATCTTGGAAGGAAATATCGTAAGATTTTTTCTTTTGGAATAAAGTTCTAAGAAAAGGAATCTGAGATCAATGAATAGAAGTGAGGCATATGAGATCTCATATCAGAAATCTCGGAAGTCATAATTTAAATCAACTTACGATACTCTGAGATCACGAGGTCCAATATAAAACAATGAAGTGGGGGTCATATTATTTATTAAGCATAATGGTCATGTCAGTCGAGGAAAAGGCCATGTGGATCTCATGATAGAAATCTCAAAACGTATTTTAAAATACTTCCAATATAATGTGTTTCCGAGAGTTTGATAAGACTGAAGGTCTAAAGTTTCGAGGAAAATAATCTCAAAATAATTATTTTTTACAAATGAGATGAGAAGTAGAGGTTTGAGATTTTGATATTTGCAAGTAAGAGGCTCTTAATCATCTCGGGAGAAAGAAATGTGACTAAATAGGTTGTAAGATAAATGAGTGCAATGCAAAGGTTCAATTCAATTCGAAAAATGTAAGATTCAAAATGGGCAAAGGTGAAATCTTGGATAGGATCTTTTTATAACTTGCTGAAATATTTTTTTGTGATTTTCCTTTGCTTATGGAAAATATGAATAAGAAAGAGTCCAAAAATTTAATTTAAGTTGCGTCAACAAGAAGTGGAATATGATTATTAACTCACCTCGCAAATTCACAAAAAAAAGGAAATATGAAGAGAAGCACCAATACAAAGTATAAAATTTCTGATGAGAAAGCAAATACTTCTCTGAACATTTTTATAACTCAGAAAAAGGTTAGTTTCTCACTTTATTTTTCTATTTGTATTATTAAAGAATAAATAAATAGGAAACAACAAACTAACTAAACTAATACTACTACCAACTGAATGAAAGGAAACATGACTAAGTATAGTCATACTTCCAATGTAACCATTCAATCATTTTATTTCCTACATGTATGTGCATGTCACAAATCAATAACAAAAATACAATTATAATTAAACCAACAGAAATAAATATGAATGTAGTATGTACACCTATTACTAACATATTTATAAAAAGCAACTTATTTACAAGAATTCTCTCTTGGAAAGTTTCCTCCAACCAAATCTCTATGGGATCATAAAAATATGGATTAGTATTCATTAGAGATAGGAAGAAGTTAAATGGGGGAGAGGTTGAATAACCATGAATCAAGTCATTAGTGATCTTCGATAGAACTAAATCTTCCAAAAAACTTTTAAATAGATCAATAAAATTTAGATGGGATCTTGATGAAACTACCAAAATATCATTGGTTCAATTAAGACGTTGAACGTATTGGATCAATGTACTTAAAAGAAATGATTCATGTTGAAAATGCACTCTAGAAGAAATGGTACACTGATAAGATATGACCATCAAATGAAATTGGAATATCAAAAACTCTTGATGATCATGATCTACATCTTGTGATTCATTTTCACATTCAATTAATGCGAATTGTAAATATTGGATATTTAATTGGTCAATATGCCAGCAAATGACATCTAAAAACTGAAAATACAAGTAGAAAAGAAATCTGAAATCAACCAAAATAAATGAAGGAAAAATAATAAAATCAAATCATAATTCATACCACTGTTACAATTAAAGTTACAACTCAACTCGGACTTATTTGAAACAACTTCTTTTTCATAGGAACTAGCCAAGGTATTACAATTAGAATGGTCATCGACATCAACTTATGAAAGAGGGAGAGTGCCAAGACTTGAATAGGAGCGAGAATATGATCAACATAAGAATCATAAATTGGCATGGATTCTTGAATGTTGAAATCACGGAAATGATTATTTGTTTGAAAATGAGAAATAATTGTAACAATTTATGAATTGGAGTTTTCTTCATTTTCAAAGATGATTTGACTGTGATCATGAGGATTTATTGGAGAGTCAGATAAATCAACCTCCTCAATGTCAAGGTCATCATAAAAAATGATATCATGACATTCACTAGAATTTTCTTCATTCCAATACAATGCACGAAAACAAGAAGTAGTATTGAACTCATTTCCATCAATCTTAGAAGAATGATCAATAATTGTCTCTCTACCTTAATAAAATCTAATAGGAAATTCATTTATATCAACCTCTCTATTTTTTGGAATAACATTAATGCAAATAGAAGATGAATTTCCATCAACAAAAGTATCAGGATAAAGGGAAAAATGAGAATTAGAGGCAATGAACCTGAAAATATGTCTATTTGCAACATCTTGTTTGTTTTCTCCACTGTAAATTTCATATTCTTGATCATTCCCTTGGCTAATTACGCTTACTCGAAGACTATTGTTTGGATGCCTTGAATTTTGTATTTGATAAACATGATAAATTCAAAAAAATTTGTAGCGAATTGCACATTACTATAATCTTCAATTTTTGTCTATGCTCGTTGATATATTCGATGATTTTCTAATTTAATTTTAAGTTTATTTTCAGATTTTGAGGCAGCTAGTTCCTCAAGTTTGTGGTTGATATCTTTTTGCAGTTGATTACCATATTCTTTCAAGATTTGTGATTGTGATTCATTAACATGTAGGAGAGTATCATGATCATCATTAATGTTCTAAAAAGTGTGCACTAAATGTAAGAATTTGCATACATGGCCAAAGCAACTTCATCATGATTGGAATGCACTTCCATATCGAAATTTTCAATCATGTTAATAGAAGTTGAAGAAGATTCATCAAAGCTTGTTACATATGGATTATTTTTTTTTCTAAGTAAAGACTATTCTATTATGTATAAAAAAGAGGAAAAAATATTTACAGAGAGGTTTGAACCTCTGAGGGGGCTGTAGCCTGCCCTCTGTCAAAAGAACTGCTACATTCAGCTCTTAACCGTCTGTTTACATAGATGAAAACTAAGAGCCCAAAACTCAATAGAGCTAGATAGGATCTATACTTTGTTTCCCGCCACCCTATTACAAAATACATTTCTATGCAGCTATTACCAAAAGCTGGAAAGCCAGACTCATAAACTGGGAGACGATAAAAGACTATACTGAAAAATACCAGAGAGCATACCCACTGAGAAATACATTCAAACAAAAAACCGCAATCCTGAGATGTCTTGCTGAGACGGAGAGAGTTATGCCTGAGGTGGCAAGTCTGCATCTTCATCTTCATTGTCTTCTACTTCCATATTATTGCAGCCTGGAGGCATCACCAGATGCAGTACATTGCCTGAGAAATGCGCCGGTGCACAAGGAATGATCTCCTCATGAGAAGAGGTTTGCTGATGTCGCGAGTCCTCTTGCTGACCTTCAGCCTGCTGCGCCTCTGGAATATTGAGGATATCCCCTGCCATGCTTCCTTGTGAGTCCCTAGAATTCTGAGAGAGAGACCTATCCTTGGATTGTTCATCAGAGCCTGAGAGATCATCTTCTTCCTCTGAGAAGATGACTGTGATGATAGCAGAGATAGTAGGCTTGTTTAGATTGCTTTTAAATTTGAATCGGGAAGAGTGGAAAGAACTGTTGAGGGACGGACCAGAGTGGTCGGATGAAGGTGAGGCCGGCGATACAGAAGCTAGCGGGGAAATGCGTTGAGGAACAGGTCCTCCCCTACCTCTAACACCTCCACGAGTTCCTGAACTACTACCCCTCCGGGAAATTCCTCGACGCCGGGCCATAACAGCGATGATTAATAAACTGAGAGGACGAAAGGGTTGAAGGAGGAAGAAATACGACCTGCTCCAATCTAAAATAAATAGGAGATAGCAGTACTCAGAGAAGAAGGCGCCCAGGGAAATCTCCGCACAGATAGAAATCAGAACCACTAAAGAAATCCCAGTACTGACGGATTGAATCCCACACTCTGCCCAAACAACTTCAACAGATACCGTAACAAGACCTATTACAATTATAAACCAAAGGAAAAAAGACTGACCATACTAGATGCGAGCCAGAAGAACCGAGACCAAATGCCTGAAGCTGGCTAGATGCGTGCATCTATGGAGCCATGGTGGCTTCCAAGTGCTCAGCCCTACACCTAAATTCTGAGAACCAATCCAACCGGGAATGTCTCTGCTTGAATGAGCCAGAGAGAATGTCGAGGTCAGAGCAATTGAATCGCAGCTTGTGCTCACCATCTTGAAGAACTTACTCCGCATGCCGTGAACCCAACGCCTCATTAATGAAATTAAATGCGCTGCCAGAAATCGCAAACTTGCTCCGCAGTGATGCCAGATGCCGGCGTCGCTCGCATGAGCATTAACATCTCATAAAATCACCTGCATCCGGGTGTGAGACCTCCTTCGGTTGCATATCACTGGTTACTATGGTCTTGAAGGTGGAGAGTTGATTCTCTGATACCATACTGGAAATTGAGCCTTCAAAGAATTCCTTTCCACTCTCCACTCCTAAGTTTGCAAGAAAGTCAGCCAGTTTATTCCCTTCCCTTCTAATATGTTTAAAGGAAATTGCTTGGTGATTGGTAAGCCATTGTTTGAGAAGCTCTAGTCTAGTGGCCAATCTCCAACTGCTACTAACCTTATATACCTGAGATCCCTGCATAAGCTTTGAGGCCATGTTGATAATAATTTGAGAGTCCCCTTCCACTATAAGAGGAAAGAGTCTCTGTTCCTGTGCCAGATTTAGTCCTCTCCATAGACCTTCCAATTCCGCCGCATTGTTGGTGTTCCAACCAATTGAGCCAACAAAGGTTATTAGGGGGGTTCCCTGGTAGTTTCTGATGCTTCCTCCAAATCCTGTTTTTCCTGGATTCCCTTTCGAGGCTCCATCGAAGTTAAGTTGATATACATTGATTGGTGGTGGTGTCCAACTTGATGGAGATTCTAGATGCTTTGAAGAATTATCCTTTGATGATACCGGATGTTGTAATTGAATCTGCCAGTTGTCCCATATGGCTTGTTCCTGCGGGAGAGATGGGAAATCCTCTTTAGACCATCCTTTGATAGATAGAGTTTCTTTAATGTTCTGGTGCAATCCATGCCAAATCTGCTCAATTGGTTGTGCTTGATCTTTAAATATCCTTCTATTTCTCTCCTTCCAAATATTCCACATTAGTAATCCTGGTATGAGTTGCCATAGTGTATTTAAGAGTTTGCTTTTATACGGCTCTTGGGGCCAGGTGCGAAGAGTCCCTTTGATGTCTCCAGTCACTCTTCCATCCTTCTGACAGCGGAAAGTAATTTTTTCCCACAGTCTCCTTCCCATTGGACAGGATTGCATAAGATGTAATGCTGATTCCTCTTCCTGTCTGCAGTTGGGGCAAATGGATGGTCCAGCAAAATTCCTTTTCCTGAGATTGTCCCATGTGAGAATTCTGTTGTGAGAGATAAGCCATAGAAAAGTTGAGACCTTCGGCCATATGGATGGGTTCCATATCCTATCCCATAATTGGTCCTTAATTATCTTTTCTTTGATAATTATTTTATAAGCTTCCCTGGTTGTGAAAGTGCCCTTTTCCTCATATCCCCATCTGAGGGTGTCCAAGCCTGCCGAAGTGAGTATTTTCCTTTTTTGAAGTTCAAAGGAGAGGGAGAGTTGAGTTTGCTCCGGGCTGTGAGGTATTATATGCCTGGCCTCTTTCCATTTTCTGTGTTCTTGGGCATTGTGTGAGTCCCAAAAACGACTCACCTTCTCATGTTGATTTATGTCTTGATCAGCAATTCCCGGAATTGTATCTCTGAGGTTAGGGAGCTGCTGCCATGAGTCTTCCCAAAACCTAGCTGTGTGGCCATCCTTCACCTCCCAAAAGCTGTGTTTCTGAATTATATCCCTGTGTTGAATGGCTGAGTTCCAAATCACGGATCCTTTACTGATTTCTGACATTCTAATTCTCTCCTCCATGGATTTGTTGCTTGCATATTTCGCTGTCCAAAGGGAGGCCCAAGGTGTAGTGGGATTAGATAGCCATTTCCACCAGATTTTGGCCCCCATAACCATATTACTATGTTCTGGGTCTCTTAATCCAATTCCTCCTGCCTTTTTGGGAAGACATGCTTTCTCCCACTTTACTAGTGCCCATTTTCGGTTTGGCCCCGATTTCCCCCAAAGGAAGTTTCGCTGAAGCTGTTTGATAGCTTTGAGGACCCATTTAGGCGCTGCTAATATGGAAAAAAGGTAAAGAGGCATGGTTTGAAGAACTGCTTTGATTAGTACCAGCCTGCTTGCCATATTAAGCGCTCTATGAGTCCACAGGGACAATCTGGCTTCCAGATTTTCTAAAAGATTGTTCCATGAGGAATGCTTGAGAGCCGTGGCAAATAAAGGAGCACCCAAATATTTAGACGGAAGGGTAGCGATGGAGAAGCCAAGGATACGGGCAATGGATCTTTGGATGGAGGGCGAGGTGTTGAAGAAGAAGATCTGGGATTTAACTTTGTTAATGAGAGCTCCAGAAGCCTCCGAGAAGTCTGCAAGAATAGATTTAAGGGCTCGAGCTTCTTGTACAGACGGATGACCAAATAGCATGTTATCATCGACGAATTGCTGGTGCGAAAAAGCAGGGGCTTGGTGGAAGGCTAGACCTTTGAGATGATGAGAACGGAGGGCTTCTTTAATGCTGCGTCCTAAACCTTCAGCTAAAATGACAAACAGGAAGGGCGAGATAGGGTCCCCTTGGCGAATTCCCCTAGAAGGACGAAAAGTGGGTGAAGGGATTCCATTAATGAGAATAGAGAAGAACGAGGAGGAAATGAGACTACTGATCCATCTAATCCAAGAGGGGGCAAAACCAAAGGCTTGAAGGATTTTTTGCAGATATTCCCAACTAATACTATCAAAAGCCTTAGATAGATCAATTTTGAGCAACATACCTGGTTTTTTTGTGTGCTTGAGAGAGTGGATTATTTCGTGGGTTAGAATTATCCCATCCGTAATCTGCCTTCCTTCAACATAACCAGTTTGTTCTGGAGAGATGATAAGGGGAAGCAGGGGCTTCAATCTGGAAGCTATCACTTTGGAAACAATCTTGTATATAATGTTGCATAAAGCAATCGGTCTATATTTATCCGGAGTGTAGGATTCCTCTTCTTTAGGGATTAAAGCTATGAATGTTGCGTTCAGACCTGGATACATCCACCTTAGAGTACGCGATTCTTCCACCACCTGCCACACTTCCCATTTGACCAGATCCCAAAAGTGATGAAAAAAATTTGAAGTAAAGCCATCGGGTCCCGGAGCTTTTCCTGCTTTGAGTTGATGGACAGCATCGTCAACTTCCTGGAGGCTTATGGGTTTGAGAAGGAGAGTGTTATGATCTTCAGTAATTAATTTGGGTATATGTCTGATGATTTTTCCAATAGCTTCTGTTCTGTTTATATCCGGCTCTTGATTCATCTTCTTGAAATAATTGAGGAACACCTGTTCTATTCCTTCATGTGTTTCAATTTTGCCTCCTTGTTCATTGGTGACCCGAGAAATTTGATTAATCATTCTTCTTTGCACTGTAGATTTGTGAAAGAATTTCGTATTCTTCTCACCCTCCTTCAACCATCTAACTCTCGATTTTTGTCTCCAGAGAGTTTCCTCCTGTGACTCTCGCTCGAGGAGTAGATTTTCTAAGGACTGCTCTTTCTTGCTAAGTTCTTCCGAGTGTCCTTCAGATATCATTCTTTGCTGAACCACTTTCATTTCTTGATTAAGGGTTTCCTTAGCTTTAAAAATGTTGCCAAAGACAGAGTGATTCCATTTTTTAATTTCCCCTTTGAGATATTTCAGCTTCCTTTGGAATATGGACATTTTTGTACCATCCGTCAGATTGCATTTTAGCCAGGTTGCTCTGACAAATTCATTGAAGTCCGGGTGAGACAGCCAAAAAGCCTCAAATCTAAAGGGACGCCTTATATGGCAGCCAGGACGATTCCAATGGAGGGCTATCGGCCAATGATCGGAACCGGAGTAGGGGAGAATAGAAGCTGTGAATTCTCCTCCTACATGAACTGCATTGTCAGAGATTAAAAAACGATCCAGACGCGATGCTATCTGCATTGGAGCTGCCCTTTTGTTGTTCCAGGTGTAGAGGCCATTATTAGTAGGAATATCTATAAGCCAGTTATTCTGTATGAAGTCTTTTAATAGAGATCCTTCCCTGTTTGTTCTGCAGCGGCCTCCCTTTTTTTCCTCCATCGAAGCGATCATGTTATAATCTCCTCCAGAGATCCATAACGGGTATTGCCTATCTGTACTAAGGTTCGTTAAAGCATCCAAAATTTCAGCCTTGTGCTGGGTTTCTTGAGGAAAATACACATTAGTGATGTGACCATAGATGTTGGTTCCAATTATATGAAATATAGCTTGGATGAAATTTTTATTTGCATGTATGTTGGCCATTTGAATCATTCTTGCATCCCAGAGCACTGCAAGTCCTCCGGAAGCTCCCTGAGCATCAACAGCTGCTACTGTCCCCCCTGGCCAGGCCTTTGCTGCTATTTTTTCCAAAACTGTCGAGTTGCACTTTGTTTCCTGTAGAAAAAGAACTGTTGGTTTTTCTTCCATTAACATGTTTTTTAAGAGTTTTCCTTTCCTTGGGCAATTAAGCCCTCTGATATTCCATGAGATCAACTTCATTGGGAAGGCTTGGGATTGATATTGAAATACTTGGTTAGCTTAGCATATCTGCCTGATTCTACCAATACTTCTCCAATCTTGATGGTTCTCTCTAAGGTAGTTTTCCGTCCTCTTTTTTTGCTGTCTTTGGTGATGAATTTTCCGTCCCATTGGCTGCCAATTTGAACCCCTAGTGAATATTTTTTCTGGGCTTTATTGAGGACTGCCACTAGGTTGTCCACTTGTCTATCAGGTATTTTGTCGAAGTTCCCTGTTTTACATGCTTGTTCTAATCCCAAGATATCTAGCTCACCAATGTCTATTGATTCCGTATCCTCCTCCATGATTTGTGGTTCCTGAGAGTTACCATCGCCTTCCTTCTCATTTTCTATGCTGGGGTTTGTACCATCTATATCCATATCAGGGAGGCTCCAGGCTTTTGAAGCTGTCTTGAGCTGATTGCTTTCTAGATCTATCTCCTTTTCCCTTTCTTTCGATTGGGATCTT
This sequence comes from Pinus tabuliformis, assembly GCA_031772625.1. Classification (NCBI taxonomy): domain Eukaryota; kingdom Viridiplantae; phylum Streptophyta; class Pinopsida; order Pinales; family Pinaceae; genus Pinus; species Pinus tabuliformis. The sequence goes on from CM062816.1 coordinate 1,524,930,484, forward strand.
TCCATTTTTTCCTTTTCCTGGGTAGGTCCTCTTTTATTGTAGGTTGAGTTGTCTGGATCTTGCAAATCCTCATTATCTAATACTGCAAAGCTATTACTAGTAGAGGGCTTTGATTGATTCCCTGGAGGTGTCTTTGTAGTAACTACTGGTTTTTTATTTCCTCTTCTACGATTTGTCACCTTAGTGAAACCATCTGCCGATGGGTTTTCCTGTTCAGTTTGAATCGTAGGTTTGCTATTTAATGGGCAGTCTCTGAAGAGGTGACCTAGGTCATGACATTTCCTGCACCTAAAGGGAACATGCTCGTAATCGATTAACTGGATACATTCCACATCTTCATGAAAGAGACTTACCGTATCAGGCAGAGGTTGTTTCAGATCCATGTAGACACAGATCCGTGCATATGAGGTATATCTCTGTGTCTTTGTATCTTCTGCCACTTTGACAAAGTCGCCCAGAACCTTACCGATTGCTTTGAGAGACTCCTCTTCCCAGTATTCCAATGGTAGAGAATACAGCCTGATCCACACCGGCGCCCAGCTCAGGTCCTCCTTATCAGGGTTGAAACGTTCAATCCATTCTCTGAGAAATAGCCCAGCAGAGTTAAAGAAATAAGGCCCTCCTTCGAAAACTCTGTTCCTATCCTCCAAACAGTTAAAAACTGCAGTGAAGAAACCCTTCGGCCCTAGATGCAGGGTTATGTGTCCTTTTGGATGCCATTTGACATTTATCCATGCTCTCAGCGCTTTCTCGTTTGGCCATATTCCAATAAATTTGCCTATGAGAGCATGATCTCTCATGTATTGGATTCTGGCATTGATACGATGACTGGGTAGCTCCACTTTTGGTCTGTGTGCAGCTACTGGCTTGCATGTGGACGAGCTTACTTTCGGCTTGTCTTGCTGTGCATGTTCAGTCTGTTGCTGCTGACTTTTGCCTGTGCTTCCATCGTTATGTTCCTGTTCTTTGTCTGAACCCTCAGGATTCCCTTGCTGGTTGTCGTTTATTGAGGGAGGCGTCCCTCCTTCCCCCGGATGGGGGTTCATTGAAACCGCCGGTCAAAACCCTCGGTCTTTGGTTATCTGCTCTGTCGCGATCTGATTCTGGAGTCCTCTGTCCTGCGGACCTGCCGTTGCAGGTGAGTACAGAAACCCTATGCCGCTTCTCAGAGCTCGCTCCTCTCTCTCTCACCGTAGCCCCCTGTCACATATGGATTATGAATGCAAGGGAAGGAAACTAATTTTCTAAGCCATCATATTATCTAAAAATTGGGAGAAAATTCCTTAGATTAAAATTGAAAACAAATAAATTTGAATCTAATGAGAAATTCATCTAAAGGTCCATCTTCAAATTGGCAGAGAACTTCAAGTTGATCGCATACCTTTTCATAGTCATAATCTTGAAAAGCATGTAGGAATTTTTTTACAAACTCGTCCCAAGTGCGAATGGAGGCAAATGGTAGAGATTTACACCAATTTTCACCATTCCTGTCAAAGTGAGGGTGAACATCTTACACATGACACCTTCATCAATATTAAAACTATTACAATTTAAAATAAATTTAGGAACATGTTCATAGCTAGAGGCATTTTTCTTACCATTGAGCTTAGTCTTTGAAAAGAGTTTTACTACCTAAATTGGAGTTGAAGCAGGTGATAGTCCAGTAAAGAAACTCCAAAGTGGTCACTTAAAAGGATCCATTGAAATAAGATAAAACTTTATAACACAAAATCTCTAAAGAAACAATATAATGCAGGGCCTTCTTCTAGCACCAAAAATGTTGATGGCCAAAAATGACCTCATCAACATCAGGGAATACCACCCAGTCAGAGTCTCAAATCAGACTCCTATTTGTTTGTATAATAACTCCAACTAATTTAATTGGGTCTAATTACTCTTTCTCTTTCCTTGTTAACTTGTGATATATCTACTACTTACCAACAAAAAATGAAAAATTAGATCTGCCCTCTTATTTTGCACATGAAAGCAAGCAAATCCTTAGGCTGACTTAAGGGCTCAGCTAAGCCACATCTAAGTTTTTCCCCTGCGTAAGGGGATTTCTTGGATGCATACTTAAATCTAAATGCAGGTTTACTCTAATATGCAAGAAAAAACTAATATTATCTCCAATTGGAAAATGATAGCCTTCTCTCAATTTGAGAGGAGATGAACTAACTAATAAGGGGAAGAGGATTGTTTGTATGATGATTGAATCCAAAAAATAAGATTAAATTGCAATATAAAAAATAGTTAACATTTTGTAATTTATTAGATTTCTTTATGCACATCAAATTTACTTAAATAAATAGTTATTAAAGAAAATTAGAAATACATGCCTGAGTCCAATAAAACAACTAAATTCATTATATATTTTTCATTAATTAAAGAAGTAGTTCACTCAAATAATGAAAGAGAAAACAAAATGGAAATGTATTAAACAATAAATAGCTACTGCTGAGTACATTCCTATTCAATGAATTCATATTCAAATCTAATTTTCAATTCCTCAGAAATGGCTCCTAAAGAACTTCAATAGCATAAAACAAATCAGTACGACAACAGTGCTCAGTTAAAATTTAATACACTATTTAAAAAAGAAATTAAAATCATTTGTAGAAATTTTGATAAAAAGGTGATTAACTCACATTTCAGACAATAGTGCATTAAAATGAAATTTTATTAAAATCATACCAGAACCTCATTACAATTTTGCAGTCCATGAGAAGCTTCAACTCCTTGAAGAAATTACTTACGGTAGTGCAAATAAATCTTCTCTTTCAGAACTCAAAATGCTCTATCTCTCCATAATTCAACTCGCAGTACATTACAGAAGTGCAAATGCACAACAAGAAAAATCACAAAATTTTCCCATAACGCCTCAGATTTGGAGTTTCCCCTCACCTATAGCTATAATCTCCTATACAATAGTTCTTTCAAAGCCTCCAGTTCCAAAGAATAGGAACCCATTTCTCATTATCAAATCTGATATTTAATAATTATAAGAATCTCCAACAATAGAGAACTATTGATAGTAGTTTTCGAGATTCCAAATTAGATTTGTAAATTCCCCATTTTCTCTTTGTTGGTCTCTTTCCATTGCTCCAAAATGTCTCAGATCTGAAATTATTCAACTGATCTCCTACTATAAACCAATCAGAATTAGAAATTAAAACAAATTTATTTCACAAAATAAAAATCAAACAACTATTCTCTCAACAAATTGCTAAAATAAATTAAAAATTAACTAAATTCCAAGATGTGATTTCTTCAAATGGATCTGATTAGTTTTTGAAAAATGTTGGAGGATGAATTAGTGACATCTGTTTTCTCAAGCCAATGAAATTTGTCCAAAATGAAATTAGGAAAATCAATTTGGTTGCAAATTCGTCACTTAATCTTCTGCCGGTTTTTTGGGCTATTGAATTATTAAATATGTTAAACATATCATTCCCAAATTATTCTCCTTAGTCGTAGCTTTCCAACGAGCTATTTGTGAGCTTCATTTGACCAAGTAAATCTTGAGATATGTCTCTCCAAAGCTAAGATGTCAAAATTGCCAAAATTATGAGAAAAAAATAAAAATAAATAAAATAAAATAAAAAAATGCACTCCTCCAACAAAATTGACAATTTTAATTAAAATTTATAATTTTAATTAACTATACAATTAATAATTATTAATTAACTATATAATTAAAATTAATTAATTACAATTATTACATTACCCAATCTAGATTATAATTACAAATTATTAATTTAATTAATTTAAAATATAAATTAATCTAATTTAAAATAAATTAATTTTAATTTATTAAAATATTATAAACATGGGGAAGCATGCCAAGTGGGTTAGTAGCTTTTCGTCTCCATTTAAATGGGTTGAGAATGAATCAAGAGGATGAGAGGTTTTAATATGTATTAAGTGGGAGGTATAAGAATTTCGTGAGGAGGATCTCAGGGTGATTTAGTAATAGTTGTTATGAAAAGATGAGGTGTCGAGGTGACGAGGAGGTGAGGAAGGAGGGAGGCATAAGGATTTCAGAGCTCGGAGGATTTTTAAAAATACGTTACGAAATGGGATGTGCGCCACGTGGGATGAGGGGAGACAGGTAGAAGAGGAGGGCCACACGGAGTGGGTTTTTTTTTCTGCTCATAAAAACTACAGCCACTATATAAGAAAAGTCCCAATCACATGAAAACTACAATCATTTTTATTAATGAGTTTTAAGATTTCAGAAGTTTTTGTAATTTGAAAATTGATTTAACTTTCAAGATCTCGAAAACTCTAAAATAATATTTTTTAGTTATAATTAATATAATTAATTATTTTACAATTTCGGTTGTGGTGGTTTTATAGGATTTTTAGTAAAATAAAAATTAATACAAAATCAATATTTACAATTAATTTAAGAAAATTAAAATAATATTCATTTTGTACATTTTTTAGTTTAGGCAATAAAAATCATCGAACTTTGGATAAGTGTCATTTGAAAACCATGCATCCAAATGAGATGAAATGAGAACTGATAGAAAGCTAGTGAAAATTCTAGTGCAATGAAGCAATCGGAAGGAAAATCCAAATAAATGAAAATGTCGCTAAAATGTTGCACACTTAACCAAATGAAAATATTAAAAGGCGATTTAGCCAAAATTTATGAAAAGGGACTCCATTATTATTATAAATATAATAAGTTAAAAATGTGGGGGTTGTGGTTTTACCACAACACAGTGCAAATTCCTAAGGAAAATATCATATTTTCTAGAAAAGATTTAGATTGGTATGAAGTACATGGAGATTGATCGGATTGCAAAAATCCCTTCAAATAGAATTAAAAGTCTTTATTAGAGGACAAGAAATGAACCCAAATGCTCCATGTTCTTTCACCTAGGTATAAAATAAACACCCAGGCTCAAGGCCTATTGCTTCCTTGCGATATGAAGTGTAAGTTTTTTAGAGATGCATTGTTTAGATGTTGGTATTAACAGTGCTCGATCATTTTTCATATGTATTGACTTTTCAAACATTTTTATGTAACTATGCTTGTTCATATGGCCCCAAGGACATAAGAGGCCAAAATTAAGTGAAGCAAAGATCCTCATTTGTGAAAAAAAGTAGTTTTTAATTCCATTAATTGTAAAAGTTATGGTTAAAATCCCCGAGATAGTGATAATAACATATAACATGTATGAGCATGAAGATAGCCAAGGATGGCCTTGTCATGGCCAATATGACACTTTGGGTGATGCTAGGTCCCTGCATCAACCAAAGTTATCAAGGGACATGGTTTCCTATGTAGAGAGTTGTTTCTTCTTGGAAGTGTCGATTGACTTGGTTTGCAAAATGCATGTTAAAAAATATGTTGACATGGATGCCACAGATCAATATAGGGATTTCTTTTTGTGTAAGAAAGATGTTGTTAATGTCTATGATCTTCTAATGAAAGGAAAGTATCAGTTTCATAAGAAGGATGAAATGAGTGTGAACCTTTGGTATAAAAAACACGAAGATGATTTTTTCTTTTATCAAAATCTCAATGGTGGAGAGATCCCTTTATAGTTGGAATTCAGATGAAGTGGATGTTGGAGACCATGGTGAAGCTATCAAATAATAGCTTAATAGCCATGGATTCAACATTCAACACAAATAAATATGGGGTGAGTGTATTAAGAATGATTGATCTAGTACAATAATTTGATTTGTAATGATTGATAATGATTAATGAGTTGAAGTTGACTTCATATGTTTTTTGAATGCGATAGTATCATTTATACACACTCGTGGTGTTTGGTGAGAAACAAAGTGGGGTTCCATTTACATGGGCAGTGGCATCACATAATACATCACAAGGTATTTCACTATGGTTGGAGCACCTCATGCATAGATGTCACCAAGTTGATCATAATTGGAAAGTTAATGCCTTCATGGTTGATGATGTATTGGATGAAATTGGTGTTTTAAGGTAACTTCAATCTTCTTATTTTATAGTACAACTTGTATTTATTCTAAAAATAACACACTTGAAATGAATTGAATGTGGTAAGAGAATCACAAGGTGCAATGTCATCTTGTGTGTTTGGCATGTACGTTGAGCATGGCTAAAAAATGTGAATCGATTGGCCAATAGTCCAAAAATAGCAAAAGATACATTTAGTGATTTGGGTTTGATTATGAATTATTGTTCCAGTGCTGAAATGAGCAATGCAATTAATGCTTTCTTCAACAAATTTGTTGATGAGGAGAAGTTCCTAGAATTTCCAAAAGAATTGGGTTGTCAATAATAAGATTTTTAAGTTGACAAAATCTTTCTTACATTTCTCTTTTTGATTTTCATACGGATGGAATATCTTCATTAACACAACTTTTCTTCAATTAGGGATGTGGGTAAAAGGATGTCATGATATTCCCCATGCAAATAAAGAGACAAACAATGTTGTGAAGGCATATCATTGTTACCTAAATACAAACTTTCTATTTAATAAAAGAAGGAAATATGATCATAGGATGAATTGGTTGATATATGTTCTTCTAACAAATGTTGAACCTTGTTATTGGTTTAAGGAAATTCTAAAAAATGAAGGATTTTTGAATAATTACAAGAAAGAGAAACAATTTGAATCATCAATGGAGAATGAAAAAAGAATTCTAGATAGCGATTACAACCCTCATGAGAAAATATCTCATGCTTTTTGGGTGAGGAGTCATTCTAAACCTAATAAGAAATATCTTGTCACTTGTTATCGCATAAATTTCATAACTTGTGATTGCCCATGGTCTATTCATGGCAACATTTGCAAACATGCCATAAAGGTTTGTTGGTTATTTTCCTGTTCAATGGCTTCAAACCAATTACTAAATCATCAAAGCACAATTGATTCATACAATGACCCTCCTGAGATAAATATAGAGGCAAACTTGGATCTTGTTGAAGATGCAAACACATTTTCCACGGATAGTCACAATGCAAACACATTTACCATGGATCTTCCATAGACCTGCTTTGAAATAGTCCTCTTGCTACTTTGACCAAGATTGAATAGTTGATTGCTTTGGTTAAAAAAATGTTGGATGACGCCAACAATATTCATATTATGGATTATGAATTCACGTGTGGGTTGGGTGCTTTTGAGTCATATTTAAAGAGGAAGAAGAGTTTGTTGAACCCCAAAAAGAGAAGAAAAACAAGCAAACAAAATGCAATATTGGAAGTTGACTTGAATGTTGCAGCAGATGAAGATGAACTGTTACACTAAAATTTGTCACCATGACTATTTGCAGTCAGTATGGCTTCATCAATTGTTATACTGTCCTCCTTGGCAAGTCTTATACCTCTGCTTCTCATGTCAAACTCCAAGAAAGAGAGAAAGTCCTTAAAAGTCAATATAACTCGGGTTACGCAGTTTCTCTTACCCTTACCTGCATGTACGCACCTCAAGTTCATAATACCTACATACTTGTACGCTCTGTCTGTAAAGGGGTGGGTGCGTACTCCTGTAAAGGTCAAAAGGCGCAAGTTTTACTTCAAAAAAGTTACTTGTGGTCGAATCTAGAGCATTCTAGAAGATGGTTTGACGTGGATTGAGCACCTCCAGATGGTTCATGCATCCCAATGAAAGAGGAACTTATCCCATCAAGAGGGGAGCTATCCCATTGAAAGAGGGGCTTATCCCATTGATGGTGGACCTGATTAACTTCTTCCAAAGCATTATAAATACAGGCATTGGGCCAGAGGGAGGGGAGGTTGAAAGCTGAACATTCCTAAGGGTACATGCTACTGAAATTAGGACTCCCTTTTAGAGCTTGAGAGGAGAGATTCCAATCCTTTCTTAGCTTCATTTGGAAGTGGGTGAGCTGATCAAAGTAAAGGAGAACTCTTGCTGGACCCTAGGAGGGACCTGCACAACACCAAGGCACTGGTTGTAATGGTTTCTTTTGTTTCCAATTAATACAATTAAGTTCATTTTTCTCAACAAGTTGTTATATATAATTTGTTTCATAAACTCCTTGGTCTTTATGATGAATATGTTTTATTATATGAGTTATTCAGGTGCTATGTAATCGTTTGCTTGTTAGTGAATGCAGGCTTCAAGGAGAAGGAGATCATCTGGATCGAAGAGGCTTGGCTGCTACAAACAGCGTTGGACTAAAGGTATGCTTTAAACACCTGGTTGCTTTTATTTTAAATGCATATTTAGGGAAAGATAGTGCTTGATTGTTTTGTTTGTCACTAGAAAGCCTTAGCTTCTAGGGAGGTCGGTTTTTTCCGCAAAATTGACTCTTTCCGCATGACAAAATGGCGACTCCACTGGGGAATCCATGGATTTGATTGATTTCTCTTTTGATTGATACTTTGATTTGTGAAAAGTTGATTTCTTTCTGGTTTTTGACTGATTGACTGTGAATTTGGGTCGAATAGCTTAGGATTGAGTTAGTTTTTATTTTTCTTGATTTTGAGAGCAGTACGCACCCTCTGCGTTAAGCACAGTGCGTACCTGTACACACTTCTGCTTTGTACACAGAGCGTGGCCGCACCTGTGCAAACAGGCTGCCTGCGTACTTTGTCAAAACTTTAGAAAATTTCAATTTTTTCCTTTTTACCTCTTAGATTTTGTTTATAGTTTATTTTTTGCTGCTCAGATCCACTGGTTACCTGTCAAAAGTTTTCATCTAAGCTTGTTTCATTAGCATCAAGGGTTTTAGTGAAGTTCATAGAAATTCTAGCCCTAGGTTTGATTTTTGCATTGGTCTTGTAGTGACTCTGGCTTTAGAAGTTGTAAAAACCTTGGATATCCCTGGTCTTTTCAGTCTTCTTAGGAGTTAGACCTTTCGTAAAATCACCTTTGTGAGAAACCTACCGTTGTGTTGTCTCTTTGCGGAATTTCGAGAAGGCTTGTTGGTTAAGCTGTGAATTTCATTTTTAAGAAAAAGAACAAAAACTTTTTATTTTTGTTTTTGACTGGTTTATGATTCTGCATGAATTAGTCCTTGGTTGAATTGTAACTGAGTAAAACATCCTGGAATTATATTTTGTAGGCTTTTACCTCATTAGGTTTGCTTTTAGGTAAATTTCCCTTAGATTTGCTTTTAGGTAAATTTCTCTTAGATTTTCATAGATCTTAAAATTGATTTTTTGTTAAGTAGTTTTTCATGCTTTGTTAAAATAGAAAAAAAAAATACAAAATCTCTTTTGAAGAAAAGTTTGTTTTAGTAGCGTTTGAAGTCTTTGAAAAGAGAAAAGAAGTTTTCGTGAAATAATTAGTGGTCTTGTGTTGTGTGCTTTGGAAAAGATAAAGAAATTGTTTCTTTGATTTTCATTGCCAAGAAAGTTGTCTTTATAAATTTTGCATTCTCCAACTCTCTTAGCTAGGGAATTCATTGAAAAGGAAAGATTGTTTTTTCATCCTAGGTGCATCTTTTTAGTGGATTTAAGTCAAGTCTACACATCATCAGTTTCATCTTCGCTACCTATTTTCCTAAAGAAAAGCCATAAAAATTAACGCTTAAAGTAAAATTAACTTAGTAACTTTTTATTTACTAGGGCTCTGAAACACCAACATAGATCAGGCTAGTGTCTTGGAGTAGGAGAGTAATTAACTCTCCAAGAAAGCAAAACCAAACAAGTAGCTTATCTTGCGGTAGGATAAATCCAATAGTTACATTTATGCTCTGGGAAAGCTCCTCTTAAAGGAGAAGCACGAGATCGTGTCCGAACCAGTGAGGGGATCAATCCTCCTTCATTGGGAACGACGCCAGATATGCACGTACTACAAACAGTAAACCTCGGATTGACCATTGTCGAGGAGCCTGGGGTCACTTGTTGGTAAACCTTGGATTATTGTCAAGGAGCCGGCAAGGGGATTGAGCTTGTTACTCTGCCCTTGCGTGCTATCGGATCTTAGACTATTCCCCCAGGTATATTTGTTGATGTTGGTGACTTTAGTGACTATTATCTTTAGGGTTCTACCCAAGGTGACGGTGGAGGGAAGATCCCACTGTACCTGGAGCAGACGTCGGCTAGACTCACTTGGATTTTCTGGGGGGTTCACTTCACTCGAGACGGTTAAAGTGGAGGAACTTGTGCCAGTCTATTCATTAAGCAGGTTGCCGGGGTAACTATTCCACCCGCCACTTCTGTACTGAATTCTGCGATGTTGGATTTCATCACCAACTAGTGTTTTCGGTCCGGAAGGTTACTGTTTGTGTGTGGTTTGACGCCCTAGATTATTTAGGCGTGTGATTCGAATTTGTTTGGTTCTTTAGAGACTTTAGGCGGTTTGCTTTGAGATTTTACTTTGTTTGCGTGTGCAGTAGTTAAAAGTTTTAACTGTGGCTGAATTACCGAGACAGTCCCGTAGACTTCGGGGCCAGTCTCTTGAGGTTGTAACCATGGCCGATTTGTTGAGGAAGTCCTGTAGACTTCGGGGCCAACCTCCTGAAGACGTCCCGGGTCATTATGAAGGTTTGAAAGTCCTCGTAACTCCTAGTGGCAGTAAAGTAGGTTCACCTGAAGAAGGAGAGTCTTCGTTGGTAGTTCATCTTGATTACCAAACTCTAGAAACAGGTTATAATCCTGAAGCTATTTCGGTTTCCGAACTTGCTGGTAGTTTTTCATCTACTAGTGATATAGGCGAAGAACCTGAAATATCTGAACCTGTTACTCCAACATCGGGGTCTAGATTCACCATCACCGAAAATCTTCCTTCTGGTTTGATAGCTATTGAAGAACTTGCTCCGGAAGAAGAAATAGGCATCCCTATCCCTGAAAATCAACCTACTATTGATCTAAGGGAGCGTGATTCCATTTTTTACAGTCCACCTAGAAGTACTACTTGGTATCTTTCTTTAACTAATTATTTGGACAACTCAGGGTTAAGTTTTTCTCCACCTCGTGCTCCTTATCCACCTAGGGGTATTTATACTCCTGTAAATATGTCTGGTCAGTCGTCCATGTTTACTCAATCACCTGAATCCTTTTTGTACGGTGGTCCTTCTGTTCCCTCTAGGTATCAGTCACTTTCTGGTACTTTTGCGGGAGCATCTCCTCAACCCATTGAACATGGGTTATTAACTGGAAACAATGGTAATAAACCGTTGAGCGTAGAGAACATTCTCATGATGTCAGGTTCTATTCCCAATTCTCAACCTCAAGGTGGCCAGTTACCGCCTGGGGGGCAGCCTCAATTAACGCCTGGGGGGCAACCTCAAGGTACACAAATTGTGTTTGGGGGGCAACCTCAAGGACAGTGTGTACCCATGGTGCAGTACATTCCTCAAGGTCAACCCCAGCCTCAATATTTACCCCAAGGTCAACCTCAGTATCAATTTATACCTCAAGGTCAACCCCAGTATCAGTACATGCCTCAAGGGTATCTACCCCAAGGTTAGTACTCGAGCCAAGGTTTCCAACCACCCCAAGGTCAATCTTATGTTCAAGGTACGGGAAATGTACCTTTCAATTATCAATCCTACCCTCAACGTGGTTATGGATCTCAATATTCTCAACCTGTTATGGGTCAATACCCCGGAATGAACATAGTGTGGGATCCATCGCAAATTCAACAGGTATTGCAGCCAAGTGTACAGTTGTCATCTCAAACTGGACAACCCTTAGTTTCTGGTTCACCCTAGCAACCAGTCCAGTCTAATATTCAAACTTCTGTACCTCCGGTAGTTTCTCAGTCTGGGCCTATTTCGCCTCATACTCCATCCCAAACGACTGCTGCAACTACCGCAACATCTGTTCAATCTACCCCACTTACTTCTGGAGTATCGACAGCTCTGGTTTCTACTGTCTTTGTATCTACTCCTCAGACATCTTTACCATCGTCTGGATCCACGATTCAAACTACGGTTCAGATGCCTGTAGGACAACCTGGTTTAAGTACGGTTGTCACAAGTCAACCACAATTCACTTATCAACCGTACCAGGGATAGTACCAATTCGGTCCTGCTGTCCAGCAACCAGTTTACCAGTATCAACCGTATCCTGGGTACACTTATCAACAACCACAGCAACCCCAGTACGGTCCGGTTAATCCTGGTTTTCCAGGAGGATACAATATCCCGAACGCGATTCCTATTCCTAGTTATCCTAGATATCCTCCTCCTGGGACTGGTCTCGTGACCTAGAGTTTTAGGGATCCTAATCGGCAGTTACCATTTATCGCAGCTTTGGATTTACCATACTTGTCATGCCTAACGAACGATCCAATAAATTATCTTCCTTTTTGGCCGCCAATGCCGAATAAGTTGCCCAATGACATTCCCAAGTTCGAGGGTAAGTCTGGAGAGGACCCGTCAAATCATGTGATGAATTACCACCTCTGGTGTGCCTCTAATTCCATCTCGGATGATTCGATCCGATTACGTCTTTTCCAGCGCACTCTCATTGGTCTTGCGGCCAAGCGGTACATTGAGTTACCACGGGCCTCTTTTTATAATTTTAGCCAGTTAGCTACCTCGTTTTTAACTCATTTTCAGTTGTCGGTCAGATATGATAATGGCATGGAGTTACTAACTTCGTTAAAGCAATCGACGTCCACTTATATTTCCGATCATATTCATGAATGGAGACGTCGAAGGCGATTAGTGAAAGTTTTTATCCCGGACCAGATCTTATCTGAATGGTTTGTTAAATCATTGCTACCGAAGATTACTGAAGACGTAGCTAAGGCCGGAGTAGTTACTGAGGAGCAAGTGATTTCTCAAGCGCAGTACCTTGACTTAGTTTATACTCAGTCAGGTACGTTACACGAAAAGATCCCAGATCTTCCTAAGTCAAATCAAATCGCTGCTGCTCCTTCGGGATCTCATGCTACTAATGGCATGATTGGTACGGTGAACACTAAAAGTAAGAAGAAGTCTTCCAAGAATTCTTCTCCTATTATAACCTTGCCTGATTCCCCAACAGGAGATTCTTCTGCTGAGGTTTCCGCCGATATTCACGTTGTAGAGTCATCTACAGCTAAATCAAAATCGGTGGGAAGAAGAAAGGGAAGAAGAAGAATAAAGCAGAAAAAACTCCAAAGGAGAAAACTGAAAAGTCGGAATCCAATGATGAAAAGCGCAAACCTCGTTATCCATGTCTTATTTGTTAAGAGGATCACTTTACAAGAGACTGCCCTCATCGAGCAGAGGTTGCGAAAATCGTCAAAGGTTCCCAAACTCCTGCTGTTTTGAAGGATCCATTTCCAAAGCAAGATAGTAAGATGATAGGTTCTTCCTCGATTGCCAGTGAAGAACCCATATTGATGATGTCCCATGTAAGGATTGCGACTCGATCGGAAGATTATGGTAGTAAAAGTCCTGTTGATGGCAAAGAAGCAGAATCTTCTCATTCTAACCCATCAACCTCAGCTCCCGGCTCCGATCCGCTACAGGTCGAGAAGCCTAACCCGGACTTAGTAATCAAACCGCCGGCCAAGGGTATACTTCGAAAGTCTGCTTTCAATCCACATGCGAGAGCGGCCCAGAATTATAACATTGTTGAGGACTTAGCTGTTTCGCCCTCAGCAATGTCGGCTTTGGAAGTGCTGCAATCATGCCCAGCACAACGCAAATTACTTTTGTCGGCTACAGGAGCTGTTAATGTTCAAGACCCGAACCTAATAATCTTTGATCTAGAAAATAGTACACCGCATTTGCCTCATCAAATGGCTTTCCAGATCCCAGTGATAGTAAAAAACAGGCCTATTCATCGGACTGTAATTGATGAGGGAGCTTCAACGTGTATTATGTCGATACAGTGTTGGAGATCGCTTGGTTCTCCTTCACTAAATCAATCCCCGACAATTCTTAAGGCCTTTGATGGCTGTGGGTTTCATCCTTTTGGCATTCTACAGGATTTTCCTATAGGGGTTGAAGGAAAAACCGTTAGTCTAGATGTAGAGGTGGTTGATGCCCCTCTAGACTACAACCTTCTCTTGGGTCGAAGTTGGTCTTACGCTATGACAGCGGTCGTTTCATCGGTCTTCTGAGTAATAAAGTTCCCACATAATGGAAAGATCGTGACAATAGACCAGCTGGCTTACTTTTCATCCGACCCAGCCTCTTCAGAGAGTATTCAGCATGTCGGTAAAACGACTATCCCATATAAGGATGTTGGAGTAGGATTAGTTAAAGATGCCAGTTTACTGGGAACTTTTCCTTTTCCTCTAATCAACGCATTGTCTTCGTTTGCATCCATTCATATGATTACATCAGACACCATTGTTTATGATGATCCTTGGATCGTCCCTTCTGAATCTGAGATAGACTCATTTGGTGGTGCTATGCCTTTGAGTCCATATGAAATTGCCTATGAAGCCGTGCAGTCTTTTACCGACCCGCGTTCAACCAAAAAAGACTTAATGAATGTGGTCTGTGAGGAATCACTTTTCACATCAACCTCGGAGTTAATAGCGTTTCCCGAAGTTGTTTCATCTGACGAGAAACTTCGTGAAGTCCTGTGTGTAGACGATTTACCATGGGAAGATCTCCATCACAGATCTTCGTTTTTACCTGAGGATGATCGCTTTGAAAATGATTTCTCATCAATTTTTACAGCTGAATATGTCAAGGAAGCTCAGAATCCCATGAAACATCCTGATTCAGAGCTGAATTTGGGAAACATTTCTCGAACTATTCCCATTGACATTTCAGTCAAGCCTGGAATTGTTGAGAACATTCATATAGGTGCCTCATCTACAGATGACGAAATTCAGACATACAAGGCCCTATTTCAAGAATTCCGCGACGTGTTTGCTTGGTCCTATGAGGAAATGCCAGGAATTGATCCCGCGATTTTTGTTCATGAGATCAAGACTTACCCGGACGCTAAACCCGTCCGGCAATGTTTGCGTCAGATTCACCCACGAAAAGCTGCTGCCATTAAAGCAGAAGTTGAAAAACTGTTGAAACCAGATTTCATTTATCCGATCCCGTTAACGGATTGGGTATCGAATATTGTTCCGGTTAACAAAAAACAGGGAACAATAAAAATATGCATCCATTATAGGGACATTAATCGAGCTTGTCCAAAGGACAACTACCCAACACCCTATATCGATCAAATAATTGATGATTGTGCCGACAGTGAAATATTTTCCTTTATGGACGGTTTTTCCGGTTACAATCAAATCAACATTCTACCTGCCGATCAACCAAAAACGGCTTTCATTTGTCCATGGGAGACATTGCTTATTGCAAATTACCTTTTGGGCTCAAGAATGCCCGAGCAACTTTTCAAAGGGCGATGTCTTATGCATTTCATGACATCAAGCACATTGTGTAACCGTATCTCGATGATTTTCCTGCTCATTCGTTACATCGAGCTAATCACCTTGTCCATTTACGAGCAATCTTCATGAGGTGTAGGCATTATCGTATTCGGTTGAACCCACACAAATGTGTCTTCTGTGTAGAAGTGGGTCGATTACTGGGATTTGTAGTTTCGAAAGCCGACATTCACGTCGATCCCTCGAAGGTCGAAGCTATCATCAAATTGCCTCCTCCTTCGAGTCTTCGCCAACTCCAAAGTTTGCAGGGGAAATCAAACTTTTTACGACGATTCATTCCTAACTACGCCGAGGTTACAAAGGGTTTTACCCGGTTGTTGAAGCAGAACGCTCAATTCTCTTGGGATGAGATAGCTCATAAATCTTTTGATGCACTCAAACACGCGTTAACCCATGCACCGTTGTTGCATCCTCCCAACTACAACCAGGATTACTTTTTGTACCTCACCGCCGCTCATTCCACCATTGGAATGGTCTTAGTTCAGGAAGACGAATTCAGAACGGAACATGTGATATATTACCTTAGTCGAACGTTAAATCCAACTGAGCTAAAATACTCACATGTGGAGAAGTTGGCATTGGCAGCCGTTCAAGCTGTCCAACGTTTTCGTCACTACATTTTACTCCGTAAAACTATAGTCATTTCGGATTGCAACCCTATGATCTACATTTTGACTAAACAATTGCTAGGGGGAAAGTACTCTAAATGGATTGTTATCCTGCAGGAGTTCGACTTGGAGTTTGAGAAATCTAAGTCTAAGAAATCTTTAGTTTTTGCAGAGTTAATGTGTGACTTCCCGCGTGCTGACACGGAAACTGTGGCAGAGGAGCCCATTGCAGACGAATCTTTGTTTCTAATCAGCACTTTAGATCCGTGGTATGGGGATATCATTGTCTATCTCCAGACCCAAACCTTTCGGCCCGAAGTTTCAAAGTCGGAGCGTCGGAAAATTCGATTCCAGTCCCAATAGTACAAAATTATTGGAGATACTCTTTATCGCCGTGGGGCGGACTCTATTTTTTGACGTTGCTTAACTCACGAAGAGGCTGAAAGGGTTCTTAATGATTGTCACTCTGGAGCGTGTGGCGGTCATATGTCTGGGTATGCCACAACCCAAAAGATATTGCGCGCTGACTACTTTTGGTCGTCCTTGTTTAAAGATTGTATTACTGCGGTTCGAAAATGCCACAACTGTCAAGTGTTTGATCGAAAGATGCGCGCTCCACCTGCTCCTCTCCACCCTATAATTGTCGTTGGTCCTTTTTCCAAATGGGGTATCGATTTTATTACATGTAACCCTCACTCGGCCGGGGGGCATGCGTATATCATCCTTGCGGTAGATTATTTTACTAAGTGGGCCGAGGCGATGCCTACATTCGAGGCAGACGGCAAGACAGCTGCAATTTTCGTGTTCAATCATATAATTGCTAGGTTTGGTGTCCCACAAGCGATAATCACTGACCATTGGCGCCATTTTCGAAACGTTATGATGACAGAACTTACAGGACAGCTTGGTTTGCGTCACGATAGTTCAACTCCTTATTATCCACAAGCAAATGGTCTGGTTGAGTCCATCAACAAAGTTTTAGTTATCATGATCCGACAAATCATGGGTATTCATCAGTCGAACTGGCACAACATGTTATTTTCATCGCTTTGGGCGTACCGAACCTCAGTGAAAACATCAACAGGGTTCACTCCTTTCCAACTAGTTTATGGTTTGGAAGCTGTGCTACCCATTGAATACGAAATCCCGTCACTGCAAATGGCCATCGAGTTACTTCCAGCTACTTCCGAAGAGGAAAAGCGTTTATTATACTTAGCTCAATTAGATGAGGATCGACGTGATGCTGCATTGGCGATCGAGACTCACGCAAAACATATGAAAGCTCAGTATGATCGAAATGTGACCCCTCGAAATTTTTCAGAAGGAGACCTAGTGTTATTATATGATCAAGCTAATGATAAATTAGGTGCTGGAAAATTCGTTCCTATGTGGCATGGGCCCTATATTGTCAAGCGCAAGCTAGAAAAAGGGGCCTATGAGCTGGTAGACTTTGACGGGGACTCTTTAGGTAAACCCAGAAATGGTCTTTACTTGAAGAGGTATTATGCTTAAAAGACGGGTATGGATATTTTTAGTTAGGTTAGTTTTTCTTTCTAGCTGGTGTGTTTGTTAGTGTAGATAGTGTGCTTAGCTTAGAGAGTGTGTTTTCCGTCGTTATTCTGCTTATCTTGGTTTTACTCTTGATGTTTGCAGATGTCGATGCCTCTCCAAACATACATTGGTTTCGCTGATGGTGCTTGTTGTAGTACACGGAACATCTCTTCCGCAGCTTGGGTTATCTATTCGCCCTCTAACGAGTTAGTTTCTATGCATGGGGTAAGCCTCGGTCAAACAACAAACAACATTGCCGAGTACAGTGCAGTGATTGAGTTATTGTCTGAATCTATTTCATTTGGGATTCGGAGTTTGATAGTGAGGTTAGATTCTGAACTCGTTGTATTACAGCTTAATAGAGTGTATGCCATTAGAAATCCAGTGTTATTAAGGTTATTTTTGAGAGTGCGTCTCTTGGAACGTGAGTTTGATTACATTGAATATCAGCATATTCCAAGGTCTTTAAATACATTAGCAGATGCAATTGCTTCTCGAATGTTAAATAGACATTTGCAATAATCATACATGTAAATTTAAAACCATTCCATAACATGATTTACAAGATAAGCCGGTAATAATGATATATATAGATAGGAGTGTGTCAAAAAATACATCGTCTTCGATCATAGGTTGAAAAACACCTTATGATCGACAAAAATGATAAGTACAAAAAACCAAAATGTCACATGTGTCTACAAAACGACCATCCAATCACTGGTGATGATCTCTATATGACACCACTGCATGGGCCACCCTACACAAGAACCTCCTAAAAGGTCCTAGGACCTCGACTACATAGCGCTGAAGCCTGATAGGAATATCATCTATAGTAGTCTCTGGTATATTTGCTGTAAGATGCTCTAGGTCATGTTCCAACTCAGCTAAAGTCTCTATGGCCTTGTCCTGTGGGGCCGGTGCCACTGCAACTGGTAGTCTCCTCTCGAAAGGCCGGAGATTGGCTGGACGATGTGGGCCTACATCTGCATTTTGAAAATTATTACTATCAGTTTTGAGACGATATAAAACAAACAAACAAAAAGTAGATAGTTTAAAAAACTTGTGGAAAATGAAGTTACCTGTATCATCCCATTGTTCTCCCGGTGGAAGAACCATGTCCGGATCTCCACGAAAATCAACTCCGGCATAAGGAAAATCCTGTATAGAAAAGACTTGGTCCTCTAACCAGTGAAAGTACTCTGGAGTAAATCGAACAACCTCCGTTCCCTCATCAGGATGACGGGCCATAACCGCAACCCATCGCATCAATTTGGGCTCTCGGGGAAGCCCAGCCTCAACAGTGAGCTGCTGTGGGATCAGCATTGGAACCCTCTCTAAGCCAAAACTCACAACTAAAGGCCCATAACCAAAAGTCTTTAGCTGTCCATTTTTGGCTCTAGTCAGTTGGCCTTTTACATTGGCCAACACAGCATCACACCAGTTGAAAATGGTACCTCGATAGCAATCAATCGCCATCCGCATCTAGGATCCAGTGGAAATGTGTAAAGCGGCAGCCCCGCAAAGTCTGGTAACTGTAAAGGCAATCACCATAAGTTCACGGCGGGATATAGTTTTGATCTCTATCCCCTTCTCCTGAGTCTGAGTGTTACACCACTCTAGTCGGAGACTAGCAATGGACTGACCACCCGGCCTAGTCCCGAACAGAGTCAAGTGTTCGCCTCTCTTGGGAAAACCAGTGAGAAAGTAGATATCTGTGGGCTCCATCTCGAGCTGGTGCCCTCCAATATAAAAACACTGGTCCTGAACGTTCCATCTTTCTACCAGCCACTCTAGAAATCTCACTTGGGCCCTCATGTCAGGTATGGCCCAGTATTTATAAAGGTCGCATGCCTTCAAAGCATAAATTGACGGTTGATGATTAATGGCGGCCAAATCAACATCTTCGTGCTCTCTCTCGCGCCAATCAAGCATGGTGAACAATCTGCACACCAGAAAAAATCCATTAGATTCCATGAAATAAAAAAAATTTGGTCCAATTTAGAGAATTTGGGGTTTGAAAACTCTTTGCGTGGAGTACGCACCCCACCTTTAGGAACAGAGCGTGGGTACGCAGGTTCCCTGAAGGCAAGGTGCGTACTCCTGACATTTTCCCAACTAAGAAAATGTCGGGGTACGCGGGTCCCTAGTGTGGCACCTGCGTACCCCGAAAGGCGGCTCTTGAAATCCCAAAGCCTCCAAAAAATAAAATCTAGGGCCTAAAAATGAATTCTAAACGGATGAAATTGAAGAGGAGGATGTTGTAGAATACCTGAAAGAGACGGCGTTCGGTTTCGACGGTCGGATTCTCCGCAATGTCCATGGGAAGTTTCTTGCCAAAAGCCCTTTTTCTCTCCTCAACAGTAAAATGGTAAAAATGAATTGGTAAAAGCCCTTTTATAGGTTTTTTGGGCAAATAAATGGTAAATTTGTTTATTTTTCACCATGAAAAGGTATTTTTCAAAGTATTTTTATCTATCTTCAACAGGTATGAGTAATGTGTTGGTTTTTGTGCAAGATAAAGGATTTTCAGGGAAAATTGTCATTTTTTACAAACAAAAACATCAGAGTCATCTTTAAGCCCTTTTCTGACTCCTAAAACATGAAAAGATTGCCGAGCGTTTCTTTTACACTCGTTAAAATGGAATTAAAAGACGGTCCTCTTATAGCCCTTTTCTGACCGTAAAAACATGAAAAGATTGCCGGATTTTTGTCGTTTCAAATTCGATATTGGAAATAAAACGACGTGTCCTTGATCGCTTTTTACTTTTCAAATCAGAGACACTAATCATGAAAGTACTCCTTGGTCGTAAAGATCAAGCGGTTCTCTCAAGTATTATTTTATACTTTTTCAGGCTTGGGAGACACAAATTTACGAAAAAGGTCAACCCTGGAGTCTTCTTAAGTTTTTTTAGACTCTCTAAAATTGAAAAACACCGAGTTTCCCCTATACTGGACTCGTTAAAATTTCACAGTAAAGGACCTGTTCGATTACAAACGGGAACGGACCACTCCTTCTTAGGGTTCGAATCTAAACTAAGTTGGACTCATCTGAAGGATGAGCTTATAATCAAGCAAATGTTATCCTCCTCAAGCTTGTAAAAAATAAAGAGGTACTTGCCAGAAATGGTGGGGGAAAAGAGAGAAAAATGAGCCTATTTGTTATCCTTTGTCTCAGAAAAACCTTATCACCACTCTTGAACACGACACTTTTCGTTTACCTGGGTTGGGAAATCCTTTGCCTAATAGTTGATCAAACCACATTGAAAGTCTTCAGCCGGTTTCCGAGTATTAACTTTGGGTCAGTTGTCACCAAGCCATCTGTTGTGTCGTTATGTGTTCAAGAGGTCACTGCAAATAAACCATTCATCTGCAAAATACCTGTCATCCATCTTGACCATCCCTGAGTCAGTCCTTACAGCTACATTTCTTCAACTTGAACTATGATTTCGTGTTGTGGGCTTGCCTGCAATGGGTCACTTTCTATCGACATCAGCACATTATCTAGAAAGATGATCTAGGAATCGTCAGTACCTTGAAATCTGCATGCCTCAATGGCAGGTTTCTCGCCTTTGACGACAGTTTACATCATTGACTTTCGATCGAAGGATTCCGTGACATGTTCGACATCAACACATCTACTCACATCTCATGGATTGTACTGGGTACTTTGAGAACCATTGACATCACTGGTGGTCTCTCTCACACTTGTTAACAGTTTACATCATCGACTGGTAATCAAGTGGTTTCTACCATGTTCGACATCAACTCATTTATTCGTATGGATAGAATCGTACTATTTCGGGAAGTAGAAATGAAAACCCTGGATCTAGTTTCCACCATCCAGGCTGTGAGGAGTTTTGTATTCATTATATAGTAGACTAATCATAAACAGATGGTTGCGTCCATACTGTGTCTACATGAGTCTATGATTATGATGTACTGCGAAATCATTCCTATATCAGAGCAGTAGTTAGTTTGTTAGTTAAGTTTTCAATCTGAGTATGGGAATGCCTACCTCAGCGATGATATGATCTCATATATGTATTTTGTGTTGAATATTTGCAGGTTCCGACTGGGCTCTCCACAAGATAATCCTTGAAATGATAAAGTGCTTCACCCTTCCTAGATGATATGAAACCCTAATCTACTATAGGCTTCGCACTTTAGGGGGCAATATGTTACACTAAAATTTGTCACCATGACTATTTGCAGTCAGTATGGCTCCATCAATTGTCATACTGTCCTCCTTGGCAAGTCTTATACCTCTGCTTCTCATGTCAAACTCCAAGAAAGAGAGAAAGTCCTTAAAATTCAATATAACTCTGGTTACGCAGTTTCTCTTACCCTTACCTGCGTGTACGCACCTCAAGTTCATAATACCTGCGTACTTGTATGCTCTGTCTGTAAAGGTGTGGGTGCGTACTCCTGTAAAGGTCAAAAGGCGCAATTTTTACTTCAAAAAAGTTACTTGTGGTCGAATCTAGAGCATTCTAGAAGATGGTTTGACGTGGATTGAGCGCCTCCAGATGGTTCATGCATCCCAATGAAAGAGGAACTTATCCCATCAAGAGGGGAGCTATCCCATTGAAAGAGGGGCTTATCCCATTGATGGTGGACCTGATTAACTTCCTCCAAAGCATTATAAATACAGGCATTGGGCCAGAGGGAGGGGAGGTTGAAAGCTGAACATTCCTAAGGGTAGATGCTGCTGAAATTAGGACTCCCTTTTAGAGCTTGAGAGGAGAGATTCTAATCCTTTCTTAGCTTCATTTGGAAGTGGGTGAGCTGATCAAAGTAAAGGATAACTCTTGCTGGACCCTGGGAGGGACCTGCACAACACCAAGGCACTGGTTGTAATGGTTTCTTTTGTTTCCAATTAATACAATTAAGTTCATTTTTCTCAACAAGTTGTTATATATAATTTGTTTCATAAACTCCTTGGTCTTTATGATGAATATGTTTTATTATATGAGTTATTCAGGTGCTATGTAATCGTTTGCTTGTTAGTGAATGCAGGCTTCAAGGAGAAGGAGCTCATCTGGATCGAAGAGGCTTGGCTACTACAAACAACGTTGGACTAAAGGTATGCTTTAAACACCTGGTTGCTTTTATTTTAAATGCATATTTAGGGAAAGATAGTGCTTGATTGTTTTGTTTGTCACTAGAAAGCCTTAGCTTCTAGGGAGGTCGGTTTTGTCCGCAAAATTGACTCTTTCCGCATGACATGAACCATTTAATTTTGAACAAATCAACAAGCGAGGTCACCCTCGCTCCAAAAATGCATGGTTTTCTAGGTTTGTTGTGATATATTTGTTTTTAATATTTATTAGTGTATTACATGTATTTAATGTATTATTGTTTTGTTGAATCTGTTCATGTATGTTTGATAGGTGGTGAGGCTATGTTTTTTTATTTGGGAAAATTGTCCCAATTGTCAATTAAGGTCAGTAAATAATCCATGCATTTAAAATTAGTCTTTCAATACATCGATTATTTTGATGTTATGGAAGATACCACTCACGGAGTTGTTCCATACTTTCATTACGCTTGCATACATTGGTGTCTAATTATTAATCTGATATCTAAATTGGAAGAAAAGCGACAGAAATGTAAAAAAAATTGCAACGGAAATGCAATAAAACATGTAAAACACAATTTTACCACTTTTTTTTAACGACTAATTGCTAATGGTGATATGTTATTGGAGAATAATATATATTAAAACATCTAATATTATGTGTTTTCTTACTATGATTTTCCACACCAGTGGAAATGAGTGTCAGTAACAGTGAGTCAGTGTGTCAGCAATGGTGAGGGAGTGAATTTAAGCAAGAATACAACGTGTCACTCTAAATCTAAGGATTAAGGGGGGTGATCATGAAGATTTTTGATACCATAATCACTATGTCTTGCTTCCCAGGACGAAGATACCTTGTTGTTTCCATAATTTCATTCCAGCATTCAAACTCTTCTTTTTTCTTTAGGGTATAAGACTTTTTATATATCCTTCTTGGCAACCAGATCGTCAGATAGCGAAATCTAAGGCCGATCCAGTTATCCCACACTTTTCCATGCGAAAAATATATTTAGCAACCTTTGTTAACGTTATCTTTAAGTTTAGGTAGTTTAATGGATCTATATTTTGGGTTTTTTTCTTGAGGCATCCCACCTTGCTTTACATACTTCTTGTGCAACAGTCTCCAATATTTCAATTTGTTCTGTGCAATATGCAATGGCATGTTGCCTGTTCTTGGCGATAATGTCTACTTCCTCTGACTAACTAGCCAGATCTTGCTATTATTTTATCACCTATGCAATTATTTGATATGCTCCTCTAACCCACAAAATGTTCTCGAAATTTAAAAATAAAATAAAATAAGAGCTTCCACCCAACTGGCCTGATTTCTCAAATAATATACAAAGGCTCTCAATTGGACATCCCCTACATAAGGGTTGGGATTCCATCTTCTGTTAAGAGGCAATAGAAAATTGTGTTGGTACAGTTCACAGAGAAAGTCTTTATCTAGATTCGTACAGGCCCTGTATGCTTCTATGAAACCATTTATGTATTCAACCCAGAAAGGCTTATTGTTGATAATAGCATTCTTTTTAAATATCAAAAATATTTCCTCCAAGTACAAGTTGTAATTGGTTAAAGGGGACCCGCAACTAAGTACACCATCTGTTAACTCTCTGAGTTATTTCTTCTCATTCTCCATCTTTGTCACCTTCCTTTGCAGCTCAACCAATGTTTTTTATGTTTTCCTTCAACTTTGTTTATATATTATTCCCATGTCTTGAAAAGTTCACGAATTAAGTTTTCGTGCAAATGGAAAGGTATTAGTTTCCCCTTATAAGAGGGTATAAACAGGGATAATTTATCCTTTGGTTCCTCATCATGTGTTTCCACAACAATGTCTTTGGTGAGTTTGATCTATGGTTCTTGATCCTCTATTTGCATAGTAGTGTGTTTGGTCAGTTTCATCTCTAGTTCATGTTCCTCTATTTGCAAGGAAATTATTATAGTGAGGATGCAAGGCTAATACTTAGATATTTCATCTAGTCAACTAAATAATAGTATGAGCTCCTAAGGAACATGGGGATCTTGGAATCAAATTTTAGAAAGCCTAGCATTAGGAGCACAGCTTGTTTGGAGGATGATTTTTGGTTAGCACACTCCATGGAAAAAATAAAAATAAAAAAATTCAATAAAACGTACTTTGTAGGGAGATGTTAAGATGATTGTTAATCTTATGGAAATAAGAAAATTTTCTTCCATACTAAAACTAAGTATATTACTGATCCGGTGCTCATGTCCTAAGTGTCGTAAAATGCTCAAAATTTAAAGTGCTTAGAATTGGTTAAAAGTTGAATGACTGGAAATTTCTCGTCTTCCCGATTCTGGCGCCGCAAACGGTTCGAAAAACGGTCGTCGTATGAGGAAGTTATGGCAAAAAGAAGAATTTGTCAATAACCTTGGAAATTTTAATTTTTCAAAAAACAATTAAAAAAAGAATATTTCGCCGAGCACGAAATCCGAGGCAACCACCAAACATTAAATGTAACTGCAGTTAAGTTGGCGGAATTTTGGTAGGAGCGCCAAATTTGGCGGACCCACAATAATTGGCGGAGCTAACTGGAGTTAACTAAAGTTAGCTGGAGTTTTTCTAGGGAAAAACTGGAGAAACATTAAATGGCCATAACTTTGGCTAGGAAAGTCGGTTTTGGACGATTTTTTTTTTTATTTTGGGTATTTTCGACCTTCTGAATCCATTGGTGTAGGTCTTACAGCCATCTGAGGTCATTTGCAGAGGTTTTAGAGCCGTGAAAGTTCTAGGAGCCACGAGGGCCCAGTTTTGTGAAGACTGTATAGGGTTGCAGGTATCCATTGGAGGTGATCCAATAGTCAATCCTGAAGGATTCAAGTGTTATGAATACATTTTTACCATCTATTTCTCCTGTATATGCTTCTATTCATCTGTATCTTCAATTTGAGCATTTAATAAAAACAAGGACAAGCCCGGTTGGGAGCTTTGGACCCAGCAGACGTAGCCCTGGAGGGGGTGAACTGCTTTATCAATTTCTTTTGCATTTGTGGTTGATTTATTTTGCATATAAAAATCATTTTAATGTGTTAAACAGTAAAAGGAAATAACTCTGCTATGCTTAAATGGGTCATGAACAGCTGAAAATTTCATGTGTTTTCTTTCTGCAAGACATGGAAATCTTTTAAACATGTTTAATTCTGAATTGAATACCTTGCAAACAAATTTCAAGTAGTTTCAAATTTAGATCAATTACCAACCCCAACATTTGAGCCAAAATAACATGGGTTCTAGGTAACAGGTGAGCTATTAACATTTGGTAGGATAATATTTTTGGGAAGCATGCACTAAATAAAATTCAAGATCTATGACCTTTAAAAGAATGTTTGAAGGATGAAAAAAATAATAATGCATGATATCTCTTCTTGGTCCAATAATTTGAGTTAGTGGATGGGGTGGAAATTTGGTTATCCCGCACCCAATTTGCTTCCCCTTGTTTCCTTGCTAAATCACCTTATAGGTTGACATGCACAATGGGAATTCTTAGCTTCAAATCATAGAGGGAGGGGACATGCTAACTTCAATGATGAGCATCGTATTTACATTAAGTAGTTCTTCATCTCTTCTCCTGATGTATGCAATATGGTATTAGGTGTGGCATTTTGATGACCTTCCCAAAATTATCATCTTCTTCTATACAATAGTTTATGGGAATATTTTGACTCTAGAGAATTCACCAAAATAATGGATCCAAGGTCCTTTAATACATGATATTCTCCTCTTTGAAGTTGAAATAGTTCATCACATATTTCTTGAGTATGAATATATAGTCATAGTTTTGTAATCATCCTATAAAAATCTAAATAATAGAATGAGAATGCCAAACACATGGAAGAAAATGTCTCCTCGTGGTGTAAATTATAACATAACATTAAAAAATAATTCATTTTTCAAAATAATATGATCAATCTTTCCCAAATACTTATGTTGGGAAATATGGCTAACTTGGAACAAATCTATTTCAACCCAACCTTGGTAGTGACAAAGGCTAGCAGATTGTTAGAAGAATATATCATCTCTAAAGGTAGAAAACTCAATGTCATTCAAGGATTGAGAAAGGATGATGATGAAATAAAAATTGGAAGGTATCCCAGGACTTGTTGAAGAATGTTGACAAATGGTTCTATTCACAATGGTTAGGGTTTTTCCCTAGTCATTCACACAATATCCCTAGTGATTTGATTTGGACTCATATGGAATCTCTCTCTTCTTTATGTTTAATTTTCTCAACTTCTTATTTTGCGGCTATGGTTTATTGTAGCTATTTCCTCCCTACTAGTTTTGTTCCAAGCATGGAAATGGCTAGTATTTATTTCCTTAGTGAACCATCCTCTAGTTTTCCTAGTTCTCACACAAAATCTCATCCTGGTGACTTTAGGAAGTCTAGGGGAGAAAAGTTATACATATCTTGTTCTCTAGTTTACAATATGGATTATGATTGCATATTTGGTTCTCTTCCTTGTAATGGTAATGTGGGTAAATACTAATTTGATGATATTGTGAAAAATGTTCCTCATTCGCCCTATCTCCTTGTTTAAGAAGTTTCTACAATCATTATTCCCATAGTGGAAAATGTTACTTTTCACGAGGGTTTCTAATGTTTAAATGGGATTGTTTTTTTTTCAACGGACTTTGACCTCATTTAGTGGATTTTCATAAATGGGTTTTAATCCCTTGGAAACCTTATTTAAAATAAGAGGCCTTTATTATCCTTGTGCAAAGGCTACTCCATTATTGAGTTTGATCTTGCTGAAGAGAGGGATTTGATTTTAAAATTTGGTCATTAGTTTTGGGAAAACTCTGGTTTATATATGAATCCATGGACTCCTCCCTTTGATAGTATAATTGATTCTCTCTTGTAGACTCCTATGTGTGTTATATTTTCAAATCTACCTCTTCATTTATGGAATTTTGACTCTATTCAAGCCATTAGAAAATATCTTGGAAGATATTATCATAGAAGTACTAAAAAAAGGAGAAAAAGCACCATTACATATGCCCACATATGTGTTGACATGCACTTCAACAAAGTATTTCCAATAGAAATAGTTTTGTAAGATGAAAAATACTCTTGGACCCAAAAACTACATCATAAGCATGTTTCTTTGTATTGTAGATCATGCTTTGAAATAGAGGAAATAACTACAAATTGCCTAAAATTTCTAAGGAAAACTAAGAAGAAAAATGAAATTCAACCTAGTGGGTTGAATCCAAGGAAGAACATCAACTAATTTTCAAGGAAAATCCATATTAACTAGGCCTTGTTATAGAAGAAACAAAACTGGATGAAGAAGAAAGTAGGGACACCTCAATGGAGACCAAGAAGTCAAGGGATATTCCATAAAATGAAAACACTTAAACTAAGAAAGAATCGACAAAACATGTCTTATAGGAATATCAGAAAATAGAACTTTTTAAGGAAAGTTAGGAAATTAGGTTGAATAAGATAAGAAACAAGAGAAATTAAAACCCCCAGATTTGAATAAATTGGAAAATGTAGGAACATCACAGATTTTGACAAAGACAAAGGAAATATAGACAACAATGGTAAATAAGAAATAATTCCCTTTAATGGAACAACTGTGAAATTTCAACGTCTATTGCAGCAACTTGAAATTATTCTTCTAATTGTTAATTAATTTAACAATTTATTTGCCCACACAAATAGTGAATAATTCTCTACTACAATTTTCACCAAATTAAATTTTGTGGAAGATAAACTAGATAATGATAAATATTCTAGCATACACACATAAAAATTAACACGGTTATTTTTGGACAAATGTTCCCGGAAAACCTAATGTGGGATAACTGGTGGAGCAGTTGAATGTTTTATATTATTAAGCAGTATTGACTTTATCTTAGTACAATATGGATGCCAAATTCTAGCTATCATGCAAAGAAAATACTAGCAAACATAATTTGAGGGAAATTACCCTCACTCTGATAAATCCTGACACTAGATTGACCCCAAAATGCAAGCCATCCACCTAGCCCTGCACAACTTCTGTGTCACCTTTGCGTAGTTTGCTATACGCTCAACCTAAAAAAACTACAAGTCAAGTTGTCTTGCCTGTTGTTGACTAGAAAAATGCTTCTTCGGCCCTCTAGAACCTCTTCTCGACCTATGAAACTGAAAACGTCTTCCTTCTTCTGCAAATCAAGCTACCCTTTGAAGTCCCTGCACAGCCTTTGCGCAACTTCCAAGAGAAATTTTGGCCTCTCTCTACAATGCACTCACCGGATCTGAAAATCTTCCTCTGGCTTCACTGTCTCTTTCCCTCTCTGTCTTTGCTTCTCTACTAAAGCTCGAACTTTTCCAACACTTGTTATCACCAAAAATTGATCATCTAGCCATAACCTACTAGATGGATCGAAGTAAACCATGTAGGGCCAATTTTAACATAGTAAAATTGCTTTCACTATAAGAAATTAATTAATAAATCATATTTGTTAAGTTATTTCTGGTTAAAACCATGAAAAATAATTAAATAAATCATTATTTATTTAATTATCTTCCAGGAATAATTAATTAAACTATTGTTTAACTAATATTCCTTGTCATATTTGGCCCAATCATGACAAAAAATTAGATAAATCATTTTTTACCTTATTTTTCTCTAGGAATAATTAATTAGTCACTATTTACTTATTATTCCTTGTCAATTTTGACTAAATCCTCTAGGAATACTTAAACAAATCATTAAAAAAATAATTATTTGTTTATTATTCCTTAACCACATTCCTTGAGATGATAAATAAATCATTTATTTATTTATTATTTCTAAATAAAAGTATTTAACCAATTTAAATACTTTTTCCCTCCAACTAAATATAATAAAATATTCCAAATGGTTAATTTTAGAATTTGGTTAATAATATTTTACTATTTTCCATTATTCTAGAATAACCTAATATTTTGTTATAAATTGGAAGGTTTTACATCCATTCTTCATTTTGGATCATTTTCATTGTTGCGCTCACTGTTGTAACTTTGATTATAATCACTGTCGCTTGCCATTTGCTTTCTCCATTTGAGTTCCCATTAAGCTCAAACATTTTTTTCTGGGTTTACACATTGTAGAGAGGAGAGACTCTATAGAGCTGAAGATATTGAGGATAGCCAAGAACCCATCCCACAAAGGGGGACTGGTAACATCATTTTTTCCCTTCACAGGTGTCACATAATAAAATCTATTTTTTATATCTCGTTTTCATTGGGATATTGGAGTTATTTGCACTTAATCCCTTATTTCATTTGTTGTTTAACTATTTTTGTTACATAGATAAGGACTTTTGCAAGTTTTGTTTCTATCATTTGTTGCAGATCCACACTATTTTACAACCATTTTTGTTCTTGAGGTTGCTTGTCATCCACAGTCTAAAGTGGTCTCTTTTCGTACACTCTCGATAAGAATACCATACAACAGATGGCGACACCTCTGCATTTTTAATTCTGATTCAAAAACCTGGGTGACCTTCAGTTTTCAGCTTCGGGTTTTATTTTTTTAGTCTCTTAATGTTGTTTACTAGCTTTCTAACCCTAGATTAGTCAAATTTCTAACTTCTGAAAGTTTTTTGGTTATTTCCACAAGTGACAAGAACCAACCACAACAGAGACAATACTTTTTTTTTAAACTTGCCGCCTGAGAACTGAGGAGAATAAATCACACTTTTCAACCCCAAAATTATGATCTGGAGGTCTAGAGCACACTTCCTGGCCCAAAAAGTGTGATCTCCCTTAAAACAGGTAAGTACTTGCGATTTTAGAGTTTTTCGGGATTTTTTCTGATCATTTTCTGGGTTTTGTAGAGAGCACTATGTTGGGTTGGTTGACCATTGTTTTAGCCTGCTTAGGCATTTATCTACTCTGTTTTGCTCGTTGAAGTGGAATTTAGCCCCCTAGGGCTTCTAGTACACTTCCACCTTTGTAGGAGGAGTTCAGTTGAGTAAGAAGTCTTAGTTTTTGCAAAGATTTCAGCCATACATTTCAGATTTGTACCTTTCTTTTTAGGATCTTTAAATATAGGTTGTTTCCATCCAAAGTTCCCTCTTGAACCTTGTTGGTCATTTTCCTTTGGGTGCCACTGTTTGCCCTAGGTTCCACACCCATCGCCCTATCTTTTGGAGCGATTTTCCTCACTAGTTTTTTGTTGTTGTTACACCACTTTCTAGTAGCATAGTGTCAATTGATCCCATTCACACCAACATTTAGATATCTTGGCCATTTTAGTGTGTTTTCAGTTTATTTTTCCACCAACCAACACAGTGTTTGCAAACCCAGTTTGGGTGGGGCTTAGATAATTGGTTTGATATTTATTTTATGTTTTTAATTTCATTTTATTTACAGTATTTCAACAATTTTTTTCTTCTTTTTTCAAACACGATTTGGGCTTAATTAATAAACACACATATTTTCACACACTTTAAATGAAGGGCGCTTGGTTAACACCACCAAGCCAAGGCTTAACTTAATTAATTTATCTCCCCAACAGAGACAGAGACATTTTGTTTATCTCCCTTCACCATAATTTTCCACGTCACTTGTCCTGCACCCATTGCACCACCAAGGTGTTTGTTGCAGAGACTTTTATGTATTCATCCCTAGTTTCCTCTTGGACATATTACTCCTCCACGTAGGGTTCAATTTAGTCCTCCCGCGAGTCCCCATACTGACTCTTCTGGTTCATTTTATTCCTCATCCAATTTCGAGCTTCCTTCACCGCATAACGTCATCATGTTAGGACCCACTGCAGGTGTAGGAAACCAACATGGTGGTGAATCCAGTTCTACCCAGGTAGTCACATCTAGTGGAACCATTACAAGAACCATCCTGACAGCTCCTTTTCTGCCTTTCATGGTTGGGTTAAGTCTCCTGTATTTTAGCCAGTTGATTAACGACCCCATACACCACGACAGTGGTTAGCCAACTATGTCGACTAAGCTTCCCTCAAACATTCCCAAGTTTGATGGTAATTCTAGATAGGACCCTACTAATCACGTCCACTCCTTCCATATGTGGTGTTCGTCTAATTCTATCATCGATCACTCCATTTGTCTGCGGTTATTCCAATCTATGCTCACTGGAGATGTTGTGAACCGTACATTGACCAGCCCTCTGCTTCTCGTTACACTTTTGTGACGCTTGCTAAAGAATTCCTTTCATATTTTTAGTTACCTCTCTGATACAACACCGGTACGGAGATCTTGACCACATTTTGTCAGTACTCTACCACCCATCTTTCCGACGATGTCCAGGAATGGCGTAGAAGGATGAGCATGTGTCGTGCTCCTTCCTTCGAAGACCGCATCTACCTTGATTGGTTTCTTAGTACTCTTTTAGTGCCCATTGCCAAAGATTTCACATCTCGCTTTCCTCATACAGAGGAACAGGCTCTCCAGACTGCTCTGAGATATGACTTGATTTATTCTCAACCCGGTTATGTCAATATCGTTATACCAAACCTCCCTCGTCCTGGTGGTGTCAATGCATTGGGGGCATCTCACACCACTGACAGTATCATTGTAGTTATTTCACATCCTTCATCATATACTCAGTAGAGTTATGGCTATCCATAGGGGGACACCAATTCCTCCAACACTTATTCCCCTCCTGCGAGCAACGTGTATTCAGGATAAAGCACATCTTATGCATTCACCCAACAAAATTAGTAGATGTTAGAGCCATCTAGTGCTTAACCTATCTACCAGACCGTTGCCCCTTCACCATCTTACACCTATGCACCGTTAGGCACTCCATCCCCTCAGGCATTAGCGTCGCATCCTCCCATGCATCCTCAGCCCTAGCAGCCACCGTCCCCTCAGGGTCAAGTGTATGCACAAAATAGTGCCACCAATACCAAAAATTTGAAGAAAAATAATAATGGGAAGGGTAACTAGGGTAACTAGGGTAACTAGGGTAATCAACCTAATCAACCCAGGGGAACTAGCCTAACACCGACAACATGCAACCTGGCAACCATCCCAAGCAGAACAAGGTTTTTCATATGAACAAGCCTTGTGCATGTTGTGGTGCACATAACCATTATACTCATGAGTGTCCCCTCTTACCTCAGATGCACCAAATGTGGGAATCCCAAGCAGCTTCTAGAGGTCAACCGCCCATGCAACAACCACCTAAGAATCAGTTGACGTACTACAAATCATCATCCTTGACCTCCCCTGAGTCCATTATCTCATCGATGTCTGACATGCAGTATGCCACCCCTCTCTCCGATGTTTCACCCAGAGTCTAGAAATATTCCACCTTTTTGGGTGCTTACCTTATTCCTCCCCCTCCCATCTCTGAGCCCAGCTCATTGAGTGTTTTCATGTTACAAGCGTCACGGGCTCCTCAAAAGCAGTTTGGTACCTCTGGTCAAATGTCAGTTCGGCAACACTGTGTTGTTGTGACTTCAGGCGAGCCATCAGGATCTACCCCTCTAGGGCCTCCTCCTTTTATGGGTGCCTCTCCTTTGTTCCCACTAGGAACTCTTCCTCCAGGTCTTAACCATTTAGGAATCATTCCACTAGGACATGTTCCTGCAAGATAGATACCTTTCTTGTTTCCTCCTCCTAGAATCTTTTATGTCCCTATCATGGCTTCATTGAGTCTCCCTAATATTACTTTGGGGATCCTAGTCTGGTACATTGATCCTCCAGTGAGCACTCTACCTAGTCAACTTAGACCATATCATGCTTTGACCTCGGTTCAACCGGTCCCTACGACCCCTGCCGCTGCTCCAATTCCACCGTAACATCAACAAGAATCCACTCATGTTGCGAAATCATTCAGATAAGGGGGGAAAGCCAAGAAGAAGGACAAGGCTCCCCAAGCACCTCTAGTTCCCAAGCCTCCAAAGTTGACACCTCCATGTGCTTTGTGTGATGTTGTTGGGCATGCCACCAATAACTATCCTGAACTTCCTCACCTCAAACCCTTGGCCAACAATACATTTCCTGATTCTAACAAACCTGAGGTCCAAGTTACCTTACCTAATTTAGCCAAGAAACTTAAATTGTTGCGCACAAACCACCCTTGTGATTTGTGCGACCATTATGGTCACTATTCCCATTGTTTCCCTCGTCTTAACAAATTTTGTGATTGCCTCCATGTGCTTCGAGACTTCGAGGCCACTCGTAGTGGACCATCTACTCCTCTACCTATGGATTCTAGTACCACTAGTACACTAGAATAGAGGGACTCTGGTCCCACCATTGTGATCCCTCCCCCTATTGTTGAGATCACAAACTCCATGGTCCATATCCTTTACCTTTCGTCATCCTTGAGATCTCTGCAGGAAAGCCTCTCTGAGGTTCTCGCATGCACTTCTGTCAAACCTCCCTCATCGGAAACCTAGGTCT
This sequence comes from Pinus tabuliformis, assembly GCA_031772625.1. Classification (NCBI taxonomy): domain Eukaryota; kingdom Viridiplantae; phylum Streptophyta; class Pinopsida; order Pinales; family Pinaceae; genus Pinus; species Pinus tabuliformis. Next base: position 1,524,964,384 of record CM062816.1, read on the forward strand.
CAACATCGATAGATCTTCCATCTACTAGCTTGTCGTCTACCATTTCAAATGATGCTTATGTGAACCTTCTTTCTCAGGATGATGCACTAGGTATTGCCGCTGCATCATGTAGTCTCTTTTCCTCGAGTCCTCCCATCTTCCATTCTGATGAGGAAATCATGGAAGCCATGACTACCCCTGATTACCTTTGGCATGATATGCACCATTGTGTTTACTTCCTTCCATATTTGCGAACCCAGAAGCTCCCCCCCATCTTACTCGTGATGATCGATGACATATCTGATACCAGGCCGCTTGCTGTCTTTTCATCGGTGATGACCTTTATCGTCGCGGTGTTGATTGTATCCTTCATCGTTGTCTCACTGATCATTATGGCTAGGAACTTACATCATTCGTAAGGACTTGGGTGAGGGGGCATATATTCTAGAGGATTTCGAAGGCCAACTTCTTCCTAATCCTCACAATGCACTCTTCCTCAAGAAATTTTACCCGTAGCATATCCCATTGATTTGTGTGTATTTATTTTTGTCATGCATTTAGGTAGGTTGCATCATCTCATTTGTTGTCTTTTACACCTTTCATATGGATCCATCATCCACACTATATATCAGTTAGGCCTACAATGTGAGTTGCTTCTCCAGGAATCTAACCTCAGTAACATGGGCCATTTTTAACCCCTTGCATATGTTAGTCCATTCTAATAGTGCGTGCATTGGATATGCCACCAATAACCAGGATGCATATGATGCAGTGATAGGTTTTTTAGTCGTTTCCCTTTCTCATCGCATCCTTCATCTTCATGTTCATTTGGATTCCTTACTGCTTGTCATGCAATTTAATGGTGTGTACCATGTGCATAACCAAGTCCTATTTAGAAAATATCTACGAGTTAAGCTTTTGGTACATGAATTTGAAAGCATTACTTTCAGATATGTTCCTAGAGCCCAAAATAAATATGTAGATACCATTGCAAATAAATTTCTAGAATGACATTTATTACATGTATACCATATAAGACAACCATAAAGAATACACATGGCAAACCATCATCGTCATATAAAAGATGCATAATCACATTATGTATCACATAAAGCATATAAGTGTTTGAAGCCCATACTTGTAAATACATCCGACATGCCCATATCATGCTACAAAAATCAAAATAAAGGGACCCACATGTCCCCATCCCCAGTCACTGTCTAGCGGATCCCATGCCAAAGGCTCTACTCCACTTGCCTAACCGGCCATCGCCATGCGTCGAATGATCCCTCACCACTCTAAGGGAAGACCTATACACTCATATGTGTACTGATCCTCTAAATCATGCCACTCGTGCTCATAATTTCTGGCCAGGAGCACATCACATCTACGATGGATGTTAGTGAGTAGAGCATTCTTGTCTAGACCTTGGCATGATGATGATGTTTCCTGATCTGCAGCCCCAGGCACTGCAGCTCGGCCTACATATCCTGTCGGTTTCACCGTTGTTATATCTGCATACCACATATTTTAAACTTAGTACCACATACATATGATAAAAATATGAAATTCACCATAAAAATAGCAACTTAACACTTACTGTCTAGTCCCCATGCTCATCCGAGTGGAAGTGGTGGGTCAGGATCACCTTGGTAGTTCATCCCAATATAGGGATAATCATCTATGTATAGGGGCATCTGATCCCAGTGTGCAAAAAATTCGGGTCAGAACACACGCCCAAGCCGCCCTCCTCCCCCTCTCCATAGTAGCTGCCCCCTCCGGTGCATCGTGGACTCCTATGGGCCCCCATACTAGATCTGTACATGAGGGTGGATGGTGGGTATCTTCTCAAAGAAGAAAGCACATAACATTGTACCAAATGCACAATTGTGGTTCACTTGTATCCTACATAGACTCAGTTGTCATTTCATCGATGATAACATCATTTAGGCCCACCCATAGTAGGTCCCAACCAATACACTCTCAACAAGGATCATCTGCCCACCAGTGATGTGGTGGAACGCCTGGCTGCCTAGAATCCATAGCACTGTTGTGGAAACAACCCATTTCTCTAACTGCTCTAGATCACTAATCGGGATGGTTGTTCCCTTAACATGAACACCTCGTGGATAATGGTGATCTATGAACTCTGAGATGTTCCTCCCATGAGGCGACACTAGATGTATATCCCCCACCACCCTCAAGGGGGGATTCCGGTTAAGAAATAAATGTCCTGGAAAGTGAACTCGATCCTGTGCCCTTGCACCATAAATATCTCTTGTTCAGGATCCCAATAGTTCACAATCCTCGACAACAAGGGCTCACCTTCCCTCATCAATGGGTCCTCTAATAGCTTGAGAACCCCATGGTGAGATAGCACCCCTCAAACCACCTGATTCCTCTCAATCTTGGATCGAAGGGCATCCAAATCTTGTCCACGCCAGTTGATTTTCAACTCTTCCATACCTGCAAAACGCCACATGTGTTGTTAGTTTAGAGATGAAAACACTAGCCTTGATTTTTCAGCCTCCAACCCCCACCAGGCTAGCAGATCACCCTCCCTCTCAAGTCCAGCTCGCAGCTTTCAGCAAAAAAAGGGCGAGCTCATAGTTTTTTTACTAATTCCTGTGAGCCAAATTGCACTTCAGGCCCAAAAAAGTGTGAGTTGGCCGTGAGGAGTAACAGGGATCTCCCAAGGAGCTATGTGGCACCAAATCAACAAGTAAACCACTGAAATTGAAGAGATGAGTAAGGCCACCTACCTGAAAGTCACAGATCTTAATTCTAACGGTGAGTTTTTCTGCTATGATCTACACAAGATTTAGGGTCTTTTCCTCCTCCCCAAATTCACCAAAGCTCAATTAGCAAATGAATTAAATTGGAGGGAAAAAGACCTTTTCTAGGAAAACCCACATTTTTTTTGTTTCCCATTATGACCAAACCATAGATCGGTTTGATGAACCACCAACACCGTTTGAAAGATCTCATCGAGCACTATAATGTTTGTCTCTTCGTTTTTTATGATTTGACACTTCACCAGAAAGCCATTTTTCCATGAAGGGTCACTTCATCGCCTCTCAAAATCGAATTTATTCATGTGCGACGCATGTACCTTGTGGACCACCTTCCCTTGGCGCTTGTTGTCTCACGTTTCGATTTCATCATGAGAAACTATCATTTGCTCATGTTTTCATGGTCCCCACTAGGCCTATTTTATGTGGTAGGATCATCGAGTCACCCTTGTTCAAAGCATCTGCGATGAGTCACCTTTGCATCCATGTATTCTATTTCAAGTCCCATTGTATCATGTCACAATATTGCATCCATATTTGCATACCATTCATCCTGTGTTGCCCATTTTGGCCTTCAGTCATATTTTCCACCATCCCCTCGGGAGTCGTGTCAGTCGCTACTAGGTCATTCATGCATTTCATGCTCTAACAAGGGAATTCGTCTATTTGTCCCTTAGTCCCATTTTCCCCATTTTCCTTGGTGTTAGTCCATCAGTCACAATACTATTTTCCCTCGTGCCTTAGCTGAGGATCCTCATTGCCTCACCTATGGCAGACCCTATTCTGTCGACATCAACACACCTATTCTAGAAGAATAGCCTAGAGGGCGGTGTATCCTGGTTCCATATTCCACTCTTGTTCAGTGCCTCAGATCAAGCAAAGGGAATCATCATTTCCATTTGACTTGATTGTTTGATTCTCGTGATTCATAGACTTGATGGTCCAGTGATGCAGAAGATTGTACCAGTGATTCCCAGGTGTGTGTGAGATGTTTCAGACCTCATGAGGGGTTGGCCCTTCAGTTAGCCCCCCACATGCTTGAATGACTTCATATTATACTACAACCTCAGATGTAGTTCTGCATATTTGATGGGTTTGGTTCTTGCCGCTTACATCTCTCATAGCATGCATGTCTCCTTCAGATGACCCATTTAGTTTTGCAGAGCCCTTTCCTGTTCAACAGGGCTTCTTTGGCTGATATAGCCTCCCTCCCACCCATTTTTTGAGGGAAGGGCCATTATGTCTCATGTACTTATATGTTATTATATTCAATCCTATCTCATTTTTTTCCATGCGCATTATGTATATGGGATACATTGTATTATTTCCTGACTCAGTTATGCCAACATGTCATGTACCATTCAACATGTACTTTAGTGCTCAATTTCACTTTGTTGGGTGCACCATTATTATTTTTACTCAGTTATCTCAGTGAGTATGGGTATTCCTCACCCGCCTCATTTGATATCAGGTACCACAACATAAAAGGAGACTTACATCAACTAGTTAGTCTCACCCCCTCAATCATTATCTTCTTTCGATTTAGCTCCATTAGTCTCTCTCTCTCTCTCTCTCCAACTCCCCTTTGGTGTCTAGTGATTATGTCCTTACAACGTACTTCGATCGTACATTTTCTCCTAACACTCGTACATTGGGGGGCAATCTATTATCATAAAAAATTGATCATCTAGCCATAACCTACTAGATGGATCGAAGTACACAATGTAGGGCCAATTTTACCATAGTAAAATTTATTTCACTTTAAGTAATTACTTTATAAACCACATTTGTTAAGTTATTTCTAGTTAAACCCATTAAGAATAATTAAATAAATCATTATTTATTTAATTATCTTCCAGGAATATTTAATTAATCCATTTTTTAACTAATATTCCTTGTCATATTTGACCCAATCATGAGAAATACTTAGATAAATCATTATTTACCTTGTTTTTCTCTAGGAATAATCAGTTAATCATTATTTAGTTATTATTCCTTGTCAAGTTAGACTAAATCCTCTAGGAATACATAACAAATCAATATTTGTTTATTATTCCTTAACGACATTCCTTGAGATGATAAATAAATCATTTATTTATTTATTATTTCTAAATAAAAGTATTTAACCAATTTAAATACTTTTTCCCTCCAACCAAATATAATAAAATATTCCAAACAGTTAATTTTAGAATTTAGTTAATAATATTTTATGATTTTCCATTATTCAAGAATAACCTAATATTTTGTTATAAATTGGAATGTTTTACATCCATTCTTCACTTTGGATCATTTTCATTGTTGCACTCACTGTTGTAACTTTGATTATAATCACTATCTCTTGCCATTTTCTTTTTCCATCTGAGTTCCCATTGAGCTCAAACACTTTTTGATGGGTTTACACATTGTAGAGAGGAGAGACTCTACAGAGCTGAAGACATTGAGGATAGGCAAGAACCCATCCCATAGAGGGGGACTGGTAACATCATTTTTTCCCTTCACAAGTTTCACATAATAAAATCTATTCTTTATATCTGGTTTTCATTGGGATATTGGAGTTATTTGCACTTAATTCCTTATTTTACTTTGTTTTTTAAGTATTTCTTTTGCATAGATCAGGACTTTGGCAAGTTTTGTTTCTATCATTTGCTTCAGATCCACACTATTTTATAGCCATTTTTACTATTGGGGTTGTTTATCATCCACAGTCTAAAGTGGTCTCTTTTCATACACTCTCGATAAGAATACCATACAACAACACTATTGGCTCACTGGAAAGTCTAATTCTCAAAAGAAATCGAACTTTGTGGTTCTCACAAGTGTCTCAAGTGTGTCCTCCATATACCGATCAACTTCTTCTTATAATATTTTGTTAGGGATCCAACGACCTAGATTAAAACTTATTCAAGGGCCCAAATTAATTCCCAATTGATTTGTGTGATTTTCTAGATGGTTCACACCTTATCTCAATTAATTCTGATTAATTAAACCCTTTTCCTAAGTTTAGACGTAGGAAGTAATTAAAAATGGGTTAATAATCTAATTGAGACACTTTTATGTGGAATTTCCAGAAACTATTTTTGGGTTATGGAGAACTCTAGTGTTTTAACCTCTCCACAAAGTTTTGATATTAGAACACCTTCGATGCTACAGAAACTAACACTCCCTCGTAGCAAGGAAGGTGTTATTTTTAGTGCTACACACTCTGCCACAACAGTTTGTCTTTGTACCACCCCTTTTCAAGTTGTTGATGTTTGGTCACTACCAACCAACCACTGCGCAACTATGATGCGACATCGGTGTTGCTGTTGACACTACAATACAACTGCAAACCCTGCATCTACACTGCAACTCACTCTTAATTGTTTCTACTGCAACTAAAACTACTACAATTGATAAGAATCTTAAATACTAAATCAATTGTGTTCAGTATGATGCATATATCTCATGAGTCACTGACCACTACTAATTACTACATTGTTCACCAAGGAATCTGTGATACTATTGAGTCTGCCACTATGCCACTTTGCACTATTACCAATACTGCACTGCACTCCTATGTGTAGGTTTTAACCCCGTACAGAAATTACGTGCATACGAATTCTAAAACACATAAAATAAAAAATGCGAGGGCATAACACATAAAACACATATACATAGAGATTTTCCCATGGATCCCAAAACCGGGACGACTAGCTTGATTTTTCATTTTATTCCTTTCAATGTTATAATACATATTTATACATGCCGAAGCATCCAATACCATGGACCGAAAAAACATCGCGTCCAAAACCATGGATGGAAAACCATCGCGTCCAAAAAACATGCGCGAAAATCATGCACAAAACCATAGGTGGGTCTGCCCAACCTAACATAGGTTCCAAAACCAAAATTTTTTGGGGCGCTGCCCTGGACCCCATAAAGTGGGGTTACCTGCACCCCTCAAACCCCCAGTTAACTACGTGGGCTAGTCGTGGAAAGAATGTAACACAACCCAACATTCTCCCACTTGTTGTTTTCTTTCCACAGGGGGCCACATCAGAGATTATTCATTTATCCAGCCCTATAATGCCCATTGTTTCTCTACACCAAGAGAACTTCTCAGAGCTCACAGATTTTGTCAATGCATTTGCAGTATTCTTCAAAGTGTCCACCTTTACCAGCAACACCTTTTTGTCTTCTATCATATCCCTCACAAAGTGATACTGAACATCAATGTGCTTTGTCTTTGAATGATATGCAGGGTTCTTTTCCAAGAAAATTGCACTTTGGCTGTCACAGTCTATCCTTATAGCTTCCTATACTAACCCCATACTTGAACACAATCTCTACAACCAAACTGCTTCCTTGCTTGCATGAGTGGCTACCATGTATTCTGCCTCTGTAGTTGATAGTGCCACTACAGATTGTTTCTTACTCATCCAACTGACTGCACCTCCAAATAGGTTAAACACATACCCACTTGTAAATATTCTTTGATCCAGATCTCTAGCCCAGTCTGCATCAACAAAGCCATGAATATCCAACACTCTATCCAATCCTAGTCTTCCTTGGTAGCACAAACCATAATCACTAGTGCCATGAAAATACCTGAAGACCCGCTTCACTGCTATCCAATGCTCCTTCCCTAGTTTTGACATAAACCTGCTCAATACTTCCACTGCATGTGTAATGTCTGGTCTATTATAGACCATTGCATACCTCAGGCTACCGACTGCACTTGCATATGGAACATGGGACATGTCCTCTTCCTCTTCTTGTGTCTTGGGACACTGTTTAGTAGATAACCTCACACCTACAGGAATAGGAACCTTCATCGGTTTAATATCCTGCATATTAAACCTCTGCAATATTGTCTCAACATACTTGCTCTGGTTTAACCAGAGCTTCCTCTTTGTCCGATCTCTTTTAATTTCGATGCCCAAAATATAGTTTGCAGCACCAAGATCTTTCATGTCGAATTTGGAGGAAAAATGGGTCTTCAAATCTTGGATAATTTCTTTGTCATTTCATCCACATACAAGACCAGATAAATAACACGGTCACCAATTAATTTAAAATACACACAGTGATCTGCTTTGCTTCTGGTGAATCCAAGTCCCTGTATAAATGTATCAAATTTCTGATACCACATCCTTAGTGACTGTTTTAACCCATACATAGACTTCCTTAACTTGCATACCAGTTCTTTCTTACCCTTCACCGCAGAGCCTTTAGGTTGCTTCATGTAGATTTCCTCTTCCAGATCCCCATGAAGAAACGTTGTCCTCACATCCATTTGTTGTACCTAAAAATCAAAAGCAGCAGCAATAGATAAAACTAATCTAATAGAAGTTACCTTGGCAACAAGAGAAAAAATATCACCAAAATCAATTCCCGACACCTGGGAATAACCTTTTGCTACCAACCGAGCTTTGTATTTCTCCACCTTTCCTTCTGTATTTGTCTTCTTCTTGAACACCCATTGTTTGCCAATGGGTTTCCTTCCAGCCGGAAACTCCACGAGATCCCAAGCCTCATTTTTGTGCAAAGATGCCATTTCATCAACCATGGCCTCTTTCCAGAGTTTTTCATCCTCTGAATCCATTGCTTCCTTCACAGTTATGGGATCATCATCAGTAACTGACAAAGAAATATTCGAACAGAAAGCAGATGGACTATACCTTTTTGGCTGCCTTCTTTCTCGAACTGAACTGCTCACACCCGGAGTTTGTGGCTCTTCATCTTCTGATTCCTCCTCTACTATAGAGTCTGATTCTTTCTCCTTTAGCTCAAACTCTATCTTCTTAGGTTCCTTTGGTTGGATTTCATGTTTAATAACAACTTTTACCTCTTTGAACACCACATCTTGGTTGTACACAACCTTCCTTGTTACAAGGTTCCAAAAGTTATAACCCTTTAAACCATCCTTATACCCAATAAAGATGCATTTTTCAGATTTACTGTCCAACTTGGTTTGTTTCTCCTTTGGAACATGTACATATGCATCACATCCAAATACCCTCAGATGTGAAATAGAGGGTTTCCTACCAGTCCATAACTCTTGTGGAGTTTTATCCTCCAACGTTGATGAAGGTGATCTGTTGACTAGGTAACATGCAGTATCCACCACCTCTACCCAGAATTCTTGTCCTAACCCAACACCACTGAGCATGCTTCTTCCCCTTTCCATCAACGTCTTGTTCATTCTTTCTGTAACTCCATTTTGCTGAGATGTATATGGAGTAGTCTTCTGCTATGCTATACCACACTTCTTGTAGAATTCTTCAAATTTCTTACTACAAAACTCTCCACTGTTATTTGTCCTCAGCACCTTTATCTTCTTCTCTGTTTGATTTTCCACGAGAGCCTTAAATTCTTGAAACCTATCAAAGACTTCAGATTTCTTCTTAAGGAAATATATCCATGTATTCCTTGAGAAGTCATCTATAAATGATACATAGTACACAGACTTACCCATTGATGGAACCTTCACAGGTCCAAACATATCACTGTGCACAAGCTCTAATATCTGTTTCGCCCTCTTACTACCAGAGGGGAAACTCACCCGATTCTACTTTCCATATACACAATTTTCACAGAAATCAAAATCCAGAGAGCTATTACTCATACCTTCTACCATACCTTTACCATGAAGTCTTCGAAGGCCCTTCTCTCCAATATGTCCAAGCCTTTGATGCCACCGCATGGTCTTCTCTCCAGAGACCACTAGATTTTCTGCTTCACTTTCAAGAACCATAGAACTGTTGCACCCATCAACAACAGTGCTACCTTGTAGCTTGTACAGAGTTCCAATTTGAACTCCCCGCATCAATACTATTGCTCCCTGAACCATCTTGCAGGTATCCTTCTCGAACACTGTTTTTACACCTGCATCATCCAGTTTACTAACAGAAATGAGATTTCTGGCTAATGTAGGAATATGTAGAACACCCGAAAGTGTTCTAACCCTTCCACCTTGCAACTTCAACTTTACTTTTCTGCTACCAATGATTCTAGCCTTCCTATCATCCCCTAAGAAGACATCACCACCATCGTATTTCTCATACTCGTAGAACCACTCTTTATGGGGATTGAAGTGAAAGGATGCACCTGAGTCAATCAACCATGCCTCATGATCTACATGTGTACTTGAAGAAGCCAAGTACACATCCCCACCTTCATCTGAGGTGGTTTTCACCTCTGTAGAAGGAGCATCATCAGATCCCTTTCCTTTGTCAAGAACTTTAGATTTATAATCCCTTTTGTAGTGCCCTTCCTTTCCGCATTTCCAGCACACCACCTTTACAAGTTTTCCTAGAGATTTAGATCTCCCTCTAGATTTAGATCTCCCACTCGATGACTTATTTTTGTTTCTGTTCTGGGACCATCCTCGTACAGACAAGGAATCACCATTCTGACTCTCCATATTTTTTCGTCTCATCTCCTCCGTCAGCAAGGCTGATACTATTTCATCAAATTGCAAGGTAGTTGCATTGCTACCTATTGCAATAACTTGTTGGGTCCCTATAATACTAGTGATTACCCCATTACGATTGTAGTTATACCCCTTATTTATATTGTTGCCCCTATTACCCCCATTTTGTTATTTATGTGCCCCTTAGAATCCCACTATTGTTATTTTTGTGGCTTTATATTATTATTGTTAGCTTGGCTGGATTATATTGTGACTCCTTAGACTCCTATATATAGAAAGGAGGTTTTGTCAATTGTATCATCAAAGAATTGTTCATTTATGTAATGTAAAGGAGGTTTCCCCCTCGAAGAGGCTGAATTCTAAGGCGTTGATCTATCTTTCTATCTTTTCTTGAGCTGGTTTCATAACATTTGGTATCAGAGCTTTGGATTCTAGGGTTTCGCTGCTCCAAACAGGTCATTGTGGCATTTTCGCTATAAATTTTTTTTTGTGATGTTTCAGAAGTCAGAAAAAAACCCTTTTGAGAAGAAATCGCGCTGAACCTTGGATCCAAATTTCAGAACTTTTCGCGCGATATTTGCGGAGATATGATCTGAGGAAGTTGGTCTTTTTGCAGACTCCTGAATTACATTCAAAACAGGTGACCTGGGGAAAATCGTCATAACTTTCTCTCTGGGGATTGGATTGAAATTTCGCAAGAATGTATAGAAATAGGACGGATTGTAGTTTCTTGTATGAGTGTTTCAGATCCAAAGGTTGAAACAATGACTCGTGGCACGTCGTACAAGTTCGCTCTACTGAACTAGTCTAAAAGCAAGTCACTGTGGGAGATTTCACATAACTCTTCCTTGGAGAATCCAATTTGAGTCAGACTTGTGGCATTGGAAAGAGGACGCAAAAGGCTACTACAGGTCACAACTTCAGAATTGGATGATCCAAAATTATAGAGATACATCAGATTCAATATCAGGCTTCTATAAAGTGAAAAAAGGTGTGTAGTTTTTTTTTTTTTTTTTGTGTAAGCTTCGTTTAACGGAATGCAAAGGGCATAGTAAAGCATTATTATCAGTAACTAATGCCCCGAGGAAAGAAAATGCAAACACCTAGTAAGGAACCTAAAAGCTCTAGCATGACTCATGAAGAAGAGGAAGAAATGCTACATGATATATCAAAATTACAAGAACAAGTGCAACAAATGTCACGCTAACAAAAGCTAACATAAGCTAAGATAAATGGCATGGAATCTAAGATAAATGGCGTGGAATATAAGATAAAGGGCATGGAAGCTAAGATGGATGATTCGAAGATAGATTTGAAGAGAGACATGGTAGATTTGAAGACAGATTTGAAGACAGACATGGCAGATCTGAAGACAGATTTGAAAACAGACATGGCAGATTTGAAGACAGATTTGACAAGTTTTCTACAAGAAATACTTACTAATGGTGAAAATGTTGTAAAGGAAACCCATGATGTGAACAAAAGTAATGTTAATCATGATTCCATAGACTCTAATGTTGGATCGAAGACCCACCATATTCGAAAAATCGATATGAGGAAGTTTGATGGCAAGGATCCCGCCACATGGATATTACAGATGGAGCAGTTCTTTGATCTCAATAATGTGAAAAACACACAAAAGGTACGTATGGAAATTGTATATTTGGAACCAAATTAGTTTGTATGGTATCAATGGCTTTGCTCTCATAAAAAATTTATCACTTGGGCAATTTTTACGGAAGAATTGATAGCACATTATGAAGATACAAAAAGCAACACTTTTTTTAGCCAATTAATAAGTCTCAAACAAAAGGGTTCAGTAATGGAGCACATTGAGGAGTTCCAAAAATTGAACATAAGGGTAAAAGATATTCCAGAGGAGCATAGGATTGATGTGTTCATAGGGTCTTTAAAGGATAATATCCAACATGATGTTCGCCTTTGGGAACCTGATTCATTAGAGAAGGCATTCAGGTTAGCAAGAAAAATGGAACTCAAAATTATGGCAACCGGGAAGCATACCACTCACAACTATAAAGACGGAAGTGTTGTTGCCCCTAGTCTTCCACAACCTATAAGGTTGAAACCACAACAATTGGAAGAAAAAAGAGCAAAAGGGCTTTTTTACAGTTGTGATAGCAAATACACTAAAGGTCATAAGTGTGCTGAGAAGAAATTATTCTACATTGATTGTGAAGAGGAAGAAGAAAAGGAGCAAGAAAGGTCAAAAGAAGAAGATATACTCCAGGAAAAAAGCCTAGATGAAGAACAAATAAATCCGACCATATCTTGTAATGCATTGGCGAGAATTACCACTCCTCAAACCATCAATATAGAAGGACAAATCAAGAAGAAAAAGGTAATAGCTTTGATTGATTTAGGAAGCACCCACAATTTTATTCATTGTAAGGTAGCAAAAGAATTGAATTACTTCCTATATCCAGCACTAGAGTGCCAAGTGATGATTGCAAATGGAGGAACAATAAATTGCTCTGGAAGTGCCATAATATCAAGCTATCCATGGGAGAATATGTATTGACTAGCCCAATGCTTTCCATTCCAATGGGAGGTGCTGATGTTGTACTAGGAGTCCAATGGCTACAATCCTTGGGTACAATAGCTTTTAATTTTCAAGAGCTTTTCATCAAATTTTCTACGGAAGGAAAGGAAGTTGAATTAAGGGGTATTGCAAGGAAACCAGGAAAGATAATCAGCTCCAATGGTATGACAAAGCTTCTAAAAAAGGAGCAAAGAGGTGTAATTGCACAATTATGTTTGCTAGATGTTTCCACATCAGAATCATCTATTTCTCCAGATCTCCAAAAGGTCCTGGACAATAATTCCAAGGTATTTGAGACTCCCAAAGGTCTCCCACCTATGCGTGATCATGATCATGCTATTCATCTGATTCCAGGAAGTGTTCCTCCAAACATAAGGCCGTACAGATATCCCTATGTCCAAAAAAGTGAAATTGAACGTATGGTTGCAGAAATGCTGGAGGCTAGTATAATTCAACCAAGTAAAAGTTCTTTCTCTACTCCAGTAGTATTGGTGCACAAGAAGGATGGATCAAGGTGCATGTGTCCAGATTATAGGGAGCTCAACAAGCTCACTATTAGAGATAAGTTCCCCATTCCTGTCATTGATGAATTACTGGATGAATTGCATGGATCAATTTACATCACCAAGTTGGATCTTCGTTCGGGTATTATCAAATCAGAATGAAGATTGAAGACATTCTGAAAACAGCATTTAGAACTCATGAGCGTCATTATGAATTTTTTGTCATGCCTTTTGGCCTTACTAATGAACCTTCAACATTTCAAGGTTTGATGAATTCAATTTTCAAACCATTCCTTAGAAAATTTGTGTTAGTATTTTTTGATGATATACTAATCTATAGCAAGTCTTGGAAGGATCATGTTGAACATGTTGACAGGGTGCTACAACTATTGGAGGAGAAACAATTATATGCAAAAAGATCCAAATGTTTCTTTGGAGTACAGGAGGTGGAATATTTGGGTCATATTGTATCTCATGAAGGAGTTAAGGTAGACCCTAGCAAAATTAAAGCCATTAAGGAATGGAAAATCCCCACATCCATAAAGCATCTGCGAGGATTTCTTGGGTTGACAGGGTATTATCGCAAGTTTGTTAAGAATTATGGGAGAATAGCAGCACCTCTAACAACATTATTGAAGAAAGATGCATTTTCATGGACTCCGAAAGCAACAAAGGCCTTTGAACATCTTAAAGAGGCAATGTGCCAAGCACCGGTCTTAGCTACACCGGACTTCACAAAAACCTTTATTGTGGAATGTGATGCTTCAGGAAATGGAATTGGTGATGTTCTAATGCAAGATGAAAGACCCATTGCTTTTGAAAGCCGTCCAATCAAGGGAAAGTTTTTAAGCAAAGCTATTTATGAGAAGGAAATGTTGGCAATACTCCATGCACTTAAGAAATGGTGACCCTACCTAATGGGAAGACACTTCAAGGTAAAAACGGATCATGATAGCCTTAAATACTTTTTAGAAAAATATTATCCTCTGAAGAGCAACAAAAGTGGGTCACAAAGATGTTGGGTTATGACTTTGAAATCATCTACAAAAAAGGGAAGCAAAATGTGGTGGCAGATGCACTCTCAAGAAAGGATGAGGATGTGGAAGCATTGTTGTGCGCCATTTCTATTATCCAGCCAGATTGGATAAACGGAGCAAGGGAGGAATGGAAGAATGATGAAGAAGTGTGGGCACTTATTCGAAAGCTACAACAAGATTCCAGTACGTCTGATACATTTAGCTAGCAAAATGATTCATTATGGTACAAAGATCGCTTATACCTCTGTAAGAATTCCCAGCTAAAACAAAAGATTCTTATGGAATTGCACACTTCTCCCTTAGGAGGGCACTCAGGATTTTTAAAAACTTACCACAGGGTTAAGAAGGAATTTTTTTGGGATGGCCTTAAATCAGATATTCAAAAGTTTGTGGCGGAATGTTTGGTTTGCCAACAAAATAAAGTTGAAACAATTAAGACACCGGGTCTATTACAACCTTTATCCATTCCAAGCCAACGTTGGGAGGAGGTTTCAATGGATTTTATCACAGGTTTACCCAAGTCTGAGGGAAAGAGTGTCATCATGGTGGTAGTTGACAGACTTACCAAGTATGCACACTTTTGTGCATTATCACATCCATTTAAAGCCAATACAGTTTCTACTGCATTTATGGAAACAATTCAAAAGCTACATAGAAACCCAAAGATTATTGTAAGTGACAGAGATCCCATTTTCACTGGAAATTTTTGGACAGAATTATTTTCTTGTCTTGGTACTCAGTTAGCTCATAGCTCATCTTATCATCCTCAATCTGATGGGAAAACTGAGATAGTAAACAAATGTTTGGAAGGATATCTTCGTTGTATCTGATAAACAGACACAATGGGTCAAATGGTTGCCTCTGGCTGAATGGTGGTATAACACTTCCTTCCATAAAACAACAAAAATGACCCCATTTATGGCACTTTATGGGTATCAACCACCATCCATCACATCATATTTAAGAGAAAATTCTAAGGTTCAAGCAGTGGAACATCACATTGAACATCAACAACAAGTCCTCCAACTCTTAAAGGATAACCTCGTGTTGGCACAAAATAGAATGAAACAACAGGCAGATCAACATTGCAGTGAAAGAAGTTTTGATGTAGGTGATTGGGTATTCCTACGGCTACAACCA
Organism: Pinus tabuliformis; assembly: GCA_031772625.1. Lineage (NCBI taxonomy): Eukaryota > Viridiplantae > Streptophyta > Pinopsida > Pinales > Pinaceae > Pinus > Pinus tabuliformis. The sequence goes on from CM062816.1 coordinate 1,524,979,809, forward strand.
TATAAGCAAATGTCCCTAAAGCAAGCTAAGAAGGATAATAAATTATCACCAAAGTAATATGGTCTGTACAAGGTGTTGCAAAAGATTGGTACTATGGCATACAAATTGGAGCTTCCTGCAGCTTCTCGATTGCACCCAGTTTTCCATGTTTCATGTTTAAAGAAGGTTATAGGCGACAAGCTCCCAGTTCAAACAATATTGCCAGAACTTGATGAGGAAGGAAAAATTATATTGGAACTGGAAGTAGTCACAGAAACAAGAACTCGACAGCTACGAAATCGATCAATTTCAGAGTATCTTATCAAGTGGAAGAACTTGTTCGTTGAAGATTCCACATGGGAGGATGAGAATTTTATGCAGAAGTATCCAGGACTACTCAAGCATTGAGGACAACACTTTTTTGAAGGAGAGGGGCATGTTGGGTCCCTATAATACTAGTGATTACCCCATTACTATTGTAGTTATACCTCTTATTTATATTGTTGTGCCCCTATTACCCCCATGTTGTTATTTCTGTGCCCCTTAGAATCCCTCTATTGTTATTTTTGTGGCTTTATATTATTATTGTTAGGTCGGCTGGATTATATTGTGACTCCTTAGACTCCTATATATAGAAAGGAGGTTTTGTCAATTGTATCATCAAAGAATTGTTCATTTATGTAGTGTAAAGGAGGTTGCCCCCTCGAAGAGGCTGAATTCTAAGGCATTGATCTATCTTTTCTATCTTTTCTTGAGCTGGTTTCATAACATAACTAGACTATCCCATGAATCTGGTAGAGAACACAACAAACTGATGCACTTATCTTCATCTGAAATTTTAATATCAACAGATTCTAACTGACTTACCACAGTATTAAATGCGTTTAGATGCTCTGTCACCAAGTCTCCATCTTTCATCCTCAGGTTATACAACTTTTTTTGTAGGAAAAGTTTATTCACCAGAGACTTACATTGGTACAAAGTCCCTAACTTGTTCCACAAAGCCTTTGCCCTAGCTTCCCCTAATACATTTAGCAATACTGAATCTGAGACACACAATCGTATTGTGCTCTTTGCCTTCCGATCCAACTTCTTCCCTTCTTCATCGAACACTCCCGTTGGTTTAGTACCCAGATCTACCACGATCCACCGATCTTTATCCACCAACAGATCCTCCATATTGAGTTTCCACAACTCAAAACTATGACCATTAAATTTTTTATCTCTATCTTTCCACTGCTCGCCATATTCTTTCACCACCAAAATCAATCTCGCAGATCTCCCATTGAGCAGGGTCTACCACAGGCCCGAGCGAAACCCCTCAGCAAAAAAGGCGTCCTCTTGAAGCCAAAACAGCTCTGATACCAAATGTACGTTTTAACCCCATACAGAAATTACCTGCATACGAATTCTAAAACACAGAAAATAAACAATGTGAGAGCATAACACATAAAACACATATACACAGAGATTTTCCCTTAGATCCCAAAACCAAGACTATCAGCTTGATTTTTTATTATATTCCTTTCAATGTTATAATACATATTTATACATTCCGAATCATCCAATACCATGGACCGAAAAGCCATCGCATCCAAAACCATGGACCGAAAACCATCGCATCCAAAAAACATATGCAAAAATCATGCACAAAACCGTAGGTGGGTCTGCCCAACCTAACATAGGTTCCAAAACCAAAATTTTCCAAGGCGCTACCCCGGACCCCATAAAGTGGGGTTACCTGCACCCCTCAAAGCCCCAGTTAACTACGTGGGCTATTCATGGAAAGAATATAACACAACCCAACACTATGTACCTGAATACTACTAGTCTGCAATTGACACTCTAGAATCTGACTACATCACTGACACTGATCCATCTTGTTATTGAATACTGCGGCCCCCCATAGAAATTTAATCATCCATGAGGAGGACACCTCATGGATCTTACCCAAACTTTTGCAGTTATGGACTTGTTGGAATAAATTCCCACCCCCTTCTGTTTTTAAATTTCTCCTAAGTATTCCCTTCTCTCAAATTTAAATATAAGATAAGAGGCCCTTCATAAAGCGTGATTAGGGATGTAGAGTGGATCTCGGTCGATTGAAGATCAACATCCAGTGATTGCCCATCTCATCCTCAATAGCATGGCGTTTTGTCCTTCTGAAAATCCTCGATGTGTTTAATACTCGCTTCGTTGCTCTATCAATCATCGGAGAGGATTAGGTCCTAGACTCACGAGCATGCTTGCAATAGGAGTAGCATGCGTCTTAAACATGATTGTATTACCCGATCATTCTTAGTCGTTCGATCCTGTATGATTTGGCGGTTATTCAGAACCATTGCATTTCAACATGCTCCACATTAATGCTTTCACATAAACTTGATGATGCAACAACGATTGATCGGATCTAAATCAACAGTCTTGAAACTTAAAATTGCATGATGTTTAGACATCATCCCTCATGTGATGAGCGGGTCCTACCTCTTGTGGTTGGTGGATCGACAAATGAGAATCAGGCACTTATATATTGCATTAATTAACTATTAATCACCTTTTAAACCTCCTGGCTGATATCTTTTGTCATTCTCCTTGTTAGTTTACATTCCTGCATGCTCTATCATGAAGTGCGGACATATTTATTTTTAAGTTGTAGGGAAACTCTCTAGTCGACAAACTTGCCATTATTGGCTAGTAAGTCTACAGTTCTATTGTTTACTTGTTTTTGCACCTGCAATTCATCTTACTATGTATCGATGGCTGAGCCAATAGGAAATGAAGCCCTAGTAAATGAGTTGGTTAGTGTTTAAGACATTAAGGTGTGCCCAACCAATATCCTAACATTGAAAAGGACTCTTACTTTGTCAACAGCCACAACGACTGATGACCTGTGCTTGCTAAGGACTAGGATTTTGCACCCAACCCTCCCTCCGGTCCATTTCGATCCTGACTTCATTTTCTTGTTGGTTGAGAAATTCAAGTCATAGCAGCATGTGATTTATTTTAAAAATCATAGGCCATTGTTCCTAAAATTAGGTGAGAATATACTCACTAAGATGCTAGGTATCCCAATCCAAGCTGTTGATTTAACAGAGAAAGGATTAGACAAGGAATTTATCACACGGGATGAAGAGGATAAGCTCGAATTCCTCAAGAACCTCTTTGAGACCCTGGACCCTGAGCTTAAATTATCCTTTCCCATACCCACTTGATCACTTAAACCTTTATTTCAAACCCTGGCATCCCTCTTTTCCGTCATTTTCAGACTCATCGACGACTCCAAATTAGATGAGACAATGTTCTTAGCAATTTTCCTTATCACCCTTCATCTACACCAGCAAATCATATATTTTCCAAAATATTTTTCCCGCATCCTAACGATAGATTTATCTACTACTCTTCCATTCAGTTCCTGCCGCCGTTGTTCTTACTTGGTACACTTGGTCCTTTACAAATACCCTACATATTTTATGAGTGTTAAACTCCTCCTGAGCACCACTAACTCTGATGGTAAAGAGAAGGATCATTTCGTCTGGATTGATGCAATCTACCCTCAATGCATTCTGTTGGCTTACTCTCAGTATATCGATTGTTTTTCTTACCCCATGAGGGCTAAAATAACATAAATGAATGTACGTAGAGTTTATGAACATCAAACCAAATTCTTGAGACTAACTGAATAGAAAAGTATCGAGAGTTGGTTCTTATTTCCTGATTATACAGTAATATGTTTGTATGTGTTCGACAAGCCGCCTTATCAGCTATCTAAGTATGTAACTCCTTTGGTTTTTTCATATGAGGTTTCAAAGTAGAAACTTGTAGCAAATGAATGTCATTTTGTTTATAAAAAGAAAGGAGCACTATTTAGTTATCCTTATGCTATTTCTCCTTTAATCGCTAATAATAAAAGTGTTATTGATACTTTGGAAAAGGAAATCACATCTTTTGGATTCGTGCAAGATAATTGCTTGTGCTATCACCGCTTGGGTGTCATTTCGTGACACAAGAAGTAGGTTGGGTTACCAGCCTATGTTTAGGAAAGCAGGCCTAAGTTGGAGAAGCTAGCGAACTTGCCAATACTAACTCAAGAGAATTTGCAGTTACCATCGTCTATAGGGATGACAAGGGCAGTCATAACATTTTGATTTGAGTCAAATAAGTGCTGAAGAAATCAAACCTGCTATGTCATTTTCTGCCTCTTCTTCAATAAAACGAGAACCTGAGGGCATGACTCAACTTGATATGATCCATTGAGTAAAGCCCAAGGAAAGTGACTTGGACATAGACGTGTTTGACCAATGGGTCGAGCAGTTGGATGCGAAAATTAGACAGACTTTGAGAGATGTTGAGCTAAAAGAATCAGGGGCACAAGCCTTGGACATCCAACACTCATTCACAGAGCAGAGGGAATTGATGATTTCTGGAGCATAATTGACTGTAGTCCCTGAACAATCCCCATCCATAGACACCTTAGCACTTAGACAGGTGCTATCGGGTAGCAAGCCCTGCTTTGTCTCAACTACCAACTTCGAGGCAAATGTCTTGAATCTTATAATGGTTCAACCTGAGATTGGGGAGAACCAAAAAATGGTTGGATCCAGGACTTCCGCCTTGACTATAAACCTCGACAAGGTATCAAATATCGAGATGAAAAAATTTACAATGAAAGGCGGGTGAAATTGTGGCACAAAGATTCCTGGATTCCTCATTAGGAAACAAGAAAATGCAGGCCATGCTTGAAAAGGTCTCTGAGAAATTTCATATAGCTTGAGTAGCCCCACGTTCTAAGGCTAATGAATTAGATAATTAGAAGATATCATCGTACGTCAATCAAGGCATCCCCATGATATAGCTCCTCTAAATAACCTACCAGATGATAAGGACAAGGAATCATATCAAAGCATTAGAAATGATCCTCAAGATCCCCAAACATGATCCTCATGTCTTAATACAAGATTTCAAGAGGAGAGAAGAGATTGAAACTTGTCTCCATGACATTGAGGTCACTTTGTGAGTTAAGGAAGGAGAGCAGTAGGAAGATTTCAAACAGTTAGAGACGCTCAGGATATAATCTTGAGAAAAGGAAGAGTGACACCTGAAGCTCTTGACCGAGTATAAATTTGCAATAGATAAAGCCTTTATTTTGGCCCCAACTACTGAGTCTAAGGATCCCAAGATATTGTAGGTCAAGGTCACTCAATTAGAGTAGGAGCTGTGAACACTCACAGAAGAAAAGGCATAGGTGGATCGTAGGGCTGAAGTCACAGTGAGACGAAAGAATATTGAAATCGAGAAAATTTAGGCTACTTTAAGAGACAAAAACAATGAGGTCAAATATTGGAGGAATCCCTTCGCATCATTGTAATAGGAAAAATTATACTTGTATGAGCCAAAGAAGATATTTGGAGAGAAGTTTGGCAGGATATCACTATAGTCGAAGCATATGTGAGGATTCTGGGGGATTGTGAAAAACTCTAATACAAGGTGCTAGACTCTAGGCTAAATATACAAGTGAAGCCCTAGATGAAATACATGAAAAGCTTGATTTCGTCATAGATGTGGTCAAAACCTTAGAAGATGCACTATTAGAGTAGTTGGGATTACCCACTAGGGATGACTTCATCTATTCAATGTGCATGTTAAGAGAAAAACAGATTTTTATCCAGGTTATGTGATATGAATTTAAAAAGTTCATCAAGGAAATAAATGATTTTAGAAATGAGTGGAATTATCTAGGAAGATTTAGATTGCCTTCATTCTAGAATAAAGAAAATTAGGTGATATCTTGGCAAAATTTCTCTAATCAACTGAAATTAACACAACATGACTTGGGTTGCTTTAACATGCTAGTAGAACAAGTGATTGGCCCTTCCATAGTTGTCAACGCTCTTTACCAATATTTTACTATCGTAGATGGGATAAGAAAGATAATACAAAACCTACCCACCTTCAGGTCTCATATTGATCACGATTAGTAATAGTGATCACAAAGTGCAAAAACATGCCTTGGTTACCTACTGTTGAGTGGGATAAGCTAGTGAAGTTAAAGAATAGTTTCAAATGCAACGATGCAATTGAGCAACTTTCTACTACATCATAGTCTTCTAAGCCTGTTCCACCTATGTAGTCCGCTATAGACTAGCCTGAGGTTTGGGATGAAATCTCGTTGATTATGACACATGCTCCAATTGTCAGAATGCACGAGGTACACACCGTACTCCTATGGAACTCACTAAAAAAGAAAAAAACTCCAAAGTCATGGCGAAAACATGACACTTGATTATTTCATTCCCATATTTCATTTTATTTCATTTAGTTACTTAATTTAAAGTCAATTTTTTACATAAAGACAATTATATTTTTGAAAACTATTATTTAAAGTCTTGTTTCCCATCACAGGGGGGTTGTTGGTAGAAGCAAGAAACTTATTTCATACAGAAGTTGACAGTACATGTTACATGGTTTTTATTTTCAAATCTGAAGTTCTATTTTAGCGGTCTTGTTTTTTATTTTTTTCTTGTTATTTTGATTTATAATCACAACAAAACTAAATCTGAGGCTTGCCCTCGTTTAGGAATTAGATTGTCTAGATTTCATGTTTCGATATTTATACTATCAGCATAATTCTAGATGATTAGCCATGGATTATTAATAATTGAGGGTACAACTTTCTCTTTTCGATAGTCCTTGTCTTAAATGTGATTGCATTTATCTTTTCTTGCCCATCATTGTTCTAAATGTGTTTTATTTGCATGTTTTCCTCGTTCCCCAAATCATAAAATTGTGGTTTCCTGTTAGCAATTCCAATCACGATAGTTACTATTAATTGTTTTTTGTTTACAGAGTAAAGCAAAATTCTGATGTGCTTGCACTTGATGCACATGTTGTAGCATAAGCTTGGTGAACATTCACACACTTGTGTTCTCCTATTTTCAATTTTTTTTTTTAACAGAAATCGTTATTATTGTTCCTATTCAAATCTATTGTTACCTTTCATGGTCGCCTGAAATAGACTCTCATAATTGAGAGTTATTAAGTTGTGTTCCTCTCTTCTGTTAAATCCATTACTTATTACAGCAATCAATTATTTCTATCTCACCTAATTCTGTTTGCTAATTGAAAATTAAATAGTTCAAATTACAAGGTTACCCCCCTGTGGTGTACTGGAGGCCAACGATGATACCTAGAGAGGGAGGGCTTACTAGACCTTAGTGAATGTGTACTTATATCATTTATATATGATGATGGTTTGATCTCCAACATTCTTTTGGAGCTGTTGCCGGGGAAATATTAGTAAAACTTGTGGATGAAAAATTCTAACCCTGTTCAATCACATATTTTATTTGGTTTGGCTTATCAACATAGTGTGCTTAATGGATTATATGAATTTTCATTACAAGTTTCCTGGAGTCATCAAGAGTTACAACATAACTAAGAAGCCTTAGCATGAGAAGACAAATGAGCCAAACCTAATCCTATCGTCCCTGGATGATGAAAACCTCATAGAGCCCGAAAGTTACTACGAAAGTGCACGTCCATCACTCCTGAGGTATTCTGTTAGATTTGTGATTGTATTACTATGAATTACATTAGAGGTTAATTTTTAAATCAATGTAGTTTTAAAATTATTTCTTTTACCTTTTTATTATTTTTAAAGCTGGATACCCCTCAAAGGTTAACTAGATCCACTTCTGAGATCAATAGCCCTCCTTTAGACAACCCTGAAGTTCTTATTACTATCACAAATAGGAGGAAACATCTCGACGAATTTAGGCTTAATCACCCATTGTCACCTAATTCTCGGGGAATCGAAACTTATACCCCCTCACATTCAAGCTTTTGAGTTATAGCTTCATCCTCTTCCTCTTAGCCTGAGTGTGTGATTTCTCTTGGACCCTCCATGCCTTTGAATAGCCCTCCTCATCCTCCTCACCATTCTCAACCTTCATCTCCTCCTATTCCTCCCCTTCCTCCTTCACCTCTAGTTATGAATGCTTGGGTAAATGCTCCGTATCATCCCCTTGACCTTCAAGGGGGTTACATGATTTTCCTCCAAAATATGATAAGAACCTCTCATGCTTTGACAATGAAGGTGATCGAACCATGGAGGATCATGTAATCAATTTTCAAGATTATTGTGAAAATTTAGGGGCAGAATACAACGATGTCTACATGAGACTGTTTGTACAAAGCCTAGAAGGGGAACCTCACAAGTGGTTTAGGACCCTTGCCCCAAATACTATTAACTCCATGGATAGACTTGTTTCATTGTTTATACAACAATATGGAATTAAAAAGAGTAATCAACTTTGGCTTACAGAGTTTGTTGCACTAAAATTAAGATTAGATGAATCTGTATCTGATTTTAATAAAACATTTACTAAGTGTTACAACCACCTTCCAACTACAGTTCACCCTTCTGATACTGCCACAGTTGTAGCATACACTACTACCCTGGATTACAATTTATCCTATGCTCTCTGAGAAAGAGAGCTTGGAACATTAGCTGACGCACAAACTAAAGCATGCACCTATGAAGGAAATATCATTTCTACGGGGAAAAGTTTATCTCGGGACAATAATTCCAAAGGTAAGAAAAATTTTGTGGATCCCTCTCAACAACTTCCCACCTCTTCCTCTTCACAAGAACAGAAAATTGAAGAAATATTGAAACTTATAAAATCCCTAACAAATAAGATCCAACACTTAGAAGTAGGAAATAGACTTGTTCCCCCACCTCCTACGAATCCTTTAGTTCAACCCAATTTCCATCCAAATCTGCAGAACCGTAACCTGAACTTTCCTTAGCGAAATAAATCCCCCTTTAACCATCCTCACTTGCAAAAAATGTTGTAGCGAGCATATAGGCTTGATGAGCCCCCCATTCAGCCTCTGTTAAGGAATAACGCCAATCTTATTGAAGAATATGATGACATTGTAGCCATCCAGATTATGAATCTGGAGGAAGGAGAATACCCCAATCCAGATTTTATTAATTCCTTTGATATAACATCCCTTGACTCCCCTAATTACCTAGAACCAGAATTTTGGGATCCCCAACTTCGACGATTTGTAGAACAGTTAGAGGCTCAAATTCAGCATAAATATAACCTTAGGCCCAGGAAGGATCTATTACCTCATAAGGAAATAAATCCTCAACCTCCAGTGGCTAAGCCCAAGATATCCCTAACTGTTGAACCTAACCCTATAGAGGTACAACCTCCTCACATAAACAAATTTAATTTACAAAATGAGTTAAACAAACTGAGGAACATAATGCCTTTTACTGAAATCATGAAAGTTCCCAACTATAAAGAAGAAATAGACTCCTTCTTTAAAGCCTCCCCCCAATCACCACAGGAAATTGGATCGACTGATGTGATAAATGAGGAAGATGATACTCCTAAAATTTCTTTCAGCCCAACAGAGAAAAAGAATGGCGCTACAGTTCCTCTATTTTATATGTCTTACAATCCATGATTGGAACCTCCACAATTGTATGTTAGATTCTGGTGCCTCTCATAATATTATGCCCAAAGAAATCATGGAGAAGATTGGGTTAAGTATAACCTGGGAGCATTGCGATCTCTATTATTTTGATTCTCAAAGGGCCAAGTGTTTAGGAGTTATCAAGGATCTTTTCATAGTTCTAGCTTAGGTCTTGGTCAAAACCCTCGTTATGGATTTTGTCGTGGCCGATGTTCCCCCAAATTATGGGATGCTTCTTTCCAGGATCTGGGGTGCTAAACTTGGTGGATCACTCCAATTAGACCTATCATATGCTACTATTCCTGTTTTTGGAGGAGGAACTCATTATCTCTATAGAGAATCCTGACTAACCTGCACGATTAGTTCTAAAGAGAACCTTGAGAATTCCCTGGTTTATACAATCAAGGAAAACATGGGAAATTTTGTGTTTTCCATCTCAGAGGAAGAATCTTCCCTAGCTGAGAAGATTGACCTTATCTCTTTCCCTTCGGATGCTAACACGGTCTTGAAGATGTAATTTGATGGTGCCTCTTCCAGGGTCGGCTCTAGTGCGGGTGCTGTTATGATACCACCTTCCCGTGGAATTCTTGTTTCTCTTTTAAACTAAATTTTGAAACAACTAATAATATTTCTGAGTATGAATCCATTCTCCTCGAACTAAAAATTTCATGCAAACCGAATATTAAAAATTTATATGTATTTGGAAACTCCAAACTGGTAATTAAGCAGGTGACAAACAAATGTCAGACTAAACACCCTTGTTTGCACGCCTATAGGAATCAAGTTTGGGACTTAGTCGATATTTTTTTCTTAGAAATTAATTTTACTATAGTTCCCCACGAACAAAATCAATTAGTTGACGCTTTGGCTATTACATCAACCACTTTCGTCCCACCCATTGGAATTGATATCAAGTTTGAGATAGAGGTTCTCTATAAACCCTCCATTCCTAACAACATTAAGTATTGGTAGGTATTTTAGGATGAAAAAGAAATTAAGAGGTTCATACAATTTATCAAAGATTTCTTAGACCATTGTATTGACAAAGACGAGGATGTAGATATGCCTCCAATTCAGGCTTCTCATTTAGGTTCTAGGATCAGCAACCATGACATTATTCAACTAAAAAATAATTACATCCCTAGAGGATTAATTCCTTTGGAGAAAATGTTTGATCATAATGACGTCATGGTTAGCCTATCCTTTAAACCCCCAAATGTCGGAATAGAGGCTGTCAACATCTCTGCTACATCTAAAAATAAATTGGTTAATTTGTCCAATCTTCTTCCACCTAACATGAAAGAGCATTATATCCACCTTCTCTCAACATATGCTGACGTCTTTGCCTAGTCATATGACGACCTCAAGACTTATGATCAGAGTATAATAGAACATCAGATTCCTCTAAAAGAGGGAGCTAAGCCTTTCAAACAGAAGCTTCATCATATTAAACCCCTCCTACTTCCTCCCATTGAGAAAGAAATAAAAAATGTTTTAGATGCGAAGATTATAGTTCCCCTCGATATTTGACCTGGGTGGCCAACTTAGTACCAATTAGAAAGAAAAGCAGTGAAAATAGACTATGTGTAAATTTTAGGAATCTCAACAGAGCATCCTTGAAAGACAATTATCCCCTCCCGAAAATGGGCGTCATTCTACAACGAGTAGTGGCTATTGCTCGCATCTCTATGATGGACGGGTTCTCCAGTTATAACCAGATAGTTGTCCATAGGGATGATAAGTATAAAACCACTTTTACTACTCCTTGGGGTACATTCATGTACCAAAATATGCCCTTCAAGTTAATGAATGTCGGAGCAACTTTTCAGTGGGAAATAGATATTGCTTTTGCTAATGAAAAGGATCATTTCATGGTCATCTATTTAGACGACATGACTACCTTCTCTTTTGATGATAACCAACACCTTAGACACCTAGAAGCTATCTTTTAGAAGTGTCAGAGGTTTGTTCTGTCTCTCAATTTGAAGAAATATTTATTTGTGATGCCAGAAGGGTACAAGCGATTCAACCTATTTCTTTCCCACACACTAAAAAAGAGGTTTAGGAATTTCTGGGGAAAATAAATTTTGTAAGAAGATTCATTCCCAATTTCATAGAAATAATCAAAAATATTACTCGTATGCTAAAAAAGGGTAATGATATCCAATGGGATGAAGCATAAAAGCATTACGTTCAAGAAATTAAAAAATCTTTAATGGAATCCCCTCTCCTTATTATCCTGGATTACACGAAGGATTTCATCATCTTTCCATTTGCCTCTGAGCATACTATCACTGCAGTCTTGCTGCAAAAGAACCAAGATAGGTACGGACAACCAGTAGAATTTTTTATTAAGTCCCTCCAAAATGTTGAGTTGAAATATAATATTATAGAAAAGCAGGCTTATGCCTTGGTAAAAATGCTTAAGGCTTTCAGAGAATATATCCTACTGGCTAAATCAATAGTGTATCTCCCTCACCCTGCTATAAGAGATATACTCTTGCAACATGACACTGAGGGGCGAAGGGGAAAATGGATTGCTAAAACCCAAGAATATGATCTGGAATTAAAACCTATTAAAATCATCAAAGGACATGGGTTGGCTAATTTACTTACCAAGGCAAACTTCGATGCGCCCGACATCAATCTAATTTCTCTTGAGATTTTAGTTGCAGAAAAGGAAGGTCAACAAGATAAGAAGTCATGGTTGTTGCTACCTTAGCCAGGTCTCGCTACCATTCATCCTAATTTCCTATCAGATGAGTGGTACAAGGATATTATTAGTTACCTTTAGACTATGCAGTTGCCTAATTCCTTGAGCAAGGCTACAAAGCATTCTCTAAAATTAAAAACTATTAGTTATTGTATTATAGATGGTAGATTATACTAGAAAGATCTAGTAGGTATCCTTTTATACTATGTCCTCCCGTCTTAGGATGATTACCTGATCACTAAACACCACAATTGAGTGTGCAGTGGCCACTACGCTTGGCGAGCTACAACCCATAAAATTTTAAGGAGTGGCCTTTACTGGCCCACTCTTTTTTGTGACATAAACATAAAATTAAGGTCTTGCAAACAATTCCGGATTTTCCCTAGAAGGAAAATTCTCGCCACGCTACCCTTAAAGTCTATTATAACTTAGGGACCATTCTAGCAATGGGATTTGGACTTCATCAGGGAAATCCACACCCCTTCTAGTGGTCAGCACCACTGGATTATCACTACAACTGACTATTTCAGAAAGTGGGTGGAATTCACACAATTGAGAAAGATTAACAATAAAGTTGTAATGGATTTTTTTACTGAGAATATCTTCTCTCATTTTGGGTGCGCCCAGAAAATTATTGTTGACAATGCTAATCCTTTATGTTCGGCGACATTTCAGGATTTTTGCGATAACTACGAAGCTAAATTGGGGCACTCAACAACTTATTACCCTAACGGGAATGGGCTCACTGAATCCACCAATAAGAACATTTTTAAAATCCTCAAGAATTCTTTACATTCAAACGAAACCAGCATGTAGGACTAAAATATGTGGTGTAGGCTTATAGGATCAACACCAAAAAGTCTATTGACACTTCCCCTTTTGAGCTTGTTTACGGGTTGGAGGTCGTGTTCCCCTTATACCTAGGTACTAAACTCATGAAGAGTTTACAAATGATAAATGAAGAACCCAATGACATGCAGCGGTGAATTAATCGAATGATCCAGCTACAACAAGAGAGAGAACTAGTCTTTGAAAGAACAAATCGACACCAGTCTAGAGTTAAACGAGATTTTGATGAACGGGCTAAGAAAAAATATTTCACCCTAAGGACTGGGTTTTGAAATGGGATAAGAGAAACGAAGAGCCAGGAAAACATGGGAAATTTCACAACCTATGGATAGGACCATTTGTCATCAATAGAGTTGAGGGGGGAAACTTCCTTTTCCTTAAAGAATTTTGAAGGCGAGGAATTTGGTTGTCCTATTAATGGTTAATTTCTCCAACATTACATTACCTACTAAAGTCTTTCTATTTAAAAAAAAATTACAAAAAAAAAAATATAGAAAAAAAATTAAATAATAATAACAATAGAAAGTGGTGAATCATGCAAGATGTATATATTAGAACAAACATATATATAAACCTAATTGATTTCAATAACGAGAAATAAATGGGAAATCAAATAATTATAATTATGAAATTCTTGACTAAATATTAGCTGAAGTGAGAAAATTAAACTATAATCCTTGCACCATATGAGTTCTCTTTTCCTCATTTCAGAATTAACTAAGTTGTTGAATTTTCTATTGAAAATATGCTTGTGGCGCCCTTGGTACTTCCCAAACACAATTGTCTTTGAGAATAGGTGATTTGTACACAAAACAAATCTGGATCCCATTGGTCTCTTGCCTTATCTACTTGAAATTATCTTACACCTATGCATCTTTACAAGTCCTTTGAGGCCCTGTATGTTGTAAACATTTTTAACTTGAGTTAGTAAAGAATTTTGTTTTCCTTGTGTACGAAAAAGAACTATCACAGAATGTTCTCACTAATCTTAAGCCTCCCTTCTTAGGATGGGGTATGCTGACAAATTCGTCAGGGCTATAGATGCTTGCTGGTAGCGGAGCAAGATCAGTGGCATTGAGGAATTCAGTGCACAACCTGCCCATCCCCTAAGTGTTGGTTAGAGCGGGGTATGTTGATGACTCCGTCGGGGCTATAGACGCTCGCCAGTAGCGGAGCGATATTAGCGGCATTGGAAAGCTCTAATGTGGTTCTTCCCACTGTGTCATGCAAATAGAAAGCTATAAAAGAAATAAATTAAGAACACGACAAACCTTAACAGTTTGGGCAAATAAGAAGCGCGCACCAATCTTACTAGCGAGACAGCAAATGACTCCATAGGACCTATGAATGCTCACTGGCAGTATAGCGATGTTCGGTAGTAACTTCCCTACAGGGGTGTCCTAGAACCTTGTATCTTAATGCTTCTACCTGTCTCGATATCCATGTCTTTGCAATATGTTAGCCCCCTTGTAGGAAAATCCGGTTACATGCATTTTGATAAAATCTCCGGGAGACAGTTTCCCTTATAGTATCCCCACTTTATCTCTTTAGATTTTTTGTTTTATCACCTAACATGTAAAAGTTGATTTGGGAAGGAATTTGGGGTCACCTTTAGCAGAATTTTGGTTCATTTGATACGCATATATACATAATGGTAGAAGAAAATATGCTTTAAAATAGATTAAAATAACTACTTATATTCATACACGATTGATTAGAGAGCTAAACAATAACATAAAATTACATTTCTAGCTTCCTTTCCATTTGACGCAAAAAAAAATGAAGAAAATGAGCATTAGCTATTCCATTTTTTTTAAAAGGTCTTATGTTCCATAAGTTTAATTATTTAAACATAACTAAAATTGATTCCAGAAATGTAACAATAGAGCCTTCACACTCTATAATACTTAAAAGTATACAAAAGTATACATTTGATGGGCGTTTGGGAAAAATTAAGCCATTAATATATCGGAACTAGCTATCAGAAACCTAGATTATGTCCTTATCAGGGTCAGAGGAGCCTGCCAGATGAACACTCCTAGCTGGCTCCCGCGGTTGGATGCCTTCAATTCCCTAATAAATTCTGGGTAGCATCGATAGTTGGCCTTCCATTCACTCCATACGCTCTTCCATCGTTGTTAAAAAGTTCATTACTCTATCTAGATTTTCATGAACAGTCTCGCGATGACCTTTGTTACTCCCTTCAGCACCCGCCATGATCTCTAGCTCCTCATTGCAAGTAGTTTAGGAAATAATTGTGTTTTTTCCTTACGGTGGCGATTTTATCCTTTAATTAACTCTCATCATTTTTACATTAATACTCCCCTTTAATCCATCGCATCGCAAATATTTCCCTTGTGTTGTATCAGTACGGAGTTGTCCTGTCGAGAGTCTATGCCACCAATTAATTGTGACTCCATAGCCCAACCAGATAAGGCACCTGGCCCACGTTCTTGTCTACTCGCACCTAGAAGCCATCCCTAGATGGAGCCAATGTTGGGAATAATTCCCACTGCCTTCCTTTTTTAAATGTTTCCTAAGTATTCCCTTCTCTCGAATTTAAATAGAGAGATAAGAGGCCCTTCATAAAGAGTGATTAGGTGCGTAGAGTGGATCTTCGCTGATTGAAAATCAACGGTCAATGATTAGGAGCGCAGAGCAGATCTCGGCCGATTGAAAATCAATGGCCGACGATTTCCCATCACATCCTCAATAGCACAATTTTTTGTCCTTCCAAAAATCGTCGATGTGTTTAATACTTGCTTAGTTGATCTAATGATCATTGGAGAGGATTAGATCCTACAGTTCACGAGTGTGCTCGCAATGGGAGTAGCATGCATATTAAATGCGATCGTATTACCTGATCATTCTTAGTCATTTGATCATGTATGATCCGATGGTTATTCAGACCCATCACATTTCAACATGCTCACACGTTAACTCTTTTACAGAGACCCGATGATGCGACAACTATTGATCAGTTCCAGATCAACTGTCGCCACACTCAAACTTGCATGTTGTTTAGACATCGACCCTCCTGGGATGAGTAGGTCCCGTCTTTCGTGGTTGGTGGCTCGACCAATGAGAATCAAGCACTTGTGTATTGCATTGATTAACTACTAATCACCTTTTAAACCTCTTGGCGGCCATGTTTTTTCATTCTCCCTGTTAGTTTACCTTCCTGCATTCTCTCTCGTGAAGCATGACCGTAGTTTTTTTGAAGTTGCAGGGAAAATCTCTAGTCGACAAAATTGTTGTTATTGGTTGGTAAGTCTACTTTGTTTTTTACTTGTTTTTTCACATGCAATTAAGCTTAATGTGTATCGATGGATGAACCAACAAGTAAGGAATCCCTAGTAAATGAGCTAGTTGGCATTCAGGACACTAAGGTGTGCCTGACCAGTATACTTACATTGAAAAGGACTCTTACTTCATCAAAAACCACAACAATCGATGACCTGTGCTTGCTCAAGATCAGGATTTTACATGCATCCCTCCCTCCAATCCATTTTGACCTTGACTCGGTGCTCTTATTGGCCGATAACTTCGAGTCAGAGAAACAAGTGATTTATTTTAAAACTAGTAGGTCCTTGTTCCTCAAAGTATATGAGAAGATATTGGCTAAGATGCTAGGTATCGCATCCCAAGGTGTTGATTTAACACAGAAAGGATTAGACAAGGAATTTATCACTTGGGTTGAAGAGGATAAGCTCGAATTCCTCAAGACCCTCTTTGAGACCCTGAACCTTGAGCTAAAATTATCCTTTCCCATAGCCACTTGATCACTTAAACCTTTCTTTCAAACCCTGACTTCCCTCTTTTCCGTCATGTTCGGACTCATTGAAGATTCCAAATTGGACAAGATAATGTTCTTAGCAATTCTCCTTATCACCCTTCATTCAGACTAGCAAACCATAGATTTTCCAAAATATTTGGCCCACACCCTAATAGTAGATTTATTTACTGCCCTTCAATTCAGTTCCTGCCACCATTGTTCTTACCTAGTACACTTGGTCCTTTACAATTACCCTACATATTTTATGAGTCTTAAACTCCTCCTGAGCACCACTGACCCCAATGTTAAAGAGAAGGACTTATTCCTCTGGACTAGTGCAATCTACCCTCAGCGCATTCCTTTGGCTTATTCTTAGTATATCGATTGTTTTTCTTACCCCATGAGGGCTAAAATAACATAAATGAATGTAGGTAGAATTCTTGAGACTAACTGAACAAGAACATATCAGGAGCTGGTTCTTATTTCCTGATTATACTGTAATACGTTTGTATGCATTCGAAAAGCTGCCTTACCAACTACCTAAGTATGTAACTCCTTTGTTGTTTTCATATGAGGTTTCAAGGTAAAAACATTCAGTAAATGAATGCCATTTCATTTCTAAAAAGAAAGGATCACTATTTAGTTATCCTTATGCTATTTCTCCTTCAATCGCTAAGAATAAAAGTGTTATTAACACTTTGGAAATGGAAATTGCTTCTTTTGGATTCGTGTACGATTATTATTGGTGCTATGACCCCTTGGGTGTCATTTTGTGACACAAGAAGCAGGCTGGGTTATCATCCTTTGTTCACGAAAGCATGCCTGAGTTGGAGAAGTAGTCGTAAAATTGATTCAATTCAAATAGGTGCTGAAGAAATTGAACCTGCTACGTCATTTTATGCCTCTTATTCCATAAAATGGAAACGTGAGGGCATGAATCAACTTGATATGATTCAGCCCAAGGAAAGGGACGTGGATGGAAACGTGTTTGACCAATGGGTTGAGTAGTTGGATGCAAAATTTAAACAGACTTTGAGAGATGTTGAGCTGAAAGAATCAAGGGCACAAGCCTTTGAAATCTAACACTCGTTCACATAGCAGAGGGAAATGATGGTTTTCAGAGCAGAATTGATTATAGTCCCCGAACAATCCCCATCCACAGACACCTCAGCACTTAGAGAGGTGCTGCCAAGTAGCGGGCCCCATTTTGCCTCAATTACCAACTTCGAGGCAAATGTCTTGAATCTTACTTTGGTTCAGCCTGATTTAGGGGAGAACCAACAAATGGTTGGAGCTAGGATTTTGCCTTGACTATAAACCTCAACAAGGTATCACATATCGAGATGATAAATTTATATCGACAGGCGAGTGAAATTGTGGCATGTAGATTGTTGGATTCCTCACCAGGAAACAAGAAAATGCAGGCCATGCTCGAAAATGTCTCTGATAAATTACATATATCTCGAGTAGCCCTACATTCTAAGACCAATAAAATAAAAGAATTAGAAGATATCATCGTGCATCAATTAGGATAGCCCTACGATACAACTCCTCTAAAGAAACTACTAGATGAGAAGGACAAGGAGATCAAAGCATTACAAACGATCCTCAAGATCCCTTTGCATGATCCTCATGTCTTAATACAAGGTTTAGAGAGGATAGAAGAGCTTGAAACTCGTCTCCATGACATGGAGGTTGCTTTGCAAGTTAATGAAGGATAGTAGCAGGAAGATTTCAAACAGTTAGAGACACTCAGGACAGAATCTCGGGAAAAAGAAGAGTGATACCTAAAGCTCTTGACCGAGTATAAAGCTACAATAGATAAATCCCTTAGTTTTGCCCCAACTGCTGAGTATGAGGATCCAAAGATATTGCAGGTCAAGGTCACTCAATTAGAGCAGGAGTTGTGAACACTCATAGAAGAAAAGGCACAGGTGGATTGTAGGGCCGAAGTCATAGTGAGGCAAAAGAATATCGAAATCAAGTAGAATCACGCTACTCTGAGAGACAAAAATAATGAGGTCAAATATTTGGAGGAAGCCCTTTGTGTCAGTGTAACAGGAAAAACTATACTCATATGAGCCAAAGAAGAGATCTGGAGAGAAATTTGGCAGAAGATCACTATGGTCGAAGCATATGTGAATATTCCTGGGGATTGTGAAAAAAATCTAATACAAAGTGCTAAAATGGAGGCTAAATATACAAGTGAAGCCCTAGATAAAAGACAAGAAAACCTTGATGCCATCATAGATTTGGTAAAAACCTTAGAAGATGCTACCTTAGAGCAGCTAGGATTACCCACTAGGGATGATTGCATCTATTCCCTGTCCATGTTAAGAGAAAAATGGATTGCTATCCATGTTATTCGAGATGAATTTGATAAGGTCATCAAGGAAATATATGATTTCATAAATGAGTGGAATTATTTAGGAAGATTCAGAGTGCCTTAATTCTGGAATAAACAAAATTGGGTGATATCCTGGCAAAATTTATCTAATCAACTGAAATTAATAGAACATGACTTGGGCTGCTTGAACATGCTAGTAGAAGAAGCAATTGGCCCTTCCACAGTTGTCAACGCTCTTTATCGAGACTTTACTATCCTAGCTGGGATAAGAAAGATCATACAAAACCTGCCCACCTCCAGGTATTAGATAAGATCACGATTAGTAGTAGTGATCACAAAGTGAAAAAACGTGCCTTGGTTGCCTATTGCTGAGTGGGATAAGCTAGTGAAATTAAAGAATATTTTCATATGCAGTTTTGCAATTGAGCAGCTTTCTACTACATCATAGTCTACTAAGCATGTTCCACCTATGAAGTTGTTGTAGCAGCTACAACCACCCTCCAAAATTTTGCCTTAGCTTCGTTTTGGAGCCTCCCTACCAACTTTTCATGCACATTGTCTTGCTTCGTCAAGTGCACAAGCTTCAATGTTTTTCATGCACAAAGGCAGCCTGTCAATCACAACTTGATGCATTCCCCTCACAGGTTGATCACCTGGACTTGGTCCAGCTACAGGTTGATTAGCTCCCCCAAGAAATTGTGCAATTTTTTAGGGCATCCAGCCTTCCCTCCAAAAATTTCAAAATCTTGTCTAGCAGCATGCTGGGCTCCAGAATTGCACAATTCTTCTAGTCAACCCTCACAGAGAAAATTGTGTAGTTTTTCCTAGTAAGGTTGCTCAGCCTAGAATTTGTGCAAATATGCGCAGTAGTCAACTGCTCTGACCAGAAATTACGCAAATCTCCTGGGAAGCCAACCCATCTCCCAGCCAGAAATGTGCATTTTCTCCCAGCAGTCGAGAAGTTTCTTGCATATCAAGCTGGGTTGACTGATTCCCTCTGGGACTGAGAAAAGTTGAATTGTATGCATGGTTTGCTTCTCCCAAGGCAGCATGCAAAGGCATCCCTTGTTTCATGGATCTATGTTTAGTAGTTGGAGGTTACATGCAAGGATCATTCCAGAAACCTCCCACCAAGTGTCGCTTTCCCTATATTTGTGACATGCACGTCACAACCTCAATGTTATCAAAGCTCATCAATCAAATGTTGCAAAGATCATTCCTCACATGAACCTTGCAGCTCTGACATCCCACATCACTTCTAGGAGCAGTTGGCACATTCTGCTCAATTGTTTTGGGGTAAGACCGCTTTCCATGCCTTATGTTGCATTTCTGTCACACCTTTTGTTTTCACTTGTGTGAGTATTTTTTGCTTGATTTCTTTGAATGCTTGATGTCATTTACAAGTATGCTAGATTTTCCTAGCACTGTTTCATTTTTCGTTGCTATCTCACTATTATCGCATGCATGAAATTGTTTTTCATGAATGGTCATTGATTCAGAGACTCGCCTCACCCACATGCATGTTGTTCCGTTTTCAGAATCTGTCATTCACCATTTGCATGCATGATCATTCACTTATTCTTACACTCAATATCACCATGAATTCACACTCACATTCAGTTTCAGTTTCCCATCGGCGAGTCTAGGCAGCCTTGGCCTGAACTCTACCTGACCAAGAGCCTCACCAAGATAGCATTACACAATCCTCGAAGGGAAGGCTCTGTCTTCCTCTCAGGAAATGCACATTTCTACCTAGTGATTGTCCTCCAAGAATATTTTGCACATTTCTAAGGGACAGTGGCTGATGGCCCATAAAATTGTGCAATGCAGTCACTAAGCCTACAGTCATTGCTAGCTGAGATTGTGCATTGTGAAATTCCAATAGTTAGCAGCTAGAATAGACGTGGATTGCACAGTTACAACAGTCAGTCAGTCTCCCAGCATCCCAGATTGCACCTTGTGTAGTCTTGGTAGTCAGTCTCCTGACCTCTAGGCCGAAATTGTGCAACCTTTGTGATCAGTCACACAGGTATGTTGCAAGTCAGTTCTCAAGTTCCTTTTGGTTTTCGACTGACAAATTGCTTGCCATGAGGGTTGCCATGTCCCTAGGTATTGCAGTTGTTCATCTGCCTCTCAGCAATGTAGGTACAATGGTTTCCAAGAGGGCAGAGTCGAAGATAGTTCAAAACACACCTGGAGATGCAGTCAATCAAATGTCTATGATCTTGCCTACTCACGAAGATATCAAGTTTTTCATATATAAGAACATCAATATATCATAGCGAGCAGCATCATGAACAACAGCTAAAGGAAACATACCAAACGCAACGAAGGCAACGAACGCAGAGAACGTAACGAATGCAGGGAACGTAGCGAATGCAATGAACACAACAAATGCTTGGAATGCAGCAAATGCAAGAGGAAGGTTGTTGACAACACAAAGGCAGAACAAAGTTGCAAGATTAAACAGCTCCACTGATAAAGCAACTTTAGAGACTCATGCTATGAGGTGAAAGCGCGACATGAAGATCACACGAAGATAGATAATGGAACAAAGGAGTCACATGTGTTAAAGTAGTAACTCAAGGAAGAACATGAAGCTGCACAGACAGACGAATGAGTTGCAATAGGAACAAGAACAACAGTGGGTGCAACATGCACTCACGGATGAAATTACGCCCGTACAAGTTAAATATCCATCCTAGTAGCTGGCATGAAGCAAACATGGTGAGAAGCGTTGTTGATCACATGCAAGGGATTCATGTCATTGTGCGCATGCATGCGATCCAACCCATTCAGCACACTCACCAAGGCGAAGACAAGAAGAAAGTCCAACTGGAGCTGAACATGTACTTCGGCAAGTTGATGCGCATGACCACTAGCACACACTTGAAGATCAGCATGGACACTATGCATCAATTTGTTTCTGATTTAGCCACACCCAAGAATACCATGAACATGTTAACAGACGATTTGGATTAAGGATTCGAACCAATGCACTGGATGCAATGGAGGCAAGAGTTCTCTTCAGCAAGATGTCACCATGGGGTGCATGCACACCATCACGGACGACCAAGCTTGGCATCAACTCACCACCTTCACCATCACAAGCATGTCAAAGAGTTGGTCTCATCACAACAGACCGAGTTTCAGTGATGTCTTGCATGGCTTTCTCAAGCCATTTTTTCTCACATGAGTACATGTGCATTGTAATGTTGAGTCATGTCAAGTGTAAATCAAGTGTCAATAGTTGGATGTAACAGTCATAGAGTAGGTGAAGAGTCATGAGAGTAGTTCAAATGCCACAAAGGGGAATTTCAAGGATCACCCCACCCTTTGCTATAAATAGTCCCTCATAGCTCATTGTATAGGCTTTTGGTCAGCCAAGCTTCTGATAAGACTATCTTGGAAAGAGCTTGGACAATATTGTAATGCACATTGGCTTCTGCACTGCATCGAGCTAGTTCATCTCTTTGGAGGAGCAGGCGGATGTGGTTGTAACGTTCCACTGTTGGGGCTAGCAGGTTTACATGGATGTATTGTATGGTTGGAACTTACACTTCTTTATATAATAAGAGCCAACATGTTTTCATGCATATATTGTTATTGTAGTTGGACTGTTCTGGTTACTGTAGCAATGTATGTTGTTTAACTTACGTGGTTGTGTATGAACACTTTTGTATGCAATTATATGAATCTTTTTTATTCGATGTGATCTCTCCGAAAAAATATTTTTTAAACATTATGGATCATAGAAGTCGAAACTCAGAAATATATGAATCTTGTTGCAGATGTGTTGTTGGTTTAACTATCAGTTTGGATTGTTATACTGACCTACTTTCCAGCTTGTGATGCATCTTCACTCTTGTGTTCCCTTACCAACTGAGTACACTTACAGGTTGCCAAGGGGCACACTCATCTCAACCCACCTGTGTTAGAAACCTCTCATACACCTTCCTTGACTCACTGCAGTGGTCACACCCTTGCTATTGACAGAGTTATCTTACTTGCCTCTATGTGACATCGCAGTCAAGGCATTGATTTTGTTAGGTCCCTATAATACTAGTGATGTCCCCATTAATATTGTAGTTGTATCCCTTATTAATATTTTTTTGCCCCTATTGTCCCCATATTGTTATTACTGTGCCCCATAGAATCGCTCTATTGTTATTTTTGTGCCCTTATATTATTATTGTTAGGTCGGCTTGGTTATATTGTGACCCCTTAAACTCCTATGTATAGAAAGGAGGTTTTGTCACTTGAATCATCTAAGAATTGTTCATTTATGTAATTCTAAGGTGTTGATCTATCTTTTCTATCTTTTTGTGAGCTGGTTTCATAACATTTGGTATCAGAGCTTTGGATTCTAGGGCTTCGTTGCTCCAAAGAGGTCATCGTGGAATTTTCACTATAACTTTGTTTCTACAACGTTTCAGAAGCGAAAAAAAAAACCCATTCGAGAAAAAATCGCACTGAACCTCGAGTCCAAATTTCAGAGCTTTTCACGCTATATTAATATTGATGTCCCCATTAATATTGTAGTTGTATCCCTTATTAATATTTTTTTGCCCCTATTGTCCCCATATTGTTATTA
The DNA here is from genome assembly GCA_031772625.1 of Pinus tabuliformis. Taxonomy (NCBI): domain Eukaryota; kingdom Viridiplantae; phylum Streptophyta; class Pinopsida; order Pinales; family Pinaceae; genus Pinus; species Pinus tabuliformis. Next base: position 1,525,003,555 of record CM062816.1, read on the forward strand.
CTGTGCCCCATAGAATCGCTCTATTGTTATTTTTGTGCCCTTAAATTATTATTGTTAGGTCGGCTTGGTTATATTGTGACCCCTTAAACTCCTATGTATAGAAAGGAGGTTTTTTCACTTGAATCATCCAAGAATTGTTCATTTATGTAATTCTAAGGTGTTGAAATATCTTTTCTATCTTTTTGTGAGCTGGTTTCATAACATTTGGTATCAGAGCTTTGGATTCTAGGGTTTCGTTGCTCCAAAGAGGTCATCGTGGAATTTTCACTATAACTTTGTTTCTACAACGTTTCAGAAGCGAAAAAAAAAACCCATTCGAGAAAAAATCGCACTGAACCTCGAGTCCAAATTTCAGAGCTTTTCATGCTATATTTGTGGAGATATGATCTGAAGAAGTTGGTCTTTTTGCAGACTCCTGAATTACATTCCAAACAGGTGACTTGGGGAAAATCGTCATAACTTTCTCTCTGAGCATCGGATTGAAATTTTGTAAGAAGGTACAGAAAGAGAACGAATTGTAGTTTCTTGTATTTATTTTTCAGAGCCAAAGGTCTAAACAATGACATGTGGCACTTCATACAAGGTCGCTCTTCTGGAAAGGTCTATAATCAGGTCATCTTGGGAGATTGTTCATAAGTCTTCCTTGGAGAATTCAATTTGGATCAGACTGGTGGAATTGGAAAGAGGACGCAGAGGGTTACTACAGATCGCAATTTCAAAACTGGATGATCCGAAATTACAGAGATACATCAGATTCAATATCAAGCTCCTACAAAGTGAAAAAAGGTGTGTAGTTTTTTTTTTAATTTTTGCATAAGCTTGGTTTGAAAAATTAGTTTGAAGGAATTCAAAGGGAATAGTAAAGCATTATTATCGGTAATTGATGCCCCAAGGAAAGAAAATTCAAACACCTAGTAAGCAACCTGAAAGCTCTAGCATGACTCATGAAGAAGAGGAAGAAATGCAACATGATATATCAAAATTACGAGACCAAGTGCAACAAGTGTCACTTGCACAAAAAGTAACAGAATCTAAGATGGATGGTTTAAAGAAATATGTAGAAGCTAAGATGGATGGTTTAAAGAAAGGTGTAGAAGCTAAGATGGATTGTTTAAAGAAAGGCATAGAAGCTAAGATAGATGGCATGGAAGTTAAGATGAATGGCATGGACGCTAAAATAGATGGCATGGATGATAAGATGGAAGAATTGAAGATAAATATGAATAAGTTGCTACAAGAAATGGTCACTAATGGTGAAAGGGTAATAAAGGAAACTCATGATGAAAACAAAAGAAACGTTAATCATGATTCCATAGACTCTAATGTTGGATCGAAGACCCACCATATTCCAAAAATCGATATGAGGAAGTTTGATGGCGAGGATCCTGAAACATGGATATTACAGATGGAGCAATTTTTCGATCTCAATAATGTGCAAAACACACAAAAGGTACGTATTGCACTTTATATTTGGAATGAAATTAGTTTGTATGGTATCAATGGCTTTTATCTCGTAAACAAATTATCACTTGGGCAATTTTTACGGAAGAATTGACAGCACATTATGAGGATATAAAGAGCAACACTTTTTTTGGCCAATTGATAAGTCTCAAACAAAGGGGTTCAATAATGGAGCACATTGAGGAGTTCCAAAAATTGAACATAAGGGTAAAAAATATTCCAAATGAGCATAGGATTAATGTGTTCATAGGGAATTTAAAGGATAATATCCAACATGATGTTCGCCTTTGGGCACCTGATTCATTAGAGAAGGCATTCAGGTTAGCAAGGAAAATGGAAAGAAAAATTATGGAAACCAAGAAGCATACCACTCACAACTATAAAGATGGAAGTGTTGTTGCCCCTAGCCTTCCACAACCTATAAGGTTGACACCACAACAATTGGAAGAAAAAAGAGCAAAAGGGCTTTGTTACAATTGTGATAGCAAATACACTAAAGGTCATAATTGTGCTAAGAAGAAATTATTCTACATATATTGTGAAGAGGAAGAATAAAAGGAGCAAGAAAGGTCAAAAGAAGAGGATATACTCCAGGAACAAAGCCTAGATAAAGAAGAAATGAATCTGACCATATCTTGTAATGCATTGGCTGGAATTACCACTCCTCAAACCATCAAGATAGAAGGACAAATCAAGAAGAAAAAGGTAATAGTGTTGATAGATTCAGGAAGTACCCACAATTTTATTCATTGTAAGATAGCAAAAGAATTGAATTGCTTCCTATATCTAGCACTAGAGTGTCAAGTGATGGTTGCAAATGGAGGAACGATAAATTGCCTTGGAAAGTGCCATAATATCAAGCTATCCATGGGAGAATATGTATTGAAAAGCCCAATGCTTTCCATTCCAATGGGAGGTGCTGATGTTGTACTAGAAGTCCAATGGCTACAATCCTTGGGTACAATAGCTTTTAACTTTCAAGAAATTTTCATGAAATTTTATGCGGAAGGAAAGGAAGTTGAATTAAGGGGTATTTCAGGGAAACCGGGAAAGATAATAAGCTCTAATGGTATGACAAAGCTTCTAAAAAAGGAACAATGAGGTGTAATTGTATAATTATGTTCGCTAGATGTTTCCACATCGAATTCATCTATTGCTCTAGATCTCCAAAAAGTCTTGGACAATCATTCCAAGGTATTTGAGACTCCCAAAGGTGTCCCACCTATTCGTGATCATGATCATGCTATTCATTTGATTCCAGGAAGTGTTCCTCCAAACATCAGGCTGTACAGATATCCCTATGCCCAAAAGAGTGAAATTGAACTTATGATTGCAGAAATGCTTGAGGCTGGTATAATTCAACCTAACCAAAGTTCTTTCTCTACTCCAGTAGTATTGGTGCACAAGAAGGATGGATCATCATGCATGTTTCCGGATTATAGGGAGCTCAACAAGCTCACTATTAAAGATAAGTTTCCCATTCATGTCACCGATGAATTATTGGATGAATTGCATGGATCAATTTACTTCACCAAGTTAGATCTTCATTCAGGATATCATCAAATCAGAATGAAGACTCAAGACATTACGAAAACAACATTTAGAACTCATGAGGGTCACTATGAGTTTTTGGTCATGCCTTTTGGCCTTACCAATGCACCTTCTACATTTCAAGGTTTGATGAATTCCATTTTCAAACCCTTCCTTAGAAAATTTGTGTTAGTATTTTTGATGATATACTAATCTACAACAAGTCTTGAAAGGATCATGTTGAGCATGTTGATAGGGTGCTACAACTATTGGAGGAGAAACAATTATATGCAAAAAGATCCAAATGTTTCTTTGGAGTACAAGAGGTGGAATATCTAGGTCATGTTGTATCTCATGACGGAGTTAAGGTAGACCCTAGCAAAATTAAAGCCATTAAGGAATGGGAAATCCCCACATCCATAAAGCATTTGTGAGGATTTCTCGGGTTGACAGGGTATTATCGCAAGTTTGTTAAGAATTATGGGAAAAGAGCAGCACCTCTAACAACATTGTTAAAGAAAGACGCATTTTCATGGACTCCAGAAGCAAAAAAGGCCTTTGAAGATCTTAAAGAGGCAATGTGCCAAGCACCGGTCTTAGCTACACCAGACTTTACAAAAACCTTTATTGTGGAATGTGATGCTTCTGGAAATGGAATTGGTGTTGTTTTAATGCAACATGAAAGACCCATTTCTTTCGAAAGTCATCCAATCAAGGGAAAGTATTTACACAAAGCTATTTATGAGAAGGAAATGTTGGAAATACTACATGCACTTAAGAAATGGCGACCCTACCTAATGGAAAGACACTTCAAGGTAAAAATGGATCATGATAGCCTTAAATACTTTTTAGAGCAAAGATTATCCTCTGAAGAACAACAAAAATGGGTCACAAAGATGTTGGGTTATGATTTTGAAATCATATACAAAAAAGGGAAGCAAAATGTTGTGGCAGATGCACTCTCAAGAAAGGATGAGGATGTGGAAGCATTGTTGTGCGCCATTTCTATATCCAACCAGATTGGATAAACGAAGCAAGGGAGGAATGGAATAATGATGAAGAAGTGTGGGAACTTATTTGAAAGTTACAACAAGATTTCAGTACATATGATACATTTAGTTGGAAAAATGATTCTTTATGGTACAAAGATCGCTTATACCTTTGTAAGAATTCCCAACTCAAACAAAAGATTCTTTTGGAATTGCACGCTTCTCCCTTAGGAGGGCACTCAGGATTTTTAAAAACTTACCACAGGGTTAAGAAGGAATTTTTTTGGGATGGCCTTAAATCAGATATTGAAAACTTTGTGGCGGAGGAGGTTTCAATGGATTTTATCACAGTTTTACCCAAGTCTGAGGGAAAGAGTGTCATCATGGTGGTAGTTGACAAACTTACCAAGTATGCACACTTTTGTGCATTATCACATCCATTTAAAGCCAGTACAGTTTCTATGGAATTTACGGAAACAATTCAAAAGCTACATGGAAACCCAAAAATTATTGTAAGTGACAGAGATTCCATTTTTACAGGAAATATTTGGACATAATTATTTTCTTGTCTTGGTACTCAGTTAGCTCATAGCTCATCTTATCATCCTCAATCTGATGGGCAAACGAGATAGTAAATGAATGTTTGGAAGGATATCTTCGTTGCTTTGTATCTGATAAACAGACACAATGGGTCAAATGGTTGCCTCTGGCTGAATGGTGGTATAACACTTCCTTCCATACTACAACAAAAATGACCCCATTTATGGCACTTTATGGATATCCACCACCATCCATCACATCATATTTAAGAGAAAATTCTAAGGTTCAAGCAATGGACCATCACATCGAAAATCAACAACAAGTTCTCCAAATCTTAAAGGATAACCTCGTGTTGGCGCAGAATAGAATGAAACAACAGGTAGATCAACATCGTAGTGAAAGAAGTTTTGATGTAGGTGATTGGGTATTCCTACGGCTGCAACCATATAAATAAATGTCCCTCAAGCAAGCTAAGAAGGAGAAAAAATTGCCACCAAAGTATTATGGTCCATACAAGGTGTTACAAAAGAATGGTACTATGGCATACAAATTGGAGCTTCCTGCAGCTTCTCGAGTGCACCCAGTTTTCCATGTTTCATGTTTAAAGAAGGTTATAGGCGACAAGCTCCCAGTTCAAACAATATTGCCAAAACTTGACGAGGAAGGAAAAATTATATTGGAACCGGAAGTAGTCATAGAAACAAGAACTTGAAAACTACAAAATCGATCCATTTCAGAGTATCTCATCAAGTGGAAGAACTTATCCGCTGAAGATTCCACATGGGAGGATGAGAATTTTATCCAGAAGCATCCAAAACTACTCAAGCATTGAGGACAACACTTTTTTGAAGGAGAGGGGCATGTTAGGTCCCTATAATACTAGTGATGTCCCCATTAATATTGTAGTTGTATCCCTTATAAATATTGTTGTGCCCCTATTGTCCCCATATTGTTATTACTGTGCCCCATAAAATCCCTCTATTGTTATTTTTGTGCCCTGATATTATTATTGTTAGGTTGGCTTGGTTATATTGTGACCCCTTAGACTCCTATATATAGAAAGGAGGTTTTGTCATTTGAATCATCCAAGAATTGTTCATTTATGTAATGTAAAGGAGGTTTCCCCCTCGAAGAGGCTGAATTCTAAGGTGTTGATCTATCTTTTCTATCTTTTTGTGAGCTAGTTTCATAACAGATTTACGACCCACTGCTGGGACTCCTACATCAAATGGTCTGAGGTCTAATTGGGACTTCTTACCGAGGAGATCCCCTTGACATGTTGGTAGGTCAAGCACCATCAACATTTCTGGCGCTAGAAGGAGGGCCAAATGACAAGCTATCTCCTCTCATCTAGTTTTGAACCTTTGCATATCTTTCATGGATTCTTGCACTCTTCTACCTCTGTGATGTTTTTTGAATCATGAATATGTCTCCATCATGGGGGAGTTTCTTGATCTCTTGTCCACTTACACGTATGATGGTGAAGGTGAAGTGGCCTATCCTAAGTACGTACATGACTTTCTTTTCATCCTTCATGAGGAAGATGGGTGTTCTGACGAATAGGCCAGCTTGCTACTTTCACACACACTTCCCGAATCTCCACGTGGATGGTTGCTTAGCCTACCGGCTGACAGCATGCACTCACTTAAGCACTTTTGTGATCTTATTGAAGAAAATTTCATCATTTTGATCCAGACTATCTTGACCAAAAACTGCTTCAGAAATGGAAGGCTCCGCGTGAATCGGCTATTGATAATTGGCAGCGCTTCCGTGCCTTGTAGTTTCAAGCTCCAAGGAGCCAGATGAAATTTTCCTGTGTTTGGTACCGGTTCGAGTATTTCCTTAAGAATAATGCCCGTCCTAAGAATAAGCTTGAGATCAAGCCTCGCTCAACATTCTTCATTGATGGAGTTGCGCAATCTCATGTGGATGCGGTCACTATCTCGACTAACTGTCCACCTCCCTCTCATTCAACAGCTCCACCACTACTGAGTGATGTTGAAGATCATGCTCACACACCTAGTCAACTTTAACATCCTCCCAACATTACTTCACTAAATTTTCACGCAGATTTGATTGTGAATCCTTCAATTTCTCACATGCATTCTGTTCTACGACCTATGTCTTCACACTTAAGTGTTCCTCCAGATGATATTATCTTGTGTTCATCCATTCTGAACTCTTCACTTGTTGTGAACGAGGAACAACCTATCGACGGAGTTGGTGTTGCACAACCAACATGCATTTTCATTCATGAAGAGTATGAGTGAGAGCTTGAGCATCAACACTCGGCGAAGGATGACCCACTTCTATCTGAGCCCCCTCCGTTCTTTCCTAACATATTTGGTGAACCTGTCATCCATGATTTTTCATGTGTGTCTTCATCCACGGATGCACCCATTGTTGATCACTTGTAGGACTCACCGGATTTTGGTCCATCATTTGACAATGAAGAGCATAAGCTATTCATTGAAAATCCACTTGATCCTTCATATGTATTTTCTGGAAGCAAAGAGGATGATTTTGTTTGCTTTTCATGTACCCCTCTATTTGATTCATCTAATCATGATGATGCTGATGAAATCATTGATTTTTCTAATCGTGGCCATCGTGATCCATTTGTTTCCATATTTGATTATGATCATGACTCTATCACAGTTGATCTTTCAAAGCCATCAATTTATGATGATCTATCTAATGATGAAGTTGAAACACCCAAGACTGTCAAGGAACTTTAGCCCGAGATGATGGTTATGTCAGGTCCTCGCTCTCTTGGGGTTAGTCTCACTTCTGACCATGAAACTGTTCAATCAATCAAGGCTCTTCATCACTCATCTGTATGCATTGAAAATCAATCTCACACACAAATCATACTTCCTCCACTCAAACTGCATGATCCCATCACTCATGCATTGGAGGAATCTTACATTGTAAGCACTCATTCATGACACAAGTTATCTTTGTTTCTTTCGTTTGCTTGCATGTCTCAATCAAGAGTGTGCTTATGCTTCAAAGTTGCACGCAATGTCACACAAAACCATGATAAGTCTATGGACTGATCATCATGTACTTGCACCCACTTATGTCCAATGGGAACTGTCAAACACGAAGTGTGGTTTTCTTCATTGTTATATATTTCTTGCTTGCTAGTTTGCACAATTGGGTTGCTCGTGGACCAAGCCTTCACCAACATGGGTGAACCAATGTGCCGGTGGCTGCAATAGAAATATCACTTCACATGATGAGGCCCATGCACCGTTAGTGTAGGAGTAGGAGTAGTGTTTTCTTTCAATCAGCTTGCTTGCATGCTTGTTTTCTTATTCACTTTGTTTGCTTGTTTGTTTGCTTGCTCTTTTGCTTGCTTTCTTTTCTTTCACTTTTGCTTCTACTCTTGCTTTTCTTTGTTGTTTGTTAGTTCGCTTGTGTCATTTCATAGGATAGTTTCATGTGAAACCATGTATGACTCTTGAAGCAATCTGGTTAAAGTATAAGAGGCCTTGTGCTGCTATCGCTACTTGGTTATCTGTCATCTTGCCTCTATATGAAGAACTTGTTTTTTTTAGTCCATGATACATTGAAGGAAAATACGTATTGTTAGAAGTGAACCTTGGTGAAATAAAAACGCTTGCATGCTAACTAGTATCACCTACTCTAATTAGTTGTTTTTGGGTTAATCCTTGTCAGCTCAGTCAAGTAGAGTAAGGTGAGGGGGGAAACCTTAATAGACACATCAGAGATACAATAACTACTTCTCTGCTAGAACAACCTCTTCTACTCTCAATAAGTTAAGATCCCTCTTCCACCTCTAAAATGAATAAGTTCTATGCACAGTTGCAAAAATTAAAAAAGTGAAAAAAGTTTGAAAAAAATGAAAAATGAATAAGGCGAAAGAAGGGAAAGGCTTCCTGTGTCAAGAGGTGATGCAAGTAACTCTGCCAAGGCACTGACCAGGCTCGCTGGTAGCGGAGCCATGCTTCTATTCCTATGTGACTTCGTTGGGGTACTGTCCAGCCCTGCTGGCAGTGGAGCAACACTAGAGATGAAACTAAGAATCTGACAACTATATGCTTGTGCACCAATATACCCCTCAACCCTAATCAAAAAAACTGTGTTTCCTTGGCTTGGAATGTGTTTCAATTGACCAAGATCTTGGCAGATGCTACATCTCACAGTCAAACTAATGTGAAACCAAGATGAGTTGAGAACTTAACAATACTTTCAGAGCTGTTAGACTTGCTTTTCACCAACAAGGTCCATTCAGAGAGTTGGAGTTCTACCAGTGTGGCATGAAATGTTGTAGCGACTACAACCACCCTCCAAAATTTTTCCTTAGCTTAGTTTTGGAGCCTCCCTACCAACTTTTCACAACACCTTGTCTTACTTCATTAAGTACACAAGCTTCAGTAATTTTCATGCACAAAGGCATCTTGTCGATCATAGCTTGATGCATTCCCCTCACAGGCTGATCACCTAGACTTGGTCCAGCTGTAGGATGAGCAGCTCCCCCAATAAATTGCGCAATTCTAGAGGGCAGCCAACCTTCCCTCCAAAAATTGCGCAATCCTGTCTTTCAGCTTGTTGGGCTTCAGAATTATGTAATTCTGCCAGTCAACCCTCACAGAGAATATTGCGCAATTTTCCCCAGCAAGGCTGCTCAGCCCAGAATTTGCACAAATCTAGGTAGCAGTCAGTTGCTCTTCCTAGAAATTACATAAATCTCCTGGGTAGCCAACCCAACACCCAGGCAGAAATGTGCATTTTCTCTCAGCGGTCGAGCAGTCTCTTATATGTGGATCTAAGTTGACCAGTTCCCTCCGGGACCGAGCAAAACTAACTTGCATGCATGGGCTACTTCTCCCAAGGAAACATGGAAAGGGATCCTTTGTTTCAGGGATCTATGTTTAGCAGTTGGAGGTTACATGCAAGGATCATTTCGGAAACCTCCCATCAAGTGTCGCTTTCCCTAGATTTGTGGCATGCGTGTCACAACCTCAATGTTATCAAAACTCATCAACCAGACGCTACATATTGCATTCCTCACATCAACCTTGAAAATCTGACATCCCACATCACACCTAGGAGCAGTTGGCACATTCAGCTCAATTGTTTTGGGGTAGGCTTGCTTTCCATGCCTTGTGTTGCATTTCTGTCGCTTTTTGTGTTTTTTCTTGTGTGAGTACTTTTTTCTTGATATATTTGAATTCTTGTTGTTGTTTGCATGTATACTGGATTTTCCTAGCACTATTTCAGTTTTCGTTTCTATCTCACTGTTGTTGCATCCATCAAACTATTTTTCGCGAATGGTCACTAATTTGGTGACTCGCCTCACCCACATGCATGTTGTTTCTTTTTCTGAATCTGTCATTTGCCATTTTCATGCATTATCATTCACTTGTGCTTACACTTAGTATCAACATGCATTCACACTCACATTCACTTTCAGTTGCCCGTCGGCGAGTCTGGGCAGCCTTGGCCTGGACTCTGCCTCACCAAGAGTCTCACCAAGACAAAAATGCACAATACTGAGAGGGAAGGATCTGTCTTCCTCTCAGGAACTACACATTTCTGCCCAGTGACTATCCTCTTAAACTATTTTGCGCATTTCTGAGGGACAGTGACTACTGGCCCAGAAAATTGTACAATGTAGTCATTGAGCCTGCAGTCATTTCCTGTTGAGATTGCGCATTGCGCAATTCCAGCAGTCAACAACCAAACTAGACTATACATTGTGTAGTTCCAATAGTTAGTCAATCTCCCAATAGCCCAGTTTGTGCCTTGTTTAGTCTTGGCAGTCAGTCTCTTGACCTCCGATTCAAAAGTGCGCAACCTTCATGATCAGTCACATAGGTATGTTGCAAGTTAGTTCTCAAGTTCATTTTGGTTTTAGACTGACAGATTTCTTACCATGAGTGTTTCCATGTCTCCAGGTATTGCAAGTGTTCATCTGCCTCTCAATAGTGCTAGTACAATGGTTTCCAAGAGGGCAGAGTTGAAGACACAGTTCAAAGCACACCTAGAGATGCAGTCCATCAAATGTCTATGAGCTTCCGTACTCATGAAGATATCAAGTTGTTCGTAGATAAGAATATCAAGATATCACAGTGAGTAGCATCATGAATATCAGTTAATGGCAACATACTGAACGCAATGAAGGTAGTGAACGTAATGAATACAACGAACATAACAAATGCAACGAATGTAGCAAATGCATCGAATGAAATGAACACCTCGAATGTAGTGAATGCAACAAATGCAAGAGGAAGGTTTTTGACAACACAGAGGCAGAAAAAAGTTGCAAGATCAAGCAAATCCACTGATAAAGCAACTTTGGGGACTCAGGCTGTGAGGTGACAGCATGACATGAATATCACACAAAGACAGATAATGGAACAAAGAAGGAGTTGGATGTGCTGAAGCAACAACTCGAGGAAGAACATGAAGCTACACAGACATATGAATGAGTTGTAGTAGGAACAGTAACAACAATGGGCGCAACATGCACTCACAGATGAAACTACACTCGTCTAAGTTAAAGATCCATCCCAACAGCTGGCACGGAGAAAACATGGTGAGAAATGTTGTTGATCACATGGAGGGGATTCATGTCATTGTGTGCACGCATGTGATCCAACCCATTCAGCACACTCACCGAGGTGAATACAAGAAGCAAGTCCAACTAGAGCTGAACATGTACTTCAGCAAGTTGATGTGCATGACTTCCAGCACATACTTGAAGATCAGCGCAGACACTATGCATCAATGTGTTTCCAGTTCAGCTACACCCAAGAATACCATGCACATGTTAGCAGATGAGTTGGATGAAGGAGCCAAACCAATGTACCGGATGCAATAGAGGCAAGAGTTCACTTCAACAAGATGTCACCATCGGGTGCATGCACACCATCACGGATGACCAAGCTTGGCATTAGCTCACCACCTTCACCATCACATGCATGTCAAAGAGTTGGTCTCATCACAACGGACCGAATGTCAATGATGTCTTGCATGGCTTGGTCAAGCCATTTTGTCTCACATGAGTACATGTGCATTGTAATGTTGAGTCATGTCAAGTGTAAGTCAAGTGTCAATAGTTGGATGTAACAGTCATAGAGTAGTTGAAGAGTCATGATGGTAGTTGAATTGTCACAAAGGTGAATGTCAAGGGTCACCCCACCCTTTGCTATAAATAGTCCCTCATAAGTCATTGTATAAGCTTTTGGTCAGCCAAGCTTCTGATAAGACTATCTTGGAAAGAGATTGGATAGTATTGTAGTGTGCCTTGGATTCTCCATTGCACGAAGCTAGTTCATCTCTTTGGAGGAGCAGGCAGATGTGGTTGTGACATTCCACTATTGGGGCTAACAGGTTTACATGGATTTATTGTATGATTGGAACCTACACTTCTTTATATAATAAGACCCAGCACATTTTCATGCATATGTTGTTATTGTAGTTGGATTGTTCCGGTTGTTGTAGCAATGTATGTTGTTTAACTTATGTAGTTGTGTATGAACACTTTTGTATGCAATTATATGAATCTTGTTGCAAATGTGTTGTTGGTTTAACCATCACTTTGGATTGTCGGACTGACCTGCTTTCCAGCTTGTGATGCATCTTCGCTCGTGTGTTCCCTTCCCAGCTGAGTACACTTACAGGTTGCCAAGGGGTGCACTCATCTCAACCCACCTGTGTTGGAAACATCTTATACACCTTCCTTGAGTCATTGCAACGGTCACACCCTTGCTACTGACAGAGTTATCTTACTTGGCTCTGTGTGACATCGTGGTCAAGGCATTGCTTTACGACCCACTGTTGGGATTCCTACACCAAATGGTCTGAGGTATAATTGGGACTTCTTACTGGGGAGATCCCCTTAACATGTTGGCCGGGTCCAACACCGTCAACAACAGTCTGCTACATACCAGCCCAAGGATTGGGATGAAATCCCGTTGATTACGACACACGCTCCAACTGTCAGAATGCGCAGGACACACACACTCACTCCTATGAGACTCACTAAAAATACCAAAACTCCAAAGTCACAACGACAACATGGCACTTGATTATTTTGTTCCCATATTTCATTTTATTTCATTTAGTTACTTAATTTTAAAGTCAGTTGTTTACATAAAGATAGTGATATTTTGTAAAACTAATATTTAAAACCTTATTTCCCATCACGGGGGGGTTTTTGGCAGAAGCGAGAAACTTATTTTATACAGAAGCTGAATATACATGTTACACTGTTTTTATTTTCAAATCTGAAGTTCTATTCTAGTGGTCTTGTTTTTTTTTCTTTTTCTTGTCATTTTGATTTATAATCACAACAAAACTAAATCTGAGGCTTTCCCTCATTTAGGAATTAGATTATTTGGCTTTCATGTTTTGATATTTATACTATCAACATAATGCTAGATGGTCAACCATGGATTATTAATAATTGAAGGTACAAATTTCACTTTGCAATAGTCCTTGTCTTAAGTGTGATTGCATTGATCTTTTCTGTTGATCATTTTTCTTAATGTATTTTATTTGCATGTTTTCCTTGTTCCCCAAATCATAATTTTTTTTTTCCTGTTAGTGATTCTAGTCACAATATTTACTATTAATTGTTTCTGTTTACAGAGTAAAGAAAGATTCTGATGTGCTTGCACTTGATGCAGACGTTGTAGCTTAAGCTTGGTGAACATTCCCACACTTGTGTTCTCTTATTTTCATATTTTTTTTAAACAGAAGTTGTTATTATTGTTCCTGTTCAAATCTATTGTTATCTTTCCTGATCGCTTGAAATAGAATCTCTGAGTTGAGGCTTATTAAGTTGTGTTCCTCTCCTCTGTTAAATCCATTACTTATTACAATGATCAATTATCTCTATCTAGCCTAATTTTGTTTGCTAATTGAAAATTAAATAGTTTAGATTCCTGGGTTACCCCCTGTGGTATACTGGAGGCCAGCAGTGACACCTAGTGTAGGATGACTTACTAGCCCTCAGTGAATGTGTACTTAAATCATTTATATGTGGGGAAGATTTGAGCTCTAACAGGACTACAGCTCCATGTCGCCCCACCTCACTCCTGGAGGTATAATTGTGAACATAGAAAAATATTCCTCCAACCTTGAGGACATCATGTCTATCTCCACGACGTTGCTTCCTATTCTTGCTTCTTGTGCTTTTCCTCCTTCCCGAGAGGGCACCGCGTACTAGAGTGGGCAAGTTCACCACACCTAAAGCACTTGAACTTTCACAAGTCCTTCTTCTTCTTCTTTTCCCCCTGCCCCTGACTGGGACCTTTAGATGTTAGGGCCACATTCTCCTCTTCCTTCTCACTTTTTCGTCCTTAATACTGCTACCGCTGATGGTGCTCTTTAATAAAGCTCAAATCAACTCCTCCTATTGTAGATCGACCCACATCTTATCCCATACAGGCAAAGTGTCTCTACCTAATATGCTTTGGAAAAACACTTGCTAGTCCTTTGAGACATTGTTTAGTTCCAATTATACAAGCTCTATGGGTTGGTGCTCCTCCACAACAACTGCTAGCTGATCTTGAACTTCCTGAATTCGAGTGAGGAAGGGATATATGCCCTCACCCTTCTGCATCCTGATGCTCCTCTGCTTCTCATGGAGAAATATCTTTCGCTGCTCAGAAGAACTCTAATATAGCTTAGAGAGAGCATCCCACATCTCTTTGGAAATAATCTTGCTAGATATACGTGAGACTATATGATCTCTGACTCCATCCAAGATCATCTTCTTCGCCTTAGGTGTCTCTTTTATATACTCCTTCAGCTAATAGGTATCCTGGGTACTACTACCACATTCTCTATATAGGTTTTCAGGCCATATTCATCTAGAAGGAAGGGCATCCTAACCTTCTAGACGACATAGTTTGAGGCTCCCTTGAACCTATCATGATCTCTAAGCCCAAATGTGGCCATCTCAAATCTAGTCTGTAAACTCCCTCTTCCTCTACTCAGTTATTTCTTTGCTAATCATACTCCTTTCTAGAATTCGCAGTCCTGCCGGCTGCTACTACCACCTGCAATTGGGAAAATCAGATTTCACAGCTAGAAACCCTCTTAGAGGAATCTCCTTTTGTGTATGTAATCCTCTTCTACTCAAAGATTCTACTACACTTCTTTCCAGAAACAATTCCCAGCTTTACCTCTACTTGCTGGAGTCCTTCTCTGACTAAATCAAACTCTTCCGGCTTGTCGCAACTAAGAGTCAAATTTCTGCTCTATCACTCTCACAACCTGGCTAGGGTCTATGTAGTCCATGGAAAAATTGTGTTGTTTCTTCCTCTGAACAATGAATTTCTCCCTTTTCATCTATAATCTATTGATCTGATCCTTGTTTTGATACCATGTGAAATTTTCAACTTCTATTGTACCAACTGGAACTTATTCTTCTCATTGTTATTTAATTTAACAATTTGTTTGCCCACACAAATAGTGAATAATTCTCTCCTGCAATTTTCACCAAATTAAATGTTGCGGAAGATAAATTGAAAAATGAGAAATATTATAGCACACACATAAAAATTAACACAGTTATTTTTGGAAAAATGTCCTCGGAAAAACCCAATGTGGGAAAACTGGTGTAGTAGCTGAGGGATTTATATTATTAAGCAATAGTGAATTTAACTGAGTATAATCTGGATGCCAAATGTTGATTATCCTGCAGAGAAAATACTAGAAAAACTAGTTTGAGGGAAATTACCCTCACTCTGAGCAATCTTGACACTTTACTTCCCCTAAAATGCAAGGCATCCACCCAGCCCTTCACAACTTCTGTTTTATCACTGCGTAGTCTGCTACATGCTCAGCCTGAAACAATTGAAACTCAAGTCGCCTTGCTTATTGTTGATTGGAAAAACACTTCTCCGACCCTCTGGAACCTCTTCCTAGCCTCTGAAACTGAAAGCGTCTTCCTTCCTTAGCAAATCGAATTTCCCTATGAAGTCTCTGCACTACCTCTACGCAACTTCCTAGAGAAATTTTTGCCTCTCTCTACAATGCACTCACCGGATCTAGAAATGTTCCTTCGACTTCACTATCTCTGCCCCTCTCTATCTCTACTTCCCTACTAAAGCGTGAACTCTTCCAGCATTGCTGGCTCTCTGGAAAATCAATCTGTCTAAGGAAATTGAACTCTTTGTAGTTCTCACAAGTGTCTCAAGTGTGTCCTCCATCTACCCACTGACTTCTTCTTATAATCTTTTTTTGGGATCCAACGTGAAGATTAAAACTTTATCAATGACCCAGATTAATTCCCAATTGATCCATGTGAGTTTCTAGATGATTCACACCTTATCTCCATTAATTCTGATTAATTAATCCATTTTCCTAAGTGTAGACTTAGGAAATAATTAAAAATAGGTTAATAATCTAATTAAGACATGTCTAGGTGGAATTTCCATAAATGATTTTTGTGTTATGAAGACCTCCCATGTTTTAGCCTCCACAAAATTTCGAGACTAAAACACCTTTGATACTACAGAAACTAACAACAACCAATGGTGACAAGAAATTGGGCTTGTAATCCAACTTTTTCATGAAATTTTTATGTTTTTATTATTTCAATAATTTTTCATAATTTAAATCTCATGTAAGATATATAGGGATGAAGATTTTGGCCATAAGTATTTTGTGTTTTTGGAAAATAATAATTTTGTTTCAAACTCAAGGTTAATAGTTTTTGTAATATCACTTGTTGCATACTCTTACTCTTGCCACTACTTTTTGCTTAGTACAAATATTTACTAGTTGTTAAAAAAAATAAAAGGAGAGAATGATGAAGAGGAATGGTACCACCAATTCCACATAACCCCTCAATCCATAGGGATAAGAATGAAAAAGTTCAACACTAAACGAAACTAGTATCCTTGGTTTTCAAGTAAACATGATTTTTAGAAATGAAGATATGCTCAACATTCTTATATTTTTTTTGGAGCTTCAAAGGGGATCCTAGCGTACCAAGTTTATGAGAGGTTATCATGCACATTGGAAGAACAATTGAAAAAAACTTCCCATGGGGCCTTGGTATCTCTTCTAATAATCAAGTAGAAGCTTATTCCTTATTGCAAGGCATATGGAGACCGATGACTCTCTCATCCAATCAATAATAATGGTGGGAGATTCAAATACTATTGCAAGCCAAATGGTGTTGAACACCACCCTAGATGGTAAGTTATTAACATTAGTGCTAGATTGAGCTAAATAAGAGGCTAATAAATTTGATACTTCCAGTTATTATCATGCGTTGTAGGAGAAAAACCATCAAACAAATGGATTCACTAATGTAGCCACTCTGCAAAAATTGTGGATAATCAACATGAATGTTATTGTTAATAATCAACCCATTTCTTCGTATGATCAATGTGAGTATAAAGACAAGTATCAAACCATTAAAATTTCACATGGAATGCAAGATTGGATGCATCCATATCAAAGAATTATGAGATGAGATTTGAGCCACCCCATCACATGCTCAAGCCCTCGAATTTGCACAAATTTAAATAGACACGAAGAAATATCACCTGTTGAGGTGGGATTATAGATTAATAGATTAGAAATCAAAGGTGGAAAGCCTAGCCTTTAAGTGCACATGGTATTTTTGTAAGAGTCTATTTGTTTACTTGGTGTTATGTTTGCATAGGCATTCTCTATTTTAGGTAGTTATATATATGATCCTCCCTTCCAATCCATGGGCTAGTTCAGGAGAGCTCTTATTTCTTGGATTGCTCTAGGCTTTGGTCTTACATATTTTACACTCCTCCTCGTGAGGTGGATTTAAAAAAAATATGTTTCATTTCTCATCAACTTTAGGAAGGATTTTTTTGAATGGTTGGTGGATAGACAATAAAGAGTTAAGAAAGAAGCAATATTAGAATTTTAGGGGTTTGTAGGCATGAAAACAAAATTGAGCAACAAGCAACAATGAGAACCTAAAGGCATTTTAATGCACTAGTTTTAACAAAGTTATTAATGCACTATTGAGAGCTATAAGAAATTAGATGTGTTATCAAAATTACGAGGAGATTGTACAATACAATAGGACTTCCATCTTCATAGTTACCTCAAAAGTGCATGAAAGTAAAAAATAGACTATTTCTTAGTTAGCAACACCATGGGGACTCTCGTTAGAAGTATCACATAACTATCCTTGAAGTAGAATTTAACTTATTTAGAAACATGGTTTTAAACTTGAGAGTGATCACTCTAAAACTTCTAACCAAAGATAGTAATTGAGTTCAAACCATAAAGAGTTTAAAGAAGAAGAAATGATGCACCAACTTAAAAAACATAGAAATAAACAACCAAAAAAACTCTAAATCCTTGAATATAAGTCTAAAACTCATTCAATGTAAGTCTAAATAAAACCATTAATGAACATACTTTCTAATACCTTCTATGTTTTATAAGAATATTGAAATTATAAATTTGTATTGTGAATTTATAAAATGTAGAAAAACTAAGAAATTTTACCGAAACAATTTAATAGTCTTAAATGTAATTTTCCCAAACATAACTATGATGTATGTTTTTTTGAATATAATATTCCTTCAATATAATTTAAAAAACAATATTATATGTTAATTAAAATACATATATATGTAATAATAAATTAATATCAATTAGATGTGTTTGAACCTACAATTCAATTATTTTTAAATATAAAGGATATTCTTCTAAATGTATTTTTAATTTGTTTTTTAAATTATCATTTTATAATTCAAAATAATAAAAAACATATATTTTTAATATAAAAATAAATAATAATTAATTTGAATGGATTAAATGAAATAATGAATAATAACTACTTTAACTCGAGATCAGTGGTCGTTCCCACTTGGACACCTCGCAAGAATGCAAGCAAGCGCGGGAATGTAGCTCTTGGTTAATTCGAAGGAGTCGACCCCAGAGGTATTTTTAAAAGTGCGCCGGGAAATAAAGTTGGGGGCTAAAAGCACAAGTGATAGGAGAAGTTTTTGTTGCAATATTGTGACCAAAGGCGTGGAAATGTTTGCAATATAAAATAAGCCCTTGGGGCTTAACGTGAAAAAGCTCTGCAGTAAGGCTAATTGTGGCAGTGTTTTACTAAGAGCTTTGGGCCTATGATAGAAGCGCTTGGGGCTATATAAAAAAGGGGGCCAATAGAGTGATAATGTGGTGTTTGTTAAGCGTTTTGGGCCATGATTAGGAGCCTTGTTTGAATGAGTTGGCAACATAGTTTAAGTCCCTTCGGGTCTAAAAAAGTGGGCCAATTATGAAAGTTTAAGATATGAACGGGTGAACAACTAAAGTTTGACATATATGCTATATACAACGAATGAGAGCTAAAGTTTTAAAAGCATGAATGAGTAGGTAGCTCTGATGGTGGCATGGATGTTATGCTATATACAACGAATGAGAGCTAAAGTTTTAAAAGCATGAATGAGTAGGTAGCTCTGATGGTGGCATGGATGTTATGCTATATACAACGAATGAGAGCTAAAGTTTTAAAAGCATGAATGAGTAGGTAGCTCTGATGGTGGCATGATGGTGGCATGGATGTCTTTGGAGGCAAATTTGGCCAAAATGCTAAGTTTCGATATTCACCAAAAATTTGGAGGTAAATTTGGCCGAAACGCTAAGTTTCGAGATTCACCAAAAATAGGAGCACTGCTAAAACCTGACAATTTCCATACCTCAGTTTTTCTTGCAAAAATAGATAAGGAGAGTTTGGAGGCTTGGAGAGAAGATGCATATGACTTGATAGAAGTAAGACAAAGACAAAAATAAA
The DNA here is from genome assembly GCA_031772625.1 of Pinus tabuliformis. Lineage (NCBI taxonomy): Eukaryota > Viridiplantae > Streptophyta > Pinopsida > Pinales > Pinaceae > Pinus > Pinus tabuliformis. The sequence goes on from CM062816.1 coordinate 1,525,022,863, forward strand.
AGATTCATGCAAGCATAAAAGTGCAAAATAACTAAAGAGCAAACAACTAAAAATATCAGTCTAAAACTTATATAAGCATAATCGAATTTGTAAGCTCGTAATTATGAACGGACGTGTGTGTGGGATGGATTGATGTTGTTAGTGTGTTTGGTAATTCGTTCAGTAATCAGAGATTGTTGAAGAAGTTTTAATGGTGGATTTAGTCGGTAGTTGAGGTGAGAAAGTTATGTGTTTGTGAAGTAAAGTGGCATATTGATATGAGTTTGAAAATAGATGAAAGATGGATCAACAGGGCTAGCAAGTGGTAGCTTGCATTCTAGGGGCAAGAGTGCCCTTCAGCAATGGTTGATAAATGAGCAGGGACAAGAGTCCCCTTCAACAATGACTGATAAATGAGCAAGGGCAAGGGTCCCTTTCAATATTGTTTGATATATGAGTAGGGGCAAGAGTCACTTTCAGTGAAAACTAGTAAATTAACAGGGGCAGCAGTCCCTTTCAGCGAAAACTGATAAATGCATAGGGATAGAAGTTCCTTTTAGTAGCAGTTGATAAACCTACCATAGTGGAAATTTTTTGGGTAGTGATGTAATAGCAAATTGAAACTTATATTTTTCAAAGAAATAAAAAGAAGATTGATGTCTTTTATATATGTTGCACACGTGTATGATAGTTGTTATGATGTTATATTTTACATAATTGAGTTATAATACTAATTACATGAGTGGTTGCTAAAGTGATTGAAAAATATAGTGTCAAGAGTTGTATAATTTGGTCACACTATTGATTCACCTCCACGCCCCACCCCCTCTCAGTGGTGTCCTAGTTTTCATTGTTTCTAACAAACCCTCCTCTAGTTTGCCTAGTTCTCACTCGAAAGCCCATCTTGGAGAAATTCATAAAAATGTAACTCTTTGCTTAGAACTAAGAGTTATGAAAGAAAATAGTCATTTGAAAACTATTAAAGAGTTGAATTTGTTTATCTTCCCAGAATTTTCACTTGAGAAACAAAAATTGTTGAGAAATCAAAAGAAGACAACTATTGGGCTTAAAGAGTACAAAAATTATGTCTAATTTCGGGAATTGTTGAATTGTTTCTATATACTAGAATTTTGTTGCATACACATTTTGCAGAATTAAGGATACAAACATATTATAGTAAGTTGGGAATGTCAACATATGTATGGATATATGTATTTATCAATATAATATGTTTATATATCCTAGGATGTATACAGATATTTCATGTCAACATATATATGAGAATGTTATATTGATATAATGTATATATTGGTATTATACTAGTAATAATATTTTATATATCAACACACACACACACACACATATTAGGCTTCATTGTAGGCTTCCAAAGCTTCTTAAGACAATTCCTCACTAGTTTATTTTATGAAGCAGTTAAACTTTTGAAACAATGAAGATTTTTCTTATATCCATAACACTGAATGAAAGAGTAATATATGGGTTTGTTCATCATAAGGTCTAGCCCAATATCTATGATATGTACTATCAGATAAGTGGCCCATTATTTAACATAGCCTCATAGATATTTATAGTTAGGGTTAGGCTTTTTGCATCCCTCAAATCTTAATCAATATTATTGTTTTGGATCCTCTAGAATATTCTTGAAAGTCTAACGCAAGTCTAGTGCTTCATGTGAGACACAAGGATTTGATGTGGCATTTGCTCAGTGCTATGATGGTCCATAGGATAGGTCAAATTGTAGGGGGCATAATTTCTACATGTGAACTCTGATTGATGTGATTTCCTTAGTGCTGGAATTCTTTTAGCATGTAAAAAAAAATTGAGGAGTTGAGATCTATTGTTGAGAATTTTTTATTACAAAAGGTGTCATTATATGCCTAAATTCAGCCTCAAAGGTGTTTAATCATAGGCCACCAAACGAGGACCCACCCTTAAAATGAGCCTTGCAAACCAATTCCTTCAATTTTTCCACTTAGAGAGTACAAAGTTAGATGAAAAATTATACTATCAATAGAAACTATAATCCATCCCCTCTTTAGCATACCTTCATAGTTGGTTGTAACTACTAGCATCCATTTAAATAGCCAATGTTTACAACATTGTCATTATAACTTCTAAGCTCCATTCTACATTCTTGATATATAATAAAGAAAACTTTGAACCTTATTACTTCCATAATTGCCTAATTTAATGTGTGAGTCTTGACTTCTTGTAATAATAATAGCTTGGGAATGAAGTGATGGAGAGCCATGACATGTTGGGATGAAACTAATATGGCTCGTATCCTCCTACTCTCTCCTCCCTTTTGCCATATACATGCACATACTTCCCTTTCTAGTTGTTTACTATCTTCTCATACGTCCCTAACACCCCATACTTGATTTCATATATTTTAAAAGGCAATAAATGTTACAATTTTCACTACGAAAAAATAATAAAAATGTTACATATATTTTAAAAATATTAACTTATATAAATTATATATCTATAGACCTATAAATTTTACAATTTTAATTACCATAAACTAATAAAATATGTAACACTACTTTTATAATATTAATCATATACATTTTAAATTTCCTTTAAAGATGTAAGGATGAAAAGAGTGAGGGGAGAAACTCTTGATCTTGTGGGGAAAAAGGTATCCACTTTTGCATAGGGATTTGACTAGTTACTATAACTAGGCAAAGACTCATTGACCATGTAAGGGATATTGATTGCAAAGAAGGAAATGATCAGCTTGTTTAAAATTGTTGGAGATTCCATGGTCATCATCAAAGCCATGAATGATTTGTGATGCTGGAGGGAAAGAACTTCACAAACATTATCATTTGGATTAAAAATGATTCTAATCTCCTTTCATATTCAACCTATTTCCATGTCAAAGACACCTCAACTATGTGCCAGAAATTTGGGCTAACATAGATTTAGAATTTAATATTGTAATATTATTGAAAAATGGGGGTAACACTATATGTTATATCCCATAGCTAATAGTTCACATTGATGGTTTCACATTACATTTATTCTCTCATGACTGAGTAGATGGTTCATCATTTCATTTGCATCAATTTGGGAGATTGAAAGATCCTTTGTAGTACCTTATGCATGTGTTCATTAATTTTGGTTTGGCTATTGAAGGATCCCATTATATTATGTTTTTCATCAATGGGATAATGGAGTCTGTAGGTGTTAGAATTGGGAAATAGTTGATCCAGGGGATCAAAAAATATGCTCAAAATTCAAAGTGCTCAAAATCACTTGAAACTGGCACAAAATCGTAGATCTCATCATTCTAATTGCAATAACACTTGAATCGCCTCAATCTGACACTATATGTGAAAGACTATCACTTTCTGAAGTGGAAAACAACTACAAGGTCAACTTTCATGGTTGACTAGGGTACTCACTAGGTAGGACACAATGATGTGGCACTGACATAATAGGATGACTAGGCAGGTATGGTGGTCAGACGAGCCAATCTCATGTTGACACATGGTAGGTCATACAGGTTGAATTGGTCGATTTTGATTGGTTATTTATTTTTGGCTGGACTAATTTGGAGGTGCCACATGGCCTAATGGGAAGGTGCCATGTGGCCCTCGAGATTTGGGAAAAATATTGTTGATTTGAACGACTGACCCAGTGGGATTCAACCCCATGACCTCACTGTTATAAACTAACTGCCATATCATTTGACCATGTGTTGTGTTTTGTTGTACAATGTGGTGGGTTTTTATTTAAATTTCAAATGTTGGCATGTGGCCCCAACCCCAACACATGGTAGTGGTGTAACTGTAGGAGCAGTGGAAGGGATGGGACGAAAAGCCATGGCCCTAGTCATGTTCAAAACCACGGAACCGTCAATGGAGGGCTCATAGAAAAGGAATAACGCGTGGCCCAACCTGTAGCCACATGGCATACAACATGACTGAGGGAAGAGTGCCAACGGGTGAGTCACCTCTAGCCCATGCCACTGGCCACATTTTCTACTAGATAACTGAAGAAAAGGGCGGAAGTTTGGTCACGGGTGCCCAATGAAGTACTCGACAAAATGCACCAATTTCGGTGGAATCTCCACCATCCCCGTGCCAGATTATCACCTAACAATTCTGCAAAAGGAGGAAAATGTTTCCAGTTTTGCCAATTTTTTGAATTTGAAAGTTACAGAGTAGAGAAATGGAGAAGGAGGCCTAACTTGGCCATTTTTAGCCTTTTTAAGCCCAAGAAGAGCCTACACAGGGGTTTTTGGGTGTTATGGATACAATGGCAACATTATTTTTGTGATTTGAGCATTGTATGTTGATGTAATTGAAATTTTGAGAATATAATATAAAGGGCCAACATTGAAAGCTGGACCCAGATACGTAACCCAAAAGGGGTGAACTTCGTCATCAAATTGTTGTTTTGTGATACTGCATGTTGTTTATTTTTATCTGGTTATATCTGTGAAACTTAACTAAAATTATTAAGTTTATTTTGTTTTGCAATTTTGACCCATTTCCCACAAGACATAAACTAGCTTGCAAACGTTTTCAAGAAACCTTCATATTTTTAAATTTTAGACCAGTTTGGTATTAGAGCATTGTTATTTTGAAGGCTTGACTATTTTGTCAGTGTTTTTGAATTATTTCAAGGTCTAAGTTGAAGAGAGGATAAGGAGTACTTGAAGAACCAAACCCTCAAATTTGTTTAAGGAGGTCAAAAACTCCACCAATCATGACACATGAAGAAGGATAGGAGCTGATGTATGAGGATGAGATAGATTTTAGAAAGGATTCCTATGATATGTCTGATATGGTGAAATTCTTGTATAATGAGAGGATAGAAAGGTTGCAAGGAGAAATTTAAAATCAATCAAAAGGTAATGGTGGTAATGGGAGCAAGCCTCCACCTCCACCACCTCCTTCACCTCCATCTTCACCTCCATACTCACCACCTAGACATACTCCTCCTAAATCTCCAAAAGGACATGCTAAGTCTCCTTTTCTTAAGCTTGATGCCAAGTTTGAATTGCATATATACAATGGGGCATGTTGGTATCATCCTAAGACCCTTTTTCCTTCCCAGTTTCACATCATTTATCCATACACTTTCATCATTTATCCCTCAAAATCCTTGAATATTGATTATTAATTGTTCTATAGTTATTAGATTGCATAAGAATTAATTTAGGGGTTTTATGTTCCAGAATTAGAGGTTTTTGATGACTTGACTACAGGAAACCTGTAATGAGTTTACCGTTTGACATGTGGCGCAGCGGATGAGCGAGAACGGAAAGCATGGGCGAAAAGTGGAATGTCCAAGGATGGACAATCACCTATCTTCCATCCAAATCGGGCCTCCTAAGCATGCGGTCAACCTCAGTCAAAGCAGGGTACTCTGGCGCATAAAAGCAGCAACAGCATTGTTCTATTTTCATTTTGATTTTTCTTGTTCTTTTTGAAACTTATGGTATGGAAACATTTTGCAAAAGCTATGTAAAAACGCGGCAACAGCATGTACATTCACTGCATCTATGACATGGCTGTATGTACGCGTATGTAAATACAGTGGTTGAATGTTTTTGATGGTTAATCAATAGTTGAAACATTTGCTTCGAACAGAGTTTAGTTAATACACAGAGAATCGTTTACAGTCCCAACGTGTGTTCACTCCTTTGCATTGGTTGATTGATTGAACAGTGGTAGTCGGTATACCCTTAGGCGCGGATGGGCCCTGCGTCCTTTGTTTGGTATATTGCTCTTCGTTTTTGTTATATTTCATTTCAGTTCATATATATATATATATATATGTGTGTGTGTGTTTGCACAACGCTGTATTAGTTTCAATCTCTGTGCTTACACAGCGTTGCATTGATTCCGATTTATGTATCACACAGATTGCATTATAATTTCGATTTATATAATTGTTGATTCACATAGCATACGGGTTGCAGTCATATGAGTTTTCGATTCTTTTATGATTTAAGTTTCATTACATGCATATGTATATGGTGTGCGCATCAGAAGGGTTTATTGTTATGTTGAATGGTCAGCATTAGGGCCTGGAACGAGAATCTTGTAAGGGATTTGGCCCTCGTGTGATTTACAGATACATGCTTATAAACTCTGCCTCCTTTTTCAGTCTATTCATGTTCCTTTTTATACAGCTTAATAGTGTACATATCTTGCATGTTGTGTGTGTGTCCTGAGCAAAGATTTTCTGAGTGATACCTCTGTAAGGAGGTTAGAATCATTTCCATAATCATACACAGTCTTTAGGGTCACAGTTTGCTTTAATAGATGCATGTCATAATCAGCATTGTAGTCAAATACATCAGTAGGGTAATCTAGGTGTGTGAAGGATAGGTTGCATATCACGGTCTTCTGTAAGGAAGCCTTGCAATTTCCCTCATAATCACCTGGGCGGTAATTCTTTATGTCTATATATCTTAGACCACGCCTCTAAGTTTACGCACCTCGGTCGATATTAAATATAGAGTCTAGTACCCTAGCTAGAACCACTACAGGGCAGTAAATGCTGAAAAGTTGGATAATTGGGTTAGTCAAATTGAAGTATGTTGTAGGATTCAAAATATTAAGTATGATGTTACAAAGATCCATCTTCCTTCTCATCATTTGGAAAGTGCAACCCTTATCTGCTGGGAGGATAGAACCCAAGAAGACCTGAATAAAAGTGGTAAAATGATCTCTTCTTGGAATGATTTTATAGCTTCATTAAGAATGCAAATTTATCCATTAGCTTATATGCAAAAAACAATTATGGATTGGAAAATTTTATACAAGCTAAAGGTTAGAGTCTCCAAATTTACACGCAATAATTTAGAAGAAGAACTTTAATCTTGGATGTTGATTTTTTTTCACAAGACACTCTCCTTAAATACATAGGCGAATTACATATTTATTTGAGACATACTATACTAATGTTTAATCCCACCAATCTATATGAAGTATGTGTTGAGGAAACTCATTTAGAATCAAGAGGAAAGAATGTTCCTCAAGAGACTAACAAGAAACCATCCAAATTTGGAGACAAAGGAAAGGGGAAGTTTAAAGGCAAAGGAAAAAAGAATGCTACAGTCAAGAAACAGGGAGAGAAACTTACTTGTAAACATTGTTCAAAAGAAGGCCATGATGAAGACCATTGTTGGAAATTACATCCAGAAATGAGACCAAAGAAGTTCAATAACAAGGGGAAACAAAAGACTGCTGCTACAACTAAACAAGATCTAGGATCTGATTCAGGCGATGAAGACAAAATCACAACCATGGGAATTAAAGGTAAAGCTTCTAATGCAAGTAAGAGTTCTTCTATTAATCCTATTGAGTCTCAAAATGATAAAGAAAGAATTGAGATTTTTTATATCATGGTCATTACAAAACATACAAAAGTTGATGGGTTCACTTTGGGTTACACCATCTATTACTTGTTATCAAGATTCTCAATTTGACAGGATGTTTTGGTCAAGTTTATGGAAACTCATGGACACTAATTTGAAGAATGGCACAACATTTCATCCACAAACCGACGCCCAAAAAGAAGTGGTAAACATAAAAATAGTGCAGTAGGAGCATGAGTAACGAGCTATAGTATTTATTTCCTTGCATATAATATGATAGTAAGCGCTTCACTATGTATTTCCTTTGTGGATAGTGTGGTAAGAATCCTAAACTTTGGGATGAGCATTTGTATTACATCCAGCATGCCTACAATCGTGCCAAGCGTTCATCTATGCAAGTATCTCCATTTAAAGCTTATTTGGGTTATTTGCTAAAGTATCCTTTGGATTTCATCTTTGGTAAAGATATTGCAGTAGATGGACATAGTGACGTGGACAAAGCCAAGCACTTCATTGAACAAATTTAGCTAGTGCATCAAAGAGTACAAGAATAGCGTGAGAAAAGCAAAGAAAGTACAAAGCAAGGCATGAAATCATCGAGTTGATCATGATTTTCAAGTAGTAGATCAAGTTTGGTTGTATATAAACAAGGAAAGACTTCAAGGTGAAGGTAAAAAGCTTAAGCTAATCAGATATGGTCCTTTCAAAATCTTGGAAAAGATTGGTAACAATGTTTTCCAACTAGTGTATCTCCTTCATGGATATTGTGGTAAGAATCCTAAACTTTGGGATGAGCATTTGTATTACATCCAACATGCCTACAATCGTGCCAAGCATTCATCTATGCAAGTATCTCCATTTAAATCTTGTTTGGGTTATTTACTAAAGTTTCCTTTGGATTTAATCTTTGGTAAATATATTGCAGTAGATGGACATAGTGACATGGAAAAATCGAAGCACTTCATTGAACAAATTTAGCTAGTGCATCAAAGAGTACAATAATAGCTTGAGAAAAGCAAACCAAAGTACAAGGCAAGGCATGAAATCATCGATTTGATCATGATTTTCAAGTAGGAGATCAAGTTTGGTTGTATATAAATAAGGAAAGACTTCAAGGTGAAGGTAAAAATATTAAGCCAATCAGATATGGTCCTTTCAAAATCTTGGAAAATATTGGTAACAATGCTTTCCAACTAGATTTTCCACCTTACATGAAAATTTATTCTATTGTGAATGTGGAAAACTTCAGATTGTATGAGCCTCCAATGATTGATGATCATGAAGAGAATGTTCAAATTCTATCTATAGAATTTTTTTCTCTTAAATATTTAGATGAATTGCAGGAAGACTCAATTCTTGACAGTAGAATAAGGACTCCACGCAGACCAAGACCTTGGAGTGGGGCTTAAAGGTACCAATCCAAGTAAAGCAAGGTGAATTTGCATTGGAAAAGTGAGGGAGATATACCCTCACTTACTTTTTGAGTAAAAACAAATTTTTGGTGGTCCAAAATCTTCTAGTGGGGAGGAATGATCAAGGGGATAAAAAATATGTTCAAAAATAAAATTTCTCAAAATCTCTAAAAACTAGTGCCAAATCATAGATACAATCGTTCTGATTCCAATAACACTTGAATCGCCTCAATCCAACAGCATATGTGAAATTTATCATGTTTTGAAGTTTTTGGCAAACATCTAAAAAGTCAACTTGTAGGGTTGACTAGGCTGTTAACTAGGAAGGTCGTATAGTGATGTGGCATTGACATCAGTAGGCTGACTGGGATGGTATGATGGTCAGATGGGCCAATCCTAAGCTAACACATGGAAGGTCATATAGGTTAAATTGACAGATTTTGATTGTTTACTATGTTTTGGTTGGACCAATTAGAAGGTGCCACGTGGCCCTCAAAAGTTTTGAAAATATTGTTGGGTAGGTTGATCGACCTAGCAGGATTCGACCCCACGACCTCACCAACTAACCACCATACCATTGGACCACGCATTGTGTTTTTTTATACAACGTGGTGAGTTTTTATTTAAATTTCAAATGTTGGCACGTTGGCGGGAGGGGGCAGGGCACATGGCCCCAACCCCAAGTCACATGGTGGTGGTGTAGCCATAAGAGTGACGAAAGGGGTGGGGCGGGAAGCCCTAGCCCCAGTCACATTCAAAACCTCAGAACAATGAGCAGAGGGCTCGGAGTAGGGCATTGGCATGTGGCCCAACATGCAACCACTTGGCATACAACATGACTAAGGGCAGAGTGTCGGTGGGTTCGTGGCTTCTGGCCCACGTCCCTGGCCACATTATCTGCCATATAACTGAAGAAAAGGGTGCAAGTTGGGTTGCGGGTGCCAAATAAGTACTCAAAAAAATGCACCAATTTCAGCGGCATCTCCGTCATCCCTATGTTAGATTGTTGCCTGACAGTTCTGCCAAAGGAGGAAAACGTTGCCAGTTTTTCCAGTTTTGTGAATTTCAAGAACAGGTAGTAGAGAAATAGAGAAGGAGGCCTAACTTAGCCATTTTTCAGCCTTTTTGATTCCAAGAAGAACCTACACATGGGTTTTTGGGTGTTCTTGACACAATAGCAACATTATTTTTGTGATTTGAGCATTGTATGTTGATTTAATTGGTATTTTGAGAATATAATACAAAGGGACAACTTTTGAAGTTGGACCCGAGGACATAGCTCAGGAGGGGTGAACTCCGTCATAAAATTATTGTTTTGTGATGTTGCACATTGTCTATTTTTCTCTGGTTATGTCTATAAAACTTATCTAAAATTATTAAGTTTATGTGCTCTTGCAATTTCGATCAATTGCCCACAAGACATAAACTAGATTGCAAACTTTTTCAAGAAACCTTCATGTTTTAAAATTTAAAATCAATAGTACATCCTAGTTATGGTGGGGATAATAACCTTGGTATGCTTATTAATTCTCTTGTACCTCCCATCAACTTTGTATATGCAAGCTTAGGGCTCAACTACATCTGTAAATATTTGGTTTAAGAACTTTATAGCTTTTGGGGAATCAACAACAACTTATATAATGTATATATCCATTCAATGATTCTTCACTCTCCATTCCCTTTCATAAACAAATAATTTTTCCTTTTTGGGGTAGACACATCACTTGATTGGTTTGATAAAATTTATGTGAAGGAGCTTGGCCATATTAGACTAGTTTGTTCCGTTCTCTCAGTCACTTATTTTCATTTGTGGGATCTATTTAATTTTCAACCCTTATGGTCTTTTCATCCTTCATTTGTATCTTCTTAAACGTAGAATCATTAGGCAACAATTAGGGAAGGCTACTTCAACAAGCTTGTGGACAAATACACATAACAAGAGAGATTTATCTTGAGGCTTCACTAGTTTATGATAACTCTTACTATTTCTTGTATTCAAATAGTTGTAACTATTTTTAGTTCGGTTTTATTTGGAATTCATCCTTAGATTCAGGAACTACTAAAACTTTTAATGAAAATTCATGGAAGTATATAAGTTTTTCCTTAACCCTATTCAAGATCTTTCCTATTGTATAGATCCTAAAAAAGGTTTCTCTTTAGAAGCAAGAACCGGAAAACAATTTCTTCATTAGGGATTGAGGTCATCTCTATTGGATAGAAAATCATCCCAACATGGACAAAAGCAATATCAATGAATCCAAAAGAATTTTGAGAAGTTACAAAGACTAATTCATTTTAATAGGAAGAATATTTTGTGATCCTACTCTAAGATCAATGAATTGGAGCACCATTGTATCATGTAGCATGATGAAAATAGCATAAGTCCCAAGGCACATCACCTCAAAGGAGTCGACCCTCGAGGTATTTTTAAAATTGCATTGGGAAATAAGGCTGGGAGCTAAAAGCACAAGTTCTAGTACAAGTTTTGCTGCAGTATTGTGACCAAAGGCATGGAGGTGTTTGCAATATAAAATAAGTCGTTGGGGCTTAAAGTGAAAATGGTCTGCAGTGAGGTTAATTGTGGCAGTGCTCTATTAAGATATTTGGGCCTATGATAGAAGTTCTTTGGGCCATGATTAAGGGCCTTGTTTGAATGAGTTGGCAATATAGTTTAAAACCCTTTGGGTCTAAAAACAAAGCGATTGCGGGCCAATTGTGAAAGTTTAATATATGAACAGGTCAACAACTAAATTTTGGCATATATGCCATATACAATGGATGAGAGCTAAAGCTTTAAAACATGCATGAATGAGTTAGTAGCTTTGATGGCAGCATGGATGTGTTTGAGGGAAAATTTGGCTGAAACGTTATGTTTCGAGATTCACCAAAAATAATAGCACTGCTAAACTCTGACAATTTCCATAATAGCAAAATTGAGTAGTTAACCTGAGGTTTTTCTTGCAAAAATAGGTATGGAGAGTTTGAAGACTTGGAGAGAAGATGCATATGACTTGATAGAAGTAAGGCTTAGAAAAAAAATAAATATTTATGCAAACATAAAAGTTCAAAATAACTAAAGAGAAAAGAGCTAAAAATATCAATCCAAAATCTATATAAGCATAATCTAATTTGTAAGATCATAATTATGAATAGACATGTGTGTGAGATGGATTGATGTGTTTGATAATTTGTTCAATGATCATAGATTTCTGAAGAAGTTTTAATAGTGGGTTTGGTGAGTAGTTGAGGTGAGAATATTCTATGTTTGTAAAATAAAGTGGCATATTGATCTGAGTTTTTAAATGGATGAAAGATGGATTAACAGGGATAGAAAGCGGTAGCTTGCATTCTAGGGGAAAGAGTACCTTTCAACAGTGGCCGATAAACGAGAAGGGTCAACAACCCCTTTCAGTGAAAATTGATAAATGGGTAGGGATAGAAGATTCTTTTAGTAGCAGTTGATAAACCTACAAGTGAAAGCTATTGGGGCAGTGACGTAATAGAAAGTTGAAACTTTTATTTGTCTAATAAATAAAAATAACATTAATGTCTTAGATATATGTTGCACATGTGTATGATAATTGTTATGATGTTATGTTTTACATGATTGAGTTACAACGTTGATTACATAAATGGGTGCTAAAGTGATTGAAAAATATAGTGTCAATATTTGTATAATTTGGTCATGCTACTCATTCAAACCCCCCCACTAGGGAAAATTTTAAGAACCCCCCCAAATTTATATGTATAATAAATGGGCGAATCTCCATGGTATATAGGAAAAATGGAAGGCGATTTTATCAATAATATAACATGTATATATAATTTTTTGGCAAATCTCTTACCAGGAATGGCGAATATTTTACTCAATTATAAAATCTTGTAAGATCTTGGCGAGTCTTTCACTAAATAATAAAACTTTGTAAAGTCCTAGTGAATCTTAGCATTGTGAACTCTTAGAGAATTTTTTGAAAAAGTATAAAACCATATATGACAAGAGCCACATGGTGGAAATATCACTATTTTTTTTTCACATTTCCATGACATGGAACTTGTTTATAAAATTATAAAAAAGCCAACCAAGTCCCTTATAATATGCAGGTAATCTTATAACAGAGTCTGATACCTCTACTATGCTTATCTTCATTCAAGTGTCATAGCTGCTATACTTAACACTGTGAATCACAACTCTCTCAGAACTCAACTCTATAGTGTAATTAAAACCTTTGGAAATTGAATCTGACAACTCTATAAAAAGGATTAGCGAAATAGAAGCTTTTGTGAATGAGCCCACTAACTATCACTGCTAAACAATCATTCTAGACTATGAAGTCTTCCATCTTGATCACAATCGTGCTCATGATCAAGGGAGTGCGACCACTTGGCCTGACATAATGGCCATCATAGCTTCCAATAATCAACAACCACCTTGCAAGGACATCCTAGCTCATGTCTCATGAATTTTATTCATCAATATTAACTAATATAAATCTTATAAAGATAATATTAGAATCCTCTCCAGATTCACTGTTAATACAAGGGTAAAGGAAATTTTCTAGCTCAAGGCACTAGCCAATACCAACTTTGGTATTTGTGACCCCTTTGTGGGGATGGACCTACCCTGCCCCGTTGGGTTTCTGCCTTGTAACATAGTTCAAGGATCACAAGACTTTCCAATCTTCCTACTCTATTAGACACACTTCATATGCTATACATAGTGAATGGAAAAGAAGCCTTATATAACACACAATTTCATAGAAGGAAGAAAAATCTTAGCCAGTTCAATATCAAAATCTTAACCACTGATTAATAAAGAATAACAAGTAGTGTAATGAATTGTTCCGAGTTATTTATTTACAAGCTGTAAAGAATGTAGTGGAATGGAAAATATTACTTAGGCAACCCTTTAATATTTTCTACTAATATGTCTGTGCATGTACATATGAAATTAAGAGCATTGTTGAATACAAAGTTTCCTTTTCTCTTGCCTCCATTTTGACAAATCAGTGTGAAATCAGTGTCACTTTGAATCTCCTTTCCTGTGTGGATGTTTTGACAAATCAATGTGAAATTAAAGTCACTTTGAATTTCCTTTCTTGCGAGGGATCACATCCATAGTTGATTAGTAAAAGATAATCTACTATATATTATGTTCAAGAAACTAACTACAATCTATAGTGGAAACGAGACCTCAATTCTTATTCTAAATTTGAATATTTGAAGACAACATAAGAGATAAAAATGCATATGGCCTTAGTAGCTAGAAAACAATCACTCCATCATTATAGGACCACCTAGATTTCGGCACTTAATCTAAATAATGGCACTAGGTGCAGTGCTTATTTGCATTAACACCATGGAAAAGCAACGACAATGTTTCAAAGCACACTTACTGGAAAAGTTGTAACGTTCTAAGAATATTTAATGATAGCATCTGAACCTCGTAGCTATGGTGGGGAAACTAGGGAACCCAAGTCTTGGAAGATATCTCATACCAAATCTGAGAAAAAAATAAAAAAGGGAAAAAATCAAAATCTATAAATCAAGCAATGAATTGTTTACAAATCAAATACAATTCCTTTAACTAACAGTTAAATTGTGGTGATATATTTAAATATTTAGTAAGAGGGGAACTTCAAACCATGGAATATTACCTTTGTCATTACTGTCATCCCTCAGTGACTGAGATTACAAATCAATACTTATGGAAAGATTGTAAGAAATTTTGTGAAATAGTAAAGCATAACCTCTATTTTCAAGCAACAAAATCAAGACATTGTTACATCAAGAGCCATAATTGATACATAATCAATGAATCAAGTCCTTGTATGGCACAGGCTTGTTTCACAACCTCTATTTTCTCAATAAAAAAATCAAGACACTGTATGTGATTATTGCCAAAAGGAAACTACGTTCTAATTTGGAAGAGGATCTTATCAAAAGACATGGATTTATTCAAAGCTACAAAGCCTAATGGGTTACTGAAAAATAAGTTGGAATATGGGATCATGATACTTAAATTGAAAAAATATGCCTTCCTTTTAGAAACATTACAGTTATACAATGTTTTTTGAAAGCATTAGAATTTGAAATTGGGCCTTTCTATCAAGACAAATTTTCATTAACAGAATGTACTTTCCTACCTAAAACGTTGTAGATATCCAAGAAAAACTTGAAAAGCATAAGATAACTTAGAATAATGTACTTTCTTTCTTTCCTTAAAATTCTTAAAGAGTTGAGGTTCCCCAAGTCATCAGGTAACTTTCAAAGGAAATGAAAATTAGTAATAGTCCAATTCACAACTGAAGATGTGTCACAAATATGAGGGGGCATCTCCTCCAAATCACAAAAGTGCTCCAGGTTAAAATCTAGCATTATTGGAAGCTTAATGCTCGACTGGGTGTTATTGAACCCAAACATTTTTCCAATCTTCACTAAAAGCTTAAAGATAGCTTCTATAAGTTCTACATGACTTTACTATGCTCTTGAAGTGGGGGCACATGCAGCCTCTCCAAGTGAATAGTCTTAAACTAAGTGAAGATAAGGCCGGTAGGTCATTCAGTGTGGATCTCTTTAACCCATAATTGAATACTATTAGGACTTTCAAATTTTTCATGGAACTCAAAAATGTTGGAAGAAAGTATTTGCTTCCACAAAATAATAAAACTAAAGCCTCTACTTGAGGACAATTGACGTCACACCACTAATACTTCTCCATGGAATATGTATAGGTAAACCACAAATGCAGAATTCCATTAGAATATTGTGTTTATTGAATATACAAATGAAATCATTGCATTTCTTTAAAATACCTTTTGAAATCAAAATTACCAAAATTACATATCGATAACCTAGTGGGTGTAGGATAAAATTCACCCATGTCATTCACAGAAAGCATGAGAAAAAACCTAATGCTATATATAAAACCAAGAAAATTTCAAATTCATCACTTCTAGGGACCTCATAACCACCCTGCCAATACACAAGTATGTTCCTGTTTGCAGTTAGAAAAATTACCCAAATTACAATCGGTTTACTCCAACCTATGTTGGAAAGTTATAGAAGGATGACTAGCGCAATCAATCCATTCCTTTTAGCCCTGGATTTGTTTCAGTTTAAAACAGAAGTATACAAATATACTTGTCCAATGTCTATGCTTTAACCATTCACCTTAAGATGTTTTTACAATATAATTTCCTAAGTCTATTTAATATCTTCATTATCATAAAAACCAACCTATATCCATCTCTTTTTATCCCTCTGAACACTTGGTAGACCCATAATTAAGATGGATCTAAGATGATATAATTTCCCCTTTAAATAGTCTATGCTCACATGAATACCATGGTATTACCATGGGTTATCATAAACCTAGAGCTTATAAATTACTATTACTAATTTATAAAAATTAATAAAATTAATAGTTGATTTTTATTTTATTTTTTATTTTAACCAAGCTAAAATGTTTAACATACATTAAATTACAACATCTGTTCTTACTCTTGATCCACCAAGCCCCGGATCAAATATTTTTTCACTCTATTCTAGTTTGCATATCACAATATTTGATACCTCTCAGGGGTTAGTAGATCCAGAGTAAAGATGGATCTATGTTGGTTTAATTCCCCCATTTAAATATGCTACATTCTAGGTGAATACCATGGGTCAATACCATGTGCTATTTTGGTGAATACCATGGGTCAATACCATGTGCCACTTTTATTTTTATTAATACTAATATTAGGGTTAATAATGTTTTTTTGCATGGTATTAATAATAATCTAGCCCATGGTATTTGTCCCATAGTATTTTTCCCATAGGTTTCACCTAAATATAACACATTTTTTGAGTGTTCGTAAATATAAGGTCACTTATGTAGTAAATATAAAAAAATGTTTTATTTGTTTACCATACCTCTCATTTATTTATATTTTTATTAATTTACCATACCTCTTTTAAAAATATGGTATTTGGCCCATAGGATTCACTTAAATAAAACCTTTTTTTGAGCTTTCATAAATAGAACGAGGGTTATGGACTAAATATAAAAAGAGGTGTTATTTATTTACCATACATCTAGTTTATTTATATTTTTTATTTATTTACCATACCTCCACTTTACTTATATTTACACCCTCGCATGTATATAACGTGACTTATAGAGTAAATATAAAAAATGTTTTATTTATTTACCATACCTCTCATTTATTTATATTTTTATTAATTTACCATACCTCTTTTATAAATATGGTATTTGGCCCATAGGATTCACTTAAATAAAACCTATTCTTGAAAATTAGGGTGAATGGAAGGTTGTAACTCCTAATTGAAGGGCTAAATTTACCTTTTTTACCCTCTCCCTTAAAATAAGGTGGGCTATTTGAGGTGATTTGTAAAAATGTACTATGATACAAAATATTTGCCCACTAAAAATTTAAAACCCCTTAATTTCGCCAAAGGGCGAACATTCACCCCTAAAATTTTCCATGCCCCCCACCCTCTTAGTAGTGTCTTGGTTTCCATTTTTCTAAAAAACCCTCCTCTAGTTTTCCTAGTTCTCACTCAAAAGACCATCTTGGTGATTTTGGGAAGTGTAGGAGAGAAAAATTGCATAGATCTTATTATTTAGTTGCCAATATGGTCAATTATTGAATATTTGGTTCTCTTCCTCATATTGGTAATGTGGGTAAAGATTATTTCAATAATATTATGAAAAATGTTCCTCATTCTCCCTGTCAACTTGTTTAGGAAGCTCTTGCAATCACTATTCCCATAGTGGAAGATATTACATTTTAGGAAGCCTTCTATTATTCAAAGGGGATTTTTTGTTTCTCAATTTCGCCTCATTTACTAGATTTGTATAGATGGATTTTAGTCCCTTGGAATATTTTTTTGTATCTAGATGAATCAACAACTAGGCCAGTCTCATACTCACATGACACATGGTCAATTCCAATATCTACCACTATAAACTCCAGTCATGTATGTATGCCCCTTCCACACGTGAAGGTAAATCAGGGGAATTTGAACACTAGAAATCCTCACACATAATACTTCATTTACACAACCATCACCAATTGAGCTACCCTCTAGGGGCTTGTCCCTTGGAACACTTATTTAAAATAGGAATCCTTTATTATCCTTGTGCAAAGGCTACTTCATTATTGAGTTTGATCTTGTTGAAGAAAGGGATTTGATTTTAAACTTTGGTCCTTGGTTTTTGGAAACTTTGGTTTATATATGAACCTTGGACTCCTCCCTTTGATATTCTAACTGGTTCTCTCTTCTAGACTCCTATGTGTGTTAGATTTCCAAATATACCTCTACATTTCTAGCATTTTGACTCTCTTCAAGCCATTGCAAAAGCTCTTGGAAGATATTATCATAGAAGTATTGAAATAAAGAGATAGATCACCACTACATATGCTCACATATGTTTTATTATGGACTTCAACAAAGTATTTCCAATAGAAATAGTTTTGTAAGGTGGGAAATACTCCTAGACCCAAAATCTACATCATTATCATGTTTTTTTCTATTATAGATCATGCTTTGAAATAGTCAACAAAGTTCCTAAAAGGGCCAAGGAAAAGTAATAATAAACAACAAAATCCACCGTACTGGATTGAAGCAAAGGAAGAACATCAACTAATTTCAAGGAAAATCCACTTGAACTAGGCCCTCCAATAGAAGAAACAAAACTAGATTAAGAAGAAAGTAGGGACCTATAAGTGGATATCAAGCAGTCAATGGATATTCCCTTAATTTAAATCCCTTCAACTAAGCAAGAATCAACACAACATGGCTTAGTGGAATCTTGAAAAGTAGAAATTTTTAATGAAAGTTTGGAAATTAGGTTGAAGAAGATAAGAAACAAGAGCAATTAGAACCCCCAGATCTGAACAAATTGAAAAATATAGGAACATCATGGATTTCAACAAAGATAAAGGAAATTTGGACAACAATGGTAAAGAAGAAACAATCCCCTTTAATGGCATAACCAATGGTTACAAGAATTTGGGCTTGTAATCCAACTTAGTCATGAAAATTTTATGTTTTCATTGTGTCAATAATTTGTTAGAATTTAAGTCTCATGTAAGAAATATAGGGATGGTGTTTTTGTCGCCATAAGTATTTTATGGTTTTGGAAAATAACGAACTAATAATTTTACTTGAAACTCAAAGCGAATAATTTTTGGAATATCACTTGTTGCATAGTCTTTCTCTTGCCACAAATTTTTACTTAGTACAAATATTTACTAGTTACTGTTAAAAAATAAAAAGAGAGAATGATGAAGATCAGGAATGGTATCACCAATTCCACATAACGTAATCCATAAGGATAAGAATGAAAATGTTCAGCAATAAACCAAACTGGTATCATTAGTTGTCAAGTAAACATGACTTTTAGAAATGGAGATATGCTCAACATTCTTACATTTTTCTTTTTTATGGAGCTTCAAAGGGGAATCCTGGGGTAGCAAGTTTATGAGAGGTTATCATGGAACTTGGAGAAAAAAATGTAACAAACTTCTCATGGGGCCTTGGTATCTCTTCTAATAATCAAGTATAATCTTGCACATTATTTCAAGACATGAGGATAGCCATGACTCTTACATCCAATCACTGATAGTGGTGGGAGATTCAAAGTCTATTACAAGAAAAAAGGTGTTGAACACCACCCTAGTTGATAAGTTATTAACATTAGTGCTAGGTCAAGCTAAATAAGAGACTAGTAAATTCAATATTTCCAATTATTATGAGGTGTTGTAAGAGAACAACTATCAAATAAATGGGTTCACTAATCTAGACACACCTCAAAAATTGTGGATCATCAACATGAATGGTATTGTTAATAATTAACTTGTTTTCTCATCTGATCAACATGAGTATAGAGACATGTATCAAGCCATTAAAGCTTCACATGGAACATTGAATGCATCCATATAGCAACATAGTTATGATATGTGACTTGAGCCACCTATCACATGGTTAGGCCCTTGGCTTTCAGAAAATTTTGAACCCACACCAAGAAATATCACTCGTTGAGTGGGATTATGGATCAATGGATTAGAAATCAATGGTGGAAAGCTGGGACTTTTTAAGTGTACATGGTATTTTTGTAAGTCTCTCTATTTGTTTGCTTGGGGTTGTTTTTGCATGGACATTCTCTATTTTAGATAGTTCTATAGATGAGCCTCCACTCCAATCCATGGGCTAGTTTAGGAGAGCTCTTATTTTCTTAGATTGGTCCAAGCTTTGGTCTTGGTGGATGAGTTTTACACAATTAACTCTCCTCCAAGATGAATTTAAAAATCTTATGTTTAGTTTCTCATCAAATTTAGGAATGATCCTTTTGACGGGTTGGTACATAAACAATAAAGAGTTAATAAAGAAGCAATATTATGATTTTAGGGGTTTGCAAGCATGACAAGAAATTGGGCAACAAGAAATACTAAGAACCTAAAGGCAATTCAATGCACTAGTTTTTACAGAGTTATCAATGTATGAAAGCTAGAGGAAATTATGTGAGGTATCACGAATCATGAGGATATTGTACAATGCAATAGGACTTCCATCTTCATAGTTACCTCAAAAGTACATGAAAGTGAACAATAAGCTATTTCTTGGTTAGCAACAATCACGAGAACTCTTGTCCAATAGAAATGTCACAAGGCTATCCTTGAAGTGGAATTTAACTTGTTAAGAAACATGGGTTTAAACTTAAGTGAGAGTGATCACTTAAGATTTATAACTAAAGGTAGTGAGTCTATTCAAGCCATGAAGAGTTGAAAGAAGAAGAAACGGTTTCACAAAATTATCAGAGTTGTAAGTTTATATGGTATATTTATAATATTAAAAAAAATTACTTAAGGATTTTAATAATCTTCAATGTAATTGACATTATTCTCAATTTTTATTTAGAAACTCTCTCCTTTAGGAGAGTTTTCAATTCACCATCTCTCCCTACTTTATCCCTTTCTGCTGTCACAGTTATGCCTTCAGCCTCTTCACTCAGTTCTGCAGGCATCTTCTGCATTTGATCTGTTTGTGAAGATAGGCCTTTCTTCTCACCAAACAGTAATTCATCAATAAGATGTTCTTCAATCATCAAATTGATCCACTCATCATGAGGTATATAAATCTCATCAAACTTGATTTTTGCATCAGGAAGACTTTCAGGTTCTACAATAATGGATGTGTTTTCATCATCACAAATTTCAGTTACAGGCACACATTCATCACCCATCATTGCATCTTTAGTTTCACAATCAAATATGGGATCGTTACAATTTAAATTCTCATCAGTTTTGTTTTCTTCTGCCACTTCTTTGCAATCAGCTTCATCTGACTCGTCCCATCGATCTTCAGCACTTTTTTCCTCTTCACATTCTTCCTGAAAATCAACTCGTGGGTTTTCAGTCTCATGTTGTTTCAGAACATATAGAATCTCTTGATAACCCTAGTCATTAATAAAACCACTATGCCTTATGAAAAAGATATCATCAGGATCAAATATGTCTAAAAGTGTAGCAATATTGAAAACAATCCAGCTTATCTCGCTTTGAGATTTCTTTTTGACTCCACACGGTCCTCTAACGAGCTCCAACAACCCCGTTACCTCACAGGTGGGAAACTTCTCCCTTTGATAGCTCTTCAACTGTAGAACCTTGTAGACTATGGCTTCTGTGCCACGCAGGTCTTAGTGCCCTCGGCTCCTGCAATGAGTAACTAAAAAACCTCTCACAAGTTGGAAACACTATCAATATCTAACTCTGATGCACATATTTCTGAAGATGGATTCAAATCAGCAATCAAAAAAAAAATTCTCATTTTCTGTGGCATATAATAATTTACAAGAAAATTTACCTAATTGTTTTTCAGATCCCAATTGATTTTTTAGATCTCTTCAACAACGAAAAAAAATACATATCTTTAAATCATCTTGTCAATGAGATTGCTCCGACTGTAAGGCAAAGACCATAACACATGGCAAATGAGGCTTTACAAAGGAAATCCACTTTCAAGGGATCCGCTACTTCAGACCAAGTGTCTTATGGGATTCTGATATGCAGGGCCACTGCATGGACTCAAGGTGCCACCGCTGCTCCGATCTCTGGTGTTGCGATCTCGTGGGTTAAAAATAACACAAGTGGGCCTCCAGCTCGACCTCCACATCACAACACAATACTCTCACGCTGCAATAGAAGCTTTCTACGCAACTTTGTGATACACACAACCCTTTAAAAGAAAAAAACATAGCCAGCACAATCGTTGCAGCTGTTGTCCTCAGATCCGCGACTAGTTGCAAATGTACACGGGATTCCTGCAACGATGCGGAAAATGAAAATGTGAAGAAGTTTGAAGAGACTCATCGTGGCTACTCTTTTCGACTTCCTACGACGACAGCGTGATTACTCTTTAGCTCCACAGCGACGATGTCACATTCCTCAACTCAACGTACAAGCCTCTCCTTCCTGTAGCTCCGATACCATGTTAAAATACAATGTTCGATTAATTAAATGGCTCTCCAGGTGAGATACCTGGAGAGTGTACACACACTCATGCAATACACGCTATGTTTCTATGTGGAGAACAACGTAGTACATATAGGCTTTCACAGAATTAGGTGGTTTGAACCACCCCCTGAATATTAGGATCTGAGATCTAAAGTTAGAGTCTCAATCCTATCATCACTATAACATCTTTTTAGGTTTAGCTTTCTCCATTATCTCCAACATAAATATAATGTAAGTTTTTTTTAACTTTGTTATAACTCTTTTAATATAATATTTCTTAAAAAAAATAATTTTTTTTTATGTTAATTAAAAATATATGTAATAATGTCTAGGGGACAACTTAATTGGTGATTGAAGTAATGTGAAATATGTGAAAACTTAAGGAAGGAAGACAAGTAGTAGACCCCAAAAATTCACTCCTTAAATATTAAAGCAGTTGCTAGATCTTTAGAATATTAAAATAATAACTTAATATCAATTAAATGTATTTGAGAATACAACTCAATTATTTTTAAACATAAAATATATTCTTCTAATTGCCTTATTAATTAGTCTTCTTTTTATTATTCAAAATTGGTGGAAAATATCATTTTTATAATTCAAAATAATGGATAACATATATTTTTATTTAAAAATAAATAATAAATGTTTTAAATATGGGGTAGATCTCACATAAACATGTAAACGTAAACCTAAAAATTTAACATGTAATTGTTGAATTTAAGCTTTTGTGATCCATATCAAAATGGTTCTCAACAATAATCACATTGAAATTAATTGTTGAATTTAAGTTTTTGTGATCCATATCAAAATGGTTTTAGGCAATAATCACATCGAAATTCATTTGTCCATGCCTTTCGAACCAACAAGTGTGGTTCATGGTGAGGACGAGATGAAGAATCATGGCCCCAAGTTAGATAGAGAGATCCATCATACAATGACTACTTTTGACCAAGGAAACAACTACAAGGGACAGGGCAACAACTACATTTGACTGGACCAAGGGAAAGAAGTCAAAATTATTTAATTTATTAAATTAAATTATTTTATTTAGTTTGTTAAAATAATTCATAGATATATTTATTTTTTAACCAGCAAATTAGTTTATAAATAACTAAATGTTTTAACCAACATCATCAACCCTAACATTAAGATTAATAAAAGTAAAGATGGCGCATGGTATTGAGAATTAATGGTATTGATCCATGGTATTCACGTTGTAAAAATAAAAATGGCACATGGTATTGACCCATGATATTCATGTTGTAGCCTATTCATGTAAAAATAAAAATAGCACATGGTATTGACCCATGGTATTCACGTTATAGTCTATTACTGAAATTTAAACATTGAATATTAATATTTTACCATAAACTTATTCTATAACTTAATATAACATGTAAAAATACGGATTTGTCATCAAAATTAAAATTTTATTTATGTGGGTGAAAATAAAAATTCCATAATCCAAAATTCCAATTTATGTGACCCAATTCATGTAATAAAAACAAACCGTGTGTCACATCTGTCATGGGTGAATTTCTAGGCAGAAGCCTTGTAGATTTAACACCTTCCATCATACGCGTTGCCGGCTGGGTTTCAATAGAAATGCCCCATATCTCCTCGGCTCTGAGTAGTTGATCTGCATGCCCGATATCTCCTCGGCTCTGAGTAGTTGATCTGCATGCCCCATATCTCCTCCCCATATCTCCTCGGGTCTGAGTAGTTTTATCTGCTGCATATTCTGAGATCAGAGGTTCAAGCCATGGCTGCTGCTACCGGCCCCGTAACTGCATATGCTTCTTCTCCTCCGTATGCCTTTTTCCTGTTAGTGGTAATCGCGATGATCCTTGCGGTGCTGCCATGTTTGTTTCCAGAACAGAGCAGCCTCTTGGAAATGGCGAATGACATAAATCCCGTGATGATCATGGCGGCGCCGTTGGTGTTAAGGTGCCTCTCCTCCTCCAACAATAACAACGCCGATCAAGCCTCTGGTGGTGAGGATCCGTCCTCCGTCAAACGGCCAGGGGGATCTCCTGTTGGTGTGGCCATCGCGCTTCTCATTGTTCTACTCATGATCTGGTGTCAGTCCTCGGGATTCGATGACGAACCAGAGGAATAAATCCCGAGTTTTATATATAGGTTGATTGCTTGAGGACTCTGTGTATTCTTCACTTATCTCGGCCCAACCGTCATCTGCTTGAGTTAAACAATCAACGGGTTAAAAGAGTTTCTCATGGGGTACCCCATGAGAATATGGTGCGTCCCTCATTTTTAATTGGTTCAATCTTGATAATAGGGGGATGAATTTAGGGGATAAACATTATGCACTATATGTAAGAAAGTAGCCAATGCCTTATAGAATGAGATATATATTATTTGGGTTGTGTAACTATTTTGAGTTTTGGGTTTTTTTTCCAGATACAATACAATGGATAGGATAGATTTTGATCTTTGATTACGTAGGAGATAGGAGTTTTTAGAATGGTTTTTATTATATAAATGAATTGAGCATTTGAAAAATGGGTGGAACATTTCTATTTTGAGTATATATAATTTCATTTTAATATTTTATTTTATTAATTTTTTTATTTTAAATAAAATTTAAAACAAATATGTTTAGAAAATTGTAAAAGATAGAAGATTTATACAAATTAAACTACAACTTATAATTCATATAATATTAATGATAATTGTGAGGAGCAAATATTATTAATTGTTTATAAAAATTTAAAGATTTTTTTTTAATGGGGTTTGAATTTATAAAATTAACTATTAATTATTATAATATAATATAATTGTTGAATGTTTTTTATTTCAACTTATCGTGGATGAGGATTTGTTGATTTTTATTTTTTATTTTTTAATTGAATATTTAGATTAATTTTCGAGGGAATATGCTCAACATATGCTAAAATTTATTTTTGTAGTGTATTAAAGAGTTTATTAAGTTGCGTTGACTTTTAATAAATTTAAAAACTAGATAAGTTCTTCATTATTATTTATAACATTCATTTATATATAAGCAATTTTTATTTAGCAAAATGGTCCATCACTTTTAATAAATTTAAAAAATTAGATTGGTGTGGCTCCCCACCCACCAATTTCCTAGGGATTTGAGATTATTCCAATTCTAATAAGTTCTTCCATGATAAGTTCCTCATTATTACTTATAACATTCATTTATAATTCTTTTTTTCTCAAGTGAAAGTTTACCCATAACCTTTTTATACATGGTTAATCAGATAAATGTGTGTTTAGTGAGACATTCTTTGTTGTAATAGTTTTTTTTAGTTATATTTATGAAGTCTTCAATTATATTGTTAGCACTGCTACATGTTGGAGCATTTTTGAGGGTCAAGGACAGCTTGGCTGTGGTGTTTTCTGAAAAGGATGGGCTAGCAACAGTTCATTTAATCTTTCCCCTTCCACTTGCTTTACCCTTATAACTCCCGCCACCTTCATTTCTTCCTTCCCTCTCATTTCCCCTACTCTCCCTTAACCCCGTTGTTGTCATTTTTCTCTATTATCCTTATAAACCCGTTATAATTCTATTTCCCTTGGCTCCCTGTCTCCTTTTTGTCTAAAACTTATAAAAAACCCTGTTTACCCCTTTTCCCTTTAGTCCCCGGCATTTTTGTGTTTAATGTTATTAAGCACCGATAACCCTTTATAAGCCATATTAACCTATGTTTTTTGTTTTACTTTGGCGAGAAGGTTTTAACGCATAACACCACGCATATCATAATAAAATCATAACCCTAAGTTTTAATAAAGCCCGGGCCCGCGGCCTTCACCTGTCATATCACATTTGCTAACGTACGATTAAATCCCACTGTCCGATCGTACCTGCCTTGTCATCTGATGCTTTTCGCTTTCCCCGCCTCGTGAACTTGCATGCCCATTAGGCAACGGGGAAGGTGGTTTCCCGCCGGACTTGTCTGCCACGCGGCGCAATATAACTTGATCGCACGCCCTCATACGGAACCCACCATCACCCGATAAGTGGTGCGGGGAAACCCCCCGCCTGCCATACCGCCGCCTCCCTGCCAGTTAACTCCCTCGCTTCTTACGTTCCCGTCAGCCATCGGATCTGTCTGACAGCGATCCGACGACCATCGTTCATCCATTCTTGTTCCTCCCCGATGGCCTCTGTAATCCAATCTGTGCTGTTCATTTAAGCGATCCGACGGTTGATACTGTCCCGGTGGTGTCTTTGCCTCCCACTAGCAGATCTCGATCGTTTGCGTAATTTATCCAATGACCAGTGTTTCATCTTGGCTCCTGTTCATTTTTAAGGTATTTTTAAGTGTTTTTGGCCTGAGTTATGCACGCAAAGGAGGGAGGAAGCCACGATCCAGCGACCTGCGAATTAAAGCCATCAGCTACTGCATTCAACACAGTGTACCTCCGAAGGATAAAAAGGACCACCTTGAGCAGATAGAGGATTGCAACAATTATGGAAATGCATTTAAATCATATTTTACCAGTTCAGGAGTACATCAAAGTACAGAAAGAGCCATTTTTTTCATTAAAACATTCATATTGTAGCAGAAGACCCATATCTAACTGTAAATGTGGTTGGTGGCCAATTAAGACACCTCCATGCATAGCTTAGTAGAGTAATTTTGTAAACAAATTCTATATATACCAAGAAGCACAATGTAATGAGGTTGATGAGTGTTGGATGAATGTAATTTTGGTGTAAAAACAATGTAAACTTTGAAACGGGAACTGATACTGTTACCCGTTTCGTAGAGATAGCAAAAAAATGATCCGATTTTCAAAAGTGGTGATGCAGAACACACATGTTTTTTTTAGAACATAGTTTTTGGAACTTTAATTTTTTTCATGTGCATTAAGTTTTAGAATGGTAGTGATTTTCATGCTGATTTTAAAAAGTGAGTATTCTGCATCACACCCTTTTTTTAAAAGACCTATTTTTTGACTTTAAATTTTCTAGTGTATGAAATGTAAATAATTATTTTCTAAATTTGATAGTTTTTGAAGTGGTCATTTTATTCATATTTTCTTGTTCTCTATCTTAATTTTTTTTTTTTTTTTTTGGTGGGGTTTTTATTGTTTTGCGTTTTTAAATTAGAAAGTTGATAGTTTGAATTTTAGATAATCTACATATTTATACATGAAATAATTGTTTCTAAAAAACAACATTTTTTAACAATGGACATAAAAATAACCATTTTAACATAAATATAACAAAAAAACTAAACGTTTTGATAATTTTTTGCTAGAATTAACATGTCAAAATCACAATTTTTATACAAAAATATTAACTAAAAATGGTCAAATAATAGTTGTTTTTATAAATTTTATGTCAAAAAAATAATAGTAACAATTTTTTTTTCAAAAAATAATAATTAACTTAAAAATCAATGCGAAAATCACAAATTACAAATATTGAACACATAACAACTTTAATTCATTGATTATTCTTTTCATGAAATGTCAGAGTCAAAACATTGCAAAGCTTGATTTCCAGGTATAACTTAAATTTAATCAACAATGTCACGTAATCCAAACTCTTCGTCCTCTAGAATTTCATCATTGTCATCTTCCACAATATTTTTTGCTTCCTTTTGCGCAATTTCCTCTTCTAATGGGTCTTTGATGTCTGCAAATCTCCCAATATATGTCTTTCCAAATATTCCATGTAATGGTGGTTGGGGTTCCTTTGCCTTTTTTGCCACACGTGATTCACTAAAGTCCCCTTTCTTCAACCCAATTTCTTGCATTGCATCTGGAAGAAATTGAAGAGCATTAATTCTTTGCTGAATGAAATTGCATTGTAATGGATCTTTCTCAATTGCAATGCAATTTCTTCCTTTTTGAAGGCAGCATGCTAGTGTTGTACCTAATTATCAAGCACAAAAAAATAATGAAGTAAATTAGTACAATGACATATTAATTAAAAAAAGAACATATTGAAATTCAATTCCATGTGGCAAAACCTACCTGAGCCAGAAAATAAATCCAGAACCCAATCTCCTTCATTTGAACATATGTCTATAAGATAGTTAATCAATAATTGTGGTTTCTGATAAATGTTAACTATCTCTCCTTTCGTTTCTTTGTCTTCATATGTTAGTTTTCTCACAACAGCATCATAAGTCAGTATTTGGCTATGACTCTTTCTGTCCACCCGATTAAAAATCATAGACATATGGCTATCATCTTTTGCCCAACTATCAATATGAATGAACTCACAGTCATTTATAAATTGTTGATCTTCATTGTTAAGAATATTTGACTTTTGCCTGTAACATAAAATAGTAAAAGTTCAATTAACTTGTACATAAATGAATTTTTCAAAATTAATCAAATATACCTTTAAACATCTTACCATGTAAGCTGCATCCTTGAATTTGTTTTCCCCTTGAAGCTTGACAATACCATTGCCAATTGTGTGTTTGAATGAAATGTCACAAATCTCCATAATGGTGATGACGTCACTTCCATAAATCCCGCCACCACTTTATTAAAAGCTTGATAAGTATAAGGGTCACTATCATAGTAAATGTTTGGAATATTGAAACCATGGGGAATATCTGCAATAACCAGGGCATAATCCCTTTTTGGTATGAGTTTAGCAATGTCTTCATAGTCGCCTTGTATTACTTGATATTGAATAGTGTCTAGCCCATTCCAAATGAAATGATTAAGAGTTGGATCAAGTTCAACATTCTTAATATGTTGCTTTCTCAGTCTTTCAATCTTTATTTTTTCAATAAAAGTCTTGAAACTGTCTGGTGCTCCATTATCTTCTTTCCTCATATTTTACCAAACAAACAAATGTATGTGTAAGTTTTAAATTAAAAATAGTACACAGATGATTAAAACTGAATGTATAAATCAAGTTACCCTTTTAAATGCAAGATAAAAAGCCTTTAATGTTGATATAGAACTTGAATCTGGATAGTTGCGTACAACATCATC
This sequence comes from Pinus tabuliformis, assembly GCA_031772625.1. Lineage (NCBI taxonomy): Eukaryota > Viridiplantae > Streptophyta > Pinopsida > Pinales > Pinaceae > Pinus > Pinus tabuliformis. Next base: position 1,525,052,088 of record CM062816.1, read on the forward strand.
CCAACTATCTTCATTCAACAATCTAACCATTTGTTCCTGAATTTTCATGTAAACTTTGTGACTGCATAGATAAAGTAAGAAAAAGTTAATATAATGATATGTATAACAAATACTACCAATAACAACATGTTTTATTTAAAAGATAACTATAATCCTGGAAATAAGTAAAAATAATTCAGCAAACTTACTTTTGAAATTCTTCAGACATTTCTTCCAATGATAATTCCCCTGACCTCACACGAGATAATATTGTTTTGACAATTTTTTCATCTTTCACTCCTTACATCACCCTCCAAGGCGTGATGGTCATATCGTCTGGAAGTTGCTTCAGTTCGGGAGCTGATTTATTGTTGCTACAAATCAATGGCTTAAAATTTTTGACCCTCTGGTTTTTAATGCCAATGTCTTCCCACATGCTAAAAATGTCATCAATCAACTTCCAAATATCTCCAGTTCTAAATGCCAATTGGAAAATGTTATCAACACCTCTGAATAAATCGCTATATCTGTTGTCTTTTCCACCTTTTGAATTGGTTTTCTCTTCAATTTGATAGCCTATTTCCATACAACATTCCTTTCGGAAATCTATAGTAATATTCATCCTATCCCCACCACATTTTTCTAGGAATTCACTATGAATAAATCTAACCCTTTGGATGAAAGTCATAGACATCCTATATTCATTATCTGAATTATGATCCCATGCCACTAACTTTGCTTCTGTTTCATTTAAACCAGCATAAATGATACATTTCATTGTTTCAAAACATGGGTTATTAGGATATTCCTCCATCAATTGTCTTTGAGCTTCAACAGAATGGTTCCCCCCAAGCACATAATAATTGTATTCAAAACATTTTGACTTATCAAATGCTTCTTTGTTGGGAACTTGAAGTGGATCAACAAGAAGCACATAAATAACCACATGAGCATATGGATTGTACCTCATCAATGTATTCAAGTTGTGAACATGCAGATGATGTGGCTTTCTGACTTGATATTGGCATTGTCCTTCACTTGCCTTATAGGTTTGTCTGACATTTAACTGAAATGTACGACCACCATCAATTAAGTTTCTCTTTGTCAAATTCTGTCGAATGGAATTTTGTTTTGTTTTGATAATGCCATCATCTAAATTAGCTCCTGGTGTAATGATTTCTCTGCTTTCTTTTGAAGTTTCACTAGGTTATTGACTGCTGGTAATGACTACTTCAAGATCTTCAACTCTACTTTTCTTCGTCATAACATTCTCAAGAGATCTATTCTTGGGCATTATTACTTTTGGTCTTTTACGACCTTCCTCAGTTCCAATGTCATCTTCAGTAATGGCAACATATGCTTCATTGTCAATTTCAACTTCATCGTCCTCAAAAGTAACTTGTTTACCCTTGCTAGATTTATCCACCAGAGGCCTTTTTTTCTGATTCTTTGGATGTAGTTTTGTAGCATCATCAATTACTAAATTTTCCATGTTTTCCATATCTTCTTCCGACACTGAGTAAAAATGCCTGACAACTTTCATGATATCATGCTCTATGAAATGAATGCCTCCCAACCTAATTGAACAACTTTCAACAAAATTCTGCCAAACAAAATATCATATGTTAATATAAACAAAGTTAAAAAAATATAGCGAGACACTTTCAAAACACAAAATAAAAATACAAATAACAATACTTACGATGTTTTGTGTCATCTCATTTACGATTTGTTTACACAACTTTGTAGATACCTCTCTTGTGTCATATAATGAATATGATAGTCGGTATTTAATCCTTTCATGTGACTTGGGAGCTTTTGTAAGTACGTAAACAACTTCAGTGTTTGGTACCGAACACATATCTATGACTCTTCCCATCACCTCCAAATTTTCATTATTATGGGGTATATCAATGTATAGATATATATTCACATTTGTGCTCTCTTTCTTTCACATACCAGACTCTTGATGGAAATTTCACCTCTTTTGAACTTTTCCAATTTGAGATTATCTTCTTATCACTTAAGGCACTTGAAATATTTGTGGCCATGAGCTCAGGTGGAGTTCGTTCACCAATGTTTTTTGAAGATGCACCTTTAAGAGTCTTTGGTCCAGAAAGATTCACAGAAATTTTCCTTGACGCCATATTCCTAAAAAATAAAAACACATAAATTAGTAAATAAAAAAACATATTAACTTAAATTAACAACAAAAATATACCATAAATTTTTTATTTGTATAATCAGAATCGCCCAGCCACCTCTAACGGGCAAGCGGGTCGATGGGCGAGCGGGAGGTCAGGTGAGGGATGATGAGGCTAAGTGGACATTTAGGCAAGTATGGGCGAGCCCCTACCCACGCGCCCCCCACAACCCCCTACCCAACGAACCTATCCCTACCCATTCCCTCCCCTCTATCCCCCATAACTCCCATACATATGCCCCCCTCTACCCAACTGACCCCCCAAGCCCCTTACACATGCCCCCTCCCCTCAACCCCCTTACCCACGTGCCCCCTACCCATGTGCCCCAACTCTCCACCTCCCCAAAACACCTTACCCACGCCCACACCTCTACCATCACCCTCACCCCCAACCCCCTCACCTCTCGGCCCTCCAATCCAACTCGCCCCCCTCTCCTCCCTTTTCCCTCCCCACACTCCCCGCACCCCCTTAGCCGCTCCCCTCACCCCCCCTCTATACCTCCCCCCCCTCCCTGGCCGCCCCTCTCCCCTCCTCCCCTGCCCCCTTTGCCGGCCTCCTCCCCCGCGGCCCCCTCGGCCGCCCTGACACCTTCTCCCTCCCCTCGCCCCTCCACCGGCCTCCATCGCCCACGCCCTTCCCTCCCCTGCCCCCACCCCTCCCGCGGCTTCCCCTCCCCGTCCCCTCCCCTCTCTCCACCTCTGCCGGCCTCCTCCTCCCTTCCCCCACCACCCCTGCGCCCCCCCCCCCTACCCCGGCCTCCGCTCGCGCCCTTTCACCCCCCTTACCCACCCCCCCGGACGCCCCCCTTCCCTCCGCCACCCTCCCTTTCCCACCCCCCGCGGCAGCCCCCTTCGGTTCCTGCCCCTACCCCACGACCCCCCCGGCCGCCCACCACTTGCCTCCCTTCCCCACCCCCTCGCGGCCCCCCCTCCCCTTCCCTCACCCTACCCCCTACCGTCCCCCCACACCCCCACGCCCCATCCCCCCACACCCCCCACAACCCCCCGCCCCCCATACCCCCTAACCCCTCGGCCCCCACACCCCCGAACCCCCCGACCCCCATCCCCCCTAACCCCCTAACCCCCTACACACCCCACCCCCTCCCAGCGCCCCCTCGGCCCACCCCTCCCTCCCACCGCCCCCTCCCCCCCCCTGGCCCCTTGGCCCACCCCTCCCTCCCCCCGCCCCCTCCCCCTCCGCCCACCCCTCCCTTCCCCCGCCCCCTCCTCGACCCCCTCCGCCCACCCCTCCCTCCCTCCGGCCCCTCCCCCAGCCTCCTCCGCTCGCACCGGGCCACCCTCGCGGCGTCCCGCCCCGCCGTCCCCGACTGGCGGCGGGTCGATCGACCCGTCGCCGGTCGAGCGGGGCGGGGGGCCGCAGGGGGTGGGGAGGGGGCCGGGGGAGGGGGTGGGGGAAGGGTTGGGTGGGGAGGGGTGGGCGGAGGGGGTGCGGGGTGGGGAGGGGTGGGCGCGGTGGGGAGGGGCAGCTATGGGGAGGGGGTGGGGGGTGTAGGGGGAATGGGGCGCGGGGGGTGTGGGGGTAGGGGGGATGGGGCATGGGGGGTAGGGGGTAGGGGGGGGGCGGTATGGGGGTAAGGGGGGGGGGATGGGGGGGGTAGGGGGAATGGGGCGCGGGGGGTGTGGGGGGATGGAGGCGGGGGTGGGGGGGCGAGGTAGGGGGGGGATGGGGGGCTGGGGTCGTGGGGGCGGCCGTGGGAGGGGGGTATGGGGGATGGGGTGCGGGGAGCGAGAGGGGGGTATAGGGGGCAGCCGGAAAGGGGGGGGGATGGGGGATAGCGTGGGGTGCGGCGGCCAGGGGGGGTCGGAGTTAGGGTGTGGGGGTGCGGGTGGCGAGGGAAGGGCGTGGAGGGAGAGGGGGCACGGGGAAGGAAACAGAGGGGGAAGGAGTTAGGGGGTGGGGCCCATGGGGCCGGCGTTAAGGAAGGGGGGGAGGAGTTGAGATTGGAGGGGAATGGGAGTTAGGGGGTGGGCTTATGGGGAGGAGAGTTGTGGGGTAGGGAAGGAAGAATCAGGGAAGGGGGTGCATGGGTGGGTGAGTTGGGGGTGGCAAGGGCTGGCGCATGGGCCCACCATGCTCACGATTGACATAATTGTTATTTTGGCTTGGAAAAATCATTAATTAAAAAAAAAATCTTCTTCGTTAAATTAATTTAATATGAAAATTTTGAAAAAAAAATGAACTTACCTTTCAATTGCGATAATTCTTCGTTGAATATGTTGTTGATAGCAATATAGCTGCTCCACAAATTCACAAGTCTTTCAACGAACTTCAAAAAACCTGGATGTGAGGTGAGTAATAGTGATAACGAAATTTAATATATAAGTGAAATTACGAAGATGTTTTTATGTACGATTAATGTGGGATAATTTGTTTTAAATTATTATAGAGCGAATATTGTAGAGTTATTTTACAATGGATTGAATGTGGGATTAATTTGTTTTAGAATATCTTATAAAAATTTAAAAAAAAATTTAGTTGTTTAGTAAATATTATATACTTTAACTATTAGAATAATTAATATACAAGTAGTTTACAATTTGAATTTCAGTGATTGATTTCATAAAAAAATTAGTTTATGTTTTTCAATCAATTGTAGAATAAAATAATAAAGGTAAATAAATCTAACAAACTTTTGGAAGAAAATATTTTCGCAAAAATTTTTGGAGGGAAATATTTTCGCGAAAATTTTTGGAGGGAATAATTTTGGAGGGAATATTTCATTCTTTAAGCTATATAATATTCTTAGGAGACTCCATTTGTATCATTCAACATCTTCTATTTGAAAGGGATGGATTGTTCTGATGGTGAAGTTTCGATTTATACACCAACGACATCTTCATCGCGTAACAACTCTATTCATATTGATGAATATAGCGGGAATTCTTCCACTATGAATAGAAAGTCAATTCTTCCACTTAGTCTCGATTCTAAAGACTACGAGAGCAACACTGATGAAAGAGGGGATGGAGAATTTCAAATTAATAAAGAGTCACAGATTCCACTTAGTCCTAATTCTAAGGACTATGAAAGCAGCGATGATGAAGAGCATGATGGTGAAGTTCAAAAGAATGGAGTGTCATGATGTCCACTTAGTCCTAATTCTGAGGACTATGAGAGTAGCGGTTTTGAAGAGTGTGATGGTGAAGTTCAAAAGAATGGAGTGTCACGGTGTCCACTTAGTCCTAATTCTGAGGACTATGAGAGCAGCAATTTTGACGTGCATGATAGCGAATTTCAAAATATTGGAGTGTCACGGTGTCCACTTAGTCCTAATTCTAAGGACTATGAGAGCAGTAGTGATGAAAAGTGTGATAATGAATTTCAAAAAAATGGAGTGTCAAAGTGTCCACTTAGTCCTAATTCTAAGGACTATGAGAGCATCAGTGATGAAGAGTGTGATAATGAATTTCAAAAGAATGGAGTGTCAAAGTGTCCACTTAGTCCTAATTCTAAGGACTATGAGAGCAGCAGTGATGATGAGTGTGATAATGAATTTCAAAAGAATGGAGTGTCAAAGTGTCCACTTAGTCCTAATTCTAAGGACTATGAGAGCAGCATTGATAAAGAGCATGATGATGAATTTCAAAAGTATGGAGTGTCACAGTGTCCAGTTAGTCCTAATTCTAAGGACTATGAGAGCAACGGTGATGAAGCGCGGGATGATGATTTTCAAAAGATTGGAGTATCACAATGTCCTCTTAGTCCTGATTCTAAGGACTATGAGAGCAGCAGTGATGAAGCGCGGGATGATGATTTTCAAAAGATTGGAGTATCACAATGTCCTCTTAGTCCTGATTCTAAGGACTATGAGAGCAGCAGTGATGAAGAATAGGATGATGCAGTTAGTCCTAATTCTAATCAGTATAAAGGTAGCAGTGACAAAGGACAGGATGTAGCATCTTCAATAAGTAAACAACCACATTTTCAATGTAGTCCTAATTCTATGGACTATGAGAGTAGCACTGACAATGTACATGAGGAAGAATATCCATTAAACATCAAGTCAGATTTCCCATTTAGTCTGAATTCTAAGGACTATGATAGTAGCACTGAAGAAGGGGAAGATGAAGGGTATCCTCTTAGTCAAAATTTGAAAATCAGAGTTTATCATAGTGTGGATAACATTCCTCTTAATGATGATGAAAATCCTTATAAAAATGATGATCCAATGATGGAGATGTTGCCAAGAAATATTGTATCGAGGAGTAGGAGCAGACCTTTTCGTATCAATGCAAGCTATTCTAGTTATACAAGGGGTAGAGCAGAATATCTGACGAGAAGAAGTTCTATCAACGCTCTCATTTCAAGTGAATGTTGCCAAAAAAATTGCTTGAAACATATGAATTTCACATTTGCATTAGAAAGCAGGAAGAGATATTTGTCAATGAATAAAAGCATGCAAAACTCATATTTAGTTGGCTGCATGCAATCTACATTGTCAGGTTATGATTATCATATTAGGAATTTATTATTGTGTAGAAAAGCTTTCAAAATGTTTCATTTAATTGGGAATTTTCGTCTCTCGAGAATTCAAGAAAATTTGGAAAAGGATCCCACATTTTATTCAGAAGTACGTTATAAAAGACAGTTTGGGCCATTATCAAATACTGCAATGTCATGGATGAAAGATTTCTTTTCAAAGCATGGAGAGTGTATTCCAAATAGAGAGACAATACATATTCCAGATAATTTTTCAAGACGAGAAATCTACAACTTATACAAAGAATATGCAGAAAGTGTTGAGGGACAGGGCCAATTTATTACATATCAATATTTTGTGAAGATATGGAAGAAAGAATTCAATAATGTTCGTATTCCTAAGAAGACAGGGATGGGGATTTGCAGTACATGTGCTTCTCTTAAATAAAAAAGGGACAAATGTGAAGGCTCAGAAAGAGGTAAGCGTTCATAACTTTTACTTTTAAAATGGTATAGTCATCAACTATGAAAACATATTTCTTAATGAATTTCTTTTATGTTGTGTAGATTTAATTGTCAAAGAACTTCAGGAGCATCGCGAACAACAAAAAAATGAAAGGAAGAAGTTGTAAAAGCATCGAAAGAAGTGTTATGATAATCCAAATAAATATTTGGGTTTGATAATTGATGGTATGGACCAGAAGAAAACACTTTTACCGCATTTTGTTCGCACACCCAAAAATTTACAAGAGGAAAATTTTATTTGGTTTCACTTGGTCGGTTGTATGGTCTTCAATGGGAAAATGTTGCCAAGGGTGTACTTCACAGCTCCAAATATTCATAACGATGCAAATCTGACCATAACCATAATTCATGATGTGATTTCTCATTGGTCTGGTAATCTTCCTGAAGTTTTGTATCTACAATTGGACAACACTTGCCATGAAAACAAAAATCAGGTTGTTTTTGGGTATCTGAACATGCTTGTTGAATTGAGAATTTTTCAAAAGGTAAAGGTTGGTTTCCTTCTTGTTGGGCACACTCATGACCATATTGATCAGATGTTCAGTCGTTTTTCAGTCACATTGAGGAGGAAGGAAGTTGGGAGCTTGCCATCACTAATTGAATGTATTAAGAAATCATACATGCCAGAGCCTGCTTTTGAAGTGTTGGAAGAAACTATTGACATGCAAAGGTTTATTCTAGGATCATATGGTGAGGGGAAATGCATTGAAAAACTTAATGATATTAGCTTCCAACATCAATTTCGTATAAAAAAAATTGATGGGAAAACACTAATATTGGGCAAGAAGTTTTCAACTACTACAGAATGGGCACCGTCATCAGGTTTCAATTTTTGAAGTTCATTCCAGATCGTCCAATATTTGCATCAAGAATATTGTTATTACAATCAGTTGGTGAAGTTCAGAATGCATGCAGACAGAATAGACATATAAATTATTCTGATTGCCTAGAAGAAATTAAAAAATGTATTAGATATACATATGAGTACTTTGACATTGCTGATTCAGTTTGGTGGGAGTCATTTTTCAATAATCAAAGTGATATCATTTCAACAACAACCAATGAAGATATACCTTTGAAAAATCCATTTATTTGGCCACAAAATGTGTCGAATGAACAAGAGGAAGTAAACATTGTTGAACAACAACAAACTCAAGGTATTATTAATTCTTCACAGGAAATGGAAAGAGAGATGTATATTGGTTCCAGAAGATCTCGTGCACAACGTGAAGCCATGGAAGACCTTTATAGGGGTTCAGTACATGATATTAAGGAGGGTTGCATGATTGCAGTGCTAGCAGATGGAGATCCCAATGGCTATCCATTTTGGGTTGCTAAAGTTATAAAGGTCTTTACAGAAAATGAGGATGTTACAGGTGTTGAAGTACATTGGTATGCCACAAATACACACCCATTCAATGGTGTGTATAGGCCAGAGATGGTAGTTGACAAAAAAAATGGTGGAAAAAGAAAAAGAAAGGGTACAAATATAAATCGCCACCGCACAGAAATATTACAATTGGAGGATGTTGACATACTTGTTTATGACTTCAATTTAACAAAGAGAGGAACTCTTCGCTTCAAGACGACAGAGATTCTGAAAAGGTTGTTACCAGAAGGAACAGTGTTGACATGGGAGTCTGCTGAAACCAGTCGTAGATCTAGAAGACTTTTGAAACTTGGAATGTTGGGCATGCATGTGGACTCAGATGGGGCACTAGTTGATGAAAGAGAAGAATATGGAACATCTTCGTCAGCATCCAGTCACTCATCTGAAGATGTGAATTCTGATGGTGTACAAGAAAATATGAGTGATTTTGAATAATTGTTTAAGACAGTTTATATCACTGATGTATGCATCGTATCTTCAAATAAAATTAATGTTTTCCATATGTTGTTAAATGAGAAGTTATGAAGCATTTTTATGTTGTTGGATTATGTCTTAAGTATGATAAATTTTATTGTTTAAATATCTACAATGCAATATCAAATTAGAGATATAATGTTTGTTTTATTCAGTATACAAATAAAGACTTTTGAATTCATTCAGTGATATAATTTGTTCATAATGTCATGGTTTTTTAATTTTATAGTTGAAAAAATTTCAATTTCTTTTGTATCTAGCATGTTGTGGTTGAAAACATGTTAAATTTATACTTAGGAAAGAAAAATGATATTCTACGAGAAACATTAATGTGTTTTTTCCTTAGAATTAACTTTGTTTGAGACATAAAAAATTGGTTTTATTAGCATTTTTTAAAAAGTTTGAAAATTGACCCTAAAAAAAAAAATCATTATTCCAGTATCATCACTTTCGTTTTCAAGCTATATTTTGCATGAAAATTTCGTAGTAAATTTCGTAGTCACTGCCATTTTTAAAACACGTTCAAAATTGACACCTAAAAAAAAACCATTGTTCCAGTATACACACTTTTCGTTTTTAGCACTGTTTTTGATGTTTTTTTGGGGTTTTTTGGCCAGAGTTCCCGTTTTGAGTTTATATTTCCCGTTTCAAAGTTTACATTGTTTAAACTTCAACTTCTGGAGACTGTAACTATTATGAGACCTACAACTTATGGTCTTCATTTCCAGTTAATACAAACTTCTTTTGCTGTTGATTGCTCACTTTCCACTTCTTCTTCTTTGTTCTAGGTTGTGCCTGTTTTGCATTATTTCATGTGCCGTTAATTTTTAGCATTAGAGGGGCTGCCATCCCACCTTTGTGTTAGGATTTAGCATGCATCATTGAATTTGTTTGCAGGTTTCTGTTGTTTTAATGCCACAGAGCTGTCATCTTGTCTGCGTATTAGAAAACAGATTTACAGACCTTTAAACTGATTGCAGTCGGCCATCACAGGGTCTTGTGCATCTGCTAGTGTGATCAATGTTCTCCATCATCACATTGTCTCTAAAACTGTGGGTAATTAGTGGTCAAAAGCCTTGTAGTCTAGGTGTGTTCATCCATGTCTGGGGTTAAGCATAGTAGGAGTGGTTATCTCTTGAATATGCAGCATTTGTTTCATTCATCCACCAATTTATCCAACTTTTTGTTGAGTTTTTAATGTTCCCGAGCATCTCTGATATACAACCTAGGAGAGTTTCTTGGGTGATAACTTTAATTGGCACCGTTGTCGGGGAGAGGAGAATTAAAGCTCAGCTTCCCTAGGAGAACGACACATCTTCAAGCTTTGATGACAGACAAGGTTTGAACACAGTTTTTGGTTGTAATAATCTGTCTGGCGACTCCACTGGAGGAAGACCATCATTTGGTGACTCCACATTGAATTTCTGGCTCAGTTTGTGAGACACACTCGAATAAATCCTCAGAAATTACCAGCTGAACCAGTGCCTGAGCCTTAGAAGATTGTCAAGTCGAAGAAAGCTTCACAGAAAGGGGCATCAGGATCAGGTAAGCCTAAGAAGTCTCATGCATCTCTGAAAGATAAAGTTATTGTTGAACATTTACAATTTGAAGATTTAGAACACAACACTGTTAATAAGGAAAAATCTTCAGAGATTGGTTCAGCCCCTTGTACAGTTAGTTCCCATTTGAATCTCAGTCCAAAGAAAGCTTCCATTTCAGTCCAAAACATCCCTTTATCTCTGCCATTCATCACATTACTCCCTACCATTCAATATACTAGTATTCTTCCAAATATTCCAATCATGGTAGGACAACAAGCACCTACGAGAATATAAAGAATTGTAGTTGCTAGATATGGACCATTGGTATTACCTGTGCCTTTAAATCCTATGCCTGTAGGAGAATATCAAAAATATATGCCTAAATTCACTGGTACAGAGGGAGTAACAACAGAAGAACACCTTGAAGCTTTTTACAGTTATGCTGATAATTTAGATATAAGTCAGAATGATGTGTGGATGAGAGTTTTTGTCCAGAGCCTTGATGGAGAGGCTAGGAAGTGGTTCATAGAATTACCCCAGAGATCTATAACAGATATTGAAGCATTAGATGATGAATTTTTTAAGCAATGGGGAGATAAAAAAGACTTGTTGTATTATCATACTGAGTCTAGTAATCTAAAGAGGGAAAATGGGGAATCAATACCTGAGTTTAACAAAAGATTTAATTGAGTGTATAGTAAGATACCAACTGAGGTTAAGCCTACCCCCACTTCTGCCAAACTCACTTATGCCAATGCTTTTGACTCTGATTTATGTCTGTTGTTGAGAGAAAGGAGATGTGCCACTTTAGCAGACATGCAAGATGCAACACTAGAAGTAGAATCTAATATTATGGTTGCGGAAAGGCTTAAAAGTCAAGCTGACAGAAGGAGACAGAGAGGTCAGGCTTCTACTTCTTCTGCATCATCTTTAGAGCCTAAATTAGACAAGATGACCAAAATGATAGAGTCATTGGCTACTGAAATTTCTAAGCTAAAGGTTGAGTAGAATTCTGGGAAAACAAGGCAGCAAAACACATTTTCTCCAAGAAACCCCAATCCATTCAGAAGAGAAAATGAGTAGTTACAGATTATGCAGAGGGGTGAAGAATCAAAAGAAGATCAGAAAGTTAAAGCTCCTTTCCAAAATGTAGTCATGGAGGAGGAACAATTCGAAGAAGATGAAGATGAAATTCACTGCATGGAAGATAAAGGCAGTGCTGCATTTTTTACATTGGTTGAATATGAAGAATCATTTCTGTAAGAAAAAAACAGTTAGGAGTGGGACAGAGGAGCTTTTCTACAAACCGGTGACCAGCAGAGATATAATCTGAGATCCAATGCAAAAAATTCCAAGGATAATCCTACCCAAAGAGCTGTTGTTCAAACAGAATCTCAGAATGTCAAGCAGAGAAAGCCAGTAGCTGATCCAGTCATCTTCAAAGCTCTTGTTCAAGAGGTAAAAAGTTCTGATAAATAATTTTCTTCTTTCAGCTTTGAGTCAGAAGTGCAGAAATTGAAAATATCTGTGCTTATGGTTGAGTTGGTGAAGAGTGAAGTATTTAGAAAGCCTATCCTTGAGGCCCTTGAGCTAGAAACCAAACAAACTTCCACTGACTTTGTTAATTTGCAAGATGACAAGCTTGCCATTGTGCTCAACCCCATGATTTAGCCTGCTGATAATAATTCTCCATCTTTTTATGTCTCATTGACCATTCGTGACAAAATCCTTCACAACTGCCTGCTAGACACAGGGGCCAGCCACAATTTAATGCCTAAAGCTGTCATGGAAGAGTTGGGCCTTGATATCACCAGACCCTATCATGATTTGTTTTCTTTTGATTCAAGGAAGGTGAAATGTCTTAGATTGATTAAAGATCTGGCCATTACCTTAACTCAGCTGCCCATGAAGAGTATGATGATGGATATTGTGGTAGCAGATGCCCCTCCTAAGTTTGGCATGCTGCTGCCTAGAGGGTGGATTAAGAGACTAGGTGGGACATTACAAAATGATTTATCTTATGCCACTGTCCCAGTGTTTGGAGGAGAAAGCAGAAGATTGTACAGAGAAGCACAGTTGGCATATATCATCAGTGATGAAAAGAATCCTAAAAATCATCCTATATATGCAGTGGACACTGATTTTGGAGCATGTATTCTCCAAATAGAAGAATCTCATAAGGTCGTAATGCAGCTTAGGAAACCAACAGTTCAGGCCGAGCAAGAGCAAGGAAGTTAGATTTGGAAGATGTTCTTTGATGGAGCATGTTCCAGGGAAGCTGCAGGAGCAGGGGTGGTGCTAGTATCTCCACAATAAGAGAGAATTCAACTGTCTTTTAAGTTGCTTTTCAAAGTCACAAATAATATAGCAGAGTATGAGGCTTTGCTGTTGGGGCTTAATTCAGCCAAAGACAGAGGAATCAAGAATATTAAGGTGTTTGGAGATGCTGATCTAATCATTCAGCAAGTAAATAAAACATTTCAAGCAAAGCACCCAAGGTTGAAAGCATACAGAGATGAGGTATGGAGAATCAAAGATTTTTTTGATTATTTCTGTATTTCATACATTCCTAGAACCCAAAAACAGCTTGCTAATTCCCTTGTTGTTTCTGCTAGCCTATTTATACCTCCCATGCCTCCCGGACTAGTCTATGAAGTCCAAATGAAATACAGACCTTCCTTGCCTAACAATGTCCACCATTGGAAAGTTTTTGATGATGATGATGAGATAGATAGGTTCCTTCAAGTCATTGATGAGTTTTTTGAAATGCAAATTGACCAAGAAAATGATGCCTTGGAAGAAAACCCCCAATCCCAGCTTAGAAATAAGGTTGGTAAAGACAACATTGTCAAGCTTCCTAGTAACCATATCCCTAAGGGCCTAATTCCTCTTGAAAGACTGTTTGACCAAAATGATGTGCCTTACAAAGCTGCTAAAAAAAAATACTAATCTGCAGTCTGTAAGCATGATATAGGGAGTCCAGGTCAGCCTAAATATGTAAACTTGTCCACTCATTTATCTGCTGATCAAAGTGCTGAGTACTGTAATTTAATGAGGCAATTTGCTGATGTGTTTGCCTGGGAGTATAGTGATCTGAAAATATATGAGAAGAACATAATTAAGCATAAAGTCCCTCTGGAGAAAGACACTATTCCTTTCAAACAGAAGTTGAGACCAATAAATCCCATGCTTCTTCCTCTAATTGAAAAAGAAATTAAAAAGTTGTTGGTTGCCAAGATCATTGTTCCTCTCAGATATTCAAAGTGGGTGGCTAATTTAGTGGTGGTGAGGAAGAAGAGTGGAGAAATCAGTGTTGATTTCAGAAATTTGAACAAATTCTCCAAGAAAGACAACTATCCTCTGCCAAAGATGGAGCATTTGCTGCAAAGGGTCTCAGGAGCTAAAGTGATGTCATTTTTGGATGGATTTTCAAGCTTTAATCAGATTGCTATTCACCCAGATGATCAAGAAAAGACTACATTTACCACTCCTTGGGGCACGTTTATGTATGCCAAAATGCCATTTGGATTGATGAATGTTGGAGCCACCTTTCAGAGAGCTATGGATATAGCATTTGTGGGAGAGAAGGAAAAATTTGTGCTTATCTACCTTCATGACATAACAGTTTACTCCAGTAGCCATCAGAATCATTTACAACATCTAAGAAGAGTGTTTTTGAAGTGCAGAAGGTTTGGAATTTCAGTTAATCCCCAAAAAAATCTCAATTTTCTTTAAATAAAGGCAAGCTATTAGGACATATTGTGTTTGCTGCAGGTGTTCAGATTGACCCAGAAAGAGTCAAAGCAATACAGACTTTGTCTATCCCGAGATCAAAGAAGGATATCCAATTCTTTTTGGGCAAAATTAATTTTGTCAGGAGGTTTATACCAAATTTTGCTGAACTAGTTAAGCATGTGACCTCCATGTTGAAGAAAGGAGTAGAGGTAAGATGGACTGATATAGCAAGGAAATCATTTGAGTCAATTAAGAAAGCTATTATGGAGGTTCCCACATTAATCAGTCCTGACTACAGCAAGGAGTTCCATATATTTTCTTTTCCCTCTGAAGACACCATTGCAGTTGCTTTATTGCAGCAAGATGAAGAAGGTTCAGAGCATCCAATGGCATCTTTTAGCAAGAATTTGAGGGATGCTGAACTAAGGTATGATATTATAGAAAAGAAGGAATATGCTCTTATTAAATCATTAAAGGCTTTCAGAGTTTATATTTTGCATTCAAAAATAATTGCGTATGTGCCTTCTGCTGCAATTAAAGATGTCTTAACCCAACCTGATGTTGATGGAAGAAGGGAAAAATGGATTGCAAAATTGATTGAATTCAATATAGAGCTGAAGCCCACAAAACTGGTCAGAGGTCAGGGTCTTGCCAAACTATTAGCTGAAGAAAATTGCAGGTCTTTAGACATTGATTTCCTATGCACGATGGCAGAAAATGGTCAGGCAGAAGAAGAGGAAACAGCTGAAACAGTGAAAGAATAGTCAGTGGCTGAGAATCTAGCTTCGTGTGGTTGGTATTCTGCAATAATTAATTTCTTGTTGAAGCTAGAAATCCCTTCAGGCTTAAGTACAAGTCAAGCTAGAACTTTGAAACTTAGAGTAGCAAAATATTGTATCATTGAAAATCTGCTCTACTGGAGGGATCCATCTGGAATATTTTTAAGGTGTCTGGACAAAGAAAAATCAAAAGAAGTTATGCAGCAGTTTCATAACAACATGTGTGGAGGGCACCATTATTGGAAAACTACAGCCCATAAAATCTCGAGAGCTCGGTACTATTGGCCCACTTTATTTTTTGATGTATTTTCTTTTGTTAAATCTTGTGACAGGTGCCAAAGATTTGAAGGAAAACAACAGTTGAAATCCCTGCCCCTAAAACCAATAATTGCAAAAGGACCCTTTCAGCAGTGGGGTTTGGATTTCATTGGAGAAATTAATCCACATTCTAGTGGCCAACACAGGTGGATATTAGTAGCCACTGATTACTTTACTAAGTGGATTGAAGCAGTCCTTACAAGGAAGGTTGATCATAGTGTGGTCATGAAGTTTTTAACAGAGAATATCTTCAGCAGATTTGGTTGTACACATAAATTAATCACAAATAATGTAGCAGCTTTCAGAGCAAAAGAGCTGGTGGAAATGTGTGATTCAATGGGCATTAAACTTGTTCATTCCACCTCATATTATCTTCAGGGAAATGGTCTAGCAGAATCCTCTAATAAAATTCTAATCAGGATAATTAAAAAACTGTTAGAGGACAATAAAAAGAATTGGGATTCAAAGCTCAAGTATGCATTGTGGGCTGACAAAGTGACCATTAAAAAATCCATAGGTAATTCTCCTCTCAAGCTGGTATATGGTACTGAGGCTGTATTTCCAATTCAGCTAACTCTCCCTGTGGCAAAATTCCTTCAAGAAGGGCAGGATGAGGAAGAAGATATGGCAAAGATAATCACTGATTTAGCAGAGTTGGATCAGATTAGATAACAGCTGGTTGAAAAAGCTGTAGCACATCAAAGAAGGATCAAAGAAGCCTTTGAAAAAAAAGGCAAAAACAAATAATTTTCATATCGGTGATTTGGTTTTGAAATGGGATGCACTTAAGGAGAAGAAAGGAAATCATGGGAAATTTGATGCTTTCTGGACAGGGCCTTTCATCATTTCATAGGTTCAAGGGAACAACACCTTCATACTGAGAAGTATGGGAGGAGAGATAGTTTTTGATGGCCCAGTCAATGGGCGGTTTTTGAAAGTTTATGTTGTTTAAGGTCTGTTGGCCTTAAACGCTATAAATATTTTGTTTTTATCAGTTTTGTGTAGGCACAATAGACTCCATGCCCAATAGAACAATAGGAATTTTGGCTAGTTTGTTTTCAGCTAGAAAGGCAGTGGTTTGCAGGTTCTTGAGACCTCACAAGGAGGATCTCATCCCCAGAAGGAGCCAAATGTTAGCACTGCTACATGTTTGAGCATTTTTTAGGGTCAAGGACAGCTTGGCCATGGTGTTTTCTGAAAAGGAGGGGCTAGCAGCAGTTCATTCAATCTTTCCCCTTCCATTTGCTTTACCCTTATAACTCCCGCCACCTTCATTTCCTCCTTCCCTTTCATTTTCCCTACTCTCCCTTAACCCCATTGTTGCCATTTTTCTCTATTATCCTTATAAACCCGTTATAATTCTATTTCCCTTGGCTCCCAGGCTCCTTTTTGTCTAAAATCTATAAAAAACCATGTTTACCCCTTTTCCCTTTAGTCCCCGACATTTTTGTGTTTAACATAATTAAGCACCAATAACCCTTTATAAGCCATATTAATCCATGTTTTTTGTTTTACCCTGGCGGGAAGGTTTTAACGTATAACACTGCACATATCATAATAGAATCATAACCCTAAGCTTTAATAAAGCTCGGGCCCGCGGCCTTCACCTATCATATCACATTCGCTAACGTACGATTAAATCCCTTTGTCTGATCGTACCCGCCTTGTCATCTGACGCTTTTCGCTTTCCCCGCCTCGTGAACTTGCATGCCCGTTAGGTAGTGGGGAAGGTGGTTTCCCGCTGGACCTGTCTACCACGTGGCGCAATATAACTTGATCGCACACCCTCATACGGAACCCGCAATCGCCCGATAAGCGATGCGGGGAAACCGCCCGCCCGCCATACCGTCGCCTCCTTGCCAGTTAACTCCCTCACTTCTTACGCTCCCGTCAGCCGTTGGATCTGCCTGACAGTGATTCGACGGCCATTGTTCATCCATCCTCATTCCTCCCCAATGGCCTCCGTAATCCAATCTGTGCCATTCATTTAAGCGATCCGACGGTTGATACTGTCTCGGTGGTGTCTTTGCCTCCCACTAGCAGATCTTGATCGTTCGCGTAATCCATCCAACGTCCAGTGTTTCATCTCGGCTCCTGTTCATTTTCAAGGTATTTTTAAGTGTTTTCGGCCTGAGTTATGCACACAAAGGAGGGAGGAAGCCATGATCCAGCAACCTGCGCATTAAAGCCATTAGCTACTGCATTCAACACATTATACCTTCGAAGGACAAAAAGGACCACCTTGAGTAGATAAAGGACTGCAACAATTATGGAAATGCATTCAAATAATATTTTACCAGTTCAGGATTACATCAAAGTACAGAAAGAGCCATTTTGTTCATTAAAACATTTAGATTGTAGCAGAAGACCCATATCTAACTGTAAATGTGGTTGGTGGCCAATTAAGACACCTCCACGCATAGCCTAACAGAGTAATTTTGTAAAAAAATTCTATATATACCAAGAAACACAATGTAATGAGGTTGATGAGTGTTGGATGAATGTAATTTTGGTGTAAACTTCAACTTCTGGATACTGTAACTATTATGAGACCTGCAACTTTTGGTCTTCATTTCCAGCTAATACAAGCTTATTTTGTTGTTGATTGCTCACTTTCCACTTCTTCTTCTTTGTTCCAAGCTATTCCTGTTTTGCATTATTTCATGTGCCGTTAATTTTTAGCATTAGAGGGGTTGTCATCCCACCTCTGTGTTAGGATTTAGCATGCATCATTGAATTTGTTTGCAGGTTTTTGTTGTTTTAATGCCTGAGAGCTGTCATCCTGTCTGTGTATTAGAAAACAGATTTACAGACCTTTAAACTGGTTGCAGTTGGCCATCACAAGGTCCTGTGCATCTGCCGGTGTGATCAATGTTCTCCATCATCACATTGTCTCTAAAACTGTGGGTAATTAGTGGTTAAAAGCCTTGTAGTCTGGGTGTGTTCACCCACATCTGGGGTTAAGCATAGTAGGAGTGGCTACTTGGATTGAATATGCAACATTTGTTTCATTCATCCACCAATTTATCCAAATTTTTGTTGAGTTTGTAATGTTCCCGAGCATCTCTGATATACAACCTAGGAGAGTTTCTTGGGGTGATAACATATATCAACCACATTAAATAAATAGTTGAATGGAATTTTATAACTAATTAATTAGGTATTATTATTATTATTATTATGAGAAAGAGGCGTGAGACTTTTTTATATTTAATATGGAGTTGAAACTTGAGACTTAAAAAACAATAATAACAAAAAGCACTTCAATATTTATTATAAATAAAATATTTTGATATTCATCTTAACTAATTTGAGAGAGATCTCTTAATTTTTTTTAAGATGGAGTTGCCATTTGATATTAAAAAATAAAATCAATAGTGACCATAAATAAAATATTTTAATTGAAATATATGTATCGTCACTATTATGCCAGACATCAAATTACGGTATGAGACCCCTTTGTTTGTGAGAGAAGGAACCCACCTCCCGATAGTGATTTTATTGCTAAATAATAAGTTATTGGTCCCCTCTACGTGGCTTCAAAACCCATAGGGGCACATCTTTGGCCCATTGTGATAATGCTCAAGGAGTAGGCTCCTCAACCTTAGTGGAGTCTCAACTCTTGTTAAGTCACAAATTCTTGATATATCTAACTTATGGGCTATTGGATATACTCTTGGTGTTATATGTTGATTTTTAGGTAGCTGGGGGATGTATTCCCCAACTACATAATTGGGCTAAGAAAGGAAATTTAATTTAATTTTAAGGTAATCAAGTCAGCCCCACCATGTGAATGGGCGTGACCCTTGGTTAAAGCCTACTTCTTTTGACCTCTATAAATACCCACTTCTTTTGACCTCCCACATTTTGATATTTCGAATCATCAATGCATCTTATGATCCTTTTTTCACACGTTCTAGATAAAGAAGAAGACTTCTAAAGTTTGGCCAACAATAACCACCTTTGGCTGAGTTTTTGAGGCATGTTTAACTTTGGTTGACCAAGAAAAAAACATCTTTAATGGCGCAACCAATGGTGACAAGAAGTTAGGCATGTAATCCAACTTAGTCATGAATTTTTTTATGTTTTCTATTGTATAAATAATTTGCTAGACTTTACTACTATAAGAAACATAGGATGAGGGTTTTGTGGTCATAAGTATTTCAATTTTTTTGGAAAATAAGGAACCAACAATATTTCTTGAAACTCAAGGCCATAATTTTTGTAGTAGAAGAGTCATGGCTATCCTCTTTCTCTTTCCATATATTTTTGCTTCTTACAAGTATTTACTAGAGTTAACAAATAAAAAGAAAGACATGATGAATAGGAATGGTACCACCAATTCCACATAACTCCTCAAACAACAGGATGAAGAATGAAATAATTCAACACTAAACCAACCTAATAGCTTTGGTTGATTAAACATGACTTTTAGAATGGAGATATGCTCACCACTCTTACATTTTTTTTAATGGAGCTTCAAGGGAGAATCCTAGAGTAGTGAGTTTACCAGAGGTTGTCATGGATTTTGAAGGAACAATAAAAACAACCTTCTCATGGGGCTTTAGTATATTTTCTAATAACATACTAGAATCTTACACATTATTGCAAAACATGAGGATAGTCATGACTCTCAAATCCAATCATTAATAGTGGTGGCAGATTCAAAGCCTATAATAAGACAAATGGTGTTCAACGACACCCTAGTTGATAAGTAATTTTTGGGTATGTGTTATATTCCTTAAAAAACTAGTTCCATGTGAGATACAATGTGTTAGGTGCGACAGGGGGGTCACAAAGAGGGGAAACAGACCTCCTTTTCTGGGGGGTTTACAAAGGGGGCAATAGCCCCCTTACATAGAGTCTGAGGCAGTGCCAAAAAAAAAAATGGTGGTTTTGCCCCTGGTTTTGTACACGATTTAGACATGGTAGTTTTGCCCATGGTTTTACATATAACGTTTTTTCCCATGAATTTGCACATGGTTTTACGCATGGTAGTTTTTCCCATGGTTTTAAGCATGATGGTTTTGTCCATGTTTTTGTAAATCTGGTCAAAGAAACTACGAATATATTATAATCCATGGTTAATGGATTGTAGGTTTATGAACGTTTTGGAATGTATATAATGTATTGTTACATTGAAAGGAATATATTGAAAAATAAATATAATTTTCCAAGTTTTTGGTTCCAAGAGAAAAATATCTATGTATATTTTCTCAGATTTCCATTGTATCTCTTCTATTTTCTAAGAAATCATTTGTAGGTGTTATCTATATAGGGTTAAAACCTACATTATTAACATTAGACCTAGATCGAACTAATTAAGAGGCTAATAAATTCAATGATGTCAATTTTTCATGTGTTGTAGGAGATCAACATGAGTGTAAAGATATGATCAAGGCATTAAAGCTTCACATGGAATGCAACAATGAATGCACCCATATAGTAGTATAGTTATGAGATGAGACTTGAGCCGCCATATCACATGCCCAAGCCTCGACCTTGCAAAAATTTGCACCCACACCAAGAAATATCGCTCATTGAGGTGGGATTATGGATTAATGGGTTGGAAATCAAAGGTGGAAAGCTTTGCCTTTAAGTGTACATGGTCTTTTTGTAAGCCTCTATATTTGTTTACTTGGGGCGGTACTTGCATGGGCATTCTCTATTTTAGATGGTTTTATAAATGATCCTCCCCTCCAATCCATGGGTTATTTCAAGAGAACTCTTATTTCCTTGGATTTCTCCAACCTTTGGTCACTCGTGGATTGGTATTACACAATTGAATCTCATCTAGGTGGAACTTAAAAATATTTTGTTTAGTTTCTCATCAAATTTCGAAAGGATTATTTTGAAGGGTTAGTGCATTGACAACAAAAAGTTAAGAAATAATTGGTATTAGGATGTTAGGGGTTTGTAGGAAAGGCAAGAAAATGGGAAACAAGAAATAGTGAGAACCTAAAGGAAATTTTATGCGCTAGTTTTAACAAAGTTATCAATGTATGAGAGCTAGAGAAAATTACATGAAATATCAAGAATCATGAGGAGATTGTACAATGAAATATGACTTCCTTCTTCATAGTTACCTCAAAAGTGCATGAAAGTGAAAAATATACTACTTCTTAGTTAGCAATAAACATGGGGGCTCTTAGGGAAGGCAAGAGAACAAGGGGTTATTTATTGCCCAAATGAAGAAATAGAGATACATTATTCATGGGGCTTAGGGAGTGCTAGTAATAATCAAGCCAAATTTTTAGCTTTGTGGCAGGGGTTAGAATTGGCTATCTCATGGAGAATTCGACAATTAACAATGTATGGAGACTCAACAATAGTCATTCAACATGTGTGTAAGCTCAAAGAAAATTCTATTTAGACTTAATCTTCAATTCTACAAAGAATAAGCATTCCAATAGCAAAATTTGAGACTTTCAAGTTCTATCATGCTAAGAGGCATCTCAACGCAAAGGCATATGCATTAGCAAATAAGACTTAGAATAAGGGATATTGGCTCAAGATGAAAGAAGTGGTGTGTATAAACCTTTATCATGAAAATTCAAAACATAAATAAGATATTAGGTGTATTAAACGTTTTAAAAAGTAATAAGGGGGGAATAAATTGGTTGGTGGTCTAACGACCTCATGTCAGTCCACAACCATGCTTTATGAACCTTCAAATTCTCTCTCCAGTATTTTGGCAGCTTCCCTTAACCACTGGGATCTAGGTTTGTATATACACTTGGCTTGTCCATGTGATCACAAGATAGGCCAGGGATAGATGGAAGTTGTTCAAATCCTTAATAAATTTGGGAGGAATCTGAGTTGTTTTCATATTCGAGGAGAAGCAAGCATGCTTGGGGTACAGAGATTTAATGGCGAAGGGAAGGATTTGCAGTGATATTAATATAGAAGTTGAATGTTTAGTCTCAAGAATTTACATGACAACTTATTGCATTGAAGATGGCGAGTGAATTGATGGCATGGTGGGGGTAGGCATGTTTGGTTATAAGGCGTGGTTGCCCGTCACCATCTCGACTAATGTTTGAGTTTGGTTCTCTAAAGCCACTGAAGGAAAGGCTGATGGTTGCGTTAGTGTAAGCATGGAAAGGTCGTCTGGCTCATAGAAGGAAGAATTCAGTCGATATCTAGACTACCTCATGAGAACAATGAAGTATATATTATCTTTGTTAAATAGGTAGGAGGAAATGGGGGCCGTAGAGGTTAAAGCTCAATTAGCTCTCCTAAATCAGAGGATTGTCTTGCTAAAGACTAAGTTAGATAGATTGCGGATGAAAAATGATCTTTTGAACCATTGTCTTACAAGAATGGAATCCTTGAGTGGATATGGTGCAACAATAGTCGGTGTGGAAGATGGCAGGAGTGTGGCAATGGAGGCGCATTAGGTTAGGGCCCCAAAACAATTGAAGAGGGATGTTGGGGTGGTAGAAGAGATCCAAGCTCCTGCTCCATTACAGCCAAGGCAGTCTGACGAGGATACTGAAGAAGTTAACCTTAAACCAGGTTTGACTAGTGTAGGCTAGTTTTCTTCTTGTCTTAAATCATGTATTGCAAATATGTATTTGTTTTAGGACTATTTTGGAGGGTTTATAAGACAAATCAATTTAGAGTCACACTATGCATACTATGTAGTAAGAAATCATTTTACTTTTGGACACTTTTGATCTCATTTGATTAAGATCCTATTGCAAATGTAAAAGGTTCTCGCCTTGAAACCAACTTAAAATCAATAGGAAAACCTAACCATTTTGTTAAGGAAAAAACACAATCATGAGGAGTCTTGTTCAATAGAAGTGCCACATAACTATCCTTAAAGTAGAATTGAAGTAGAATTTAACTTGTTTTGAGACATGGTTTTAAACTTGATCACTCTAGGACTTCTAACAAAAGGTAGTGAGTTAATTCAACCCATGAAGAGTTTAAGGAAGAAAAATGGCTCGCTAACTTAAAAGACAAAGAAATAACAGGAGAGGCTCCAACTCATTTAGTGTAAAACTAGAGCCCATTGAATTTGGATCTAGATGTTGCAATGAATGAGGTCTTGGAGGCATTTGCAATTTTTTTTTTATTAAAAGGACAATTTGCGTGTGTGTACCAGAGCGATATGTAAAATCCTGGTAAAACCATATGTGATTTTTTGAAGTCAGAAGGCTGAGGAGATGCTGCATAAGATGCTAGTGAAGGATGAGAGACGCATTAGAAGGCTGGATCATTGAAGCATGTTATGAACGGCCTGCTACGGACTCGTCGAGGAGTGGAACCTGCACACTGTCCAGAACCTGCGTGTGAAGGGAACTGCTGCTCTGTCCAGCATGCTGCCAACTCTTGTTGCCATCTGCCTGCATGTTAAACTACTGTTGTGTGCGCCCTCTGCGTATTACCACTGGCTTGCCCAGAGGCGTGGCCCAGAGCCATCGAGCAGAACCGGTTGCGTGGAGCTCATTGCTTATCAAGCAGAACTGGAAGCCTTGCAAGCCTGCGTGTGGCTTCTCTCTGCGTGGTCGACCTGCATGCTAGTCCTGCATTGACTAGCGAGGAACCTGCTACAGCAAACCCCTTCGTCATTACTGGAAGACTCTGCGTGTGGCTTCTCTCTGTGTGGTTGAGGAACCTGCAAGCCTGCATATGAAGAGTGATGCCCCTGCGTGGCTACATGTGAAGGGAGGGACCTCCGTGTTGGCCATCTGCGTATTGAAAATGGGTATTTATTTTTTTCAGTTGAAGAGTTTTTTGATTTAATAAAAAAAGGCAATTTTTTTTTGCTGGCCATCTACGTACTAAAAATGGGTATTTTATTTATTTATTTTATTTTATTTATTTATTTATTTTCAGATGAAGAGTTTTTTGATTTTATAAAAAAAGGATTTTTTTTATTTTTTGCTTTTTATTATTTATCTATTTATTTATTTATTTTTATTTTTATTTTTATTTTTTATTTATTTATTTTATTTTTTATTTTTATTTTTTTTAATTTTTTAATTTTAATTTTTAATTATTTATTTATTTATTTTTTTTTTAATTTTTAATTTATAATTTATATTTATTTATTTATTTATTTTTTTGGAAGAGTTACAGAAAAATCTGAATAGGGAGATTTTTTGTTTTTTAAACAAAAATAGACTTTTGAAGAAGAAACCCTAAGAGGAAACTAGAAAGGAAACCAGAAATTGAAGAAATCCTAAGAGGAAACCAGAAATTGAAGAAACCCTAAACCTTTGTTTTCTTTGAGAAACCTAGTTAAAAGAAGGATTTGTAAGAAAGAAATGGCCAAGATGTCAAATGCAAAGTTCGAGGTGGAGAAATTCACCGGCAAGAGCAACTTTGCTCTTTGGAAACTGAAAGTTAGGGATTTATTGGTGCAACAAGGGTTGCACAAGGCATTGGATGGGAAAATAAGAAACCTGCAAGCATGACTGATTCAGATTGGGAGGACTTGGATGCTCGAGCTCTCAGTACCATCAGGTTATGCTTGGCAGATGAAGTTCTCTTCAACATTGTTGAAGAGAGTACAACTTCAGGTTTATGGGAAAAACTGGAAAAACTATATATGACAAAGTCGTTAACCAATAGAATTTATTTGAAAAGACAACTGTACAGTCTTCAAATGAAGGAGGGTTCAAAAGTTGCAGAACATTTGAATGTTTTTAATACACTTATATGCCAATTAGCAGATATGGAAGTTAAAATTCAAGAAGAAGACAAAGCTATAACCTTGTTGTGTTCTCTGCCCGAATCATGGGATCACTTCGTAACTTCAATCAGTTTGAGCACCGCTGATTCTTTGAAATTTGAATCAGTTGTGGGAGCTCTCTTGTCTGAAGAAGTACGAAGGAAATCCAGTATTGAAATCTGTGCATAAGAAGCCATGATAGCTAGAGGACGGTCAAAGGAAAGAGGAGAAAAAAACAAGGGGGCCTTCCAGATCTAAATCAAAGGGAAAGAAGTGTAAGGCAAAATTTTGGAACCGCAATAAAATTGGACACCTGAAGAAAGACTGTTGGAAACGACAAGAATCTAATAACCCAAAGAAGGAAGAAAGTCTGGTTGATTCAGGCATGATAGACGAAGTTTTATTTGCTGAAGAATTATGTATGATAGATGAAACTTCACCTATATGTAATGTCTCTCAGGGTTTAGAAAGCTGGTTGTTAGACTCTGTTGCTTCTCATCACATGTGTCCACATAGAAATTGGTTTACTTCATATGAAGATGTAAATGGTAGTTCTGTGTTTATATGTAATAATGTATCATGTCAGACTATTGGGATGGGAAATATCAGGATTAGAATGCATGATAACACAGTTAGAACATTAACTAGTGTTAGACATGTACCTAAATTGAAGAAAAATTTGATTTCTTTGGGAGTGTTGGATTTAGATGGTTATAAGTTTACAGGTCAGAATGGAGTGCTGAAAGTCTCTAAAGGTGCCCCAGTTGTTATCAAAGCAAAAAAGGTCGGAAATCTTTACAGACTCAAAGGAAGTACTCAAGTCAGTGAAGCAGCGATTGTATCAGAAAAAAAAGAAGAAGGTACTCGCCTATGGCATCAGCGATTGGATCACATGAGCGAGAAAGGTCTTCAGATACTGATGAAACGTAAATCTCTTCTTGATCTGAAATCTTTGAAGTTGGATTTTTGTAAACATTGTGTGTATGGAAAACAATGTAAACAGAGATTTAAAACTGGAAATCATAATAGTAAAGATATTTTAGACTATATTCATTCTGATCTGTGGGGACCATCTCCTGTTGTATCATATGGAGGTGCTCTATATTTTTTAACGTTTATTGATGATTTCTCCCATAAAGTTTGGGTCTTTACGCTAAAAAAGAAAGCTAATGTATTCAATCTCTTTAAACAATTCAAATCAATGGTAGAGAAAAGAACAGGAAAATCAATTAAATGTTTAAGAACTGATAATAGTGGTGAATTCACTTCAATAGAATTTGAACAATACTGTAAGGATGAAGGAATTGTTAGACACAAAACTGCTGTTTATACTCCTTAGCAAAATGGTGTTGCTGAATGTATGAATCAGACTCTTATGGAAAGAGCCAGAAGCATGACCAGTAATGCTAACTTGCAAAAGGAGTTGTGGGCAGAAGCAATATCCACTGCTTGTTATTTAGTTAACAGATCACCTTCAGTAGCAATTAATTGTAAAATTCCCAAAGACATTTGGTCAGGTCAATCTTGTGATTATTCACATTTAAGGATATTTGGTTGTGATGCTTATTCTCTTATTCCTAAAAATCAGCGTTCAAAATTAGATTCAAAATCGAAATGTTACGTCTTTGTTGGGTATGACTATGTAGTGAAAGGATATAGATTGTGGGATCCTACATCACAGAAGATAGCCATTAGTAGAGATGTAACATTTGATGAATCTTCTTTTTTAAAATCAAATGTTGAAAGAATTGAACAGGAACAGGTATCACCAAATCAACAAATTCAGTTAGAGGCTAGACCTTTCGATGACAATAAAAAGGAAGAAGAGACTTCTAGAGAAAAAGTTGTTAAAGATATAAAGGAAGCTGTTGAAGTTTCTGAACCAGTTCAGCAACTAGTCACTCTAAGAAGGCCTACAAGGGAAAGGAAAAATCCCAAAAGGTATGAAGATTCTGCTTCATCTTTTGCTTTGATTACTGAAGATGGGGAACCTTCTTGTTATCAGGAAGTAGTAGATGATACAGATAGCAAAAAGTGGAAAACGACTATGGAAGAAGAAATGGATTCCTTAGCCAAGAACAATACTTGGGATCTTGTAGAACTTCCTAAAGGGAGAAGTGTTGTTGGGTCCAAATGGGTCTTCAAACTGAAACAAAAAGTTGATGGAAGTATCAGAAGGTATAAGGTGAGACTAGTAGCAAAAGGGTATTCTCAGGTTGAAGGTATCGAATTTCATGAGATTTTTTCACCAGTTGTAAAACTTGTTTCTATTCGTACTGTGTTGGTACTAACTGCATTACTTAACCTTGAGTTAGAACAGTTAGATGTTAAAACAACTTTTCTACATGGTGATTTGAATGAAGAGTTATATATGGAACAACCAGAAGGTTTTTTACAAGGTCGCAGCAGAAGATTAGTTTGCAAGCTCAGGAAATCATTGTATGGTCTGAGGCAGTCTCCCAGACAATGGTACAAGAAGTTTGATTCCTTCATGGTGAGCCAGAACTTTATTAGAAGTGAGTATGATCATTGTGTATACTTCAAAAGTTTCAATGGCATATTCATTATCTTAGCTTTGTATGTTGACGATATGCTTATTGCAAGCAAAAGCATGGAAGAGATCAACAGGTTAAAAGCTCAGCTCTCTAGGACATTTGATATGAAGGATCTTGGAGTAGCAAAACATATCTTGGGCATGGAGATACATAGAGACAGGAAAAATGGTAAGCTTTGGTTATCACAGCAGAAGTATGTGGAGAAAGTACTTGAAAAGTTCTGTATGAACAATGTGAAACTTGTTAATGTTCCATTAGCTTCCCATTTTAAGCTTTCTTCGGTTTTGAGTCCTAGAAATGATGAAGAAAAGCAATATATGTCTCATGTACCATATGCAAATGTTGTAGGCAACTTAATGTATGCGATGGTATCTACAAGACCTGACATTTCACTTGCAGTTGGAGTTGTCAACATGTTCATGGCAAATCCAGGTGAAGAACATTGGCGAGCAATGAAATGGATGCTTCGATATCTAAGAGGCACAGGTGACTATTGCATCATATTTAATGGTAGTGAAGGATCAGTCTGCGGATATGTAGATGCTGCTTATGCAGGCGATTTGGACAAAATAATATCTACTATAGGTTATGTCTTTACTCTTGTAGGTGGAGCAACTAGTTGGATGTTAAAGCTTCAAGAAACAATTGCATTGTCCACTACCGAAACAGAATATATAGCTGCTTCAGATGCCAGTAAAGAAGCAATCTGGTTAAAGGGTCTACTTGATGAGATTGGAAGGACGTAGGAGAAAGTGAATGTACTTTGTGATAGTCAAAGTGCTATTCACTTGGCTACAAATCCTATTTATCATAGCAGAACCAAGCACATTGATGTAAGGTATCATTTTCTGAGATATGTGATCGATGGCGTAAAAGTAGCTCTTAAAAAGGTCCATACACAAGAGAAATGTGCAGACATATTCACAAAGCCAGTTTCAGTAGAGAAGCTGCGATGGTGTTTAGCTTCTATTGGCTTGCAGAAAAGATGATGAATGGGCATGGGCAAGGGATTAAGAAAATTGTTGTCAAGGCGGAGTTTGTTGGAAATTGACAACTAATTATGTAAATTTGGGTAAAATGTATTAGTTATTAACAAGTTAGTTTTATATCGAAACATTGGTGTTGTAACTGAGGAGGCTCATATAAATCTGATGAATTCCTGAACTATTGTAAGGAGAATCATTTATTGATTGAATAGAGATTCCAATCCCTTGCCCCACGGATGTTTCCTTGACACTCTCTCAGGGTTTTACCATGTAAATTATGAGTTATTACTTGTGTGGTTATGTTCAGTTTCTTGTCGGCTTCATTTCTTTCTTGTCTTGTAACCTCCATTAACTACACATCTCTCCCTTGTCACTCTCTCTCTCTCCACTTATCACTCTCTATGTATTTCTTCTTCGCTCCCTCTATCCTCCTCTCTCTCAAGTGCGCTCTCGTACTTCCTCTCTCCTCCCTCCCTCTCTCTTCCCCCATCAATCTTCTCCTCTCTCTCAAGTATTGTCTCTTATTCTCTCTCTCTCTCTATCTCTTCTCCCATCACTTGCTCTCTCTCTCTATCCAAATATGTTACTATATCCCTCCTTGTCTCCTTCTCTCCCCCCCTTTATCTCTATCTCTCTTTCTTTATCTCTTTATCTCACCCCTAAACATACTCTTTCTCTCTCCATCTCTCCCTTGTCACTCCCTCTCTCTCCACTTGTAACTCCCTATGTCTTTCTTCTTCCTTCCCTCTCCTCTCCTCTCTTTCAATTCCTCTCTCTCCCTTTCTCTCATACCTTCCTCTCTCTTCCCCCATCTCTCTCTCTCTCTTCGCCCTCCAATCCTATCAGTGTCTCCCTCCCTCTCTCCTTCTCTCTCTCCCTCCATCTTTGTGTCTCCCTCTCCCTCTCTTACCCTTCTCTACATCTCTCACTCATTTCCCTCTCTCTCTCTCTTCATTCCTCCTCTCCCCTATCCTTAAGTTTAGGTCCATTTCCCCCTTGTGACTCCCGCTATCTCTCCACCTCTATCACTCTATGTCTTTGTTCTTCCCTCCCATATATATCTAGAGTTAACATATATCATGAT
The DNA here is from genome assembly GCA_031772625.1 of Pinus tabuliformis. Lineage (NCBI taxonomy): Eukaryota > Viridiplantae > Streptophyta > Pinopsida > Pinales > Pinaceae > Pinus > Pinus tabuliformis. The sequence goes on from CM062816.1 coordinate 1,525,081,783, forward strand.
ATATTAATATATATTAAAATATAACAAATTTAATATTGTATTAATCCAAAGTTATTAAATTTAATAATATTAATATTATAATATATTAATATGAATATTAGATTTAATAATAATAATAATATTAATCTTTTAATATTTTAATATTAATATTACCGTTAATAATGTTTTTTTAAAGTATTAATAATAATTTGGCCCATGGTATTTGGCCCATATGAGGCACCAAAATAAAACCTATAAAAATGTTTATGGAGTAAATATAAAAAGAGATTTTATTTATTTACCATACCTCTTTTATAAATATGATATTTGGTCGATGGTAATAATAATTATTTGTCCCATGGTATTTGGCCCATAGGCTTCACCTAAATAAAACATATTTTTTGAATTTTCATAAATATAAAGAGATTTATGGAATAAATATAAAAGAAGATTTATTTATTTACCATACCTCTAATTTATTTATATTTTTATTTATTTACCGTTTTTAGCCTTCCTAAACTTTTTTTAATTGATTAAATACCATTGACATTTAAAAATATTAAATATTACATGTACATTTACATATAAGTTTATGTGAGATTCACTATCACACTGACTTGTAAAGCGCCTCTTCATCCAATATTTTTTTAAAAATCTTAAAATTAAAAAAAATTAAATAATTATACCAAACATTTAAATAATATAAACCTAAAACAATGTGCTAATGTTAAATACTAGTATTTAAGATGGATGTATATAGGGGTATGGCCTAATTCAAGTATTGACAACAAACCGCTTGTGATGTCTGTCCTGGGTGAATTTTTAGGCACAAGCCTGTAGATTTTCGTAGCACCTTCCATCATACGCGTTGCAGGCTGGGTTTCAATAAAAATGCCTATATCTCCTCGGCTCTCAGTAGTTGATCTGCTACATATTCTGAGATCAGAGGTTCAAGCCATGGCTACTGCTGCCCGCCCCGTCACTGCATATGTTTCTTCTCGTCCGTATGCCTTTCTCCTGTTAGTTGTAGTCGCCATGATCCTTGCGGTGCTGCCATGTTTTCTTCCAGAACAGAGCAGTCCCTTGGAAATGGCGAATGACATAAATCCCGTGATGATCACGGCGGCACCGTTGGTGTTGATCTTCATTATAAGGTGCCTCTCCTTCTCCGACAATAACAACGACGATCAAGTCTCTGAGGGTCGGGATCCGTCCCCCGTCAAACGGCCAGGGGGATCTCCTGTTGGTGTGGCCATCGTGCTTCTCATTGTTCTACTCATGATCTGGTGTCAGTCCTCGGGATTCGATGGCGAACCTCAGGAATAAATCCTGAGCTTTATATATAGATGATCGCTGGATGACCCTGTGTATTCTTCACTTACCTTTATTATTTTTATTCTTTTGTATATTTCTTTAAGATATGTTGCAGGGACAAAGATGTAATTATTATTAAAAATTTCGGTAATGAATTATGTAATACTTTTAATCCATTCAACATTTTGGATAGTTAGTCCATCATCCATCGGTCCCTATACGAAATGAGATTGAGGTTCACTGGTTCAATTGAAATGAGAAGGATGATGTGTTGGGGTATCCAAGCAATTAATTTTCTGAATATGAATTATATGCCTCTCCTCTATACATTGGGTTTTTGATTCGTTCGATTTGGTTCATAAAACTGTATTGCGAAACAACTAACTAATATGGTTATAATAAAAAAATTTAAAAAATAAATATTTAGATCGTGACTTTAAAATTAGATAATAATAATACTAATAGTTTGATTTGTGTAATATGATTTTCTTTTGTGCTAAAAGACTTTTATACTTTATCATGTTTATTAAAATAATTTTGAAGTAAAATAGTTAATTTAATGTTGGTGGACTCTAGATGTTTAAAACTTATACTATTCAAAAATATTTTAACAAGAGATTTAAATAAACTATTTGAATATCTATGTTAACTAATTTATGTGGATATCAACTTCATATTGGTTAAAATAAATTATTTTAATTTTTTATATATAAAAAAAATTGTCTTTAGTGAAACTTTTTGGACTTTTCGGGGTTGGAATAGACACAGAAATTTGAGGTGAAATATTGATTTGTGTTATTTAAAGTGGTTTTTTGACAGTATATATGGATTCAGTACCATGAAAAACCCTTAGGGCACTTCCATTATGGTGCGTTACCCATCAAACTTGTGATTTCAATAAATTCTTGCCGGAAAAGTTTCCAAAAAGTCCCACTAAAGACGTCTCGTAAAAAAAATATTCAATGTGGGTTATCAATAAAATATTTTAATATGAATTAACACTGACATATAATTAAAAATATATTAATAATAAAAAACCATTTTAATTTGGGTGAAAAAATGCTTTGGTATGTAAAATATTTTAATGTGAATTAAAAATATTCAATGTGGGTTATCAATAAAATATTTTATTATGAATTAATATTGACATATAAAAATATATCAATAATAAAAACACCATTTTAATTTGGGTGAAAAAATGTTTTGATATGTAAAATATTTTAATGTCAATTATATTATATATGGTTTTGAAAAAATTATGTATATATCATGAGAAAATTTTTTAGGCTTCAAAGATTTATTTGGTCCTATATATATACACTCTATTTAGCACTCAAAAATACAATTTAAATAATGAAAAATGACACACTATATTGCACTCTAAAGAAGTTTGCACTTGAAGAAATTTGATCCTTCCGGGCTCATGTTAGATTTGTATGGATCTATGTTGGTTATACAGGCAAGTGTGAAGGCCATGTGTAAGTATATCCGTCCCTCTTAAACTGAAAGTAAAATATTTTCTAAAGAAACCAGGATGAATCCATCTTAACTCTCGAAATAAAAGTAGAATATTCTCTAACTAGACCAGCCTAGATTCATTTTAACTCTAGATCTATCAGGGGACAACCATCTTAACTCTGGATCTATCAAGCCCCGAGAGGGATCAAGTGTCTCGTGGAGTTAAGATGGATCTAGGTGGTGTGCCACCAAAGAAAATCTAACGAACATATATTGATTTTATCAATAATATGTAAAATCATCTAATATTCTCTAAATAGATCAGCCTAGATCCATCTTAACTCCATATCTATCAGACTCCATCCATTTAACTATGGATCTATCAAGCGGTGAGAGGGATCAAATATCTCAAGGAAAATTTGAGAAAAGGTTTACACCTCAAGATATTTGATCCCTATGGATCTATCAAGCGGTGAGAGGGATCAAATATCTCAAGGAAAATTTGAGGAAAGGTTTACACCTCAAGATATTTGATCCCTATCGGTGCTTGATAGATCCAAGTTAAGATGGATCTAGGTGGTGTGTGACCAAAGAAAATATCAATAATATGTAAAGTCATCTAATATTAATATAATAATTTTAAATATGCTAAATATGTCTCAGATTAATCTGCTCATTTTAATTTTAAATTTTCTTAGTTTAACTTAGTTTGTTGAGATGATAAATATTGTGAATAACTTTAATGATAAAAAATGATGAAATAATTTTTTTAATGTAAAATTACAATGTAATAGTGTTGAATCTTCTCTCTCTTCACCCTCAACTCTGTTACTGTATCCTTCCCTCTCTCCTCTCTCTGTCTGTCCCCCATTCTCTCCATCTTTCCTTCTTTTTCTCTTTATATCACCCCAAACATACACAATCTCTCTCCATCTCTCCCTTGTCACTCTCTCTCTCTCTCTTCACTTCTCACTCTCTATGTATTTCTTCTTCCCTCCCTCTCTCTTCCTCTCTCTCAAGTGCACTCTGTCGTACTTCCTCTCTCTCTTACCTCCCTCTCTCTTCCCCCATCATACTTCTCCTATCTCAAATATTGTTTCTGGTTCTTCCTCTCTCTCCCTCTCTCTCTCTCTCTTCCCTCCAATCCTCTCTCTCCCCCCATCACTAGCTCTCTCTCTCTCTCTCTCTTCCCCCATCTTTGTGTCTTGCTCTCCCTCTCTTACCCTTCTCTACATCTCTCACTCATCTCCCTCTCTCTCTCTCTCCATTCCTCCTCTCCCCTATCCTTAAATTTATCTCCATCTCTCCCTTGTCACTCCGGATATCTCTCCACCTCTATCACTCTATGTCTTTGTTCTTCCCTCCCATATATATCATGATATATTAAAATATAACAAACTTAATATTGTATTAATCCAAAGTTATTAAATTGAATAATATTAGAATTATAATATATTAATATGAATATTAGATTTAACAACAATAATAATAATAATAATCTTTTAATATTAATATTAGGGTTAATAATGTTTTTTTATGGTATTAATAATAATTTGGCCCATGGTATTTCGCTATGGGTCACCAAAATAAAACCTATAAAGAGGTTAATGGAGTAAATATAAAAAGAGGTTTTATTTATTTACCATACCCTTAGTTTATTTATATTTTTATTTATTTAAAATATCTCTTTTATTTACCATGGTATTTGGCTCATAGGCTTGGTATATAATTAGATGTTGATTTTTAATCTCATTTGATATATTTTTATTTATTTATCATACGTCTTTCTACCTCTTTTGTATTTATTTATTTACCATACCTCTTTTATAAATATGATATTTGGCCCATGGTATCAATAATTATTTTGTTCCATCGTATTTGGCCCATAGGCTTCACCTAAATAAAAAAATATTTTTTGAATTTTCATAAATATAAAGAGGTTTATGGAATAAATATAAAAGGAAGTTTTATTTATTTCTCCTACCTCTAGTTTATTTATATTTATATTTATTTACCATAAATCTTTTTTGAGTGTTTGCAAACCTCTTTATATTTTAAATTTATATTGTGTTTATACATACTAATAATGAGATTGATTGTTAAATAGGATTGACATTAGATTAAAAATGTTAAATGTTAAACATTACATTTACATTTACATTTACGTTTTTATGTGAGATCTATCCCCATACTGGGTTGTAGAGCGCCGAAAAATGTTAAATGTTAAAAATTACGTTTACATTTACATTTAATTTACTTTACGCTTACGTTTTTATGTGAGATCTATCCCCATACTGGGTTGTAGAGCGCCTCTCAATGCAAAAAGCAATGTGGGCTATAAAAATATTCTCTAAATAGAAAAGCAATGTGGACTATAAAAAAAGGTTATGCATATTTAATTAATTTTCCATGGGCTATAAAAATATTCTTTAAATAGAAAAGCAATGTGGGCTATAAAAAAAATGTTATGCATATTTAATTAATTTTCCATATAATTTCATCTAAAGTAGTTAGAAGTAAAATAAATTATGTGAGTAAGATGTTTAAACCTTATTGAAAATATTTTAACCGGTGATATCAATTTCATATATATATCTATATATATAAAATTGTTAAAAGAAAATTTTTTAATGCTATATAGCATAAAATATCGAATGTAAATTATGAGTAAAATATTTTAATATGAATTAATATTCACATATATTTAAAAATATATTAATAATAAAAAGGCCAATTTAATGGGCTGTCTCTATAACATTCAAAAATTTCACCTAAAGAAATTTGATCCCTCTTAGCTCAGGTTAGATTTGTGCTTAAGATGGATCTATGTTGGTTAATGATTAAACCATGTAGATCTATCTTAACTCACGTTTCTTGAAATGAAAACCTCTTTTAAATAAAAAGAGATTTGATATCTCAGAGCTTAGATCTGTGCTTAAGATGGATCTATGCTGGTTAATAATTAAACCATGTAGATCTATCTTAACTCACATTTCTTGAAATGCAAACCTCTTTTAAATAAAAAGAGATTTGATATCTCGGAGCTTAGTAGATCTCCAGTTAAGATGGATCTAGGTTGGTTAAACAAATAAATTCAACACTTGAAAAAATAGTAGAATATTTATATTTTAAGTCTATATAATTTTAATAAAATTTTACCCAATTTTAAACAATATATATATATATATATATATATATATATATATATATAAAGTTAGAAAGTTACAAACTTATAATTCATATATATATATTTTTTGAAGTAAGTATTATTATTTGTCCATCAGAGGTCAAATATGTTTTAATGAGATCAATTATTATAATATATTAAATAAATAGTGCTACAAAAGTATAATTAATAAATATTTGAATGAAATTTTATAGGTAATTAATTAGCCATTGTTGTTATTTTTTGTTATTATATTAAAAAATATATTTACATTTTCATATGAGAAAGATGTGCAATATTTTTATATTTAATATGGAGTTGAAACTTGAGATTTAAAAAACAAAAGTGATGGTTGTATAGCATCATAGTTTTTGTCTTTTTTTATAGTTAGTGAAGTGTAGAGTTAGTGTTTTGTCATTATTCAAGAAGGGTCTATTTCCACAATCTGCTATTCGTCCCACCTTCCCACACTTCTTCCATACATCTCAACCTTGAAAATGAATTCTTCTACACATGCACTACTCTTCAAAAAAAATTCCCTTGTTTGTTCTTTCTCACACACTTTTCTACTCTATGTTATTAACTATTTCTAAGCCACCTGTTGTCATTACAAATATTTTGTGGTGATTATTGGATCAAATGTTCATGTCAATGTACAATTACCATATGACCTAGTCCATTTGTTATACAAGCAAACCAAACTTTTCATGCCTAAGAAGTGTTGTGTGGGCTAGTGGTGTGTGCAAAAAGGGTGAAGAGTGGGGAATGTGTGTGGAGGTGCTGAAGTGGGGATGTGTGCAGAAGGAGGAAGAATGCAGAAGAGACATCCACTCTTTTACATCTTCTGCATGTCCTACCCAACATAATCAAATAACTGATAACACCACAACATATTCTTATAAAAATGAAACAAACAAATCTTAAATTGGTTCTACTACACATAGATGGTATCTTGGCCATAAATTCAACCCTTTGAGACTAAAATTGACAATTTTTCCTCAAATTTACCCTACTATTGCACTAATTTGATCTTATCTAGTGAGAAGTGCCATATCGTACATTAGATATTCAAAATAATTGTTAGATCATTCATATGAATTTTGTGCAATATCCAACACTATAATACAAGGCTTGTGAAAAGGTGAAAATAAATATACTAGCAATTGCATCGAAAGGTGCAAAGGAACGTTGATAGGAGTAGTGGGGAGTGGGAATGCGGAAGGAAAGAATTGTAGTAGGGAAGGTGGAAGATAATAGATCAATACATTATTTTATGTAATATTTCAGGGTTGTATTAAGCTCTACATGTTGAATGATCACAATTAGTTCATCATAGGAGGTTGTCTTAATATTTAGCTGAAGCGAAGGGAGGAAAATATTTTGTAGATAAGAATCAGAAAACGTTATCTCATGGTCCTTGTCATTGAAATTATGGCCGATAAATTTTAGTAGTGAGTGATACATATCATTGAATCTCATCTAGTTTAATAAGCATTTAACATAACCTCTGTAAAGTGATATTTAAAGGCGATACATTGTTCGATTAAGATTGTACAAGAAAAATGTTATTTTGTTTAGTTATTGTTATTTTGCTTGCTTTTGTCTATTGGTATTTTCTTTCCATTTTGTTGAATCTTTCCTTTCTCTGATTCACTATTCATCAAGCTCAGAGATTCTAATTGTCTAAAAAAATAAATGAAATCTAAAACATGAAGAATGTTGAAATAACTACAATTTTTTTTTTTCCAAACACCTGTTTGAGTTGAATCAGGAAAAGGAAGTGGATGAACATGCTTCCCACTGCCACCACCAGTGGGTGGAGCAACAACCTTATGATACTATGGGGATATTGTTGGCAACTCACCAAAAATTTGTCCAAATGTGAAATAAATTAACTGTTGTCTAAAGAGATGGCAACACTATTGAAAACTACTAGACTTATATGTATGAAACTCCAGAAAATTGAGTGTCCTTTTGGCTATCCATTGATAATAAGGGGAACTTGAAGCTGAGGAATCTCCTGAATTTCTAAGCATGATGGACCAACATCCTCCCTTCGTCCATAGGTAATTTTTTCATCTTTCAATTGCACATGGCCTCTCCAATTTGTTGTTCTTCATTTGTGTTACCCTGAGTGCAGTTGAAATCTTGATCTCAATCATTTGCACATTCTTCTTCCTTGTTGCAATATTCTTGAGGGCTACTTGTACCACAATACATAAACAAGAGACTAATGTCAGCTTCGTATTGAAAGAGTAGAAGCATACATGTAAATGATCCTATTTGGCCAATATTTACTAAGATTGGATGCCTAAAAGACATTCGACACCAGATTGATAAATGTTAGAAAATCAGAAAGGCAGAAATATTTTCTTATACTTGATAATTACTTGTGATGTTATTTACTTCTTATTAAGTTTTCTTTATATCTCCTTTCTTTAGTTCATCAAGCAATTACCAAACCGAAAGTGCATAAAACAATGGACACCAGATATATGCACTATGCCAGGGAAAACCCCCCTCGAGGGGAAAGCCCAGTCAAAATTCTCTTCCTTTAAATATTATTCTTTGAGACTCTTCACCCTATACAAAGACCAAACCTTCCCTCCACACCAAGTCAGCCTCCTAGATCTTCGACCTCTTTTCCAGCAACTTTGACTATGTAGCAACTTTTGACATGAGGTAGCTTACAACATCAATGAAACTTGGAAGACTTCGAGCTCCCAAAGTAGGGCATGAAACAGAGAGAGAGAGGCACCCAGATTTCATTTTTCTTCTTCTCCTTAGACTCCACCCAACTCGCACTTCCTTTGGATTCCTTAGACCTACTTCACACTTCTCCGACTTCCCTAGAGATATCAAACTATCTTGAGATGAGATCCTTTAAATGAATTAGACTTGCTTCTATTTATAGGCTTCAAGGGAGTTCGAATTGATTTCCTTAGGCTGACTTGATCTCTTCTAGGCCAAATTGGTGTGGAGGATACATAAATTAAATTTGACTCAATACTAAACATTTTTACATGATTCAAAAGTTCAATAAGGGTCTCTTTAAAAGTACAATGACTCTGTTGACTCACAATAAATTCTAGAAGTCCTCAATGGAGACTTTGACCTAAAACATGATGACCCAAGCATGAAACCCATGCTTTAATAAGTCATAATAATAATAATAATAATTTTATTTATTCTTTTGACAAGTACATTACAAGATGACTCAAATACATTAATGAAGGCCAAACCTTGTTACATTTTTCAACACTCCCTCTTAACTAGGGAGGTATTCATCATATAAAAGTACAAGGAAGATCTCAACTATATGAACCACAAAGAGCTCTAGGCACCGCAATGCCATGGACTAGATTCATGACCAGGGCAATCTATCCATTAGTTTCTCAATAGTTTAGGCACCACAATTCCATAGACTAGATTCCTGACCAGGGCAATCTATCTATTGGTCTCTCAACAATTTAGGCACCACAATGCCACCGACTAGATTCCTATCGAGGGTAATCTATCCAGGTGGGAATAATATGGACTCAATATTTCAGAATCTTTAGGTACCATCAAGCTTACTTGCTAACCATCAACCTAGAAATCTGGGTGCGTGTTAAAGCTCAATGATCAACGACACCTTCCCAACTTCAGGACCTAGACATCAACACAAAGTACTGGCCAAATATTCTCCTAGGCAATGACTCACTCGAAAAGCCTCAACACCCCTTGATCCAATAGATCAAGGACCACAAATTTCTCCCGATCAAACTGATTGGTAACCAACATGTTATAAAAAAACTTCTAGAGATTTACTTGTACAAACACAACCCCAATCAATTATATACTTTCACATGTACATAATCAAATACAGACCTTCAGGGTCTTTGAGACAACGAATGTTACTTCTCAACACAATAGGACTATCAACTGAATATTTGACAGAATATTCCATAATCATACACTTTCCTTTCCTACTTCACATGCAGCAACATATCCTTCATTCTCCAATCAAAAGTATGATATGCCCTCCCTCTCAACTAGGGAGCTTTCCTTTATCGAGGCTCCCTATTAATCTAGGGAGGTCAACTTCTTTACTAAGACATGAAGAACCTTTTGTGGATTCCAACCATTTCGTTAGAGTTGTCATCATCCACATCATGCTTATCAAAGAACATCTTCACCATATTGAAGATTGTGTACCTGCATAACTTAGATAAAAAGTACAACCAAATCTATAGAAGCATGAAGTTAGCCATATTAGAAATACGAAAGCATTTAAACCATATCTATCAGATACTGAAAAAAAACAAGAGACACATACTCTTTCAATATCTTACTAGGGACTTAGTCATAAACCCTAGACTTCTTCATAACAACTTTCATTACATCTAGGGTTTCAATGTTTATCCAAAGGTATGACATACCTTTCCTCATAGTAAACCCTAGAAACAATTCAAACAAATATATTTCAACAAAGCATCTAAAAACTTTCAGAATTCATATGTTAGACTTCCCACTAGGGTTTCATACAAATCGTAGATTTCATACAGGGGAATTAACCAATCAAAACAATTCACAACTTAGTCATCAACATGACCAATTTCCACTAGGATTAGTTGCAAACCCTAGATTTTTCAATTAGACATTAATCACAACTAAAACTCAGATTTCAGCTATCTTACACAAATCTCAAATTATCACATTTTCATCAAAGAATTTTACTTCTTCTAAGGTTTAACTCCAAAACCCTAGAATTTCACAAATACTATAATCCTAGAGAAACAAACATTGACTAGGGCTTAGTTCCAAACCCTAGGATTCATGATCATTGATAAACAAGTCAAACTTATACATCTAGGACTTCATCATCATGCATAGGTATTTCATATCATGTGTTAGCCAAACCCAACTTCACAAATATCAAAAAGAGTTAGACATACAACACACCTGTTTAGACTAGGGTTTGATCAGATAAACACACATTCCAAGGAAACCTTTTCTAAGACATTATAAGGGTCTCACTTACACATTCCACCAAAACATAATGAGTTAGGGTTTCAATATAAGAACTTAGAAAACAAAAAATTACCAAAATTTCAAGGGTTTTGAATTTTAGACTTTTTCATTCAATGCTAACAAGTTAGGTTTTCCTGATCATACCAAAAATACCGAACATGACATCATCAATTAAAAAATTCAAATAACATTTCTCAATAACCCTAAGCAGTTTAGGGTTTCATACATTCACATTAGAATACCCTTAGGTTAGGTTTTTCTAGAGAACCTGTCTAGGGTTCTATAAAATCAATTAAGAATATGAGTAGGATAGATTTATCAATTGATGAATCACCCAAAACAAGAATCATTATGATTCAATATAGCTAGACATAACAATGTTAGTAATAGATTGTCAAATGAATAAACATTTAATATAAAGAAATAAATGTTTTGTAGTTTGAGACATACCTTTGTTTCTTGAAAAACCTTATCTTGGGTGGCTCTCTTCAAACTCTTTGAGGATATAGAATATGTTTTCCTAATCAAGACAATAGAGGGAGAATGGTGATTAGTCTTAATATAATCAAAACATAAACAAGTACATGAAACAAAAAACTAAAAGGAAATGGGAACTTATCTTTGGGAGATGTTGGGGGCTCCCTCTAAAGCTTGAGGGATACCTATAAACTTATCAAAACAAATTAAAATGTATTTTCTAAAAATCATGTTAAAACCTATAAATTCTAAAACACAAAATAAGACTTCTAAGACTAAAAGCAAAGGACTTATTAGTGTAAGTTCCTTATGTTAGATTCTTCGGGTTTGGCTTTATTTGGATCTTTATTTGGATGTTCCTTATGCATGATCTCTTTCTCTCTTCTTATTTCTTGGATTGTCAGGATAGTCACTCTTGTAGTGACCCTTCTCATCCCATTGATAGAACTCTACCTTGGACATGACAACCTTATTTCTTGGTCCTTTCGATTTATTTCCTTTATGTTGAGAATTGTAGGCATTTGAAACATCTTCTGAATTGGCAACTAATGAGATCCTCAATTCTTCCTAAATGTAGGCAGTCCATAGTTCTTCAAAAGTGGGAGCTTCCTCCCAACTGCTAAGTCCTACAGCAAATGCACTCCAAGAAAGTGGTAGACCTAATAGAGCAGTGATCACGAGTTATTTGTCTGGAATAATTTCATAAATGGAAAAAATATCATCCCTAATTCTTGTTATCTTCACAAAGAAGGAGGCCACTATGTCTTCTTTAGTCATCTTTGTGGTTGTTAGCTCATTCTTCAAACTTGCTACTTCGCCAATGTTCTTAATAGTGAATAACTTTGACAAGGCTTCACACATTTCCCGAGCATGATTGTTGTTGGCTATGAATGGGACAAGGTTTTCCTTTATTCCTTCTACCATTAGAGTCATGGGTGCCAATTCTAGTTCCCTAAACTTTACCTTGTCAGCATCATTGGAGTCTTCTATAGGCTTCTTTACTTTTCCTTTGACCAAGTCTAGAGCCTTGTTCTTTTCAAGGACGAGGTCAATCCTCTTTTTCTAAGACCTGTAGTTAGAGGCTCCTTTAATTTTTCTCTCTCCCTTTATTGTGTTAGAAATTGTCTTTGAAGATGGTGGACTTATTCCCTTGAATAACCCTTTTTAGTGATTCCTTGATCAAGTGCTTGAGACTTCCTTTCTCTTCTTTCTTCACCAAAGCTCTGATACCATGTTAGAAAATTAGAGAGAAAGATTTTCTTATACTTGATAATTACTTGTGATGTTATTGACTTCTTATTAATTTTTCTTTATATCTTCTTTCTTTAGTTCATCAAGCAATTACCAAAGAGAAAGCACATAAAAAAATGGACACCAGATATAGGCACTATGCCAGGGAAAACCCCCCCTCGAGGGGAAAACCCAGTCAAAATTCTCTTCCTTTAATACTATTTTTTGAGACTCTTCACCCTAGACAAAGACCAAACCTTCCCTCCACACCAAGTTAGGCTTCTAGATCTTCAACCTATTTTCCAACAACATCGACTATGTAGCATCTTTCGACATCAGGGAGATTTCAGCGTTAGGAAACTTTTGGCATCAGGGAGCTTTCGACATCAGGCAGCTTTCGACATTAGGTGGCTTTTGGCGTGAACAAAACTTGGAAGAATTTGATCACCCAAAATAAGGCATGAAACAGAGAGAGAGGCACCAACTTTCGTTTTTTCTTCTTCTCCTTAGACTCCACTCAACTCGCATTTCCTTTGGCTTCCTTAGATCCACTTCACACTTCTACGACTTCCTTAGAGATATCGAACTATCTTGAGATGAGATCCTTCAAATGAATTCGACTTGCTTCTATTTATAGGCTTCAAGGGATGTCAAATTGATATCCTTAGGCCCACTTGATCTCTTCTAGGTCAACTTGGTGTGGAGGATACATAAATCACGTTTGACTCAATACTAAACCTTTTTACATGATTCAAAATCCCAAGAAGGGTGCCTTTAAAAGTACAATGACCCTATTGACTCAGAATAAATCCTAGAAGTCCTCAATGGCGACTCTTACCTAAAACATGATGACCCAAGCATGAAACCCATGCTTTAATAAGTCATAATAATATTTTTTAATTTTTTTTTGAAATGTACATTACAAGATGACTCAAATACATTAATGAAGACCGAACCTAGTTACATTTTTCAACAATAAAGGAAAACTGTAAAAGGAAATCTATCTCTTCATCAAGTTAACAAGTGTTCTTCACCAAATTAACAAGTAAAAAATTCTACCAACCTTTATGCCACTTCTATCTATTTTTTCTTTTTAAAGAAGAGACTAATGTCAGATTCATATTGAAAGCGGAGCAAAAGCAGACATGTAAGTGTTCCTATTTGGCCAATGATTATTGAGATTGGATTCCTAGAAGACATTTGACATCATCATTGATAAAGGAAAATTGAAAAAGGAAATCTAGGTCTTCCTCAAATTAATAAGTGAAAACTTGTACCAACTTTTACACCACTCATATGTAGTCTTGCATTGTGAAGAATATTGATTTCCATATTTCCACTCATATTTATAGCAAGGGCTTTATGCCACTTGTATCTATTCTTGCATTGTGAACAAGATTGATTTCCACTTTCCAGTGGTATTCATATCATGGCATGCATATTGGAAATGCACGCTAATTGCAAGCTACAAAGATCTCCCCATCTGCTGCTAAGCCAACATCATATCCACATATCTAGAAAACATGGCTATTTTTTTATTATGGAGGCTTAGGTTACAATAATTGAATATAAGATCCACATAAGAACTCATGAGATAATATAATACATTAAATGAAAACAGAGCATTGACAACAATTTTTAGAAAGGCACGAAATTATCTAGATTGATAATCCATAGAACATACGATCCAAACTTGTCAAATAACACCTCTTAAATGAAAAATAATGAGAAATAATACCCGACATTTCCTGAAGAGTCATAAAGTGTTCCAATTATAGTAGTACATCCAAAACATATATAGTTTTTAACTACAATATATAGGAAACAGTCAATCTGAATCTATATTTGTTTCATATTTCTATACTTAATACATCAAATCCTTTTTCTAAATCTCTAAATTACATTTTTCGATATTCATTTCCAAGAGCACCATTCAACGTAGGCTATTCTTTGGAAATAATTCTAGCTCCACCAAACAACAAGACGACAAAGCCATCTTAAAAAAATTGAACCTGATTTTTCAATGTAGATTTCTATGTATTGAACATGTCCCCTTCTAGTTGTGGACAAAATTTAATGGAAAATACAACTCAGAACTTCAAATAAAAAAGAACAAAAGACATAATGGCTCCAATTTCAGAGAAGAAACTAATTGTCGTAATACATGGGAAGAAGTAAAAATTATCCAACTCCAAAGAAAGGGACAAAACAAAGTCCTTTTTACTAGAAAAATCTCAATGAATATAATCTTAGACCTAACCAAAAGATTGTTCCTAAAAAAAAATTATCCACAAGGGATTTTAGAAAATCTGGAAAAGTTGAAATATGTTTATTATTTTTTCCCAACATTAAGGGTTTGTTTTATAAGTGATGACTAAATAATAGGTCTGCCAATATGAAATCATTCAAATTACAACACAGGGTGATTAAAAAGGAATTTGACAAATATTAGTCATTCCTTCTCAAAAAGACTTGCAAGTACCAACAAACTCATGGTTCACAGATGAGGTCGATGTAAAACTAAGCCATATTCAAGGTATGCATTCTCTCAAACATACGTAACACTTGTTTGGCATACAAAGATGGAGTCATGTTGAAGTTCCCGTGTGTATTTTTAGCAGAATAGATCCCCACCTAAGTTAAAAGGAAGTTTTTTGCAAGAATAGATCCCAATATAAGTCAAAGGAAGTCTATCGCAATGATGCTCCTCAGGGCACATTTAAAAAGCGATTATCCAATGCATTAATTATATATATGATTCATAAGGGATCTTAAATGATAACAGTTAAATTCTGTTACCACAATTAGTTTGAAGGGTTTTGTTGTCGTGATTCAAATTTAAAATTTTATGATGATGGAGAGGAAACACTTGAAATTTATTATTTGGAGGATAAATTAAAAATATGGTTAAATATAAATATAATTTGCAAGTAATTTTCATGAGTTAGATATTACTTAGATGGATTACAATTTAGAAACTAATTACATAAATGGTAAACAACCTATAATCTCACAAATCATAAATACTTTAAAAAAAATTTAGTTTACAATATCTTACAGAAAAAATAAAAAAGCCATACATTTACAATACCTTTAAAAGAAAAAATCTTAATTTACAAAATCTTACAAAAAAAACTCAAAAAGCCCTACAGTTACAAGTTATGCCAAACAAATTGAATGAATTTTATTTTTAAATAAATTGCCAAAAATGAGCATCCTTCATGATAAAATTGTTTGGACCATGAAATTGATATGATAAAAACTGAACCCTTATTGAAAACATCAATATATGGGACGTTTCACAGGGCGCAAAACCTGACAGTTTTGAAAACAAATTTGGCTACACGAAAACTTTATTATGTAAAGAAAATCCACTGGGCATGTTAGTTTTAACTCTATTATGTAAAGAAGATTCTCTGGTGAGGTCCGTTTTTTCTTTTACTTCTACTCATTCTACATTCATGTGTCCATTGCATATATTTTCACTATAATATAAGACATTCGAATACTCCCCTCTAAAGGCTTCCAAAATATTTCCATTTCAAATTGAAATTCAAGGAATATTCAAATACTCAAAGAAGGGCCAAACTATTTGTACTGGAAGCAAATACTCTCCTCAATATTCCCCTCTCAAGGCTCCCAAAAGATTTCCATTTCAAAATGAAATTCAAGGAATTTTCAAAGACTCAAAGAAGGGCCAAACTATTTACACTAAAAGGACACTAAAGCAAATGAAATGCTTCGACAATACATTCCCTTGGGGCTTAGATTTGAAAACTGAGTCATCTTTTAAATCCATTACAACTAACAAGGGTCACAAAATAGTTTAGACTAATCTCTGAGAAAAATTTCAAGTGACCAAAAAAGGGTCAGGTGAAAGGAAACTTAACATCATCGATTATTTGAAAACAGGGTCCCTCGAGGTCAAGATGCAAGACAAGAACACCCAATGAATCTTCTATACCCTTGTGAAGGCTTTCAAAAACTTACCTCAGAAATTGAGACTACAAACCTTTTTAGTGCACTGCAACTACACCTCAAAATAATTAATTGTTTGGGGAAGAAAACTCTTTGAAAGTAAAATTTGAATGTTGAATGCATCATAGCATCCCCCAAAAAGCTTCCAAACTTCTTACCCTTTAAACTCAAAACATGAAAATTTTCTAGTGCCTAAACGAGCGATAAGTTTTTCTAGTGTAGGGCGGTGAAGTACAATATAATTAATTTTTCTGGAGAACTCAAAGGCCTAACTTGTAGAGTTCTCTGTGCCTATTAGAATGGGTCTTCCTTATTTTTGAAAGATTTTACTTATCAACCTCTTAACTCTGTATTGCCACCCTTAACCGGATTGTATGTTCAAAACTTCGGGATTGAGGAAAACTATAAGTCAAACATGGAAATTTGTTTCCCAGCCATCTGATGACTAGATGACCCAAAAATACACTTGTCTTATGGTCAGGCACATTCACAAGAGTTGACATCACCAATCTATGTATGTAATGTCTAACTATCTGAAACTTTGTCAGAGACTTGCGCTAAGTTTAGTGTTGTGTGAGCAATCGCTCTGTATCAATTCCCTTGTAATAGCTTCTTCTCACATTTTTTAAATAGAAGAGAGTTCAATAAAAAAAATTTCAACATAGATGGGGATTATTCCAAGATGAAGTGAGGTTTTGAGAGAGGCGGGTAGTGAATTACAACATAATTAATTTTTTTAGAGAACTCAAAGACCCAACGTGCATAGTTCTTTGCACCTATTGGAATGGCCTCCCTTACTTTTTGTTTCTTCTTTTACATAAAAGGAAAAAATGGAATTCCTTAGACTTAGGTACCAGACCTGAGAGGTATAACTTAACGCTCGAGATACCTCACTAGTGAAGCAAGGGTATCAGTTCAAAAAAAATATTCCCTTCAAGCTGGAAGAATGGAATAATTTTGAGCATCACGTGAAAATGGCAAATCTTGTAGTAGAACTGCATCATGATCACTTGTTTCAAACAAACTTTGATATCAATTGAGGGTTCCACTTTTCTATGTGAAGGCATAGTTTACTACTGTATCAAAAAAGTAGTGATGGGTGAATAAGAGAGGCACCTTGTTTGCAGCCACTCATTCTAGCATTCCACATCCAATCATTTAGCTCATTCCTGCTAAAGTTAGAAATAAAGTCGTTCCACCGTCTTGCAGTATTCTTCCAACTTCTCTTCCATCTATTTCACAATATTGCCAAAACAAATATAGGGATTCGAACCGATCATCTCTTAAATCCGGAAAGAGTAAAAATAAAAACAGAGGCATATAAAATATGTCGTACATATAGTTTGTATGAGAATGATGGGAAGAGTTCGATTGCCATGGAGGCTCTTAAGTCTAGACAAGTTGTATATTATAACGCTGATGTCAAAAACAAGGTGGCGGTGGCTAAAGGTTAGGATGTGCGTTGGTTGAAGGTTGGGATGTTCTGCAGTTCATCAAACACTAAAACCACCATGGTTACCAAGGGATGGCTTCTCTGTGAAAATGGGCCTATGTGCTATAGAAACTCGTTGAAAGAGGAGATAACAACCATGATGATTGACATGTGAGGTATCAAATTTTTAATGGGACATGTGTCAAATTTTAATTAGCTATAACAATGAAAATGAAAAGTTGTGATTGGTTGGGCTAAACAATGTTTGCTCAACCCAACCTCACAGAGAAAATGACTATCAACGTAGATATAACGTTATGGGGTTGCATAGTAGTAAAATTGTTTTTAGACCAACAAAGTAATTCGGTAGTAGTTTAATTTGTAAGTTATTTTAATTTATGGATTTATAGTTGTTGCAAACTCGTCTAGTTTTATGATGGTTCCGAAAGGGAATCCAGTCTTACTCTTCACATCATAGGTTCCATCCGCGTGCCATCTAAATCAATGTTTTAGGGCCTTTAACTTTGATCCCAAAATAATCAACCCTTTTAACTAGCTTCCATGGAAAAATCACCAGCAAAGAGGCTGGACGGATGAAGGGAATTCCAACGGGGCACTCGAGTCCAACAAGCATTGAACAACCTAAGAATGACTAGGAAAACCATTTTTTCAAAGCCACTAGTTTTTGACGATCAACTATTAAGAGAATCATTTCCTTACTACATGCCTTGGGTATAATTATACCACCCAATCTGGTTTTTGAGAGGGAACTTATTGTATAAGTTAAACCAATTTGACTAATTTCTCCTGCGAAAATCATGTAGATTACTGATAATTGTAACACCCTTGAAATTCTCAATCCCTGCAATATCATAGCGTTTCCTTGTAGATTTTCTGATTGTAGAACTAATTTCTCTAGCAAGTGCGACACTAGAGGTGCCTATGTGCTTTAATTATTTATGATGAGATTTTAGTAGCTTGTGTTTAAATAGGGTAACATTTATGATTATTTACTCAAAAGGAATTTTCATGCATAAACAAAAGCTTTATGCAAGAGGGAAACGTTTTCATGGATCTAGTAGGTAAGGTTTCATTTACCCTTAATCCCTCAACAAATACTCGTTATACTGATATTTTAGTGAATTTTGCATGGGGTGTGGAGGTGCACGAAGTATTCCATGGATTTAAGAAAATGTAGATTCTTAATAGCAATAAATAATGATAAAAACAAGTCACATTGACATGTGTTCCATAAAAAAAATTGTTGTGAATGTGAATTTTCTTAATTACGTTGATAGGAGTCTTTTTTTGAAAATGGTCAGGTCAAGCATTTCTTAACCTTTTACCCTTCTCTGTTTGATCAATTGAACTATTTTTAACCATTGATTAGGCTGATACATGGACCTCCATCACCACATATCAAGGGTTAGTTTTTCCATTTTGACATTTCTCTCTTGTTGTGGGCATCCGGTGAGACTTGGTTTATCTTTTAGCTCAAGGATCCTTTGTTCATTTACTCATGGTGACAATATCTTTAGAGATTCTTTTAAAACTCTTGTAGAACATGAACACTAACTTGAAAGTTACAAGCGAGCATCGTTCCACAATGTTACAGGTAACAAACATAGTTCCAGTAGATCTGGAGTGAAAAGAGCTCTAGCCAAAGCAAGGGTTTTACATCAAGGTCTCATATTCATCTCATTCCACTTACGTTTCTCTCACAGATGAACAAGAAGACTTCGTCTTAAGAAATAATTTATAGCTTGGACAATTCATTTATGCTGAACAAATTGTGTCTAGAACCCCTGTTCCTTATATCGGAGGAGTTAGGCCTATTACAGGTCGCCATCTAGTTATCGACAGTCTTGAAGATTTGGTTGGTATGCTTCAACACGAAGAGAAACATAATAATGTGAACTACAAGGGTTTTGACCCTATTTCTAGTGAAAGCCTTATGCCTAAATATTCTCACCACCTTGGTTCCTAGGACCCGGATATGGAACTTGAACCAACACCCTTGGCTAGACCTAAGGTTGATTCTACCCTACTGCAGAAAATTCACTTTTAGGTAAGAAAGGTCCCTCAAGCTTTAAGGCACTTACTCCAACAAAAGATATGGTGTATTCCATGTCTACTTCTACATCACCATTAAGTAGGGTCAGTAACCACAAAAAATAAAATGATTCCCCACCCTTTACCAATCGGCCTTCCATGGTCATCAATGCAATGCCAAAAGTAGCTAATGTAGGGAATTCAAAGAAGTTGAGAAGGAGTTGTGATGTCCCTTTGTGGGGAAATTTTTTTAGGAGTAGAATCATTATAGAATGAGATTGAAAAATAATAAATTATGTACGTACATCAATTCTCTCTAGTTTTTTTTCTGAATTTTTTATAGTTGTAACAATGAATTTTGTACATACATCATGACTCTCTAGTTTTTCATAAGTGTTTACAATTACAAGAATTTGTTATCCTGTAAAACAATCAAAATGTGTCCATGCAGAATTCCATACATTTATATGTGTACCTCACAGATACACATTCTATTCTGATGCACATGTGTCGAGCATTACTTCATATTTTGTGAATTGGCAATTTTGAGACATTTTTTGGAAAATGTGGTTTAGATGCTTGTTTTGTGCCCCTATTCTGTAGGAAAAGAATCCTACACCGCTAAGATTGAGCCATACGAGAGCTTTTGTTTCTCTTGTTCACAGCTTGAAAGTTATATCCTCTACTTTCACCCTAAGAAAACCATCTGTTCCATTGCATGATCTTTTTTTTTGCTTTAGTCCTGTTGCGGTTGGAAATGATCTTCTGAAGTCTCTGCTTGGGAAGCTTGAAACCCTTGGAGAGGTGAGACATCCTCTATCTCAAGTTTCATATGAAAACTCTTTTCTGTAACAAAGTATTTTATCATACTATATTTACTTTTAGAAATAAGTGGTTTAATATAATTATAATCTGCTTGTGCTTGCGAACATATATCTTCCCCATCAAATGATCATGTCCACACACAATACAGAATATGGTATAATTGAATGCCATAAGTGACTCCATAACCCCAATGCAAGAGTGAAAAATCTGATTATGGATGTTACCTTTTTCTCAAATAACATTTCTTTCTTACTACAAATGCAGAGATTTCATGAATAATGGTTTAGGAAGTTCCCTCAAACTGCATTTGATATAAGGAAATAAAATTATAGGAATCTTTACGTGATCCAGGTCCAGGTGTGACGAAGGACCCTTCCAAGACCTTTTACTTTCGTGATGTGTTAAATTTCCTTTTTAAAAGAACATAAATGAATACATGTGCATGTTGAAAAGAAGAGGAACATGTCAATCATTAGCAACACAAAAACATAAGTCGTTGATAACGGAGTTCGTCCAAGAGGGACTACGTCTCCAGGCCCCGGTGTCAAGATGGTGTAGGTTGATGCATTAAGTGAGGTCAATAGTGATGATGTACACAAGAGATGATGTTGCTATCATAAAAGGAAAATGACCTCACGCAGGAGTGGCTCTAAGAGATGTTTCGCTACAGGAACTCTCAATCAAAAGACTCCTATCAGTATGACATAAAACTCATGCGTGATGAGCATCCCGCCAACGTGGCATAAAAGGGATCTCAAAGAAAAAACCTGCATGACGACAACAAGAGTATCCCAGCAACATACAATAAAGGGATCTCAAAACATAACATGACGAATCATGACAGCAAGTACATCACATAGATGATTCTGCATCACATCAAGCCGGAATCATGAAAATGAGTAAGAAACAAGATCCTGCATCAACATCAATCAAGGATTTGTGCAGCATAATGCATAAAGAAGACGTATATGAACTCATAATATACCTCACAACCAAGGGCTGAAGAAGCGGATGTCAAACTACTGAAGTTGCTCGGACCATCGATTTCACGACATCAATCGCATGACTACTCGCACATGGATGTTGAAACTTGCATTCCACTTAGAAAAGTGGCTGAAGAATAGAATGAGAGAATAAGAAATCTGAACGCACCCTAAGATTTGTGGCATCGAATAGTGCGAAATTGACTGTCCAAAATCTGAATTCTTAGAAGTTGAGAATCTAGGGCTCAAGGAATATTTTAGATTCCCCATAGATTCCTCAAAGATTCTGCTCCATGGGTGGACTAGAAATCTACAACTCAAATGGAAAATATGACCTCGCCATTGTGATTCCTGTAGAAAACCATGAAAAACAAGTATAAACTTGACTATATTCTGACATGGAGAAAAATTACCTCCTTGGGAAAATTTCAAGGATCATGGTTCCGCTCCCTGTTTTTACAGCAATCATGGTTCCACCTGCATACTGAACATTGACCGAAAATTGCAAAACTCTGATGGAGAAATAGACAACGCCATTGCGTTCTTGGTGTCGAGAGGCACTGAATCCATATAAAAATTTTCAAATTCTGACAAAGTGGAAATTTGGCCCTCCTGCAAAATTCATGGTTCTACCTGCATTAAAAATTAATTAAAAGATTATAAGTCTCGAAACCGTGCCATGTTCTTCCTTTCTTCCCCCTCCGTTGCACTGAAAAACAAAGTTTATATAGTGTTTGTGGGCAGAAATTTCCGAAGGAGCACCACTTGGTGCATTGGTTAAGGTAGACTGTTTGAGGCAAAGAGGTTAGGGGATCAAATCTCACCTCCACCAAAAATACATGTGATTTGGTTTATTGTTTTGGTGCACATTAATTTTGCAAACGGTTATAATGGAATGTCACGGTTTTGGAATGGAGTTTGTTTTCAAATGTTACATTAAATGGGTTGGTGGATGGTTGGTTATGGGGCCGCCCGGTGGGCCGGCCCACGTGGCCGGGTGGGTTCAATCCCCGCCAGCCTCACCATGTTTAATACATACGTATAGTGTTGGGGGTGGTAGGGTTGGTGGCCACCACCCTCTTTTAATATATATTTTTTTGTTTTAAAAACAATAAGGTGCCATTTTTAAAAAAATCGAATTTAGCCGCAGGAGTGATTCTAACAACCCCACAATTTTGCTCGAAATCCAGCCCAGGTTGGCCGGAATCCGGTGGCCGGAAAAAGGACAAATTGTGGCCTCCTTAAGCCTGCCCAGTCATAAAAAAGTCAACCCAACTTTGACTTCTTCTAACTTTCGCATACAAACTCGGATTGACGAACCGTTTACACCTCCACGATCAGGACGACGAGATCTACGCTATGGTCCTGGGTTAAAGTCATTCTAATAACTTTTATTTTTGAGCGTTCATAAGCCCTCTTTGTCCTGTGTGTCTCTTTGGAGTCACCTGGATCAATCTTCTCCACTGAGGAGATTTTGGTCCTCCAAAAGCATGAACAATAATCTGCAACTTCTTTATACCCTGTGTGCATCACACGCGTCCTGAAAAGGTTTCGCTTCAATCTCCTTCACCTTTGTTCTTCGAAGCCTTAAGCGATGAGCCGACACCTGCTACCTCTGCAACCTGTAGTAGATTGTTTTGAAAATTATATTCTTGATTGACATGACCAACTAATGACCCAAACGTCCCACACTTGCCACGAGTTTATAACACATACTTGATGGTCAAGTTTACAACAAGATGGACACAATACCTCAGTTATGACAATAAGGCCAACCTATCATTGTTGCTTCAACAAGTGATGAAAACACATCATCACTGCAACACATGATTTACAAAGATAAGGCCAAACATTATTGTTTTGACAAGTGATGGAAACATAACATCACTTTCAGAATGTAAAATGTGACTCAAAAAAAGACCAAACATCATTGTTGCTGAACAAGTGATGGAAAACACATCATCACTTTTACATTTTAAAATGCAACAAATGATTTACAAAAGAACAACCATGAAACGACAACATGTATAGAAACCATTTTTCACTTATCAATGTGAATGGATCGCTTCCTTGTGATAGTTTTTCTTGTCGAAAAACTGCTTCACCTAGTTCACGCACCAATGCTTTGTCTTTAAGGTGCTGCTTTGGATGGAGCCTCCAACAAGTGGCTCTTTGGTGGTCACTTCTGTCGCAATGATTGCAGTAGGTTTTCTTCCTCCATATCTACTTAACCTGTTTCGTTTCATGCTGTATAGAGGGTCTTTCATGCCTCATCCTTTTGTGTGCTGCCATTATTTTGCAACACTTAAAAAATGTATAGTTATGTACTCCACAAAAGGTACATGTTTTTCGATGCCATGTTTTACGTTCATCATTAACAACATGATCATAATCGAAATGAACATTCGAAGACCAAAAGTGGTTATACCTTCCTTTGATGTCTCTGGTGTAAGTATGGCGAGGAGAGCTTGCCTCAGCTCTTTCCTTCCAATGGGAAATGCCATGGGATGATGGGGATGTGGTCCCATCATTTTCTTTCCTCGACGATTTTGAAGATGTCTCAGAAGCATATGACACCTTCGAATATTCTCCTTTGGTGTATCTCGAGCTTGAAAACTGAGGTCTCTGCACAACCTCCAAAGGTTGAGTTATGCCTTGGTTATTAACACCAAGTTCTTTCTCCTCCTTATGTCTCGTCCTTGTAAGGAGCCTCATGTTTGTCCCTGTAATTGGGATCTCCAAATATCCAACATAACTCATACTATGTGAAGACGAAACCGAAAGAAAATCAACATCTTTTACCTCCTCTTTCGATTTGGAAAGAACTGATGATGGCTTCTCATCATCTGTTGTTGGTGTTTCGCTAACTTTCGTGGCACATTCCTCAACTTCCTTTCTGAGATACCCAAGTCCTCTTTGACATTGTAATTCCTCTACTTTGATGGGGTTGACAATGCCTTGGCCATTAACGCCCAAGCCTTTTCCTTCATAGCCCATTCTCTTCAATAGTTTGGAGCTAATTCCTGTGGTATGATTTTCGAAAACAAAGAAATCATCATCAGGAAACATACATGAATTCAGAGAATTACATTTTACCTCACATGGGTCATGCTGCAGCTTTTCCAAGGCCTCGTCCTTTGCTTGCAACTGTCGTAGCAAACTTTGTTTTTCCTCTTTCTCTTTATGTAGACACATCTTCAATTCAATGTTCTCCGTTTGAAGATTATGTTTGTTATACTTCAGTTCTTCCAGGGCCTCTTCCGTGCCTTGCAACTGAAGCTGCAATCGCTCATTTTCCTCTATCTCTTTCTCTAGAGTTTCATACATTATTTCCACTCTCTTGGAAATGTTGAGCATGGTCTCATACATTGCTTTTTCATCCTCTGTCATTGATGTTCCATTGTTCAAGCTGCAATTCACATCAACGTAAAGACTGCTTTGATACCACTTAATCCAGGTCCGGGTGTGATGAAGGACCCTTCCAAGACCTTTTACTTTCGTGATGTGTTAAATTCCATTTTTAAAAGAACATAAATGAATACTTGTGCATGTTGAAAAGAAGAGGAACATGTCAATCATCAGCAACACAAAAACATAAGCCGTTGATAACGAAGTTCGTCCAGGAGGGACTACGTCCCTGGGCCCCAATGTCAAGATGGTGTAGGCCACTACATTAAGTGTTGTCAATAGTGATGATGTACACAAGAGATGATGTCGCTGTCATAAAAGGAAAATGCCCTCACGTAGGAGTGACTCTAAGAGATGTTCCGCTACAGGAACTCTCAATCAAAAGATTCCTATCAATATGACATAAAACTCATGCATGATGAGCATCCCGCCAACGTGGCATAAGAGGGATCTCAAAGAAAAAACATGCATGAAGACAGCAAGAGTATCCCAGCAACATACAACATAGGGATCTCAAAACATAACATGACGAATCATGACAACAAGCACGTCACATAGATGATTCCACATCACATCAAGCAGGAATCATGAAAATAAGTAAGAAACAAAATCTTGCATCAACATCAATTAAGGATCTGTGCAGCATAATGCATAAATAAGAAGTACATGAACACATCATATACCTCACAACAAAGGGCCATCTGAAGAAGCGAATGTCAAACTGCTGAAGCTGCTTAGACCATCGATCTCATGCAATCAATCGCATGACTACTCGCACATGGATGTTGACACCTGCATTCCACTTAGAAAAGTGGCTGAAGAATAGAATGAGAGAATGAGAAATCTGAATGCACCCTCAGATTTGTGGCATCGAATAGTGCAAAATTGACTATCCAAAATCTGAATTCTGAGAAGTTGAAAATCTGGGGCTCAAGGGATCTTTTAGATTTCCCCTAGATTCCTCAAAGATTCTGCTCCATGGGTGCACTGGAAATCTGCAACTCAAATGGAAAATCTGACCTCGCCATTGTAATCCCTGTGGAAAACTGTGAAAACAAATATAAACTTTAATATATTCCGACATGGAGAAAAATTATCTCCTTGGGAAAATTTCAAGGATCATGGTTTTGCGCCCTGTTTTTACAGCAATCATGGTTCCACCTGCATACCAAAAAATGGCTGAAAAATGAAGAACTCTAATGGAGAAACAAAAAACTCCATTGCATTCGTGGCGTCGAGAGGTGCTGAATCCATATAAAATTTGTTAAATTCTGACAAAGTGGGAATTTGGCCCTCCTCCAAAATTCATGGTTCCACCTGCATTAAAAATTAATTAAAAAATTATACGTCTCGAAAACCGTACCATGTTCTGCCTTTCTTCCCCCTCCGTTGGATTGAAAAACAAAGTTTATATAGTGTTTGTGTGCGGAAATTTCCAAAAGAGCACCACTTGGTGCATTGTTTAAGGCGAACTGTTCGAAGCGAAGAGGTCGGGGAATAAAATCCCGCCTCTACCAAAAATACACGTGATTTGGTTTATTGTTTTGGCGCACATTAATTTTGCAAATGGTTATGATGGAATGTATCATTTTTAGAGTGGAGTTTGTTTTCAAATGTTATATTAAATGGGTTGGTGGATGGTTCATTATGGGGTCGCTCGGTGGGCCGGCCGATGTGGCCAGCCGGGTTCAACTCTCACCAGCCTCAGCATGTTTAATACATACGTATAGTGTTGGGGGTGGTGTGGTTGGTGGCCCCCACCCCCTTTTAATATATATTTTTTGTTTTAAAAGCAATAAGGTGCCATTTAAAAAAAAATAAAATTGAATTTAGCTATAGGAATGATTTTAACGACCCCACAATTTCACCCAAAATCTGGCCCAGGTTGGCCGGAATTTGGTGGCAGGAAAAAGGCCAAATTGTGGCTTGCTTAAGCCTGCCCAGTCATCAAAAAGTCAACCCAACTTTGATTGCTTCTAACTTTCGCATACGGACTCAGATTGACGAACCATTCACACCTCGACAATCAGGACGACGAGATCTACGTTCTGGTCCTGGGTCGAAGTCATTCTGAGCACTTTGATTTTTGAGCGTTCATAAGCCCCCTTTATCCTGTGTGTCTCTCTGGAGCCACCTGGATCATTATGCAAACGTAATGTTGCTTGTGTTGCAACATTTATTGCACTTAAAGAAGCATCTGCAAGACGCTTTGTAAATACATAATGTTTCTCATGTTGTAGCACTGATTGCACTTAAGGAAGCATCTGCAACCGAGACTCTATTGCAACTTCTAAAGTATGCATATAAGATAGTAAACTTTCTTCCTTTAGAGAGTAGATTATTTTGCAAGAAGAATTAAACGATCTTTTATTTAACCATTGTAGGAAATTTGTGTAATTATGTTTTATAGAAGATTCAGAAGTGCTTCGAACTGTTCCTGGATTTACACCATCAAATCTCATAGCCTTTAATGGCCATGGAAGAACTGATCAAGAGTACACCTTGAGATGAAATCCAAGCTTTAGAAGACAAAGAAAAATTTCCCAATTCATTTGACCCAAGGGATCAGTAAGGTGCTAGAAAATGAAAGTGTTCAGAAGTGCTCGAAAATGGTGCGAAAAAGTAGATCTCACCATCTTGAATCAACTGCAACTTTAATCGCTCAAAACCGATAGCATATGCTCCAGATATTGCGTTCTGATATTTTTCCTAAACATGTAAATTTTTTCCAGGTTGAAGCACAGGACTATTGACTGGGCAGTCTATACGATGACTTCGCAGGTTAATTGTGTACCTTTGGCCAATGGCAGGCTACCAAGTGCATACACCCAATTGGTTCATGGTTGTCAAATTTTGATTGGATGTTGATTTATTTTGATGGCCCAATGATTGGGATATTAATTTGGCTTCGGAAAGTCCCATGAGAGGGCCTCCTCTCATTCTTCTAGCCCTTTTCTCACCTCACCCCACATACAAGGGCTTCACTCATCTAAGGATACACCAAGTAGGCCAAATAGGCTTCAAAAACTCAAATGAAGCCCTAAAAAATTGCTTGTTGTAGGCATTGCGAAATATTTTAGTAGCACTATAAAAATGTTGTTGACGCTGCAAAATATTTTCGTAGCACCCCAAAACTTGTCTTTTTGTATTCCACGTAAGCTAAATCAACTTTCTCCTTAGCAAGGTCGATTATCCATGTTCTTGGCTTACTCCTTAACACTAAAAATGACCTCATATCCTCCTTCACGATATTTACAACTCTAACTCGACAGGGACAAATCTAAAATGGTCTTGACAACGTGAAAACAATTGAGTGCTCTATTTTCTCCATACGTAGGCACTGTATGACCATAGCGACACAACAATAAACTACATGCGTGGTTTCTCACTCTACCCTGAGGGGAAGCTATAATCAACCAAATTATATCTCATTCCAGTCAAAAAGGCATGACAACATTATAAACAGGGGTGCTTTGTTTCAACGCACATGAGAATTCTTATAATCAACAGCAGGCAACTTTAATCAATAGTGGTTATTGTTCCAAGGGATATCATCAAGCAAGCATAAATATACCATGCAACCATATGTATGCTACAAAATCTCCATACACAGCACAATCCACAGTCTTCAAATAGAGTGGATTGCCTTCAACGCCGAGTTCAACCATCGTCCATTAGAAATTCATCAACTCATCTAGTATGTGTATACCCTCCTTCAAGAATGAAAGCACTATTGAAAGGATCATCCCATGTGTAGTCATTAAACTCATTTAGAGCCTCCACATATTGTAGAAAACAACACACACAAATGTTACAACCCATGCTCTAATCTCAACCATAGTCACAATGCATATATAGCATTCGATATGTGACCCATACACATAGGGGAATACATGTAAGTTCAACTCCAAACAACATTTACACCAAAGAATATTGATTTGATACAAAATCACACAACCATGATATTTCTCAATGCCTCTAGATTTGACTTGAAGGGATAAAACCATGAAACATTTTTCGTCACATTTCATATTCTTAACAGGTGCTGATAAACAATCTCATTAATAATAGACAGATAGAGGAAAATACATACACATAGGAACATAAACACATTAGATCATTAATCACATTAAACTGACCATATGTACAATGTAGGCATGTGCAACCCAGGCCTTTGATCCTCTGCCTCTCCTCCTAGTGCTAAAGCTTCTCCTCTCTACCTCTACTGCACTTCTGCCTATTCACTTCTAAAAAACTCATCCTTCTAAATAAATCTAACATGGATAATCAAGAGTCAACTGTGATGACTCTTTTCCTCTTCTCACAAAATATGGAAAACTAAAATTACATTTACATTAGGAAATAATTCTTCCCACTTATTCTAAAAACAAAACTACCATCCTAATGAAAATATCTACAAAACATTTAAAATATCTCCTAACATCATCATGTGACCATCCCATCACATTGGTAAGCCTCGGTCCAGTCTTCCTTGAAATTTGTGCTCCATCTATGAATTTCCATCACTACATATGACACTATGTTTTATGACTCATAATGTAACTATAATGTACATAATTTTTACTTCTATGTATAACACTATATCTTATGACATTGTCTTATATATGGACACCTAATATTCTATGTGTTATACATGTAGAGCAAGATTGAGTTACCATGTAAACATGAAAATATGATGTAAACATTATGTAACATTAAAAATTAAGTTAACTTTTTTTTAATATTAAAAAATTTATTTAATGTAGTGATCATCTATACAAGTAAATTAATCCAATAAAAGTCACATTTCTTAAAGCCACGGCCTCAAAAGATAGGTTTAATACCTTTTACCATAACTATGGCTTGATTAAGGCAAATGCAAAAACTCATAATGTAGTTAAAGATTTTATAAGGAAATCAATTAAAATATTAATGGCCAACAAGTCGTTCTCCAAACTGAAATGAATAATACACACATAAAGTAATGAGAAGATGAATGATTTGTCAGTAGCTTACCTATCAACATTTGGTATTTGAATAACAAGCACTCGACACAATTGTCAAATGTTTAGATATTTGAATCATGAATGTCAAATGTTTAGATATTTGAATCATGAATGTCTGACACCACATAAAATGTGAAGAAAACTACCTCGGTCTTCTCTTTACTAGGTTACATTAAATGTTGTATAGACAAGAGGTAGTGAGGTAGTGCATGGTTGTTTTCAAGAATCATGAGGAGAAGAATAACAACTAAAAACCCCCTTTTAGTATCATTTCTAATATGTACCAATAGCATTATGGTTGTGTGATGATTTTTTTTGGTATTAAGTTTTATTAAAGGTGTGCATTCCATATTTAGATTACTTTCATTTTCTTTCATATAAAACTTTTACATATTTAAATTTAATGTTAAATGTCATACTTAAATGGAAAATAAGAACATGAAAATGAGTGTTCTATAAAGAAATGCAATACCAATGCTAACTACATGATGTGGGTTAACAAGTAGACCTTTTTTCTCCTTGACTGGATTTGTAAGTCCCTTCTATTTTGTTTTTCTTTTCTCAGTTTTCGAACTTGGGACCTTTCTTTTCTTCTGTTTTCTATTTCTCAATTTTCAAACCTTTATTTATGCTTTCTTGTAGCGTTTAGGTACCAAAAGGATCAACACAACGTGGTTCAGGTAATTTGGTTGGGCTACAATAATTGCACAACGGACAATGTAATCGAAAACAAGGATTTCATTTTCCTCAATGAGTTGAAGCGTTATTATTACATCGATCATAGGGGTGGATTCTATGGTCGTTGAAGGTCACTTTCTTTGTGTTAGACTAGAGCATACATAACACACAATGAATTTATACTCAGAGACTTAGATGGCAATAGCAGAGAATAATTCACAAAGACAAACAAATGGAGAAACAACAAGATTACTTAGTCAGAAACAACAGAATAGATAAAACAATCACTAGAGAACAGACATCACTTTGCATTACATAACAGGCTTAGGCCTTAGCTTTCTTTCCTTGGCCAGAGCAATTACAAATTTATAGAGGTAGAAGAAGGATCTACAATCTTGTATGTGATTCATATGGAAATATGGAATGATCTAGAAATTAATGGCGATAGAAAAGAATCTAGAATCTTGCATGTGATTCTAGAAACTACTGGCGGTGTAGGAGGATCTAGAATCCTAGAGATCTAGAAAGATCTGATCTAGAAGCATCTAGAATCCTGCATGAATTTGGCTTCACACTTAACATTCTCCCACTTGAAGCCAAATAAGTCATCAAGTCACATCGAGTCCTACCATGCCTTTACATAACTCATGTTTATTTCATGGTAGAATCTTAGTGAGCATATCAGCAGGGTTCCTATCTGTATGGATCTTTTCCAAGGGTAACTGTTCTTTCTCCAACACATGCTGGATCCAATGGTACCTTAAGTCAATGTGATTGGTTTTTGAATGAAATGCTGGGTTGTTCGCTAAGTGAATGGCACTCTGACTATCACAATATAACACATACTTGTCCTGCTTTATTCCTATCTCTCCTAGGAATCGTTGCATCCACAACATCTCTTTACAAGCTTCTGTTGCAACTATGTACTCTGCTTCTGTTGTAGAGAGGGCTACTATTCTTTGTAGCCTTGACACCCAAGATATTGTTGCACCTGCAAATGTATACAAATAACGTGTAGTGGACTTTTTGGTATCCATATCTCCAACCATATCCGCATCTGTAAATCCTTCAAGCACAGTCTCATCATGGCCAAAACATAAACAATAATGACTAGTACCCTTGAGATACCTCAAAATCCATTTTACTACTTGCCAATGTTGTTTGCCTAGATTGGTAAGGAACCTGCTCACAACTCCCACTGAATATGCAATGTCTGGTCGTGTGCATACCATGGCATACATCAAACTGCCAACTGCTGAAGCATAAGGAATTCTGCTCATCTCTTCTTTCTCTTTGTCATTACTAGGACATAATTCAGTACTCAGCTTGAAGTGGGCTGCAATGGGTGTACTAATTGGCTTGGCATCCTTCATATTAAACCTGATATATTTTTTTTGTGACAGCCACAACCTTTTTTTTTTTTCTTGTCACACATAATTCGCATGCCTAATATCTGTTGTGCTGGTCCCAAATTCTTCATTGCAAATTTGCTACCCAAATCTTTCTTCAACCTATTTATCTTATTCTTATCATGCCCAACTATCAACATGTCATCCACATACAACAATAATATGATATACTTTCCTAGATCATACCTCTTGATATAGACACAATGGTCAGCTTCCAACCTCTGAAAACCATGTTCCAACATGAATGAATCAAATTTCTTGTACCATTGTCGAGGTGCTTGTTTCAACCCATAGAGACTCTTCTTCAACCTACAAACAAGGCCTTCTTTGCCTTTTTCTATGAAGCCTTCTGACTCCTCCATATAAAATTATTCCTCCAATTCACCATGAAGGAATGCAGTTTTTACATCTAACTGTTCACATTTTAGGTCCAAAGCAGCAACTAGACCAAGAATGACTCTAATGGATGACATTTTAACAATAGGTGAGAAAATTTTAGTGAAGTCAATACTCTCTTGTCACTCCCGCTATCTCTCCACCTCTATCACTCTATGTCTTTGTTCTTCCCTCCCATATATATCTAGAGTTAACATATATCATGATATATTAATATATATTAAAATATAACAAATTTAATATTGTATTAATCCAAAGTTATTAAATTTAATAATATTAATATTATAATATATTAATATGAATATTAGATTTAATAATAATAATAATACTAATATTTTAATATTAATATTATGGTTAATAATGTTTTTTTTATAGTATTAATAATAATTTGCCTTATGGTATTTGGCCCATATGAGGCACCAAAATAAAACCTATAAAAATGTTTAAGGAGTAAATATAAAAAGAGATTTTATTTATTTACCATACCTCTTTTATAAATATGATATTTGGTCGATGGTATTAATAATTATTTGGGGCATGGTATTTGGCCCATAGGCTTCACCTAAATAAAACATATTTTTTGAATTTTCATAAATATAAAGAGGTTTATAGAATAAATATAAAAGAAGGTTTATTTATTTACCGTACCTCTAATTTATTTATATTTTTATTTATTTACCGTACATCTTTTTTTAGTCTTCCTAAACCTTTTTATATTTTAAATTTATATTATGTTTATACATACTAATAATTAGATTGATTTTTAAATATGATTGACACTAAATTAAAAATGTTAAATATTAAACATTACATGTACATTTACATTTGTAAGTTTATGTGAGATTCACTATCACACTGACTTGTAAAGCGCCTTTTCATCCAATAATTTTTTTAAAAAATCTTAAAATTAAAAAAATTAAATAATTATACCAAACATTTAAATAATATAAACATAAAATAATGTGCTAATGTTAAATACTAGTATTTAAGATAGGGGTATGGCCTAATTCAAGTATTGACAACAAACCGCTTGTGATGTCTGTCCTGGGTGAATTTTTAGGCACAAGCCTGTAGATTTTCGTAGCACCTTCCATCATACGCGTTGCAGGCTGGGTTTCAATAAAAATGCCCATATCTCCTCGGCTCTCAGTAGTTGATCTGCTACATATTCTGAGATTAGAGGTTCAAGCCATGGCTACTGCTGCCCGCCCCGTCACTGCATATGTTTCTTCTCGTCCGTATGATCCTTGCAGTGCTGCCATGTTTTCTTCCAGAACAGAGCAGTCCCTTGGAAATGGCGAATGACATAAATCCCGTGATGATCACGGCGGCACCGTTGGTGTTGATCTTCATTATAAGGTGCCTCTCCTTCTCCGACAATAACAACGACGATCAAGTCTCTGAGGGTGGGGATCCGTCCCCCGTCAAACGGCCAGGGGGATCTCCGGTTGGTGTGGCCATCGTGCTTCTCATTGTTCTACTCATGATCTGGTGTCAGTCCTCGGGATTCGATGACGAACCAGAGAAATAAATCCTGAGCTTTATATATAGATGATCGCTGGATGATCCTGTGTATTCTTCACTTACCTTTATTATTTTTATTCTTTTGTATATTTCTTTAAGATATGTTGCAGGGACAAAGATATAATTATTATTAGAAATTTCGGTAATGAATTATGTTGGGGTATCCATGCAATTAATTTTCTGAATATGAATTATATGCCTCTCCTCTATCCTATTACATTGGGGTTTTGATTCGTTCGATTTGGTTCATGAAACTCTAATATGGTGTATTTTTTATTTAAATTTTTATAATATAAAAATTTTTAAAAGATAAATATTTAGATCGTTAAAATTGGATAATAATAATAATACTAATAATTTGATTTATGTAATTATGATTTTTTTTGTTTGACAAAATCTTGATATAATATGATGGTAGGGTAGATGAGATTTTGATCTTTGATTTATAAGATGGAGAGACTCTTGATTTGTTGTGCTGAAAGGCTTTTATACTTCATCATGTTTATTAAAATAATTTTGAAGTAAAATAGTTAATTTAACGTTGGTGGACTCTAGATGTTTGAATCTTATACTTTTAAAAAATATTTCAACAAGAGATTTAAATGAACTATTTGAATATCTATGTTAACTAATTTATGTCGATATCAACTTCATATTGGTTAAAATAAATTATTTTAATGTTTTATATATATAAAAAAATTGTTTTTAGTGAGACTTATTTGAGGTGAAATATTGATTTGTGTTATTTACACTGGTTTTTTGACAATATATATGGATTCAGTACCATGAAAAACCCTTAGGGCACTTCCATTATGCTGGGTTACCCATCAAACTTGTGATTTCAATAAATTCTTGCCGGAAAAGTTTCCAAAAAGTCCCACTAAAAACAACTCGTAAAAAAATATTCAATGTGGGTTATCATTTAAATATTTTAATATGAATTAATATTGACATATAATTAAAAATATATTAATAATAAAAAAACCATTTTAATTTGGGTGAAAAATGTTTGATATGTAAAATATTTTAACGTCAATTAAAAATATTCAATGTGGGTTATCAATAAAATATTTTAATATAAATTAATATTGACATATAATTAAAAATATATTAATAATAAAAACACCATTTTAATTTGGGTGAAAAAATGTTTTGATATGTAAAATATTTTAATGTCAATTATATTATATATCGTTTTCAAAAAATTATGTATATATCATGAGAAAAAATTTTAGGCTTCAAAGATTTATTTGTTCCTATATATATACACTCTATTTAGCATTCAAAAATACAATTTAAATAATGAAAAATGACACACTATATTGCACTCTAAAGAAGTTTGCAGTTGAAGAAATTTGATCCTTCCGGGCTCATGTTAGATTTGTATGGATTTATGTTGGTTATACAGGGAAGTGTGAAGGCCATGTGTAAGTATATCCGTCCCTCTTAAAATGAAAGTAAAATAATTTCTAAATAGACCAGGGTGAATCCAAACTCTCGAAATAAAAGTAGAATATTCTCTAACTAGACCAGCCTAGATTCATTTTAACTCCAGATCTATCAAGGGACATCCATCTTAACTCTGGATCTATCAAGCCCCTAGAGGGATCAAGTGTCTCGAGGAGTTAAGATGGATCTAGGTGGTGTGCCACCAAAGAAAATCTAACGAACATATATTGATTTTATCAATAATATGTAAAATCATCTAATATTCTCTAAATAGATCAGCCTAGATCCATCTTAACTCCATATCTATCAGGCTCCATCCATCTTAACTCTGGATCTATCAAGCGATGAGAGGGATCAAATATCTCAAGGAAAATTTGAGGAAAGGTTTACAACTCATGATATTTGATCCCTATCGGTGCTTGATAGATCCAACTTAAGATGGATCTAGGTGGTGTGCGGCCAAAGAAAATATCAATAATATGTAAAATCATCTAATATTAATATAATAATTTTAAATATGCTAAATATGTCTCAGATTAATCTGGTCATTTTAATTTTAAATTTTCTTAGTTTAACTTAGTTTGTTGAGATGATAAATATTGTGAATAACTTTAATGATAAAAAATGATGAAATAATTTTTTTAATGTAAAATGACAATGCAACAGTGTTGAATCTTCTCTCTCTTCACCCTCAACTATGTTACTATATCCTTCCCTCTCTCCTCTCTCTTTTTGTCCCCCATTCTCTCCATCTTTCCTTCTTTTTCTCTTTATATAATCCCCAAACATACACAATCTCTCTCCATCTCTCCCTTGTCACTCTCTCTCTCTTTACTTCTCACTCTCTATGTATTTCTTCTTCCCTCCCTCTCTCTTCCTCTCTCTCAAGTGCGCACTGTCTTACTTCCTCTCTCTCCTACCTCCCTCTCTCTTCCCCCATCATACTTCTCCTTTCTCTCAAATATTGTTTCTGGTTCTTCCTCTCTCTCCCTCTCTCTCTCTCTTCCCTCCAATCCTCTCTCCCCCCATCACTAGCTCTCTCTCTCTCTCTTCCCCCATCTTTGTGTTTTGCTCTCCCTCTCTTACCCTTCTCTACATCTCTCACTCATCTCCCTCTCTCTCTCTCTCTCTCCATTCCTCCTCTCCCCCATCCTTAAATTTATCTCCATCTCTCCCTTCTCACTCCAGATATCTCTCCACCTCTATCACTCTATGTCTTTGTTCTTCCCTCCCATATATATTTAGAGTTAATATATATCATGATATATTAAAATATTTTAAAATATAACAAATTTAATATTGTATTAATCCAAAGTTATTAAATTGAATAATATTAGAATTATAATATATTAATATGAATATTAGATTTAACAACAACAATAATAATAATAATCTTTTAATATTAATATTAGGGTTAATAATGTTTTTTTATGGTATTAATAATAATTTGGCCTATGGTATTTCCCTATGGGTCACCAAAATAAAACATATAAAGAGGTTAATGGGGTAAATATAAAAGAGGTTTTATTTATTTACCATACCCTTAGTTTATTTATATTTTTATTTATTTAAAATATCTCTTTTATTTACCATGGTATTTGGCCCATAGGCTTGGTATATAATTAGATGTTGATTTTAATCTCATTTGATATATTTTTATTTATTTATCATATGTCTTTCTACCTCTTTTGTATTTATTTATTTACCATACCTCTTTTATAAATATGATATTTGGCCCATGGTATCAATAATTATTTTGTTCCATCGCATTTGGCCCATAGGCTTAACCTAAATAAAAACATATTTTTTGATTTTCATAAATATAAAGAGGTTTATGGAATAAATATAAAAGGAAGTTTTATTTATTTCTCCTAGGTCTAGTTTATTTATATTTATATTTATTTACCATAAATCTTTTTTGAGTGTTCTCAAACCTCTTTATATTTTAAATTTATATTGTGTTTATACATACTAATAATGAGATTGATCGTTAAATAGGATTGACATTAGATTAAAAATGTTAAATGTTAAACATTACATTTACATTTACATTTACGTTTTTATGTGAGATCTATCCCCATACTGGGTTGTAGAGCGCCTAAAAATGTTAAATGTTAAACATTACGTTTACATTTACATTTATGTTTTTATATGAGATCTATCCCCATACTGGGTTGTAGAGCGCCTCTCAGCGCAAAAAGAAATGTGGGCTATAAAAATATTCTCTAAATAGAAAAGCAATGTGGACTATTCAAAAATCATGAGAAATTAGTCAGTTACGACTACCTCTCATGGAAATGGTCATACGTTTGAATGACTTACTTAACGCAGTTGAATCCCAAAAATGATATCTAATATAATGCACTGCGCAAATCCCCCATACTTAAGGTTATGCATATTTAATTAATTTTCCATGGGCTATAAAAATATTCTTTAAATAGAAAAGCAATGTGGGCTATAAAAAAATGTTATGCATATGTCACACTCCTGTTCACATATACATAAATTAAAAAAAAAATTGAATGTATGCCATACATATAGACTTCGCTATACTATATGCTTTATACCTTGTGCACTGCCGCATATTTAAACTACATGCCGCATAGTCCAACACTTATGCCATGCATCACTCATAATAATAAATTGATTAGTCTAACACTTGGTTACCTTGCAATCTGGTATACATATGCTACCATGGTTCTATTTTGGCGTCGTAATTTGTTTTATGAAACACATTGGCTTATAGCTGAACCTAACTATTAAACCCACCACAGCATACAGCGTATATTAAATAGGCGCGGGGTTTGGTGGTCCGGCCGCAGCCCTTTGCAGGCGCCAACTCATCCGTTGTTTTAATGACCTCGGTCCACATCAGGGCAGGTGGCATGGCTTGCCCATCCGGCCATGTGACACCTCGGGTTCGGGTTTCTCGGCCTTCTCGCTTCGTTTTCCCGCTTTGTTTGGACGGTCGAGATCTCTCCTTTGGAATGAAGGGCGGGGATGAGTTTGAGGGTTTTAAGTTAATACATAACCCATCGGAGCAAGCTCAGGGTTTATTTGCTCGCACTGTCCTTCCGGCTCCGCCTCGGTGTTTAGACGCTGGTTCGAAACCACCAGTGCCATTCTCACAACCTGCAACCTCACCGGAAGCCGTGAGGTGCCCAGCACCAGGACTACACAGGTAAATAACCTCTGTTCCGAATTTAATGGTTTGCGTTTACTGTTCTATTGTTAATTGTAGCGATTCATATTAATTTGTTCCTTTTCACTGGTAGAGAGTGCGGATGGATTATTCAAACCCCTTCGATGGTGTCGAGGATGACTAGTCTCGACGGTTCAGTCTTCTCGGCGGCTACAGGTAAGCTCTCATCTATTATTTGCTTTTCCCCTGCATACGAGAGCTTAGAACTCCTCGTTCCTGAGCTGTTCTCGTTGTGTTTTGTACAGACCACCATTCGTATGCTGGTTTCTTGCATCGGTTTGCTGAGGTATTCTCCAAAGTGGACCCTCACAGTTTACAATTATGTTTAATGTCTGGTTTGAGTCAATGACCCGCCTGATGCGTTGTCGTCCACAGCGGAACTCATGGTTCGATCTCATATATTTCATGGATTAATTTTGTTTGTATACTGCCCTTGCGGCATACCCGGACTTTGGGTCTTTGTATCTGTTATATGTGACATACGGCTCCGGAAATGGCCGTAATGCCCAGTTCTGGGCTAGCGGAATCCAGTTTTCGTTATATTTAAAGTTTCTCTGTTTATCATTGTATATACTCTTTTTACCCTTCCAAGATTTACACTATCTGAGTAATATTTTTGTTAAAATATATATGCAAATGTTACTCTGTTCGAGCCCCCAGGATGGCTTACACTTGAATAATAGGTTAATATGTTTATGTGCTTAGCAATATTAATGCATGGTTGATTGCTTGTTATCATGGGTTCCGCCTTCGACTATGGATATGCTGCGCGTCTCAGCGACGGCAGGGCTCATAAATTTTTCTCAAGTTATACTACAGTTCGAGTAATTTATTCTGGTATTCCATGCGTTTCTCGTCTTTACTAGCTTTTGCCAATGAATGCTCTCGGTTAGTGCATTAACAGTACCATATCTCCTCCTTTATATTACGAATGTTGGAAAATACACAGGTTTAGAGTTTCATTTTCCTCCCTGAGGTAACATGCACAGGGTTCTTGTACAGATATCTCGTTTTTCCTTTATCGCTCTTTAATAAATTGATTTCTCTGCTAATGTATCTGTGAATGCTGCGGTTGGATAACGTTGGTTATAACCGGTTACGGTTTGGCTCTCTCACTGTCTCATACAGCTGTGGAATAGATTGTTCTTGTCTGGATTAGTATGTTTAATCTCGCATTTCAACAGTTTCCTTATAAATCACAGTAGATTCTTCTCTTTCCTATCACTGAGTTTATAATCTGGCTACAGCCGTGATTTCTTCCCAAGCTCTGGGGTTTCCAGGATCGTTCTTGTTGGCACATTATATGTATGGTTTAATTATGTTCAAGGTATTCGGGACTGTTTGTCTCGGTATTGGCTTCTTCTTTACTTAAAATACCTCTGTCTCTCTGACTGTTTCGTGCCATGTTTCTCTATCCATAAGCGGTCTTTTAATTAAACTACACCTCTGTAGCTTTATTAACCGCGTGACTATATTCAGGTCAGGTCTATCAACTGATAACCTGTCTTTTAATTTAATACCACGGTTATGCAGTTATATGAATAATATGACAGTTTCTAAGAAATGAAGCACATTTCTTATTTAGCTACCGTGAGTTAACTGTAGGTTTCTCTTTTAATTCAAAAGGACTCTGAGGTTTGAAACCATACCTATTTCACCAGAGTCATAAATAGATACTCAAGCAAGTCACCTGTGCTTCGAGTCTGCTCTTCCACCCAGCCGTGAGATCCATCTCTCAGACGGAATTCTCCCCCCGAGCCATCTTGCAGGCCTCAAGCCCTCAACAAGATCTGTGCACCTTGTGCCTGGTTATCTGGTCCCCACCAGACTTAACCAGTTTTCCTTTTTGTATTTTTCCTTTTTCTTTTCCTTGGAAAAGATCTCTTCCATCTATCCCAACAGCACAAAACTTCCTCCCTACAACCAGGACTTTTCCTGTTTGGGAGGGCAGTTTCAATCAGTTATTACAACTGATCTCTTTCTTTGAAATCCACCTCCCAGAGGCTGCCAGCATTTCAAGAATATATTTAAATTATTCAATAATGTAGTTTATCAAAGTTTTGTTTCTTTTAAACATAAAACAACTACTATACTGTCTTTTACCATAGTAAAATTCACATTTACATCTTCTGGGGTCATTACATCTCCCCCTCCTGTGATTGGACATCGTCCCGATGTCTGTCTCCCTTAAACAAATTCGGGTAAGCTTCTTTAAGGAGTTCCTCATCCTCCCAAGTGGCCTCTTCAGGCCCATAGTGCTGCCACTGCACTTTAGCTTGGAAAATAACCCGTTTCCGCAGCCGCACTTCTCTCCGGTCGAGAATGGTCAGTGGTTCGACCAGAACCTCGCCTTCCGGCTCGACCTGCAAACAGCAACAGATTTAGTTATTTCCTTGTTTAAGAACAAAGCTTATCTAGAATGACCAGATTAATTCTTACCCGAACATTCTGCCATTGAATCACATGTTTAGGATCGTAGATGTATTGTTTTAATACGGAGACGTGAAAAACATTGTGGATCTTAATATGGCTTGGTAGGGCGAGTTGATAAGCTACTGGCCCCACTCTTGCCAAGATTTGAAAAGGTCCAAAATAGCGAGGTGCAAGTTTGGCACACCCACTCCACTGCAAAGTACTCCTTCTGGTTTGGATTCTTACAAAAACATGGTCTCCGACCTGGAATTCTTTGAACCTTCTCTTTCGGTCTGCAAAACTTTTTTGTCTATCCTGAGCAACCTTTAAGTTGTTACGCACCTTTTTCACCATGTCTTCCATTTCTTTGAGCATATCCGGGCCTAATCTTAACTTATCCTCAGGTCCACCCCAACTTGAGGGTGTGCAGCACTTTCGCCCATACAGAACCTCAAAGGGACTCAGCTGTGTTGACGTATGATACCCATTATTATACGCGAATTCAACCAGGTGGAGGTATTCCTCCCATTGGGTTGGTTTCATCATAACACATGCTCTCAGCATGTCCTCCACTACCTGGTTCACCCGCTCCGTTTGACCATCGGTCTGAGGATGATAGGCTGTGCTAAAGTTCAGTTGTGTTCCCAATTCAGCAAACAATGTCCTCCAAAAAGTTGATGTGAACTTAACATCACGATCCGAGATTATTACCTTCGGAAGTCCATGCAACTTGAACACATTTTGCATGAAAATATGAGCAATTTGCACAGCTTTATACGTGGATTGTACAGGTATGAAGTGTGTTGCCTTACTTAACTTATCCACTACCACCATAATGGAATCATTATTTTTCTTCGTTCGAGGCAATCCGGTTATAAAGTCCATGGAAATAGTTTCCCATTTCCATTCCGGAATGGGTAAAGGTTGTAGCAGCCCTGCTGGATGCAAATGCTCCGCTTTAATCTGTTGACATTCTAGACATCGCGCTAGATATTCAGCTACCTCTTTCTTCATTTTTGGCCAATAGTATTCCTTCCAAAGTGCGGTGACCATCTTCTGGTATCCTGGATGCCCGGTGTAATGGCTGATATGAAATTCGTCTAGAATCAGTTTTCTAAGACTATCTTCATTGGGCACATACAACCTTTTATGGAAATACAGCATTCCGGCATCGTCTAACTCGTATCCCTGCTGTATTTCCTTATCAGAAAGTTGTTGTACCTACTGTTTAATTTGCTGATAAACAGCATCTTGATCAGGTGCTAATTTTACCTTTTCAAGTAAGGTACTCTGCCATTTACTGACCGAAATCCTGCACACACATTGCACCTTTCGACTCAAGGCGTCAGCTACCCGGTTCTCCTTTCCCTTCAAATGCTTAATTTCAAAGTCAAACCCGCTTAAGAAGTCTGCCCAACGAGCTTGTCTCGTATTTAAGGTGGGTTGACTGAAATAGTTTGTTAAGCTGTGATGGTCTGTCAACAACAGAAATTTTCTCCCCAAAAGGTAATGTCGCCACATTTTCAGTGCATGAATAACAGCTGCCAATTCCAAGTCGTAAGCAGAGTATTTTTGCTCATGTTCCTTTAGTTTCCTTGATTCGTATGCAATTACTCTTCCTTCTTGCATCAGCACTCCTCCCACACCTTCTTTACTCGTGTCAGTACAGACCACGTAATCCTTATTAGGATCAGCTATACTCAAGATAGGCGCGGTGGTGAGTAAGTGCTTAAGCTGCTCAAAGCTCCGCTGACATTCTGAGGTCCACTTAAATACCTTCCCCTTCTTTTGTAAGGAGGTGATAGGGTATGCTACCCTTGAAAAGCCTTCCACAAACCTTCTATAATAACCAGCCAGTCCCATAAAGGACCTAATATCTGCCACGTCCTTTGGTATGGGCCACTCCATTATAGTTCTGATTTTTTCAGGGTCTACTGCAATCCCTTCCTTTGTGATTACATGGCCTAAGTATTGTATCTCCTCCTTAAAGAAATCACACTTACTAAACTTTGCATATAATTGATGTTCTCGCAAAGTTTGCAACACCACTCTAAGGTGTTCCTCATGCTCCTTCCTTGATCGGGAGTAAATCAGAATGTCGTCTATGAATATCAACACAAATTTATCTAAGAACCTATGAAACACATTGTTCATCAAACACATGAAGGTAGCAGGTGCATTGGTCAGACCAAAAGGTAGCACCACGAACTCGTAATGTCCATACCGCGTTCTGAAAGCTGTCTTAGCGATATCCTCCTCTTTAATTCTAATTTGATGATAACCAGATCGCAGATTGATCTTAGAGAATACCGTTGCCCCCTTCACTTGATCAAAAAGTTCGTCTATCCTGGGCAAAGGATATTTATTTTTGATCGTGAGCTTATTCAGCTGACGATAATCAATACACATCCAAAAAGTTCCATCTTTCTTTTTGACAAATAACACTGGGGCTCCCCAGGGTGATACACTGGGACGGATGTAATTTTT
The DNA here is from genome assembly GCA_031772625.1 of Pinus tabuliformis. Taxonomy (NCBI): domain Eukaryota; kingdom Viridiplantae; phylum Streptophyta; class Pinopsida; order Pinales; family Pinaceae; genus Pinus; species Pinus tabuliformis. The sequence continues at coordinate 1,525,125,661 of CM062816.1, forward strand.
GTCTAGCAGCTCTTGCAGTTGCATTTTTAATTCTGTTAGTTCTGGTACACTCATTCGGTATGGTGCCCGTGACACGGGTGCTGCCCCCAGAATCAATTCAATGGTGAAGTCCACATCTATTTTGGGTGGTAATCCCGGTACTTCCTCGGGAAAAACATCTGCAAATTCTTGTACCACCAGAATGTTACCCAGCGTAGCAGTTTTATCTTTCTGATTTGCGTAACCCACCTGAATAGCGTAAATTTGACATTTCTTCTTGATGCATTTAGCTAACTGAGATGCTGTAATGAGTCGGATCTGTACGGGATGCTTGATTCCTTGTAATTCCTGCTGCTCTCCACGGTCATCCTTATAGTAAATGGTTTTTGTCTTGCAATTCACTAAGGACCAGTGTTTCTCCAGCCAATCCATCCCAATCAGGATGTCATATGAACCCAAGGGTAGTATGTTTAGGTCTGCCACTATTGGCTGTCCTGCTATGGTTAAAGAGCAATTATTTATTTTGGCCAAGACCCGTCTCTTGGCTCCTGTAGCTAATTGGACCAACCACGGATTTCTGCATTTTTCATATTGTAACTTACACTGTTCTACTGTCTTTGGGCTAACATAACTTAGAGTAGCTCCTGGATCAATAAGAACAGCTATAGAAAGGTTTGAAATTTTACCTTCAAATTCAACCATAGTCGGCTGGTATTCCGCTTGGCGGTCCTCCAAGGCTGCATTAATTCTGGGTACACTATGTGCCACGTCCCCAACGGTCGATGCTTCATGAATTTGGGATATCTGGTCCGTCCCCTTTCGTTGTGGGCAGTTTTTAACATAGTGAGGCCCTCCACAGCCCCAGCATTGAACTGGAGGTCTGGTCATCCCTTCACCCTCTGGCCTAACAGGCTGCTCACTTACTCTAGATTCACTTATTGGCCTAGCTCGGGGCGCACTCTTTGCTACAGATCTACTGTTTAATCCTTTACCGGCCCCCTTACTTCCATTGCTGCGACCTCCCTTGCTGCTTCCAACCATCCGACTACTTCTTTTTTCATTCCATCTTTTATTTGAAGTATCCCCCTTCTGTTTATTCTGCTGGTAGCAGATCCTTGATTTACGAATAGCCTCATCCATGGTCCTAGGATTGTCAAACTCAATCCTCTCTCTTATATATGAAGGTAAGCTGCTCACAAACCTTTGGACCTTGGCTTTTTCCTCCTTGATATAAGGTACATAACATAGCAGAGAAGTAAAGCGATTAATGAACTCGTCCACAGTCTGTTGCCCCAGTCTTAAATCATGGAACTCTCTCGCCTTTTCATCGTAGAAGCGCTCGGTCAGGTACCTTTCTTTGAAGTATTTCTGAAACTTCTCCCATGTAATGGTCCGTTCACTTACCCCCTTGACAATCTTGATTTCTTCCCACCACAAGGTTGCCTTACCTTGTAACTGGAAGATAGCTAGTCTCGCCTTCAAGTTATGATCATACTCATACAACTGAAAATATTTATTCATATTTATTAACCATGCTTCAGCTGCTTCATCCTGTTCTCCATCGAAATGTGGGGGTTTAATTTTTCGAAATTCCCCCTGTAGCTCCATCCTCTGACGTTTTGAAGTTTGCTGCTCTGGTACATTATCAGAATGATCCTCTTTTCCTTCTGAATTTTCAGGTGCAATCTGATAGTCTTGTTCTTCTGTCATCCTCTGCTGTTCCGCGTTGGGGTTAGATAAAGGTGGGTTTTGCCTGTCCAACAAACTCTTCAGAATTCTCTCTTGCTCCACCGTCAAACGTGCGTTGTCCTCTCGCAATCGTGCCATCTCATTTTTCAACTCCTGAACAGTTTCCAGTATTGCAAGGTTGGTACTTCGTGTTTCCTCACCCAACTATACCCACAGCTCTGGGTTCTCCTGAGGGTTGCTGCCGGCTCCTTGCATTTCGTTACCTTTTCTGGCTTAACTTTTTGCTATTATAATTCTGTATCTCACCCCTAAATAGACAGAACAACAGTTAAGTAATTTATTAGCTTTCATATGTATGCATGGTGTAAGCTTCCACACAGTGAAACATGTCATGCTTGACGCCACAGTGTTGAAACTGGGCTTTGATACCAATTTGTCACACTCCTGTTCACATATACATAAATTAAAAAAAAAATTGAATGTATGCCATACATATAGACTTCGCTATACTATATGCTTTATACCTTGTGCACTGCCGCATATTTAAACTACATGCCGCATAGTCCAACACTTATGCCATGCATCACTAATAATAATAAATTGATTAGTCTAACACTTGGTTACCTTGCAATCGGGTATACATATGTTACCATGGTTATATTTTGGCGTCATAATTTGTTTTATGAAACACATTGGCTTATAGCTGAACCTAACTATTAAACCCACCACAGTACACAGCGTATATTAAATAGGCGCGGGGTTTGGTGGTCTGGCCGCAGCCCTTTGCAGGCGCCAACTCATCCGTTGTTTTAATGACCTCGGTCCACATCTGGGCAGGTGGCATGGCTTGCCCATCCGGCCATGTGACACCTCGGGTTCGGGTTTCTCGGCCTTCTCGCTTCGTTTTCCCGCTTTGTTTGGACGGTCAAGATCTCTCCTTTGGAATGAAGGGCGGGGATGAGTTTGAGGGTTTTAAGTTAATACATAACCCATCGGAGCAAGTTCAGGGTTCATTTGCTCACACAGTCCTTCCGGCTCCGCCTCGGTGTTTAGACGCTGGTTCGAAACCACCAGTGCCATTCTCACAACCTGCAACCTCACCGGAAGTCATGAGATGCCCAACACCAGGACTACACAGGTAAATAACCTCTGTTTCGAATTTAATGGTTTGCGTTTACTGTTCTATTTTTAATTGTAACGATTCATATTAATTTGTTCCTTTTCACTAGTAGAGAGTGCGGATGGATTATTCAAACCCCTTCGATGGTGTCGAGGATGACTAGTCTCGACGGTTCAGTCTTCTCGGCGGCTACAGGTAAGCTCTCATCTATTATTTGCTTTTCCCCTGCATACGAGAGCTCAGAACTCCTCGTTCCTGAGCTGTTCTCGTTGTGTTTTGTACAGACCGCCGTTCGTATGCTGGTTTCTTGCATCGGTTTGCTGAGGTATTCTCCAAAGTGGACCCTCACGGTTTACAATTATGTTTAATGTCTGGTTTGAGTCAATGACCCGCCTGATGCGTTGTCATCCATGGCGGAACTCATGGTTCGATCTCATATATCTCATGGATTAATTTTGTTTGTATACTGCCCTTGCGGCATACCCGGACTTTGGGTCTCTGTATCTGTTATATGTGACATACGACTCCGGAACTGGCCGTAATGCCCAGTTCTGGGCTAGCGGAATCCAGTTTTCGTTATATTTAAAGTTTCTCTGTTTATCATTGTATATACTCTTTTTACCCTTCCAAGATTTACACTATCTGAGTAATATTTTTGTTAAAATATATATGCAAACGTTACTCTGTTCGAGCCCCCAGGATGGCTTACACTTGAATAATAGGTTAATATGTTTATGTGCTTAGCAATATTAATTCATGGTTTATTGCTTGTTATCATGGGTTCCGCCTTCGACTATGGATATGCTGCGCGTCTCAGCGACGGCAGGGCTCATAAATTTTTCTCAAGTTATACTACAGTTCGAGTAATTTATTCTGGTATTCCATGCGTTTCTCGTCTTTACTAGCTTTTGCCAATGAATGCTCTCGGTTAGTACATTAACAGTACCATATCTCCTCCTTTATATTACGAATGTTGGAAAATACACAGGTTTAGAGTTTCATTTTCCTCCCTGAGGTAACATGCATAGGGTTCTTGTACGGATATCTCGTTTTTCCTTTATCGCTCTTTAATAAATTGATTTCTCTGCTAATGTATCTGTGAATGCTGTGGTTGGATAACGTTGGTTATAACCGGTTACGGTTTGGCTCTCTCACTGTCTCATACAGCTGTGGAATAGATTATTCTTGTCTGGATTAGTATGTTTAATCTCGCATTTCAACAGTTTCCTTATAAATCACAGTAGATTCTTCTCTTTCCTATCACTGAGTTTATAATCCGGCTACAGCCGTGATTTCTTCCCAAGCTCTGGGGTTTCTAGGCTCGTTCTTGTTGGCACATTATATGTATGGTTTAATCATGTTCAAGGTATTCAGGACTGTTTGTCTCAGTATTGGCTTCTTCTTTACTTAAAATACCTCTGTCGCTCTGACTGTTTCGTGCCATGTTTCTCTATCCATAAGCGGTCTTTTAATTAAACTACACCTCTGTAGCTTTATTAAACGCGTGACTATATTCAGGTCAGGTCTATCAACTGATAACCTGTCTTTTAATTTAATACCACGGTTATGCAGTTATATGAATAATATGACAGTTTCTAAGAAATGAAGCACAGTTCTTATTTAACTACCGTGAGTTAACTGTAGGTTTCTCTTTTAATTCAAAAGGACTCTGAGGTTTGAAACCATACCTGTTTCACCAGAGTCATAAATAGATACTCAAGCAAGTCACCTGTGCTTCAAGTCTGCTCTTCCACCCAGCCGTGAGATCCATCTCTCAGACGGAATTCTCCCCCCGAGCCATCTTGCAGGCCTCAAGCCCTCAACAAGATCTGTGCACCTTGTGCCTGGTTATCTGGTCCCCACCAGACTTAACCAGTTTTCCTTTTTGTATTTTTCCTTTTTCTTTTCCTTGGAAAAGATCTCTTCCGTCTGTCCCAACAGCACAAAACTTCCTCCCTACAACCAGGACTTTTCCTGTTTGGGAGGGCAGTTTCAATCAGTTATTACAACTAATCTCTTTCTTTGAAATCCACCTCCCAGAGGCTGCCAGCATTTCAAGAATATATTTAAATTATTCAATAATGTAGTTTATCAAAGTTTTGTTTCTTTTAAACATAAACAACTACTATACTGTCTTTTACCATAGTAAAATTCACATTTACATCTTCTGGGGTCATTACATCATATTTAATTAATTTTCCATATAATTTTATCTAAAGTAATTAGAAATAAAAGAAATAAAAGAAATTATGTGAGTAAGATGTTTAAACCTTATTGAAAATATTTTAACCAGTGATATATATATATATATATATATATATATAGATAAAATTGTTAAAAGGAAATTTTTTAATGCTATATAGCATAAAATATCGAATGTAAATTATGAGTAAAATATTTTAATATGAATTAATATTGACATATTTAAAAATATATTAATAATAAAAAGACCAATTTAATGGGCTATCTCTATAACATTCAAAAATACAGTTTAGACAATAAAAAATTACACATTAGTTTTTACACTCTAAAATAAATTTTCACCTAAAGAAATTTGATCCCTCTCAGCTCAGGTTAGATCTGTGCTTTCTATGCTGGTTAATAATTGAACCATGTAGATCTATCTTAATAATGAAACCATGTAGATCTATCTTAACTCACGTTTCTTGAAATGAAAACCTCTTTTAAATAAAAAGAGATTTGATATCTCAGAGCTTAGATATGTGCTTAAGATGGATCTATGTTGGTTAATAATTAAACCATGTAGATCTATCTTAACTCACATTTCTTGAAATGCAAACCTCTTTTAAAAAAAAAGAGATTTGATATCTCGGAGCTTAGTAGATCTCCAGTTAAGATAGATCTAGGTTGGTTAAACAAATAAATTCAACACTTGAAAAAATAATAGAATATTTATATTTTAAGTCTATATAATTATAATAAAATTTTACCCAATTTTAAACATATATATATATATATATATATATATATAGAAAGTTACAAACTTATAATTCATATATATTTTTTTTGTGAAGTAGATATTATTATTTGTCCATCAGAAGTCAAATATGTTTTAATATATGTTTTAATGAGATCAATCATTATAATATATTAAATAAATAGTGCTACAAAAGTATAATTAATAAATATTTGAATGAAATTTTATAGGTAATTAATTAGCCATTATTGTTATTTTTTTGTTATTATATTGAAAAATATATTTACATTTTAGTATGAGAAAGATGTGCCATATTTTTATATTTAAGATGGAGTTGAAACTTGAGATTTAAAAAACAAAAGTGATGGTTGTATAGCATCATAGTTTTTGTCTTTTTTATAGTTAGTGAAATGTAGAGTTAGTGTTTTGTCATTATTCAAGAAGGGTCTATTTCCACCATCTGTTATTAGTCCCACCTTCCCACACTTCTTCCATACATCTCAACCTTGAAAATGAATTCTTCTACACATGCACTACTCTTTAAAAAAAATTCCCGTGTTTTTTCTTTCTCACACACTTTCCTACTCAATGTTATTAACTATTTCTAAGCCACTTGTTGTCATTACAAATATTCTGTGGTGATTATTGGATCAAATGTTCATGTCAATGTACAATTACCATATGACCTAGTCCATTTGTTATACAAGCAAACCAAACTTTTCATGCCTAAGAAGTGTTGTGTGGGCTAGTGGTGTGTGCAAAAAGGGTGCAGAGTGGGGAATGTGTGTGGAGGTTCTGAAGTGGGGATGTGTGCAGAAGGAGGAAGAATGCAGAAGAGACATCCACTCTTTTGCACCTTCTACATGTCCTACCCAACATAATCAAATAACTGATAACACCACAACATATTCTTATAAAAATGAAACAAACAAATCTTAAATTGGTTCTACTACACATAGATGGTATCTTGGCCATAAATTCAACCCTCTGAGACTAAAATTGACAATTTTTCCTCAAATTTACCCTACTATTGCACTAATTTGATCTTATCTAGTGAGAAGTGCCATATCGTACATTAGATATTCAAAATAATTGTTAGATCATTCATATGAATTTTGTGCAATATCCAATACTATAATACAAGGCTTGTGAAAAGGTGAAAATAAATATACTAGCAATTGCATCGAAAGGTGCAAAGGAACGTTGATAGGAGTTGTGGGGAGTGGGAATGTGGAAGGAAATAATTGTAGTAGGGAAGGTGGAAGATAATAGATCAATACATTATTTTATGTAATATTTCAGGGTTGTATTAAGCTCTATAGGTTGAATGATCACAATTCGTTCATCATAGGAGGTTCTCTTAATATTTAGCTGGAGTGAAGGGAGGAAAATATTTTGCAGATAAGAATCAGAAAACATTATCTCGTGGTCCTTGTCATTGAAATTATGGCAGATAAATTTTAGTAGTGAGTGATACATATCATTGAATCTCATCTAGTTTAATAAGGATTTAACATAACCTATGTAAAGTGATAATTAAAGGCGATACATTGTTCGATTAAGATTGTACAAGAAAAATGTTATTGTGTTTAGTTATTGTTATTTTGCTTGCTTTTGTCTATAAGTTTTTGTTTTGTCTATTGGTATTGTCTTTCCATTTTGTTGAATCTTTCCTTTCTCCTATTCACTGTTCATCAAGCTCAAAGATTCTAATTGTCTAAAAAAATAAATGAAATCTGAAACATGAAGAATGTTGAAATAACTACAATTTTTTTTTTTTCCAAACACCTATTTGAGTTGAATCAAGAAAAGGAAGTGGATTAACACGCTTCCCACTACCACCACCAGTGGGTGGAGCAACAACCTTATGATACTCTGGGGATATTGTTGGCAACTCACCAAAAATTTGTCCAAATGTGAAATAAATTAAGTGTTGTCTAAAGAGATGGCAACACTATTGAAAACTACTAGACTTATATGTATGAAACTCCAGAAAATTGAGTGTCCTTTTGGCTATCCATTGGTAATAAGTGGAACTTGAAGCTGAGGAATCTCTTGAATTTCTAAGCACGATGGACCAACATCCTCCCTTCGTCCATAGGTAATTTTTTCATTTTCCAATTGCAACATGGCCTCTCCAATTTGCTGTTTTTCATTTGTGTTACCCTGAGTGCAGTTGAAATCTTGATCTCAATCATTTGCACATTCTTCTTCCTTGTTGCAATCTGCTTGAGGGCTACTTGTACCACAATACATAAAAAAGAGACTAATGTCAGCTTTGTATTGAAAGAGGAGTAGAAGCATATATGTAAATGATCCTATTTGGCCAATATTTACTAAGATTGGATGCCTAAAAGACATTTGACATTAGGTTGATAAATGTTAGAAAATCAGAAAGGCAGAAATATTTTCTTATACTTGATAATTACTTCTGATGTTATTTACTTCTTATTAAGTTTTCTTTATATCTCCTTTCTTTAGTTCATCAAGCAATTACCAAACCGAAAGTGCATAAAACAATGGACACCAGATATATGCACTATGCCAGGGAAAAACCTCCCTCGAGGGGAAAGCCCAGTCAAAATTCTCTTCCTTTAAATATTATTCTTTGAGACTCTTCACCCTATACAAAGACCAAACCTTCCCTCCACACCAAGTCAGCCTCCTAGATCTTCGAACTCTTTTCCAGCAGCTTTGACTATGTAGCAACTTTCGGCATCAGGTAGCTTACAACATCAATGAAACTTGGAAGACTTCGAGCTCCCAAAGTAGGGCATGAAACAGAGAGAGAGAGGCACCCAGATTTCATTTTTCTTCTTCTCCTTAGACTCCACCCAACTCGCACTTCCTTTTGATTCCTTAGACCTACTTCACACTTCTCTGACTTCCCTAGAGATATAGAAGTAGCTTGAGATGAGATCCTTTAAATGAATTAGACTTGCTTCTATTTATAGGCTTCAAGGGAGTTCGAATTGATTTCCTTAGGCTGACTTGATCTCTTCTAGGCCAAATTGGTGTGGAGGATACATAAATTAAATTTGACTCAATACTAAACTTTTTTACATGATTCAAAAGTTCAATAAGGGTCTCTTTAAAAGTACAATGTCTCTATTGACTCACAATAAATCCTAGAAGTCCTCAATGGAGACTTTTACCTAAAACATGATGACCCAAGCAAGAAACCCATGCTTTAATAAGTCATAATAATAATAATAATAATAATTATTATTATTATTATTATTATTTTCTTTATTCTTTTGACAAGTACATTATAAGATGACTCAAATACATTAATGAAGGCCAAACCTAGTTACATTTTTCAACACTCCCTCTTAACTAGGGAGGTATTCATCATATAAAAGTACAAGGAAGATCTCAACTATATGAACCACAAAGAGCTCTAGACACCGCAATGCCATGAACTAGATTCATGACCAGGGCAATCTATCCATTGGTTTCTCAATAATTTAGGCACCGCAATTCCATAGACTAGATTCCTGACCAGGGAAATCTATCCATTGGTCTCTCAACAATTTAGGCACCACAATACCACCGACTAGATTCCTATCGAGGGTAATCTATCTAGGTGGGAATAATATGGACTCAATATTTCAGACTCTTTAGGTACCATCAAGCTTACTTGCTAACCATCAACCTAGAAATCTGGGTGCGTGTCAAAGCTCAATGATCAACGCCACCTTCCCAACTTCAGGACCTAGACATCAACACAAAGTACTGGCCAAATATCCTCCCAGGAAATGACTCACTCGAAAAGCCTCAACACCCCTTGATCCAATAGATTAAGGACCACAAATTTCTCCCGATCAAACTGATTGGTAACCAACATGTTATAAAAAAACTTTGAGAGATTTACTTGTACAAACACAACCCCAATCAATTATATACTTTCACATGTACATAATCAAATACAGACCTTCAGGGTCTTTGAGACAACAAATGTTACTTCTCAACACAATAGGACTATCAACTGAATATTTTATAGAATATTCCATAATCATACACTTTCCTTTCCAACTTCACATGCAACAACATATCCTTCATTCTCCAATCAAAAATATGATATGCCCTCCCTCTCAACTAGGGAGCTTTCCTTTATCGAGGTTCCCTATTAATCTAGGGAGGTCAACTTCTTTACTAAGACATGAAGAATCTTTTGTGGCTTCCAACCATTTCGTCAGAGTTTTCATCATCCACATCATGCTTATCAAAGAACATCTTCACCATATTGAAGATTGCGTACCTGCATAACTTAGATAAAAAGTACAACCAAATCTATAGAAGCATGAAGTTAGCCATATTAGAAATACGGAAACATTTAAACCTTATCTATCAGATACTAAAAAAAAATAAGAGACACATACTCTTTCAATATCTTACTAGGGACTTAGTCATAAACCCTAAACTTCTTCATAACAACTTTCATTACATCTAGGGTTTCAATGTTTCTTCCAAAGGTATGACATACCTTTCCTCATAGTAAACACTAGAAACAATTCAAACAAATATATTTCAACAAAGCATATAAAAACTTTCAGAATTCATATGTTAGACTTCCCACTAGGGTTTCATACAAATCCTAGATTTCATACAGGGGAATTAACCAATCAAAACCATTCACAACTTAGTCATCAACATGACCAATTTCCACTGGGAGTAGTTGCAAACCCTATATTTTTCAATTGGACATTAATCACAACTAAAACTCAGATTTCAACTATCTTACACAAATCTCAAATTATCACATTTGCATCAAAGAATTTTACTTCTACTAGTTTAACTCCAAAACCCTAGAATTTCACAAATACTATAATCCTAGAGAAACAAACATTGACTAGGGCTTAGTTCCAAACCCTAGGATTCATGATCATCAATAAACAAGTCAAACTTATACATCTAGGACTTCATCATCATGCATAGGTACTTCATATCATGTGTTAGCCAAACCCAACTTCACAAATATCAAAAAGAGTTAGACATACAACACACCTGTTTAGACTAGGGTTTGATCAGATAAACACACATTCCAAGGAAACCTTTTCTAAGACATTATAAGGGTCTCACTTACACATTCCACCAAAACATAATGAGTTAGGGTTTCAATATAAGAACTTAGAAAACAAAAAATTATCAAAACTTCAAGGGTTTTGAATTTTAGACTTTTTCATTCAACGCTAACAAGTTAGGTTTTCCTGATCATACCAAAAATACCAAACATGACATCATCAATTAAAAAATTCAAATAAAATTTCTCAATAACCCTAAGCAGTTTAGGGTTTCATACATTCACATTAGAATACCCTTAGCTTAGGTTTTTCTAGAGAACCTGTCTAGGGTTCTATATAATCACTTAAGAATATGAGTAGGATAGATTTATCAATTGATGAATCACCCAAAACAAGAATCATTATGATTGAATATAGCTAGACATAACAATGTTAGTAATAGATTGTCAAATGAATAAACATTTAATATAAAGAAATAAATGTTTTGTAGTTTGAGACATACCTTTGTTTCTTGAAAAACCTTATCTTGGGTGGCTCTCTTCAAACTCTTTGAGGATATAGAATATGTTTTCCTAATCAAGACAATAGAGGGAGAATGGTGATTAGTCTTAATATAATCAAAACATAAACAAGTACATGAAACAAAAAACTAAAAGGAAATGGGAACTTATCTTTGGGAGATGTTGGGGGCTCCCTCTAAAGCTTGAGGGATACCTATAAACTTATCAAAACAAATTAAAATGTATTTTCCAAAAATCATGTTAAAACCTATAAATTCTAAAACACAAAATAAGACTTCTAAGACTAAAAGCAAAGGACTTAGTAGTGTAAGTTCCTTATGTTAGATTCTTCGGGTTTGGCTTTATTTGGATCTTTATTTGGATGTTCCTTATGCATGATCTCTTTCTCTCTTCTTATTTCTTGGATTGTTGGGATAGTCACTCTTGTAGTGACCCTTCTCATCCCATTGATAGAATTCTACCTTGGACATGGCAACCTTATTTCTTGGTCCTTTCAATTTATTTCCTTTAAGTTGAGAATTGTAGGAATTTGAAACATCTTCTGAATTGGCAACTAATGAGATCCTCAATTCTTCCTAAATGTAGGTAGTCCATAGTTCTTCAAAAGTGGGAGCTTCCTCCCAACTGTTAAGTTCTGCAGCAAATGCACTCCAAGAAAGTGGTAGACCTAATAGAGCAGTGATCACGAGTTATTTGTCTGGAATAATTTCATAAATGGAAAAAATATCATCCCTAATTCTTGTTATCTTCACAAAGAAGGAGGCCACTATGTCTTCTTTAGTCATCTTTGTGGTCGTTAGCTCATTCTTCAAACTTGCTACTTCACCAATGTTCTTAATAGTGAATAACTTTGACAAGGCTTCACACATTTCCCGAGCATGATTGTTGTTGGCTATGAATGGGACAAGGTTGTCCTTTATTCCTTCTACCATTAGAGTCATGGGTACCAATTCTAGTTCCCTAAATTTTACCTTGTCAGCATCATTGGAGTCTTCTATAGCCTTCTTTACTTTTCCTTTGACCAAGTCTAGAGCCTTGTTCTTTTCAAGGACGAGGTCAGTCCTCTTTTTCCAAGACCTGTAGTTAGAGGCTCCTTTAATTTTTATCTCTCCCTTTATTGTGTTAGACATTGTATTTGAAGATGGTGGACTTATTCCCTTGAATAACCCTTTTTAGTGATTCCTTGATCAAGTTCTTGAGACTTCCTTTTTCTTCTTTCTTCACCAAAGCTCTGATACCATGTTAGAAAATCAGAGAGAAAGAAAGATTTTCTTATACTTGATAATTACTTGTGATGTTATTGACTTCTTATTAAGTTTTCTTTATATCTTCTTTCTTTAGTTCATCAAGCAATTACCAAAGAGAAAGCACATAAAAAAATGGATACCAGATATAGGCACTATGCCAGGGAAAAACCCCCCTCGAGGGGAAAACCCAGTCAAAATTCTCTTCCTTTAATACTATTTTTTGAGACTCTTCACCCTAGAAAAAGACCAAACCTTCCCTCCACACCAAGTTAGGCTCCCAGATCTTCAACCTATTTTCCAACAACATCGACTATGTAGCATCTTTCGGCATCAGGGAGATTTCAACATTAGGAAACTTTTGGCATCAGGGAGCTTTCGACATCAGGAAGCTTTCGACATTAGGTGGCTTTTGTCATGAAAAAAACTTGGAAGACTTTGATCTCCCAAAATAAGGAATGAAACAGAGAGAGAGGCACCAAACTTTCATTTTTTCTTCTTCTCCTTAGACTCCACTCAACTCACATTTCCTTTGGCTTCCTTAGATCCACTTCGCACTTCTACAACTTCCTTAAAGATATCAAACTATCTTGAGATGAGATCCTCCAAATGAATTCGACTTGCTTCTATTTATAGGCTTCAAGGGAGGTCAAATTGATATCCTTAGGCCCACTTGATCTCTTCTAGGTCAACTTGGTGTGGAGGATACATAAATCACGTTTGACTCAATACTAAACCTTTTTACATGATTCAAAATCCCAAGAAGGGTGTCTTTAAAAGTACAATGACTCTATTGACTCAGAATAAATCCTAGAAGTCCTCAATGGCGACTCTTACCTAAAACATGATGACCCAAGCATGAAACCCATGCTTTAATAAGTCATAATAATAAAATAATAATAATATTTTTTTAATTTTTTTTTAAAAGTACATTACAAGATGACTCAAATACATTAATGAAGACCGAACCTAGTTACATTTTTCAACAATAAAGGAAAACCGTAAAAGGAAATCTATCTCTTCATCAAGTTAACAAGTGTTCTTCATCAAATTAACAAGTATAAAATTCTACCAACCTTTATGCCACTTCTATCTATTTTTTCATTGTAAAGAAGAGACTAATGTCAGATTCATATTGAAAGTGGAGCAAAAGCAGACATGTAAGTGTTCCTATTTGGCCAATGATTACTGAGATTGGATTCCTAGAAGACATTTGGCATCATCATTGATAAAGGAAAATTGAAAAAGGAAATCTAGGTCTTCCTCAAATTAATAAGTGAAAACTTGTACCAACCTTTACACCACTCATATGTAGTCTTGCATTGTGAAGAATACTGATTTCCATATTTCCACTCATATTTATAGCAAGGGCTTTATGCCACTTGTATCTAGTCTTGCATTGTGAACAAGATTGATTTCCACTTTCTAGTGGTATTCATATCAAGGCATGCATATTGGAAATGCACGCTAATTGCAAGCTACAAAGATCTCCCCATTTGCTGCTAAGCCAACATCATATCCACATATCTAGAAAACATGGCTATTTTTTTATTATGGATGCTTAGGTTACAATAATTGAATATAAGATCCACATAAGAACTCGTGAGATAATATAATACATTAAATGAAAACAGAGCATTGACAACAATTTTTAGAAAGGCACAAAAGTATCTGGATTGATAATCCATAGAACATACGATCCAAACTTGTCAAATAACACCTCTTAAATGAAAAATAATGAGAAATAATACCCGACATTTCCTGAAGAGGCATAAAGTGTTCCAATTATAGTAGTACATCCAAAAAATATATAGTTTTTAACTACAATATATAGGAAACAATCAATCTGAATCTATATTTGTTTCATATTTCTATACTTAATACATCAAATCCTTTTTCTAAATCTCTAAATTACATTTTTCAATATTCATTTCCAAGAGCACCATTCAACGTAGGCTATTCTTTGGAAATAATTCTAGCTCCACCATACAACAAGATGATAAAGCCATCTTAAAAAAATTGAACCTAATTTTTCAATGTAGATTTCTATGTATTGAACATGTCCCCTTCTAGTTGTGGACAAAATTTAATGGAAAATACAACTCAAAACTTCAAATAAAAAAGAACAAAAGACATAATGGCTCCAATTTCAGAGAAGAAACTAATTGTCGTAATACATGGGAAGGAGTAAAAATTATCCAACTCCAAAGAAAGGGACAAAACAAAGTCCTTTTTACTAAAAAAAAAAAAAAGGCTGAATGAATGTAATCTTAGACCTAACCAAAAGATTGTTCCTAAAAAAGAAATTATCCACAAGGGATTCTAGAAAATCTGGAAAAGTTGAAATATGTTTATTATTTTTTCCCAACATTAAGGGTTTGTTTTATAAATGATGACTAAATAATAGGTCTGCCAATATGAAATCATTCAAATTGCAACACGAGGTGATTAAAAAGGAATTTGACAAATATTAGTCATTCATATTAGTGATTAAAAAACTCATGGTTCACAGATGAGGTCGATATAAAACTAAGCCGTATTCAAGGTGTGCATTCTCTCAAACATACGTAACACTTGTTTGGCATAAGTTCCCGTATGTATTTTTAGCCGAATAGATCCCCACCTCAGTTAAAAGGAAGTCTATCTCAATGATGCTCCCTAGGGCACATTTAAAAAGCGATTATCCAATGCATTAATTATATATATGACTCATAAGGGATCTTAAATGATAACAGTTACCACAATTAGTTTGAAGGGTTTTGTTGTCGTGATTCAAATTTAAAATTTTATGATGATGGAGAGGAAACACTTGAAATTTATTATTTGGAGGATAAATTAAAAATATCGTTAAATATAAATATAATTTGCAAGTAATTTTCATGAGTTAGATATTACTTAGATGGATTACAATTTAGAAACTAATTACATAAATGGTAAACAATCTATAATCTCACAAATCATAAATACTTAAAAAAAAAATTAATTTACAATATTTTACAGAAAAAATAAAAAAGCCATACATTTACAATACCTTTAAAACAAAAAATCTTAATTTACAAAATCTTACAAAAAAAACTCAAAAAGCCCTACAGTTACAACTTATGCCAAACAAATTGAATGAATTTTATTTTTAAATAAATTTCCAAAAATGAGCATCCTTCCTTCATGATAAAATTGTTTGGACCATGAAATTGATATGATAAAAACCGAACCCTTACTGAAAACATCAATATATGGGTCGTTTCACAGGGCACAAAACCTGGAAGTTTTGAAAACAAATTTAGCTACACGAAAACTTTATTATATAAAGAAAATCCACTGGTCATGTTAGTTTTAACTCTATTATGTAAAGAACATTCTCTGGTGAGGTCAGTTTTTTCTTTTACTTCTGCTCATTCTACATTCATGTGTCCATTGCATATGTTTTCACTATAATATAAGACATCCGAATACTCCCCTCTAAAGGCTGCCAAAATATTTCCATTTCAAATTGAAATTCAAGGAATATTCAAATACTCAAAGAAGGGCCAAACTATTTGTACTGGAAGGAAATACTCTCCTCAATATTCCCCTCTCAAGGCTCCCAAAAGATTTCCATTTCAAAATGAAATTCAAGGAATTTTCAAAGACTCAAAGAAGGGCCAAACTATTTGCACTAAAAGGACACTAAAGAAAATGAAATGCTTTGACAATACATTCCCTTGGGGCTTAGATTTGAAAATTGAGCCATCTTTTCAATCCATTACAACTAACAAGGGTCACAAAATAGTTTAGACTAATCTCTGAGAAAAATTTCAAGTGACCAAAAAAGGGTCAGATGAAAGGAAACTTAACATCATTGATTATTTGAAAACAGGGTCCCTCGAGGTCAAGATGCAAGACAAGAACACCCAATGAATCTTCTATACCCTTGTGAAGGCTTTCAAAAACTTACCTCTGAAATTAAGACTACAGACCTTTTAGTGCACTGCAACTACACCTCAAAATAATCAATTGTTTGGGGAAGAAAACTCTTTGAAAGTAAAATTTGAATGTTGAATGCATCATAGCATCCCCCCAAAAGCTTCCAAACTTCTTACCCTTTAAACTCAATACATGAAAATTTTCCAATGCCTAAACGAGGGATAAGTTTTTCTAGTGTAGGGCGGTGAAGTACAATATAATTAATTTTTCTGGAGAACTCAAAGGCCTAACTTGTAGAGTTCTCTACGCCTATTAGAATGGGTCTTCCTTATTTTTGAAATATTTTACTTATCAACCTCTTAACTCTGTATTGCTACCCTTAACCGGATTGTATGTTCAAAACTTCGGGACTGAGGAAAACTATAAGTCAAACATGGAAATTTGTTTCCCAGCCATCTGATGACCAGATGACCCGAAAATACACTCGTCTTATGGTTAGGCACATTCAGGCCTAAATATTCTCACCACCTTGATTCCTAGGACCCAGACATGGAACTTGAACCAACACCCTTGGCTAGACCTAAGGTTGATTCTACCCTACTACAGAAAATTCACCTTTAGGTAAGAAAGGTCCCTCAAGCTTTAAGGCACTTACTCCATCAAAAGATATGGTGTATTCCATGTCTAATTCTTCATCACCATTTAGTAGGGTCAGTAACCACAAAAAATAAAATGATTCACCACCCTTTACCAATCGGTCTTCCATGGTCATCAATGTAATGCCAAAAGTAGATAATGTAGGGAATTCAAAGAAGTTGAGAAGGAGTTATGTTGTCCCTTTGCAGGGAAATTTTTTTAGGAGTAGAATCATTATAGAATGAGATTGAAAAATAATAAATTATGTAGGTATAGCAATTCTCTCTAGTTTTTTTTTTCTGAATTTTTTATAATTGTAACAATGAATTTTGTACATACATCATGACTCTCTAGTTTTTTCATAAGTGTTTACAATTACAAGAATTTGTTATCCTGTAAAACGATCAAAATATGTCCATGTAGAATTCCATACATTTATATGTGTACCTCACAGATACACATTCTATTCTGATGCATATGTGTCGACCATTACTTCATATTTTGTGAATTTGACAATTTTGAGACATTTTTTGGAAAATGTGGTTTAGATGCTTTTTTTGTGCCCCTATTTTGCAGGAAAAGAATCCTACACCACTAAGATTGAGCCATACGAGAGCTTTTGTTTCTCTTTTTCACAGCTTGAAAGTTATATCCTCGACTTCCACCCTAAGAAAACCATATGTTCCATTGCCTGATGTTTTTTTTTTGCTTTAGTACTGTTGCAGTTGGAAATGCTCTTCTGAAGTCTCTGCTTGGGAAGCTTGAAACCCTTGGAGAGGTTAGACATCATCTATCTCAAGTTTCATATGAAAACTCTTTTCTATAACAAACTATTTTATCATATTACATTTACTTTTAGAAATAAGTGGTTAAATGTAATTATAAGTTGCTTGTGCTTGCGAACATATATATTCCCCATCAAATGATCATGTCCACACACAATATAGAATATAGTATAATCGAATGACGTAAGTGACTCCATAAACCTAATGCAAGAGTGAAAAATCTGATTATGGATGTTACCTTTTTCTCAAATAGCATTTCTTCCTTACTACAAATGCAAATATTTCATGAATAATGGTTTAGGAAGTTCCATCAAACTGCATTTGATATAAGGAAATAAAACTGTAGGAATCTTTATGTGATCCAGGTCCGAGTGTGACAAAGGACCCTTCGAAGACCTTTTACTTTCGTGATGTGTTAAATTTCCTTTTAAAAAGAACATAAATGAATACATGTGCATTTTGAAAAGAAGAGGAACATGTCAATCATTAGCAACACAAAAACATAAGTCGTTGATAACGGAGTTCGTCCAAGAGGGTCTACGTCTCTGGGCCCCGGTGTCAAGATGGTGTAGGTCGATGCATTAAGTGAGGTCAATAGTGATGATGTACACAAGAGATGATGTTTCTATCATAAAAGGAACATTCCCTCATGCAGGAGTGCCTCTAAGAGATGTTCTGCTACAGGAACTCTCAATCAAAAGACTCTTATTAGTATGACATAAAACTCATGCATGATGAGCATCCCACCAACGTGGCATAAAAGGGATCTCAAAGAAAAAACATGCATGATGACAACAAGAGTATCCCAACAACATACAACAAAGGGATCTCAAAACATAACAAGACGAATCATGACAGCAAGTACATCACATAGATGATTCTACATCACATCAAGTCGAAATCATGAAAATGAGTAAGAAACAAGATCCTGCATCAACATCAATCAAGGATTTGTGCAACATAATGCATAAAGAAGACGTACATGAACACATTATATACCTCACAACCAAGGGCCATCTGAAGAAGTGGATGTCAAACTACTGAAGTTGCTCGGACCATCGATCTCACGGCATCAATCACATGAATACTCGCACATGGATGTTGACACTTGCATTCCACTTAGAAAAGTGGCTGAAGAATAGAATGAGAGAATACAAAATCTGAATGCACCCTCAGATTTGTGGTGTCGAATAGTGCGAAATTGACTGTCCAAAATCTGAATTCTTAGAAGTTGAGAATCTGGGGCTCAAGGAATCTTTTAGATTCCCCCTAGATTCCTCAAAGATTTTTCTCCATGGGTGCACTGGAAATATGCAACTCAAATGGAAAATCTGACCTCGCCATTGTAATCCTTGTGGAAAATTGTGAAAAACAAGTATAAACTTGACTATATTCCGACATGGAGAAAAATTATCTCCTTGGGAAAATTTCAAGGATCATGGTTTTGTGCCCTGTTTTTACAACGATCATGGTTCCACCTGCATACTAAAAAATGGCCAAAAAATGCAGAACTCTAATGGAGAAACAAACAACTCCATTGCATTCGTGGCGTCGAGAGGTGCTAAATCCATATAAAATTTGTTAAATTTTGACAAAGTGGGAATTTGGCCCTCCTCCAAAATTCATGGTTCCACCTGCATTAAAAATTAATTAAAAAATTATAAGTCTCGAAACCATGCCACGTTCTTCATTTCTTCCCCCTCCGTTGCACTGAAAAACAAAGTTTATATAGTGTTTGTGGGCAGAAATTTCCGAAGGAGCACCACTTGGTGCATTGGTTAAGGTGCACTGTTTGAGGCAAAGAGGTTGGGGGATCAAATCTCGCCTCTGCCAAAAATACATGTGATTTGGTTTATTGTTTTTGCGCACATTAATTTTGCAAACGGTTATGATGGAATGTCATGGTTTTGGAATGGAGTTTGTTTTCAAATGTTACATTAAATGGGTTGGTGGATGGTTGGTTATGGGGTCGCCTGGTGGGCTGGCCCATGTGGCTGGGTGGGTTCAATCCCCACCGGCCTCACCATGTTTAATACATACGTATAGTGTTGGAGGTGGTGGGGTTGGTGGCCACCACCCTCTTTTAATATATATTTTTTTGTTTTAAAAACAATAAGGTGCCATTTTAAAAAAACATCAAATTTAGCCATAGGAGTGATTCTAACAACCCCACAATTTTGCTCAAACTCTAGCCCAATTTGGCCAGAATCCAGTGGCCAGAAAAAGGCCAAATTGTGGCCTCCTTAAGCCTTCCTAGTCATAAAAAAGTCAACCCAACTTTGAATTCTTCTAACTTTTGCATACAAACTTGGATTGACAAACCGTTTGCACCTCCACGATCAGGACGACGAGATCTACGCTCTAGTCCCGGGTCAAAGTCATTCTAATCACTTTTATTTTTGAGCATTCATAAGCCCTCTTTGTCCTGTGTGTCTCTCTGGAGCCATCTAGATCAATCTTCTCCACTGAGGAGCTTTTGGCCTTCCAAAAGCATGAACAATAATCTGCAACTTCTTTGTACCCTGTGTGCATCACAAGCATCCTGAAAAGGTTTCGCTTCCATCTCCTTCACCTTTGTTCTTCGAAGCCTTAAGCGATGAGCCAACACCTGCTACCTCTGAAACCTGTAGTAGATTGTTTTGAAAATTATATGCTTGATTGACATGAACAACTAATGACCCAAACATCCCACACTTGCCACGAGTTTATAACACATACTCGGTGGTCAAGTTTACAACAAGATGGACGCAATACCTCAGTTATGACAACAAGGCCAACCTATCATTGTTGTTTCAACAAGTGATGAAAACACATCATCATTGCAACACATGATTTACAAAGATAAGGCCAAACATTATTGTTTTGACAAGTGATGGAAACATAACATCACTTTCAGAGTGTAAAATGTGACTCAAAAAAATACCAAACATCATTGTTTTTGAACAAGTGATGGAAAACACATCATCACTTTTACATTTTAAAATGCAACAAATGATTTACAAAAGAAAAACCATGAAACGACAACATGTATAGAAACCATTTTCACTTATCAATGTGAATGGATCGCTTCCTTGTGGCAGTTTTGCTTGTCGAACAACTGCTTCACCTAGTTCACGCACCAATGCTTTGTCTTTAAGGTGCTACTCTGCATGGAGCCTCCAACAAGTGGCTCTTTGATGGTCACTTCTATCACAATGATTGCAGTAGGTTTTCTTCCTCCATATCTGCTTAACCTGTTTCTTTTCATGCTGTATAGAGGGTCTTTCATGCCTCATCCTTTTGTGTGCTGCCATTCTTTTCCAACACTTAGAAAATGTATGGTTATGTAATCCACAAAAGGTACATTTTTTTCGATGCCATGTTTTACGTTCATCATTAACAACATGATCATAATCGAAATGAACATTCGAAGATCAAAAGTGGTTATACCTTCCTTTGATGTCTCTAGTGTAAGTATGGCGAGGAGAGCTTGCCTCAGCTCTTTCCTTCCAATGGGAACTACCATGGGATGATGGGGATGTGTTCCCATCATTTTCTTTCCTCGACGATTTTGAAGATGTCTCAGAAGCATATGACACCTTCGAACATTCTCCTTTGGTGTATCTCAAGCTTGCAAATTGAGGTCTCTGCACAACCTTCAAAGGTTGAGTTATGCCTTGGTTATTAACACCAAGTTCTTTCTCCTCCTTATGCCTCGTCCTTGTAAGGAGCCTCATGTTTGTCCCTATAATTGGGATCTCCAAATCTCCAACAAAACTCATACTATGTGAATATGAAATCAAAAGGAAATCAACATCTTTTACCTCCTCTTTTGATTTGGAAAGAACTGATGATGGATTCTCATCATCTGTTGTTGGTGTTTCGCTAACTGTCATGGCGCATTCCCCAACTTCCTTTCTGACATACCCAAGTCCTGTTCAACACTATAATTCCTCTACTTTAATGGGGTTGACAATGCCTTGGCCATTAATGCCCAAGCCTTTTCCTTCATAGCCCATTCTCTTCAATAGTTTGGAGCTAATTCCTGTGGTATGATTTTTGAAAACAGCGAAATCATCATCAGGAAACATACATGAATTCAGAGAATTGCATTTTACCTCACATGGGTCATGCTGCAGCTTTTCCAAGGCCTCGTCCTTTGCTTGCAACTGTCGTAACAAACTTTGTTTTTCCTCTTTCTCTTCATGTAGATGCATCTTCAATTCAATGTTCTCTGTTTGAAGATTATGTTTGTTATGCTTCAGTTCTTCTAGGGCCTCTTCCATGCCTTGCAACTGAAGCTGCAATCGCTCATTTTCCTCTGTCTCTTTCTCTAGAGTTTCATACATTATTTCCACTCTCTTGGAAATGTTGAGCATGGTCTTGTACATCGATTTTTCATCCTCTGTCACTGACATTCCATTGTTCAAGCTGCAATTCACATCAACGTAAAGACTGCTTTGATACCACTTGATCCAAGTCCAGGTGTGACGAAGGACCCTTCCAAGACCTTTTACTTTCGTGATGTGTTAAATTCCATTTTTAAAAGAACATAAATGAATACATGTGCATGTTGAAAAGAAGAGTAACATGTCAATCATCAGCAACACAAAAACATAAGCCATTGATAATGGAGTTCATCCAGGAAGGACTACGTCTCTGGGCCCTAATGTCAAGATGGTGTAGGCCGCTACATTAATTGTTGTCAATAATGATGATGTACACAAGAGATGATGTCGCTATCATAAAAGGAAAATGCCCTCACGTAGGAGTGACTCTAAGAGATGTTCCGCTACAGGAACTCTCAATCAAAAGACTCCTATCAGTATGACATAAAACTCATGCATGATGAGCATCCCGCCAACATGGCATAAAATGGATCTCAAAGAAAAAACATGCATGAAGACAACAAGAGTATCCCAGCAACATACAACATAGGGATCTCAAAACATAGCATGATGAATCATGACAACAAGCACATCACATAGATGATTCCACATCACATCAAGCATGAATCATGAAAATAAGTAAGAAACAAAATCTTGCATCAACATCAATCAAGGATCTGTGCAGCATAATGCATAAAGAAGAAGTACATGAACACATCATATACCTCACAACCAAGGGCCATTTGAAGAAGCGAATGTCAAACTGCTGAAGCTGCTTAGACCATCGATCTCATGGCATCAATCGCATCACTGCTCGCACATGGATGTTGACACCTGCATTCCACTTAGAAAAGTGGCTGAAGAATAGAATGAGAGAATGGGAAATCTGAATGCACCCTCAGATTTGTGGCATCGAATAGTGCAAAATCGACTATCCAAAATCTGAATTCTGAGAAGTTGAGAATATGGGGCTCAAGGAATCTTTTAGATTCCCCCTAGATTCCTCAAAGATTCTGCTCCATGGGTGCACTGGAAATATGCAACTCAAATGGAAAATCTGACCTCGCCATTGTAATCCTTGTGGAAAACTGTGAAAAACAAGTATAAACTTGACTATATTCCGACATGGAGAAAAATTATCTCCTTGGGAAAATTTCAAGGATCATGGTTTTGCGCCCTGTTTTTACAGCGATCATGGTTCCACCTGCATACTAAAAAATGGCCAAAAAATGCAGAACTCTAATGGAGAAATAGACAACTCCATTTCATTCGTGGCATCGAGAGGTACTGAATCCATATAAAAAATTTTAAATTTGACAAAGTGGGAATTTGGCCCTCCTCCAAAATTCATGGTTCCACCTGCATTAAAAATTAATTAAAAAATTATATGTCTTGAAAACCGTACCACGTTCTGCCTTTCTTCCCCCTCCGTTGCATTGAAAAACAAAGTTTATATAGTGTTTGTGTGCAGAAATTTCCGAAAGAGCAACACTTGGTGCATTGTTTAAGGTGAACTGTTTGAGGTGAAGAGGTTGGGGGATCAAATCTCGCCTCTACCAAAAATAGACGTGATTTGGTTTATTGTTTTGGCGCACATTAGAAAATGGTTATGATGGAATGTAGCATTTTTAGAGTGGATTTTGTTTTCAAATTTTATATTAAATGGGTTGGTGGATGGTTCATAATGGGGCCGCCCGGTGGGCCGGCCGACGTGGCCAGCCGAGTTCAACTCCCACCAGCCTCAGCATGTTTAATACATACGTATAGTGTTGGGGGTGGTGGGGTTGGTGGCCCCCACCCCCTTTTAATATATATTTTTTGTTTTAAAAACAATAAGGTGCCATTTAAAAAAAAATCGCATTTAGCTGTAGGAATGATTTTAACGACCCCACAATTTCGCCCAAAATCTAGCCCAGGTTGGCCAGAATTTGGTGGCAGGAAAAAAGCCAAATTGTGGCCTCCTTAAGCCTGCCTAGTCATCAAAAATTCAACCCAACTTTGATTGCTTCTAACTTTCGCATATGGACTCAGATTGACGAACCATTCACACCTTGGCAATCAGGACGATGAGATCTACGCTCTGGTCCTGGGTTGAAGTCATTCTGAGCACTTTGATTTTTGAGCATTCATAAACCCTCTTTATCCTGTGCGTCTCTTTGGAGCCACCTGGATCATTATGCAAACGTGATGTTGCTTGTGTTGCAACATTGATTGCACTTAAAGAAGCATGTGCAAGAAGCTTTGTAAATACATAATGTTGCTCATGTTGCAGCACTAATTGCAATTAAGGAAGCATCTGCAACCGAGACTCTATTGCAACTTCTAAAGTATGCATATAAGATAGTAAACTTTCTTCCTTTAGACAGATTATTTTGCAAGCATAATTAAATGATCTTTTATTTAACCATTATAGGAAATTTGTGTAATTATGTTCTATAGAAGATTCAGAAGTGCCTCGAACTGTTCCTGGATTTACACCATCAAATATCACAGGCTTTAATGGCTATGGAAGAACTGATCAAGACTACATCTTCAGATAAAATCCAAGCTTTAGAAGACAAAGAAAAATTTCCCAATTCATTTGACCCAAGGGATCAGTGAGGTGCTAGAAAATGAAAGTGTTCAAAATTGCTCGAAAATGGTGCAAAAAAGTAGATCTCACCATCTTGAATCAACTATAACTTTAATCGCTCAAAACCAATAGCATATGCTCCAGATATTGCCTTCTGATATTTTTCCTAAACATGTAAATTTTTTGCAGGTTGAAGTACAGGACTGTTGACTGGGCAGTCTGTACGATGAATTCGCAGGTTAACTGTGTACCTTGGGCCAATGGCAGGCTACCAAGTGGATACACCCAATTGGTTCATGGTTGTCAAATTTTGATTGGATATTGATTTATTTTGATGGCCCAATGATTGGGATATTAATTTGGCTTCAGAAAGTCCCATGAGAGGGCCTCCTCTCATTCTTCTAACCCTTTTCTCACCTCACCCCACTTACAAGGGCTTCACTCATCTAAGGATACACCAAGTAGGCCAAACAGGCTTCAAAAACTCAAAATGAAGCCCTAAAAAATTTCTTGTTGTAGGCATTGCGAAATATTTTAGTAGCACTATAAAAATGTTGTTGATGTTGCAAAATATTTTCGTAGCACCCCAAAACTTGTCTTTTCGCATTCCATGTAAGCTAAATCAACTTTCTCCTTAGCAAGGTCGATTATCCACAGTCCTGGCTTACTCCTTAACACTACAAATGACCTCATACACCCTCCTTCACGATATTTACAACTCTAACTCGACAGGGACAAATCTAAAATGGTCTTGACAACGTGAAAACAACTAAGTGCTCTATTTTCTCCATACGTAGGCACTCTACGACCATAGCGACACAACAATAAACTACATGCGTGGTTTCTCACTCTACCCTAAGGGGAAGCTATAATCAACCAAAACATATCTCATTCCAATCAAAAAGGCATGACAACATTATAAACAAGGGTGCTTTGTTTCAACGCACATGAGAATTCTTATAATCAACAGCAGGCAACTTTAATTAATAAAGTGGTTAGTGTTCCAAGGGATATCATCAAGCAAAAATAAATATACCATGCAACCATATGTATGCTACAAAATCTCCATACACAGCACAATCCATAGTCTTCAAATAGAGTGGATTGCCTTCAACGCCGAGTTCAACCATCGTCCACCAGAAATTCATCAACTCATCTAGTATGTGTATACCCTCCTTCAAGAATGCAAGCACTATTGAAAGGATCATCCCATGTGTAGTCATTAAACTCATTTAGAGCCTCCACATATTGTAGAAAACAACACACACGAATGTTACAACCCATGCTCTAATCTCAACCATAGTCACAATGCATATACAACATTCGATATGTGACCCATACACATAGGGGAATACATGTAAGTTCAACTCCAAACAACATTAACACCAAAGAATATTGATTTGATACAAAATCACACAACCATGCTATTTCTCAATGCCTCTAGATTTGACTTGAAGGCATAAAACCATTAAACATTTCTCGTCACATTTCATATTCTTAACAGGTGCTGATAAACAATCTCATTAATAATAGACAGATAGAGGAAAATACAGACACATAGGCACATAAATGCATTAGATCATTAATCACATTCAACATACATTAAACTGACCATATGTACAATGTAGGCATGTGCAGCCCAGGCCTCTCATCCTCTGCCTCTCCTCCTAGTGCTAAAGATTATCCTCTCTACCTCTATTGCACTTCTGCTTATTCACTTCTCAAAAACTCATCCTTCTAAATAAATCTAACATGGATAATCAAGAGTCACATGTGATGGCTCATTTCCTCTTCTCACAAAATATGGAAAACTAAAATTACATTACATTAGGAAATAATTCTTCCCACTTATTCTAAAAACAAAACTCCCATCCTAATGCAAATATCTACAAAACATTTAAAATATCTCCTAACATCATCATGTGACCATCCCATCACATTGGTAAGCCTCGATCGAGTCTTCCTCGAAATTTGTGCTCCATCTATGAATTTCCATCACTACATATGACACTATGTCTTATGACTCATAATGTAACTATAATGTACATAATTTCTACTTCTATGTATAACACTATATCTTATGACATTGTCTTATATATGGACACCTAATATTGTATGTGTTATACATGTAGAGCAAGATTGAGTTACCATGTAAACATGAAAATATGATGTAAACATTATGTAACATTAAAAATTAAGTTAACATTTTTTAATATTAAAAAAATTTATTTAATGTAGTGATCATCTATACAAGTAAATTAATCCAATAAAAGTCACATTTCTTAAAGTCACAACCTCAAAAGATAGGTTTAATACCTTTTACCATAACTATGGCTTGATTAAGGCAAATGCAAAAACTTGTAATGTAGTTAAATATTTTATAAGGAAATCAATTAAAATATTAATGGCCAACAAGTCGTTCTCCAAACTTAAATGACTAATACTCACATAAAGTAATGAGAAGATGAATGATTTGTTAGTAGCTTACCTATCAACATTTGGTATTTGAATAACAAGCACTTGACACAATTGTCAAATGTTTAGATATTTGAATCATGATTGTCAAATGTTTATATATTTGAATCATGAACGTCTGACACCACATAAAATGTGAAGAAATCTACCTCGGCCTTCTCTTTACTAGGTTACATTAAATGTTGTATAGACAAGAGGTAGTGCATGGTTGTTTTCATGAATCATGAGGAGAAGAATAACAACTAAAAACACCCTTTTAGTATCATTTCTAATATGTACCAATAGCATTATGGTTGTGTGATGATTTTTTTTTGGTATTAAGTTTTATTGAAGGTGTGCATTCCATATTTAGATTACTTTCATTTTCTTTCATATAAAACTTTTACATATTTAAATTTAATGTTAAACGTCATACTTAAATGGAAAATAAGAACATGAAAATGAGTGTTCTATAAAGAAAGGCAATACCAATGCTAACTACATGATGTGGGTTAACAAGTAGACCTTTTTTGTCCTTGACTGGATCTGTAAGTACCTTCTATTTTTTTTTTCTTTTCCTAGTTTTTGAACCTGGGACCTTTCTTTTCTTCTGTTTTGTATTTCTCAATATTCAAACCTTTATTTATGCTTTCTTGTAGCGTTTAGGTACCAGAAGGATCAACACAACGTGGTTCAGGTAATTTGGTTGGGCTACAATAATTGCACAACGGACAATGCAATCGAAAAAAGGATTTCATTTTCCTCAATGAGTTGAAGCGTTATTATTACATCGATCACAGGGGTGGATTCTATGGTGGTTGAAGCTCGCTTTCTTTGTGTTAGACCAGAGCATACATAACACACAATGGATTTATACTCAGAGACTTAGATGGCAATAGTAGAGAATAATTCACAAAGAAAAACAAATGGAGAAACAACAAGATTACTTAGTCAGAAACAACAGAATAGATAAAACAATCACTAGAGAACAAAAATCACTTTGCATTACATAACAGGCTTGGGCCTTGGCTTGCTTTCCTTGGCCAGAGAAATTAAAAATTTATAGAGGCAGAAGAAGGATCTACAATCCTGTATGTGATTCAGATAGATATATGGAATGATCTAGAAATTAATGATGATAGAGAAGAATCTAGAATCTTGCATGTGATTCTAGAAACTACTGGCAGTGTAGGAGGATCTAGAATCCTGGAGATGTAGAAATATCTGATATAGAAGGATCTAGAATCCTACATGAATTTGGCTTCACACTTAACATTCTCCCACTTGAATCCAAATAAGTCATCAAGTCACATCGAGTCCTACCATGCCTCTACATAACTCATGTTTATTTCATGGTAGAATCTTAGTGAGCATTGTTGGCATTATGGCTAAAGTGTTGTCCTTGATGGCAACCCATTCAGGTGATAGATCACAGTACTTCAAGTCAGCAGCAGAGATTGATGATCAGCTATCAAATATTGAAGAAAATAAGGGGTACGCTGGTACACCTTACATAAGGTGCGTACATGCAGGTCAGTGTTACATAAAGTGCGTACATACCCGCAGTTATCCCATTCAGGAGGTGCGTACCCCCAGTGCACACATTTCAAGGCAAAGAAATTCACATGTGGGGTTTTCTTATGTTTTACTCTTGGTATTTAGCCGACGGTATTGTGTTATTATGGTGTCGGCCCATGGTATTGATCCATGATTTAAAGAAGAGCTTTCCTATATAAAGCAAAGGAGATCATTTGGCTTGAGTATGTTTTTTGGTTGAATATCTTATGAGGGCTAGATCTGAAATATTATGATCTCTTGGGAGTATGTCTAGATCTAAATAAGGCGAATCTACTGATGGATTGAGATCTCTTCGGCGCATGTTCAGATCTGTAGATCTGACTGTCTGGGTTATTTCTGAAGTCTTGAAATCATCTATGCCCGAAGGTACGCAGATACAGTGAAAGAAAAGTGCGTACATACGCAGGAACGAAGCGTTTCAGGTGCGTACATACACAGGCACAGAAGGGTTGCAGGTGCGTACATACGCAGGCACAGAAGGGTTTCAGGTGCGTACATACGCAGGCACAGAAGGGTTTCAGGTGCGTACATACGCAGGCACAGAAGGGTTGCAGGTGCGTACATACGCAGGCACAAAAGTGTTGCAGGTGCGGAGGTCCGCAGGCAGTTCAATGGACTCAGAGCGAGGTACACAGGCGAGCAGTTGAGCAGGGTGCGTACGTAAGCAGGCGAGCAGTTGAGCAGGGTGCGTACTGTAAGCAGGCAAGCAGTTGAGCAGGGTGCGTACGGTAAGCAGGCAAGCAGTTGAGCAGGGTGCTTACGTAAGCAGGCGAGCAGTTGAGCAGGGTGCTTACTTCTCTTAAAATCTTTGTTTATCATTGTTGTGTTCTGGGTTTGGTCCTATTATTGTTGATCTGGTTACTACAGTTGACTGGGTGTTTCTCTTATACTTGATGATCATTTGATGCTTATGGATCCAGTTTGAAAATTTATGAAAAGTGGTCCTTGTAAGAAAAGAAGTAGGGGGTTGTAGCTCCCTTCCAGGAGAGACTGGAAAACGAGAGAGAGTTGTAGCTCTCTGCAGGTTGCAGCCTGCGTACTGGTAAAGGACTGCACCAGTACAAAACCATTGTAAAAGGAGTTTCTAATTTGAAAGAAGATAGAGACATATTGCAGCAGGTGGTTTTCACCCACATTGGGTTTCCACCTTACATCTTGTGTTCTTTGGTGTGACTATCTGTTTTCTTTGTTCATGCTCATTATTTTATGGTACTGACATGCAAAAATAATTCAAAGAACAAATAAAGAAGATTTATTAAAAGAATTAGATAATACTGATTCACCCCCCCTCTCAGTATTATTTCCAACAATTGGTATCAGAGCAGGTCCTTCAGAGAAGCTTGATCGCTTGAAGGTAGATCGTTCATCATGAGCAACTACGAGAGAGAAGCATCAATCAGGCCACCGGTTTTTGATGGGACAAACTTCAATTATTGGAAGGTAAGAGTTACTGCCTATCTTCAATCTCTTGGTACAGAAGTTTGGGACATCGTAGAGACAGGCTACGCTTTTCCTTCAGCTACTCCTACAGATGCAGCCGAGAAAAAGAAGTATGAAACAAATGCGAAAGCAGTCAGTACTCTATTAGGATGTATATCTCAATCAGAATTCATGAAGGTAATGCACTATAAATCCGCAAAAGAGATATGGGACAAAATTGTCACGAGCTATGAAGGAGATGAACAGGTAAAGCGTGCTAAACTTCAAACTCTCAGAATTCAGTATGAGACTCTCAAAATGTATAATGATGAAAGTGTGGCTAACTATTTTCTTCGGGTAGATGAGGTTGTTAACTGTATGAAAAATTTGGGTGAAGAAATAAAAGAGGCTATTGTGGTTGAAAAGGTTCTAAGATCATTGTCCCCCAAGTTTGAATCTAAAGTATCTGCAATAGAAGAAAAGGAAAATCTACGAATTCTTACTATGTCTCAGCTACATGGAATTCTAACTGCTTATGAAATGAGAAAGGGAGGTCCATCAGACAGAAGAGAAGCTGCTTTCAAGGCATCAGGCAAAGGAGATTATTATGAAGCGAGCCACGTCCCAGAAGAAGAGGAAGAAGAATCAAATTTTGTCAGAAATCTTCAAAGGGGTTCTGGAAGGTTCAGAGGTAAGTTACCTTTTAAATGCTTTGCTTGTGGAAGAGTAGGTCATTATGCTGCAAAATGTCCTTATAAGGATAAAGGAAAGGAACCTGCTAGATGGAACAAGAAACAGAATGCAAATAAGAAAAGCTACTACACTCATGAAGATAGTGATGGTCTATCAAACAGTGATGAAGATGAACAAGGTAATGAATATAAGTTGTTAATGGCATTTGAAGATGATGATTATATGGATGCTATAGATGTGGATAACCTTTATGATGAAATTACTAGACTCAAGAGATGTATAGAAGAAAAGAACATGATCATTGATACTCTACAATTTCAAATTGATGAAAAGGAAAAACATCTTGAAAAATTAGAAGGTGAAATTGTTGGTCTTAGAAAAGAGATTGAGAAAACAAAAGCTATTAATCTCAAGTTTGTCAAAGGATCTGAAACTTTGGATGAGATTATCAATGTGCAGCGGTCTCCACTAAACAAGACAGGTCTGGGCTATAATGGAGAAACTTCTCAAGCATCCACCTCAAAAAGTTATCTTGATGCAGCAAGAAGAAATGAGCAAAAGCACAATGAAGATCATCAGGTAAAGCAGGGACGAATTACAAACAGAAACTATCAGGGGCAATCCATCTTAAGAGTGAACAAAAGCTACAACCAGCCACAGGTAAAATCTTCTCAATTTGGTTCAAGAATAGATGACAATAGAAATTACAATCAATTGGCTGGTAGATTCGATAACCGCAGAAGTTTCTTCAATGGACAATGCTTTTCTTGCCATAACTTTGGTCACAAAGCAGCTCAATGTGTTGCATATAAAATGATCATGACTAGGGAAGCTCAAAAACAAAGAAGTATGACCGGGATTACAAAAAGGACCTATAACAACTTTTCGGTTCTTGAAAATGAAGTTGAATGCTCTATTTGCAATAACTTTGGTCATGAAGACTCTGAATGCAGGAGCAGGTTTCAGCAGAAAAAGGAACAAGCCTCAAGCACCAAAACATGGAGAATAAAGGAACCACAAACAGAAAGATGTGGGATAGCTTTTTATGCAGAGGGACAGGAAAATCTATGGTACATTGACAGTGGATGTTCGAAGCATATGACAGGTGATAAAGAAAAACTTGAGTCATATTCTGCTCTAGAAAAAGGAAAGAAAGTCTCTTTTGGAAATGATACTCCTGCAACTATAAAAGGAAAAGGCATTGCTCAGTTAAAAGAAAAGGTCAAGGCTGGAAATGTTTTGTATGTTGATGGATTGAAGCATAATCTTCTAAGTGTCAGCCAGATGTGTGATCAAAGAACCGAGGTTATATTCAGATCAAATGGATGTCTTGTTCGTGATCTTGATACAGGTAAAACAGTGATCAAAGGCAAAAGAACTCCAAATAATCTGTACATATTTGAAGAAGGACAACAACAATGCTATCTGAGCAAGGATGATGAGCACTGGTTATGGCATCGGAGGTTGGGACATCTAAGCTTTTCACAAATAAGGAAAGCATGCAAATATCAGGCAGTTCGCGATCTTCCAGATATCAAAATTCCTGACAACACCATATGCAAATCATGTCAGTTTGGAAAACAAACCAGAACTAACTTTCCAGAGAAAGAAGGATCAGCTAGCATGCCTCTTGAGCTAGTACATACAGATACATGCGGTCCTTTCAGGAAAAGAACACCTCGAGGAGAAGAATACTTGATATTATTCATTGACGATTTCTCCAGGTTTGTCTGGTTAGGACTTATGAAGCACAAAGATGAAGCATTCGAAAAATTCAAATCCTTCAAAGCCTTGGTTGAAAATGAATCAGGTCACAAAATTAAGTGCCTCAGATCCGACAGAGGTGGGGAATTTACTTCAAATGAATTTTTCGATTTCTGTGAAGAACATGGGATAAGAAGAGAATTCTCTACAGCAAGAACTCCTCAGCAAAATGGAGTTGTGGAAAGAATGAACAGAATAGTCCAACAAATGGCTCGTGCTATGCTTGATGAGTCAGGAACTCCCGCAACTTTCTGGGGTGAAGCTGCACATGCTGCAGTTGTTATTCTCAACAAAACAAATGTCCGGGTGAACAGCACTCAAACTCCTCATGAGCTCTGGAGTGGTAGGACTCCTTCGGTAAAGCACTTCAAAATCTTTGGGAGCAAATGCTATATCAAGAATACTGATGAGCAGCTTGGCAAACTTGAACCTAGAGCAGATGAAGGCATTCTTCTTGGTTACTCTCCACATAGCAAAGCATACAAATGCTACAATAAAAGACTTGGCAGAATTGTTGACAGCATTGATGTAGTGGTTGATGAGAAGGGATACATTCCTAGGCAAGTACATCATGAAGACATCGAAGAAGATGAAGGCTACCCCAACGACAGAATGATGAAGAAGAAGAACCTCAAGAAGAACCAAGGAGCAAACAAGAATAGAAGAAAAGACTCCATCCAGATATGTTCAGAAGAATCATCCAGAATCTCAGATTATGGGGCAGAAAGAAGCAGGTGTACAAACAAGAAGAACAGTTGCAGAAGCTTCAAGCTATTTGGCATTACTCTCCTCTACTGAACCACAAAATGTGAAAGAGGCATGCGAAGATGAATGTTGGGTGAAAGCAATGGATGAAGAACTTGAGCAGATCGAAAAGAACAACACTTGGGAGCTGGTTCCTAGACCAAAAGATAAGAATGTTATCAGAACAAAATGGGTCTTCAAAAATAAATTGAATGAAAATGGAGAAGTAATTAGAAACAAAGCCAGACTTGTTTGTAAAGGGTATGCGCAGCAAGAAGGAATAGACTTTGAAGAAACCTTTGCTCCTGTTGCAAGACTTGAGGCCATCCGAATGTTCCTTGCTCTCTCAAGTTTTCAAAACTTCAAAGTATTTCAAATGGACGTGAAATCAGCCTTTCTGAATGGAGACTTGGAAGAAGAAGTGTACATTGAACAGCCAGATGGGTTCATTCTTGGAAATGATCCAAATCTTGTATGCAGATTGAAAAAGGCTCTCTATGGTCTCAAACAAGCTCCAAGGGCTTGGTACTACCGTTTGGACAAATATCTTCATCAACAAGGCTTTTCAAAAGGATCAGCAGATAGCAATCTTTATATAAAAGTTGAAAATGACAAATTGCTAATACTTGTTGTGTATGTAGATGACATTATTTTTGGGAGCAATGAAGAAGCTATGAGTCAAAGCTTTGCCTTGGTCATGCAGAAAGAATTTGAAATGTCCTTGCTAGGAGAACTGACATATTTCCTTGGTTTGCAAATCCAACAAAAAGAAGGAGGAATCTTTTTATCTCAAACCAAGTATCTCAAACAGATTTTGAAGAAATATGGTATGGAAGATGCAAAACCAGTATGTACACCCATGGTCACAGGATGTAGCCTCAGTGCAAATGATGAATCTGCAGCAGTACATCAACCAACCTACAGATCTATGATTGGAAGTTTACTTTATTTGACAGGTACCCGACCGGACATCATGCATGCAGTTGGAATAGTTGGAAGATTTCAGGCAAATCCGAAGGAGACTCATCTTCAGGCAGTGAAGAGAATTTTCAAATATCTTCAAGGGACTCAAAATTATGGCTTATGGTATCCTAGAGATACAGATCTTACACTTCATGCTTATACAGATGCAGATTGGGCCGGAAGCGTGGATGACAGGAAAAGCACAAGTGGTGGTGCGTTCTTTATGGGTTCCAGACTGGTATCTTGGTTCAGCAAGAAACAGAGTTCGATTGCCTTGTCTACAGCTGAAGCGGAATATGTTGCTGCTGCATCTTGTTGCACCCAACTCCTTTGGATGATGCAGACTTTGCAGGATTTTCAAATCACTTGTACTCCACCTATCCCCATCTTATGTGATAACACAAGTGCAATCAGCATCTCAAAGAATCCGGTTATGCATTCAAAAACCAAGCACATACCAATCAAGTATCATTTTCTCCGGGAACAAGTGCTTGAACAGAAGGTCAAGTTGGAGTATGTTCCTTCTAAGGAACAAGTTGCTGATATTCTCACCAAACCATTGCCCAGGGACACTTTTGAATACCTCAGGCAAAAGCTGGGGGTTGTTGATGCATCATCTTATTGCTGAACCTCTTCTCATTAATGGTACAGGTTCAGGGGGAGCATATAATGCATTGTTGGCATTATGGAGGATGTGCAGAAGGAGATCTTGGAAGTAGCTGCAATATGTCTCTATCTCTTTCATGGTGGATTATGGTTCTTCGTTGCAGATCTGGTTCATATTCAGGGGGAGCATGTTCTTAGGGGGAGCATAACCCTTTGCCCTTGATGTCAAAGGGGGAGAATGAAGCTGAAGTTTTGAGGTTGCCATCAAGTCCAAAGGGGGAGATTGTTGGCATTATGGCTAAAGTGTTGTCCTTGATGGCAACCCATTTAGGTGATAGAGGTTGCCATCAAGTCCAAAGGGGGAGATTGTTGGCATTATGGCTAAAGTGTTGTCCTTGATGGCAACCCATTCAGGTGATAGATCACAGTACTTCAAGTCAGCAGCAGAGATTGATGATCAGCTATCAAATATTGAAGAAAATAAGGGGTACGCAGGTACACCTTACATAAGGTGCGTACACGCAGGCCAGTGTTACATAAAGTGTGTACATACCCGCAGTTATCCCGTTCAGGAGGTGCGTACCCCCAGTGCACACATTTCAAGGCAAAGAAATTCACATGTGGGGTTTTCTTATGTTTTACTCTTGGTATTTAGCCGACGGTATTGTGTTATTATGGTGTCGGCCCGTGGTATTGATCCATGATTTAAGGAAGAGCTTTCCTATATAAAGCAAAGGAGATCATTTGGCTTGAGTATGTTTTTTGGTTGAATATCTTATGAGGGCTAGATCTGAAATATTATGATCTCTTGGGAGTATGTCTAGATCTAAATAAGGCGAATCTACTGATGGATTGAGATCTCTTCGGCGCATGTTCAGATCTGTAGATCTGACTGTCTGGGTTATTTCTGAAGTCTTGAAATCATCTATGCCCGAAGGTACGCAGATACAGTGAAAGAAAAGTGCGTACATACGCAGGAACGAAGCGTTTCAGGTGCGTACATACGCAGGCACAGAAGGGTTGCAGGTGCGTACATACGCAGGCACAGAAGGGTTTCAGGTGCGTACATATGCAGGCACAGAAGGGTTTCAGGTGCGTACATACGCAGGCACAGAAGGGTTGCAGGTGCGTACATACGCAGGCACAGAAGGGTTGCAGGTGCGGAGGTCCGCAGGCAGTTCAATGGACTCAGAGCGAGGTACGCAGGCGAGCAGTTGAGCAGGGTGCGTACGTAAGAAGGCGAGCAGTTGAGCAGGGTGCGTACTGTAAGCATGCAAGCAGTTGAGCAGGGTGCGTACGGTAAGCAGGCAAGCAGTTGAGCAGGGTGCTTACGTAAGCAGGCGAGCAGTTGAGCAGGGTGCTTACTTCTCTTAAAATCTTTGTTTATCATTGCTGTGTTCTGGGTTTGGTCCTATTATTGTTGATCTGGTTACTACAGTTGACTGGGTGTTTCTCTTATACTTGATGATCATTTGATGCTTATGGATCCAGTTTGAAAATTTATGAAAAGTGGTCCTTGTAAGAAAAGAAGTAGGGGGTTGTAGCTCCCTTCCAGGAGAGACTGGAAAACGAGAGAGAGTTGTAGCTCTCTGCAGGTTGCAGCCTGCGTACTGGTAAAGGACTGCACCAGTACAAAACCATTGTAAAAGGAGTTTCTAATTTGAAAGAAGATAGAGACATATTGCAGCAGGTGGTTTTCACCCACATTGGGTTTCCACCTTACATCTTGTGTTCTTTGGTGTGACTATCTGTTTTCTTTGTTCATGCTCATTATTTTATGGTACTGACATGCAAAAATAATTCAAAGAACAAATAAAGAAGATTTATTTAAAGAATTAGATAATACTGATTCACCCCCCTCTCAGTATTATTTCCAACAAGCATATCAACAGGGTTCCTATCTGTATGGACCTTTTCCAAGGATAATTTTTCTTCCTCCAAAACATGCGGGATCCAATGGTACCTTAAGTCAATGTGCTTGGTTTTTGAATGAA
The DNA here is from genome assembly GCA_031772625.1 of Pinus tabuliformis. Lineage (NCBI taxonomy): Eukaryota > Viridiplantae > Streptophyta > Pinopsida > Pinales > Pinaceae > Pinus > Pinus tabuliformis. The sequence goes on from CM062816.1 coordinate 1,525,162,654, forward strand.
ATGCTGGGTTTTTCGCCAAGTGAATGGCACTCTGACTATCACAATATAACACATACTTGTCCTGCTTTATTCCTATCTCTCCTAAGAATCGTTGCATCCACAACATCTCTTTACAAGCTTCTGTTGCAGCTATGTACTATGCTTCTATTGTAGAGAGGGCTACTATTCTTTGTAGCCTTGACACCCAAGATACTGTTGCACCTGCAAACGTATACAAGTAACGTGTAGTGGACTTTCTGGTATCCATATCTCCAGCCATATCTGCATCTGTAAATCCTTCAAGCACAATCTCATCATGGCCAAAACATAAACAATAATGACTAGTACCCTTGAGATACCTCAAAATCCATTTTACTGCTTGCCAATGTTGTTTGCCTGGATTGGTAAGGAACCTGTTCACTACTCCCACTGAATATGCAATGCCTGGTCGTGTGCATACCATGGCATACATCAAACTGCCAACTGCTGAAGCATAAGGAATTTTGCTCATCTCTTCTTTCTCTTTGTCATTACTAGGACATAATTTAGTACTCAGCTTGAAGTGGGCTGCAAGGGGTGTACTAACTGGCTTGGCATCCTTCATATTAAACCTGTCAAGCACCTTCTTGATATATTTTTCTTGTGACAGCCACAACCTTTTATTTTTCCTGTCACGCATAATTCGCATGCCCAATATCTATTGTGCTGGTCCCAAATTCTTCATTGAAAATTTGCTACCCAAATCTTTCTTCAACCTATTGATCTTATTCTTATCATGCCCAACAATCAACATGTCATCCACATACAACAATAATATGATATAATTTCCTTGATCATACCTCTTGATATAGACACAATGGTCAGCTTCCAACCTCTAAAAACCATGTTCCAACATGAATGAATCAAATTTCTTGTACCATTGTCGAGGTGCTTGTTTCAACCCATAGAGACTCTTTTTCAACCTACAAATAAGGCCTTCTTTTCCTTTTTCTATGAAGCCTTCTAGCTCCTCCATATAAATTTCTTCCTCCAATTCACCATGAAGGAATGTAGTTTTTACATCTAACTGTTCACATTATAGGTCTAAAGTAGCAACTAGACCAAGAATGACTCTAATGGATGACATTTTAACAACAGGTGAGAAAATTTCAGTGAAGTCAGTACCTTCTTTTTGGGCAAAACTTGTCACCACCAGTCTTGCTTTATACCTCTCCTTCTTTTCATCACCTTCATGCTTAATCCTGTACACCCATTTGTTTTGTAGAGCCTTTCTACCTTTTGGGAGGTTTACCAACTCCCAAGTTTTATTTTCCAGCAAAGAGTTCATTTCTTCTTCCATTGCTTTCTTCCATTCTTTATTATGCTCGACTTTACAAGCTTCTTGAAAACAATTAGGTTCACCTTCATCAGTCAACAAAATATAGTTGAAGGAGGATACCTTTGTGAAGGCCTATGAGGCCTAGAAGATCTGCAAACCAACTATGGTGGTGAATTAGCAAGTTGAATCTCCTGTAAAGGTTCCTGCAAGATTCCTTCTTCTTGTTGTTCATTATTTTCCACTTGTTGTCCTTCATGCTCCTGAATTTTTTGTTCATTTTATTGTATTGGTGGTATGTTTTCCTACTGCTCTTCAAACCTATCAATAACCTTCTTAACCTCCAACTCACCTGCAGTCCTCTTGAACATTTCTGACTCATTAAATATAACATCCTTGCTTCTAATAATTTTATGTTTGACTGGATCCCATAAATGATAAGCAAAATCTTCATCCACATATCCCAAAAAAATGCATTTCATAGATTTATCATCTAGCTTAGTTCTATTTTCTTTGGGAATATGTACAAATTCTTCACATCCAAACATTTTCAAGTTCGAATATCCACCGTGCAAGCCGCTTAGTGCCATCGCCTTGCTCTGGCAGCGTTCGTTAAAACATTGGTTGTTACCCCTGGAGTTGTTGAAGGATCTGTACAGGAAATCGATGAGGAACGTTGGAACTAAAATACAGTCGCTGCAAGAAAAACAAGGTCGTGGACCTATGTTGAGCTGTGTTGCTGGAGTTTGAAAAGTGGAGATCTATGGAGATTGGAGTTGAAACGTGGTGTTCGTAAGTTTTTTTTAACATCAAGCTTGCACGTATGCGTCAAGTTTTTTTCTCAAACCAAGATATGTATGTGTGAAATGTGAAAAGGTTAAAACATTATATATGTTTTTATATTTATTATGAAACATATATATAATTATATGTTGGAATTTTGAAAAGTATATTTTAAAAAGAAGTAGGAATTTTGAAAAGGGTATTTTAAAAGGAGGAAGGTCATTATTACTAAATTTTAAAGAGTAATAATTAAAGTTTTATTTTTAAGTGGATTTTTTGTGTTTTGGGGCGTGAATTTGATTGAAAATGGAGACAACAATTACAGATATGGAGAAGTTCAGCGAGGCTAATTTTGCCCTATGGAAATCACAGATGGAGGATATAATGATTTTAAAGGATCAGTATTTGCTGATTGAGGGCACAACAAAGAAACCCTCATCAATGACAGATGAAGAGTGGAATAAGTTAGATAGAAAGGCGATTGTAGCAATCCGCCAATATTTACCAAAGAATGTTTATTTCAATGTGTCCGGAGAAAAGACGGCTGAAGGATTATGGAAGAAGCTCCATGATCTATATGAGAAGAACACAACATCAAAAAAAGTGTTCTTGATGAAGAAGCTTTATAATCTCAAAATTAAGGAGGGTGCTTTAGTTGTTGAGCACTTGAATGCATTTAATATTATTACTAATCAACTTGCCTCTGTTAAAATCATTTTAGATGATGAAATTAGAGCTATTTTGCTAATGTGTTCTATGCCAGACAACTGGGAAAATTTAATTGTAGCTATGAGCACTTTAGCAACTACAAGGACCCTGAAGTTTGATGATGTCAGCAATAGTTTAATGAATGAGGAGCTGCGACGCAAGTCAATTGCAGAAAACCAGGGAGGAGAGGCTCTAGCTCTAGCTGATTGTGGTAGGAGAATAGATCGAGGTCAGCAAGGGCGTTAAAGATTGAGAGGCCGATCAAAATCAACGAGAGGAAGGATCATCTGCTTTCATTGTGGCAAACCTGGGCACATGAAGAAAGAATGTCGATTTTGGAAGAAAGGACAAAAGGATCAGAGACCGTCTAGTACAAATCACAAGTCATCCAGAACAAATGAAAGGGAGACTACTGCTGTAGCCACAGATGGTGATGTGTTTTTTACTATTTCAGTAGAGGATACATGTGTATATACATCTAGCAGTAGCTTTGATTGGATCCTTGACTCTGGGGCATCTCACCATGTAACCCCATGAAAAGATAGTTTTGTTTCATATAATCCCGGTGATTATGGTAGAGTGTGTTTGGGGAATAATCATTTTTGCAGTATTGTTGGAGTGGGAGATGTCCAGATCAAGATGAAAGATGGACAAGATATGTTGTTGAAATAGGTTAGGCATATACCAGAAATGTGCATGAGTTTAATCTCTATGGGACGATTGGATGATGAAGGCTATTTGACAAGCTTTGGAAAAGGAGGCTGGAAAATTAGCAAAGGTGCATTGGTCGTGGCCAAAGGACCCAAGACAGGAACATTATACACATTGAAGACACTAATAGGAAAATTAGATTTGGCTGTTGTTGCAAAAGAAGGGAATTCAGCAGATCTGTGGCATAAGCGTTTGGGTCACATGAGCGAGAAGGGTTTAAAAATCCTTGTTGATAAAAATTTATTGCCAGGTTTGAAATCCTACAATCTTGATCTTTGTGAGCATTGTATATATGGTAGAAAAAGAAGGGTTTCATTCTTTAGAGGTGGCCATGACAGAAAGAAAAATGTGTTAGAATTGGTACACTCAGATGTGTTTGGGCCTGTTAACATCAAATCATTAGGAGGAGCATCATATTTTGTAACATTTATAGATTATGCATCCATGAAAGTTTGGGCCTATCTTATGAAAAGTAAAAGTGAATTGTTTGGAATATTTCAAAAATATTCAGATACTTAGACAACAATAGCAAAGAATAATTCACAAATATAGACAAATGGAGAAACAACAAGATTACTTAGTCAGAAACAACGGAATAGATAAAACAATCACTGGGGAACAGAAATCACTTTACATTACATAACAGGCTTGGGCCTTGGCTTGCTTTCCTTGGCCAGATAAATTACAAATTTATAGAGGCAGAAGAAGGATCTAAAATCTTGTATGTGATCCAGATGGAGATCTGGAATGATCTAGAAACTAATGGCGGTAAAGAAGAATCTAGAATCCTGCATGTGTTTCTAGAAACTACTGGCAGTGTAGGAGGATCTAGAATCACGGAGATCTAGAAAGATCCGATCTAGAAGGATCTAGAATCCTGCGTGAATTTGGCTTCACACTTAACACTTTGTAAAAAATATCGCACCTCCCCTGCACCATTCCTTTGTCAAGAATGCTATGACCAAGAGCGATGGTCCGGATCTTGGATGTGAGTTTTGACCCGTTGAATTAACAATTTCTGTGTTTCTTATGCTCACGGGAGAAACATTACTTTGTTTCAATTTCTATATTATGAATAAAACATTACTTTTCTGTGCATTTCATTTTCCTATTTCCAATCTTCATTACCATGAACTACAGAGAGAAGCCAAATAAAATGAAACTAACAAAAAATAAAACGAAGGTTTTGACTATGTTGTCAACCATGGCATGAATGCCTACATGGATTTTGGTTACCTATATGGATCACATTATTGGTTGGGGTTTGAGTCTATTTTCATTTATTTGTTTTTTTTTCTCACTATCTCTATTATATTTAGATGTGGATTTTTAGAAAACTAATCTCCATCATGATAGTAACGTTGTTTTTATTTTATCTTTTTCATAGTAGAGACTTGTTTGAATGAATCATCATTATACATGTTATTATTGGGAAATTCTCATTTTATAGAAATTAAAAAATAAGCCAAGCCATTATTATAGATCTTATAGGCTTTTCTTAGAGTCAGTGCGTGGTAATATCCCTAAGTGAACAATGGATAAATACTATTACAAATGAAAAAGAAACAACCAGTGATACTCAAAATGTATATCAATGGTATTATAGAAAAGATTCCAAATGAATTTAAACAGAAAAGAAAAGAAAAAAAAAACAAACTTGAAAATGTACTTGGCAAAAGAATATGCATGGAAAAATGGTATTTTATACTCATAGTAATGTAAGTATGGATAAAAAATATTAATAAAATTTTATAACATACTTTTACTTTATATTTGAAATATTAATATAATGATTTAACAAAGTAATTTTAAATGTGAAAGGGAAATTACAACAAACTAATGTGATTAACTTTTTAAGGTAAAAAATACATTTTTAATGTTGTTTTTGTAGCTTTTTAAAAATGGTTTTGGACTTTTTTATGTGCACATAAATTGAGAAATGTGTATAGTTTCTTTTATCGATGGGAAAAAATAGGCAACAAGCTAAACAATGAATCTACATGCTTAATTAATATTCCTAGAATACAAAGGTGGATGAACTTTGATGATATAAGATCCATTCTCTTTTAAATAAGTAATTTAAGAGCTAAGAGTTAATTAATGGATTAATAGAGTCTAAAATATAAGTGGAAGAAGCAAGTAGAGTGGAAGAAATAATTACTAAAGAATTAGATGATTGTCTTCATTGCCAAGGGTTGTAAAAAGAACATAACACTTTACAAGTTCGAACAAAAAATAACTTCATACAATCTTCCTCAATTGAATGGGGTAGGTATACCCATGATTCAACCACAAAGTATCTAAACATCATAGTACAATATGCTAGTGCTCAAATCATTCTCTCAAGAAAAGAATAAGTAATGAAAGGGGTAAACGAACTAATCAACTAAGGTCCAGCACACAATCGCTCACCAAGAAACTTGATATTTCTCCTTCTTTACTTGTACAATATATAGAAAAAGGAAAGAACAAGAAGAGAAGAAAAGAGAAAAAGTAAGAATATAATGTTCGAAGCATAACATTCCTCATATGATAAAATGTAGTTGCATGAATAACCTCCTTCAAAAGGACAACTTCCTCCGAAGATAGTAATAACCTTTTTATGACCATCATCCCTACCCATTATAGGGCATACTTTTCTCATTAAGAATAACAAATTCAATTCCCTAAAAAGTAGTTGTAAGTGCAAAATAGGATCTCTATGTCGAATCCTCCAAGGATAGACTTTACCATGCTAAAAATTTATTCCAAGGCTAGGGTGCATGGGTCTAAGAAGGGAAACTCCCAAATTTCAACCATGTTAAATCCTAAAAATATACTCCAAGGCTAGGGCACATGGTTCTAATAAGGGAAACTCTCAAATTTCAAGCCTAAAATAAGGAACAAGTAAAATTAAACATTGACGTGTCAAGTAGCTTGATTTTAGGAAATCAAAAACTCTTAAAATAGTAAGAAATTCTCTAATTACACAAAAGGAACCATTGTGGGCTCATGCAAGTACTCCCTAAGTCAAGTGATCATGTCTAATCATATTTTTCCTATTAAATATATGCATCTCCAAATTAGTAAGTGGCTATCTAAGAGGGCGAATAAAGTTTTATGCTTCGTATAATGATAAATTAGGTCTCATGACTTGGAATACGAACTCATTATGGAGGGCCCATGATTTGAGGCCATATGAGAATCTCTTAAGGCTCATTATTATCTAAAAATATAACATATCTCCATGTTGGCCCACAAGCCCAATACAAACCACTCTAAAACACAATCAATGTTTGAATTTTGGAAGTGCTTGGAATGAATTGGAATTATACAACGGTGTTGTATGCCACACTAGATATCCCAAAAGTATAGTCACCCCAGTAAAAATAGCAGCACCTCTAAATAAGATGAAATTTGAACCACAAGAAAATATCCTAATTGAGTCCTCAAACATTTAATTATCCTTTTCATTGGAAAACTTTTAAAAATTGCTAAAAATAGAAATTACTAAAAATAAAAAATTTCTAAAATGCAAGCTTTTGTGATTCATGATTAATAAAAATACTTTCTGAAGAAATCAAATATCAAATTTACCATTGACTTGTTTCGAACCACTTACTATGGTTCATCTATGTCTTGATGATGAATCAAAATAAGTGGTTTGAAACACGTCGATGGTAAATTTGATATGTGATTTCTCCGGAAAGTACTTTTAAATATTTTCTAGTTTTTCTTGAAATTTGAACTTTGTACAAATCTCCTCAAAGTGTGATCACACCTATAATTAAATATCAAAGAAAATAACCATGCAAAACCAACCTAATCATATCCTTTTGGGTATTTGACCTCCTATAATTGCTATAAATACCACAATGAACTTGTAATTATGAGACACTATCTACCATTGAATCACCTATCCACCTGAACATGTGTTGTAACTTATGAATGTAACTATATGAATAACATTTTCAAGAAACTACCAAACCATATATCCCCAAGTAACAATACATGTGACCTTGTGCCAACTATGAGAGGTATTCCTCAAAATTTTGTCAAGGTCATGTTGATGAACCAACTAATGAATCCATCCCAAAATATACGGTCCATGAACAAAGAGAAAAAGGCAGTGTGATTTGACTTTGAGGAAATCTGATCTAGGTAATAACACTAGGAAAAACTGGGGAAGAATGCTCCCATGAGATGTTAAGAATCATACAACTCTCAAAGAAAACTCAACTATAAGAGAGGACCATAAAAACCCCTATGAAATAGGCCTCTCATATGCAAAATTCAAAGTTATTTTGAATGGAAGCAAGGCATGCTCAATATAACTACAACATGTAACTTGCAAGCTTCAACTAGTATGAATCTCCGTGATGGGATAATCATTTTTCTATCAACCATGGGGGGAACCATCTAGTCAAAATCCATTAATGTAAATCCTTGCTAGACATGAGGCAACCCACCAATTAGACCTAATGGGCTCCAAGTTATGAGTACAATCTTAACAAAGTGAATGAGTGCTTTGAAGTCAAACAATGGAAGGAATCACCTAAATATAACTCAGTGAGGATCTACTAGATTCATGTTATATTTCTAATAAGGGTTTTGGTAACCAAGGTACTCAACATATAGATCAACCTCGAGAACAAAATATCTCATAGGCTATGGGGAAAGACCAATTGGGAGAAAAGTGATGAAAACTCCTTCCAACCCACATGAAGCAAAATATTAAAACAATAATGCACATATATGATGGAAGTCCAAATTACTAACTCTCAAAGTTGGCTCGACCACGAGTAGCTTTGAATTCAAAAGTGAATGAGTAGCTATGAAGAAATCAAGAGAGTTATACAGTTGCTGGAAAATGGAATAGTCAGTTAATCGAGGTTGTTGAAATATCCATGGCATGTATGTATCACAATCCATAGCAATGTCATGTCAACTCCAAAAAGTCTAACAAGTAGACTACACTTCCTATTTCCCTTTGTTAAAGTGTTAGGTTGTGTCGAGCATAAACGATTTTGAATAAAATTGATGACCCTAATAAAATAGACAATTAGGTGTTAGTCATAGAGGATGAAAACATGGTTTTTTACACAATTCATGCACCAACCAATCCCCTGGTTTGGCCACTCCAAATCCTAGCTGACACACATTCACTTTATACTATGAAATTTGATAGTTATAGGGTTAGGTATGGGTAAAGAACTAGTGTTTGGTTTACTTCTTTCAAATAGTATTTAACATTTTCATTTAGATTAGAATCCAACTGTGTAAATAATATAGTATAATATGAAGAAATAATTATAAGGATCAACATTGCTATGAATTTAAAGAATATATTCTTAAAAGTGTTTGATGATTTTTACTTGATCATATGGTAGGTTAAGGAGCGATGCCTAGCAAATACTTCAATAGTGAAATTGTATAGAAATTTTGTATGTGATTGTATAGGGTTGTTTGATGCCTTTTCCACTAAACACATCCCTAAAGAACAAAACCAACAAACAAATTCCATGGCCCCCTCCATGGAAAAGCTAGATCTTTCTTCTCTATACCTTTAAACAAATATCGATTAGAGATGGTTTACTAGCCTTTAGCTCCAAATAACGTTGATAATTGGTTTTTTTTTAATGATGATGAACATATTTTTATAGTTTGTGATGAATGCTTCTAATTTAATGTGTTATATGAAGGATGAGTTGGCAAATCACAATTTATTCCATCTTAGATCCAACGAGATTCCACTATATTTGAATCCTTTGGAAAAGGTTTTTGACAAGGATGGTAAGGTTAAGCTACATAAAAAGATTATCAACTCCAATTCTGAATTTCGATGAGACAAATGTCCTAGAAAGATAAAGGTTTCTCAATCTTGTAAATTAAATGAAAGAAATAAATAGGAACCTTGATTCGTAGGTTTAGGGATGTGTTTGTTTAGACATATGATGGATTGAAGGCATACAAAACTAACATATTTAAGCATCTAATACCTCTTCAGGAGGGCATGGATCCTTTTCAAATCAAAACAAATAACAAATGAATCCTAAATTGGCACCAATTATTCGAGAAGAGAGTCAAAATCTATGTGGTGCTAATATTATTGATCTTATTAGGTATTCATCGTAGGCAGCAAACATTCTGTCAATGCAAAATAAAATTGGTGAAATATATATTTATGTAATTTTAGGAATTTGAATTTAGCCTCTTTGAAAGATAATTATTCTTTGGCTTAAATGGAACAATTTTTACAGCATGTTACAATGAGTGAGATTTTATACATGCTACATTGTGTGGAACTTAACCTTGTGTTTGCATGCCAATTTTGGTTTCATTAATGTTGGTGCAAACTTTCAAAGATAAACAGATAATGCATTTGCTTACATTATTAATAAATTTCATGTTATTTATTAGATGATGTCACAATATTTTCCAAACATCATGGTGATTGTGTTATACACCTCATAAGAGTGTTAGAAGAACGCTAATAATACAAGATATCTTTGAACCTCAAGAACTCTATTTTTGGGGCAAGGGAATGATAGGATTCTAGACCATATTGTTTCTACGGATGGGGATCAAAATATATCTTGAGCATATTGAAGTTAAGTATGGGGGTTTACGCAGTGCATTATATTAGATATCATTTTGGGATTTAACTGCGTTAACTAAGTCATTCACATATGACCATTTCTAGGAGAGGTAGTCATAACTGACTAATTTCTCATGATTTTTGAATAGTTCATTTAGCACTCATTGCATCGGGTGATGCTCACAGGGGTGAAGAAGTGGGATTGAAACTAGTGAAATGAATCACATAGCATCAATCATCACTTCTGGGGCTTGCACCCAATAACCAAGACTTCCCGGGAGGTTACCCATCCTAGATCGCCTTTGGCTTGAAGTTATCAAGAAAATCCCCCTTCCTAGAAACAAGAAGGTTGTACAATGTTTCTTTAGTAAGATCAATTTCCTTCATCTTTTTTCTCCAATTTTTTCTAGGATTACTAAACTTATTTATGAGATTTTAAAAAAGTAAAAATATTTCAATGGGTCCAATGTTAGCGGAAATATTTTAAGAAACTAAAACACATTATATCTTCAAAGTTGGTATTGGTTAGCCTTGAATACACTCGCCCATTTTAGAATTTTTCCTTTATTTATAATCATATTTGTGTAGGTGTTCTTTTATAGAAAGACGACATAATATTTGTATGACCAATACTTTTCAGAGACCTGGTTTGATTGTTATTGGGTTGAATTATTAATTGATGAAGAAGCATAAATCAAATTTAAAAGAACCAATCAGATTCAAGATGATGTCATCCCAAGGGGTAAATATATTTGAAGGGAAAATAGTCCATGAGATATTTTGTTCTCAAGGTTGATCTATATGTTGAGTACCTTGGTTACCAAAACTCTTATTATAAATCTAACATGAATCTAGCATATCCTCATTGAGTTCTATTTAGGTTATTCCTTCCATTATTTGACTTCAAAGCACTCATTCACTTTGTTAAGATTGTAATCATAACTTGGAGGCCATTAACTCTAATTGGTGGGTTGCCTCATGTATAGAAAGGATTTAAATTAATAGATTTTGACTAGATGATTTCCCCCATGGTTGATAGCAAAACGATTATCCCATCATGGAGAACCATACTAGTTTATGCTTGCAACTTACATATTGTAGTTATATTGAGCATGTCTTGCTTCCATTCAACATAACTTTGAAGTTTGCATATGGGAGGTCTATTTCACCAAGGTTTTTATGGTCCTATTTTATATTTGAGTTTTTTTCAAGAGTTGTAATATTCTTAACATCCCATGGGGGCATTCTTCCCCACTTTTTCCTAGTGTTATCACCTAGATTGGATTTACTCAAAGTCAAATCAAAGTGTCTATTTCTCTTTGTTCGTGGGTATATTTTGGGATGGATTCATTAGTTGGTTCATCAACATAACATTGACAAAATTTTGAGGAGTACCTCTTAGACTTGGCACATGTATTGTTACTTGGGCATAGATGATTTGGTAGTTTCTTGAAAATTTTATTCATATAGTGACATTCATAAGTTACAACACATGTTCAAGTGGATAGATTATTTAATGGTAGATAGTGTCGCATAATTACAAGTTCAGTGTGGTATTTAGAGCAGGTATGGGCGTCAAATACCCTAAAGGATATGATTAGGTTAGTTTTTGCATGCTTATTTTATTTGATATTTTATTGTAATTTTGAATACCCTTTATGGAGATTTGTATGTAGTTCAAATTTCAAGAAAAACTAAAAAACAATTAGTTTTAGTAATTTATATTTTTAGCAATTTCTGAAAGTTGTCCAATGAACAAAACGATTACATATTTAAGGACTCAACTAGGAGATATGCTTGTGGTTCAAGTTTCATAATGTGCTACTATTTTTAGTAGGGTGACTATATTTTTGGGATACCCAATGTGGCATACAACACCATTGTATAATTCCAAATCATTCCAAACACTTTCAAATTTCAACCATTGATTGTGTTTTAGAATGGTCTGTATTGGGCTTGTCCGTCCACATGGAGATATTTGTTTTTTTTAATGTATATATGGATTCAACACCTTGAAAAACCCCTAGGGCTCTTGGATACCCATCAGACTTGTGATTTCAATAAATTCTTGCCAGGTTTTAGAGAAATTAGACTGGAAAAACCCACTAGAAAATCTTCCGAAAAATGGCACTAAATACAACTAGTATTTTTTATTTTTGGATAATAATACAACTAGTATTTGTTATTTTTAGATAATTATGAGCCATAATGAGCCATAAGAGATTCATAGGATCAATAGACTTGTGTTATTTAAGCCCAAACCATTTTACCGATATACACTTTCGTGACAATCAATGTCCGATTGAGCCTACCCACTCTGTAAGGAATAAAAATATGAACCTAATCAAACACACTTGAATATCAATATGAGCTAATCATGCTTTCCAATTATGTGAAACATGGCAAGGCTTATATCATGGCCATTGAATCATTAATGCAGGGTGGGGTGGTAGTATATGTCATTTATTGGATTATGGCAAGTATATAATCTAATAGGTGGTATCTGTAGCCTTTATGTGGTAGTGGTGATGAGATCATCGTGTATTAAAAAATTAAAGCCTAAAGTGAACTATGGAAATCCCATGATTTTTTTTACAATTTTTTTGTACAAACATAATTAATACAAAAAACAAAGAGAACATTAGTTACTAAATTTTTTTGAGATGACTTGGGAGATAAAATTAGGAATCCCACCCACTTAAAAAAACATATGAGAAGACCAAATGAACTCTAGGGTTTCCCACCTTCCTTGGAATAGGTTCCATAGAGAAAATGAAACACCATTCATCAATGTATTAAAAAAATTGGATTATCAAGAAAAGTATCAAGGAAATAAGACATATGCCCAAATGAAATGTTGGAAAAAAAAACAAGAGTAACAATAAGAGAAAGTCTATCAAAGAAGAAAATAAGGAAGATGGAATGAGCATATAAGGAAAATTTTGATATAAAAACAAAACATTTTTTGAATAAGGAAATGTGTTGTCGATTGATTAACTTTTCTTAGATGATTTGGGAGCTAAAATTAACAAGCCTACATATACATGAAAAATGTGAGGATACTAGAGTGTTTCCCACCTTCCTTGGTACAAGTTTGATGCACTAAACAATGTTATATCTTTCAATATCATAAAAAAATTGGTTTACCAAGAAAAGTGGCAAGATAAGGAAGACACCCAAATGAAACTTCAAACAAAGAAAAAGTGAAACAGATAGAGGAAAATTGAAGCGAGAAGCAATGAAGGCGGAATGAGAATATATGGTAGAGATTGGTAAGAAGGAAAAAACAGTGTTGAAAAAGGAGAAACATTGGTCACCATTTAAAAACCTAGACCCAAAAATTCCAATCTCACCCATGTACAATAATTAAGTGGGGAGAACAAACAAATTTTGGTTTAGGAACTTGGTACAAGTAGCAAGGAGTAAACAAAATGTCATCCTTTAGTGTGCCAAAAACCCATGGTTGCAAGAAAAGTGGAAAGGATAGAAGGAATTTTCCCTAGATAAATAGGTGACGTAGGGTCTCATTCATTGTTCTCTTACTCAATTTCTTGGTTAATGTGTACGAATTATGATTGTTTCAATGAATACAATATATTATACTTGTCAATTATCTTCCAAGGCAAGTGTCATTTTGTGTGAAAAATAGCGATGAACAAGTTAATTATTGGGTTTTTCTTTTGGTTAATTGATTTTCATTGGTAAGGTTGTTTGTTTTCAAGTTTTGATCCTATCTATACTAGATAACGTGTGCATTCTAGTGTTTTATGGGTGCTAGTTTTCAACAATTTATAAGGATAAACAATTTTCAATCCTTCATGACTTACCAAAAGATTTTAAAAAACTGGTAGAATTCTTTTATTTTTGTAAGCTAATATTGTAGTACCTCACATAAACAAAGTTTTTAGCACATAGTTTAGCCAAGAAATTTCATCCATCTTTATGGAAAATGGTCTCAACCTGCCCATTCAGAAACTAGGTATTTTGACCATCAATCTATAGAGTAGAAAGTCCAAAACTGTGAAAAATGTAACATTTGTAACATATCTAGAGTATGCATAGAGACATCATACCATAAAAGACTAAAAGAAGACATCTAGCAGCTATGAGTAAGAAGAAGTAACTAGTGTTGGATCTCTTGCACTAGATCTACAGGGGGGAAGGGGGGCGGGGTTGGCTATGCATGGGATATGGTGATAAATTTGAGTCAAGCAAGCATCCATCCTTTCCATGTGGAACATCATATTTCTTTGTTCTCTTTTCACATCCACAAGGCTAGCAAAGATATTATACTAGTCATCTTGTCTTTCCATCAGGATCCTTCTTGGTAGCATTTCTTCTTGCAAACACATGTTTGGAAAAAAACTCACTTCCAGTTGACTATTTGAAACTAAATAAATTGAAAAAAAGGAGAATTGTGTTTTATTTCCAAACATGTATGAATGAATTGTATTAATTCCTCTCTAGGCATTACTAGGGGATTGAAAAAAATCCAACAACATTTCTACTTGCCAATACATAGTAAGAAATAAAATTGGTAACATAAATGCAAATGATCAATAAAAAAGAAAAAACTTAAAATCTCATAACAAAACCATTGCTAGAAATATATATATATATATATATATATATATATATATATATATATATATATATATGTTTGAGATTTCCTTATGCATCCTAGCTTGATTAAGGTGTAGAGAGTTAAAAATTTAGTAGAGTCATTTTTTCTATAACATATCTTTTAATAAAATTCAATTAAGCTATTTAGACTAAACACATACAAAAAAATCACAATTATATATAAATCATTTAGTATACCATGAATACAAAAACAATGAAAGCAAGTCTTTATTATATTAGTAGAAAGATCAAGCTCATGCATAGTACTTGTGATAAAACATCCAACCTAGAAATCTCCTTATTACAATGAAAAAAACAACTAATAACCACTAACGAACTCTTTATAACATAATAGTCATCATATATATAGGTGTCTGGAATGGTTACAAAAGATTCTATGATATACTAGGGAATCTATCAAATGTAACCCATTAATAAAAAAGAGTTTGTACCTTTAGACACGTGTAGAGGATAATGGGAACTAAGTGCAAAGAATATATAAGATGAATCCTCAAGCTCCACATACTCAAACCTCTACAAAACCATGTACTTTGGATTTTATGATCTCACGACTCTTGCAATTTCATCTTCTATTGAACACTACTCTAAACCAACACTTCATCAAAACTAAGTCACTACACTCACTTGCATCCATTTCTTAGTTTTCATTTTTCCTTTGCCATGATATTGACATGCAAATAATCACCATTTGAGAGGAGTAATGCACTTAGTTTTCTGTTCATTTTTATATATCTACAATTTGTTTTCTTTTCACAATATGGTCTCTTACACACTTGAGACATGAGTTTATTATGATATCAACACCCACCTCCTTTCTTGTTTTTTTTAATCATTGGAATTAAAATATTCAAAAATCATAAAAGAAAACAATTGGAAAATAGTAACATTATGAGTTTAGGGATTTTCTTAATTCATTAGGTCTTGACCATGCATTTTTCTTGCATAATCATTGGTGTCTACCTTTATTTCAATACTTACATAAATCCACTCATGTTTTTCCTTCTAATTTGTAACTATAGTTATTAAGTTTTATTTAGCCCACTTCTCTTTTCAAAGTGTAGTCTTTATTTGTCCAATTCACTTATTGTTTTGTACTCACCCTTATATATTCAAGCCTTTGGATGAGGCATTACCCCATGGTTTCCTTTGAAATTAAAGTTACCCATGTTAGCCTTTTCCTTATTGCTCCATGTAAGGGAAGCATTACCGCACCCTTCCCATGTTTGGATAGTTTCCTTGAGTTGAATCCATGTTTCAATCATTCATCAAACCTTCTTACCTCATGTTGTTTGAAGGGAGACGTCGATGACATTCTTCTAATGGATCTAGTCATGTTGATTAGGACACATTTGTTCTTGGAGATTTATCTAGAGAATTTGTAACTCGGCTCCACTTTCCTCATTAGTGAATTTCCTTACATTGCTAGTAGATTATCATCATCAACCCTTGACTAGGTTGTTCCTTTCAATGTTTAGCTTCAAATTTAATCTATTCACATTTTCAGGATCATATGAGTTCTTTGATACCCATTTTCATTATTGTTGAGTTACTACACAATTAGTAGGAATTTTCATTAGTAAACTTTGAGAATATAATGCCTACCATGTTCAATGTTAGTCCATAATCCATGTGGAGAATCATAATTAGTGGTATTAGGGTCCTATATTTATTATAATTCCATGGACCTTTGAGCTTATTTTTAGCTAAAACTAAAATTTTGATTTGGAGATTGTCTTAGCCAACATTTCAGTTCTTAACATATGTTCAAACCCCTTGTTGATTATGGGGCTTTATGTTATTTAGTTTTGTGGAATTTTCTTTAGCAACATTATACAATCAACGTTAAAGAATGTATTGAGAGGTTGACGTACTTGGATTTCTTCCCAAACCATAAATCCATTGTGTATATTGTAGCATGACCTTCCCAATTTTTTACACCATGATTTAGTCATACACTGTACTTGAATTCACTCATACATGACCATGGGTGTACCTAACTCATGAAATAAATGATTACTATGTTACCCTTTTGATATGTTTACAAATGGTTTCCTTACCTTTTTATCTCACAAGTAACTTCCTTTCTAAGCTTTGAAAGGTCCATTTTGATGAAGAAAAAAATGATGTATTCTATAAAGGATGAGATGCACTACTAGTGTTATACATGATTGGGCAGTGGGCACATATTATTATAGGATATTATCTAGGATGTTCCTAGTAGTCATAACCCTAGAATGAATTATAACATGATCTTTGTATTTGGAGGTACCATAATGACCCAAAACTTTGGGAAATGATTACATTTTTCATGGCCAAAATAATGGTCATGTTGACATATCACTATTTCTATCAATATTGACACTAGCCTATTTACAATCATTCCCATGTTTACTTGGTCAAAGTTGACCACACCACACTCTCGAGTTGATTTGCCCAATATTAATCACTTGTGAGGAACCTAGACCATAGGCATTTCAAAAAAGATATAGAATATGCAATTGTTCTTTATATAAAAATGCCAAAAGATATGATAAGCCTATAAAATGGTCATTGAGAGTTATTAGGTTGGTTTTTAAACCCTTAGCTTGATTTTGGATAAGATTTTATTTTCAAAGGAATGCACATTTTCAATATCTTCCTTGTTGACAGGGTCAAACTTGACCACAACAACACTCTTGAGTTGATTTGTCTAATATTAAATCACTTGTAAGGTGCTTAGAGCATGGATATTTCAATATATATATATATATATATATATATATATATATATGGATTTGTTCTTCATATAAAACACTAAAAAATCCAAGAAGCCTATAAAATTACCTTCTTCACATGTGTGCCTCCCTGAAGTTGGGGACTACCCACCACCTACCTTATATTTCTATGGCCCTATCCAATCTTTCTCATTATTTGATTGAAGACCCTCTCTGGCTTGTCTTCTGTTGGGCCGTTAATATGCCATTATTATTATCACTCTTGAACACTTATTCCACCCATTTCTATTATTCTTCATCATGTCATTTATTATAATTTATCATTTAAATCCATTTTATAAATGATTTATGCTCTTATGGATGAATATTATTTATTCTCCTTTATTTCTAATAAATTGATGATTATGCATGATTTTATCAATGATAGTTTTAATAAATCAGTTGTAACGTTATTCACCATTTTTAGCCTCCAAGATAATTTCCAGATTGAAGATCTGATAATTAAAAGTGCCAACTCAGAAATTCGCTGGAATAAGAAGTGACGGTTTTGCGGTTGAGATTCTGAGCAAATGGAGCAGAATCTGGAAAATACGGAACATGGGTTTTGTCCAGAACGGGCCCAATTAACCTTAGAAGAACGGTTTTCCCAAATTCGGCTTGTACTGGGAGAAACGCAGGGTTCTTTGAGCATGATTATCTGAGATTTATTGTTGCGACCGTCCTCCAAATCTTAGCTGCAAAGCCAAATTCTCCTTGTTCTTGTTGATCAATTGGTTAGAAGAAAACCAATTTTGTAATAGAGATCATGTTGTACTTATCTTTATTGTAACTTCTCTCTGATCTCTCTTTATTTAAATCAGAACAGAGATCAGAGAGGGGGGATTCGAATGATGGAAGAATGATAGAAAAATGATGAAGAATGATGGTGGATTATCCATGATAGGATAGGGATTGTTGCATGCTGTAATTCTCAAGCATTTGCTATTGTAATGATTCCACAATTTGCTGATTAATACATGATTTGGGAGTTGTTGTTCATTCTGTTCATCTGAAGTAACCCAGCAGCATCCGCTGGCGGCTAAGGGCCCAGCCTCTGGTGGAGTACGCTGCTACTGCTACTGTATATTATATTCTTTTGATTTCTGCGTGGTTTGCTTATCTTTATTGCTCAGTAATCTGACATGCTTTTTCATATGCTATTCCATGCTCTGCTACGATTAATTCATTAATGGTTTCTTCAGGAAATTTATGTAGTGAATCTGTATTGTATGAGTGAATCTTTTCAGAGTTGATTGCATGTTATTAGTCTAAACCAGCTATTTCTGTTACAGAGCATTTGTACTGAATATTACTATTATTGGATTCATTTGAAATCCTGATTATTGGAATCCGAAAAGTGATATTATTCTATTTGGGAACATAGTCGTATTCACCTTAATCGTCAGATTACCATATTAGCGTGTCGTGTGTATGTATGGTTGATTCTTGCTAATTCATCAGTGAGTGCTGTTCCATAAAGTAATTTGCCTTAAGAAAGAAGATTGTTATTTTATTGCAGAATGTGAGTTTGGTTCAATAGAGCAAGTTTAGTTCTGACTCGCGAGACTTAGTTTATTTGATTGATGTTCCATTTACTGTTGTTCCATTTTAGACTTGCTATTCCATTTCATGTTTGCTGTTCCATTTTACTTTCTGTCATTCCATTTACTTGCATTTGTTGTTTTGGTGTGAGGGAAGGTCTAAGGCTGTAGTGAGCCTCAGCAGTCGCTGCCTAGCTCCCAGACCTATGGTCCATGCTCTAATTTCCTTTCCATCAGTTTCTAGAGGGATGGGTTATCGCTTCCGCACCCTTGACTGATAAGCTGCCTTGTGTGATTTTATTCTTTTAAAAGTAATTTAGTCATAGTTTAGCAACGCTGTACTACTAAGCATTACTCTTGAGTAAATAGCCGCCTCAGGCTGAGTACACTCTTGAAATAAAAAGTCGTCCCTGGGTTGATAATTAATGTGAAGGTAATTAGGAGTTAAAACGACACCTTTTTATCGCTCCACATTTTGGCGCCGTTGCCGGGGAAAGTGTAGCCATTTCTAAAGAGTAGTGTGAATCTGATGAGTGCCTGTTAGGGAAGAGTTGGATCTTAAAAACGGAAGGTAAGAACCTGCGTGTGGAGCATGTAAAAGCCCTGCTCCACTGTCCGCTTTCCTAACAGATTTGTTGTTGCTTTGTTGGAATAGATGTTTGAATTTTTGTGTGAATGAATTAAAAGAAAAAATAGAAATTTTGAAAAACAAATCACATGATTTCACTCAAGTGGTGATGTAAGCACCACCCATTTCACTAACCAATTGACAGGAACATTTGAAGAAGGAGCCTCGAATAAACACATGAAGAACATCTTCTACTATGGTAAGAAATGGCTCACGTTTCTACTTTTGAATTTCCTATCAAAGATCTAGAAGGAGTGACACAAATGCACATAATTCCCCCATTTTTACCAAATTTTCATGGTTTAGCAAATGAAGATCCAGATACATTCTTATTTGAGTTTGAAATACTTTGTAGAGGATATGATTATTGCACTAACGATGAAAGGTTGAAAGTGTTTCCTCTTACTCTAAAAGGAGCAGCTCTCCGATGGTTCATGAGCCTAGGTGGGAACTGCATCCAAACATGGGAGGACATGAAGAACATATTCTTGAAGAAGTACCAAGACTATTGCAAATCCAATGAAGATATTTTCCATATGATACAAGGGGAAGATGAAAGTTTGGAGGACTATGTAGATCGATTTCATTATAACCTTCAAAAATCAAAATATAAGCATTTGGAGAAAGAGATCTTAAAAACACTCATTCTTAGAGGAATTAAAGATAAATTTTTAGAACTTTTAAATCTTATAGGAAAAGGTGATGTTTTTCAGTTGTCATATGATGATGTTTGTGAATTGTGCATAAGGTATTCAAGAGGAATCTCCAACGCTGGTAAGAATTCTAGAGAAGTTTGTTCCTTATTTTCTAAATCTGCTACAAGAATAGGAAACATAAGAGCTGAAATCAATGCTTTATTTGAAAATCTTAAAGTTGATTTTATTAGCTCTCTAAATGAAAGATTGGACATTTTGCAGGTTCATAAAAATGAAGAATTTGATGAAGTGTTTTGCCCTCATGACCGGAAGGAGCCTCTCATAGATACTCACTCTTCCTTATCTAGGATGGAAGTGGCATATCAAAGAGATGGGAAAGCTGCAACAAGGCCTATAGGTATGGTTCAAAACACTTTTTCTCCATTGTCATACTTGCATAATCCATTATGGAATGCTAATGTGTTAGGGCAGCCATGTCAATTTCAATATAACCACCAATCTTGTTTACAAGTTGGGCATGGTTCATCTTATGATGGCATGACTACTCTCCCTCATCTTGTAGCACAAACACATTCTCCATATTCTCCACCAGCTCTTCCACAACATCCTGCTTGCATATCAAATTTATCCACTCAACCCAACCAACCACATCATCACAATGCTCCATTCCTTACACATTTTCCTGCTCAACTAATTCCACACCCTCACCATAATAAGCCAGTACAACATGCTTACAATGTTGAACTGCCAAATTTACCCACCCTTCCCACCCATTCTATCTCACATGTGCCATCAGAGAAAACTTACAATGAGATTCAGAATGTTTCAAATTCAAAAATTGTAGAAGCTATGGAAGAAAATGAGGTTTCTTATAGTATGTATCAACAAGCTATTTTAAAAGCCCAAGAATTTCATGGTATGATGGCTATGGGAAATCAAGAAAGTAAAGGATATATTGAAGATTGGTTTCACTCCATCATTTGTGTGCAACATCACTCTATGCTTCAACAATTTTTGATATCATTTTTTCAAGGGAAGTTGGCTTCTCATACCCTAATTTTCATTAATATGCATTTTTCAAATTAGGGTATGTGTATACATGAAGCCTTATTTCGAAAATGGCTCCACTGGAAGTACTCATATACGTAGTCATATTCATTTTTCAAATCAAAATAGGTTAGTGTAGGAAATAAAATAAATAAGGGAATAAATAAATGCATTTTGTTTTTCCATGTAAAACTAGTGTTTTTTTGTTGCAACATGTTATGCAAGTTAACATCGGTGATAAATTTTTTTTAATCATTTGTGTATGTAGATGACTTAAAATGGAAATAATAATTCTACAAACACTCATTTTTATTTTTTATCACCAATTTGAAAAAATGCTTGAATATCATTTTTTTTGGCTTACGGGCTTGATGAAATTTCTGGAGAAACAGTCGGGACAGTCATGTTTTGAGGGACCAAAAGTAAATATTTTTAAAACATGTTTCTACCATAGATAGCCCTTGATGTCTACTTTCTAACCCAATTTGAATCACTCAATTTGGATTTGAAACGAAAAAGTTAGAAACAAAACATTGACAGGGTGTCTAGCAGGCAGCTCAGAAACAAAGTTGGGACAGTCAGTTTTCGGAGGCCTAAATGTTTGAATTCTTAAAACCTGTTATTATGGTATATTCCCCTATGAATATAGTTTACAATTCAATTGGAATCACTCATTTTCGATATCGTATGGGGAAGTTATGATCAAAATATTGACTGTCTATCGTAAATCAGCACCCTTAAAACTATGTCTTTACGGCTGTTCCTTACAGTATTTGACTTATTAATTCTTCTTGTCTTCAAAACATGTTTCTATTGGAAATAAATGAATGAATATACTTTCATTTCCAATTTGAATCATTTGAATCCGATATCCAACGAAAAATTTATGCTTGAAATATCAACTGTTGGTCTAAGATGGGTAATCGAAAATGACGCTGTCAGACAAGTTGTTCTAACTAAAACTGAAATATCATATCATTGAATCTTTAAAACCTGTTTCTACCGGAGATAAACCTTTGAATTATCTCTCATTTGGCTTTTGAATCACTCAATTTCGATGAAAAACAAAGAAGTTGTGATTAAAAAACTGCAGGTTAGCATGATTGGCCACTGCTCTCCCGCAGGTAACAAATAAGTTTTACTTTGTTATTTTCTCCATGGATTTGTTCTATAGAGTAACTACTTGTTAGTTTTTTTTTTTTTGCATAATTCTTGGATTAGGGGAGCCGTGCACCTCTCTTTCTCCATGATTTAATGTTTTATTGCAGGTAGACACTCGTTTTTTTGCAGGTCCTAGGAGAAAAAGAATGTCAATTTATGGACGAGTGATTCTTCAAAGAAATTTTAAATGAAACAAAGGAATTTCATCCAACTCATTACCCAACGGATTCATAATAGAAGAAATGAAGAATTGATTTCCATTTGAAGATTCATGTCATGCTGCCAAAACATTTTTCGAATAAATCATTTTTTTGACATAACATCATAGCTGTTGTAACTTAATTTATTTATTTACATACTGTTTTTTGTTGTTTCTTTTCTAATTTCTCTTATATTTTGTGTTTCAGGTGTTGCTTCACTCAAAGTATAACTCATCCTCAGCATCAATACAGTGAACAGCGAATTCCTTCTTTGCATGCTTGCATTTTATGCTTGTGCATTTTGCTGTTCCTTTTCTGAAGGGACAGCATTTGTGTGCACTTTTGTTGTTTCTGCTGTTCCTTTTCCAAAGGGACACCATTTTCATTTTGTTGTTCCTTTTCCAAAGGAATAGCACCTTTTGGGTCAGCCGTTCATTTTTCTGTTCCTTCTTCATGATTCATTTTGTTGTTCCTTTTTCACTTTCATTTTGCTGTTCCTTTTCCATGGTTCATTTTGCCGTTCCTTTTCAACGGTTCATTTTGCCGTTCCTTTTCCACGGTTCATTTTGCCGTTCCTTTTCCACGGTTCATTTTGCCATTCCTTTTCCAAAGGAACGGCACTTGCGTTTTTGCTATTCCTTTTCCAAAGAAACGGCACTTGCGTTTTTGCTGTTCCTTTTCCAAAGGAACGACACTTTTCATTTTTGCTGTTCCTTTTCCAAAGGAACAACACTCGCGTTTTTGCTGTTCCTTTCCAAAGGAATGGCATTTGCATTTTCACACTTTTTTTGTGTGTATTTTTGCTTTTTGGTGTGCATTTTCTTTGTTGTTCCCTACACGGAACACCACTTTTTGAGTGTTTTTGCTGTTCCTTCAAAAATGCAACACTTTGGGAATATTTTTGAGAGCAACCATTTCCTTCCTCTTGTAGGATTACTCCTAGTTCATCTCAACCACATTTTACTGATTCCCTATCATGGCATGAAGTACACTACTTTTATAAGGACAAGAATTATGGATTTTATTGAAGCGAGTTAATATCATTCATGTTATGATCTTTAACAGGACAACTCCTTGATGATAGCTTATTTTCAAAAGGGACACAATTATTTATATACTACTTTACTGCATTGTTTTTTGTTGAACATGATATTGATTGATTATCTTAAAACCATGCTGGTTCCACCCTTCCTGTTTATAATCTTCTCTGTCTGTAATAAATGAGATTACGGGTCTATTTTTCTATTGACATGTTCAACTTCTTCCACCACCCCTGCTCTTAAGGAGTACTGAGCCTCCCTCTTTTTATCATAAAAATATGTAATAACAACAAAATTTTGTTCGCAGATGGAGGATAGGGGGTTTAATTACGAGCCAGCCTACCATGTTCATAAGGTTGTAAGAAAGTGACATTCCCATTATGGCCACCACACCAGGGTTATGATCCATTGGATAGCCAAATTATCCTTGGAACAGGAGGTCTCATCACGAGCCGGCCTGATCACTTTTGCTACATCCCAGTGAATGGCAGTGTGATTATCTGGTTACCACGCCAGCACACTGATCTCTTCTGTAGAACAACACTGTAACTCTCCATTTATAAATTGAGGATCCTGGCTCATATGGGTTAAAAAGCAACCCTGCCGAGGCTATGGACGCCTGCTGGCAGCAGCGGCTCTGCTTATGGTATTGAAGTTATATCTTATCGTCAATTATTATTATAATACCCTTTTCTTATTTTTTCTTTTTATCAGAGAAGTTATTTCCTTAACTTTTTCCCTGTTTTGAACCTTTATGCATGAGAAATTGTTTTATGATCAATCACATCATTTTGAGCTAGAATACCATCATCAAGGCATCTTTTTAGCATATTGTTGTCCTTTTTCGTTTTGCATAAACTATCATCAATCCAAAGCATCCTATCTCTTATTCATAACTATCTTTACACACTTTGCTCTCAATATAACCATAACTTTCACCGTTCTATCATTGATATGTGTACTCTGCTTCATTTACTATTATATTGTTCATTCCATTGCCTTGTCTTCAACACCACCCCTTTCATATGCTTTATGGTTATGGAACCCATTTTCCAATTGGAGCGGGGTAATGTATGCATTATGGGATTTCATGCGATATGATTACTGCACTCTGCCATAACTTGTTGATTTGACCAAATATTAATATTGCATGTATACAAAGTTTTTCTGATTGACATTTTTGCATGCATCTATTCAAAGCTAACACTATGGATTCAAGAACATTGTATGCAAAATAGTGCTTTGTTTACAGGAGCACAACAAGTATGGGCAGAATTCTATTCGTAGCATGACCACACTATTGCACTTAACAGAAGAAGCTCGCGAACATGAACAATTCTTCAGACATGGTGTGCTTACCTGGATTCCACCTTTTGCATCACTTTCCGCACCAACTCAGCTTCAACAACTGCCAATCCATATATGTCATTTCACATTTTTCTTTTTGGAGGTAAAATAGCATAATTTTCTAATTTATTACGAATTTAGGAGAATTTAATGAAAATCCATTTTGAGCATTATTTATCATCCTTCATTTCACATCTTTACCACTTCCCCTTTTTCAGCAGCATATCATTTCCGAGTGTGGGGGAGTGTTCCTTCATTTATTTCTTCTGACCACGTCATTCATATTCTTTATCATCCATTGCTATTCTTATTCATTCTCAACACCTCCCTTATTCCATGTTGTTTTACACCAAGCATAGAATTCAATAGATAGTAGCAACCACCTCTATTTGTTTTCTATCATCGCATGAGGGCATGCTAATTTTTCAAAGAGGGGGAGGAATTGCTACGCATGATGGATGTTTTCTATTTTCTTTTTCATTTAAGGCATACAATTTCAGTGTAGAAATTGATTTCCATAATATTTTTAAAACTATGAACTCAGTTCTTGTGATCTCTAGGAAACATAGACATACTATTAAAATACACATACCTAGATAATTTCAAGATAAATTGGTTCATAAAATTTCAGAAATCATGCACTCTCACCTACAACCATTTTGTTTATATCTCATGATTCGTGCATCAAAACAGTCCGATTTTTGGATCATAAAGGCATTCATATATTATAAATTTACTTGCCAAATTTCAACAAAAGCTGGTTTGTAGTTTTTGAGAGAATGGTTAATGAAGTTTGCTGTTACTTATATCATATTTTGTTGCAACTTCATATATACATATAGTTGAATGTCAATGTAAAAATTGTTATGCCTTCATCAAGTTTACTAAAAGTGAATATTCATTAATTAAGGAAGAATTCATTTGTTCTATCCATTTCATGAGCTGAGATGAACATATTTTATTGCTTGGTTAACACATGGGTTTTTGTCTTTGGGTTGCATGAGGACATGCAATATATTCAGTTTTCGTTGCATGAGGACATGCAACATATTGAGTGTGGGGGTATGTTGGGCCGTTAATATGCCATTATTATTATCACTCTTGAACACTTATTCCACCCATTTCTATTATTCTTCATCATGTCATTTATTATAATTTATCATTTAAATCCATTTTATAAATGATTTATGCTCTTATGGATGAATATTATTTATTCTCCTTTATTTCTAATAAATTGATGATTATGCATGATTTTATCAATGATAGTTTTAATAAATCAGTTGTAACATTATTCACCATTTTTAGCCTCCAAGATAATTTCCAGATTGAAGATTTGATAATTAAAAGTGCCAACTCAGAAATTCGCTGGAATAAGAAGTGACGGTTTTGCGGTTGAGATTCTGAGCAAATGGAGCAGAATCTAGAAAATCCGGAACATGGGTTTTGTCCAGAACATGCCCAATTAACTTTAACAAAGAACGGTTTGCCCAAATTCAGCTTGTACTGGGAGAAACACAGGGTTCTTTGAGCACGATTATCTGAGATTTATTGTTGCGGCCGTCCTCCAAATCTTAGCTGCAAAGCCAAATTCGCCTTGTTCTTGTTGATCAATTGGTTAGAAGCAAACCAATTTTGTAATAGAGATCATGTTGTACTTATCTTTATTGTAACTGCTCTCTGATCTCTCTTTATTTAAATCAGAACAGAGATCAGAGAGGGGGGATTCGAATGATGGAAGAATGATAGAAAAATGATGAAGAATGATGGTGGATTATCCATGATAGGATAGGGATTGTTGCATGCTGTAATTCTCAAGCATTTGCTGTTGTAATGATTCCACAATTTGCTGATTAATACATGATTTGGGAGTTGCTGTTCATTCTGTTCATCTGAAGTAACCCAGCAGCATCCGCTGGCGGCTAAGGGCCCAGCCTCTGGTGGAGTACGCTGCTGCTGCTACTGTATATTATATTCTTTTGATTTCTGCGTGGTTTGCTTATCTTTATTGCTCGGTAATCTGACATGCTTTTTCATATGCTATTCCATGCTCTGCTACGATTAATTCATTAATGGTTTCTTCAGGAAATTTATGTAGTGACTCTGTATTGTATGAGTGAATCTTTTCAGAGTTGATTGCATGTTATTAGTCTAAACCAGCTATTTCTGTTACAGAGCATTTGTACTGAATATTACTATTATTGGATTCATTTGAAATCCTGATTATTGGAATCTGAAAAGTGATATTATTCTATTTGGAAACATAGTCGTATTCACCTTAATCGTCAGATTACCATATTAGCGTGTCGTGTGTATGTATGGTTGATTCTTGCTAATTCATTAGTGAGTGCTGTTCCATAAAGTAATTTTCCTTAAGAAAGAAGATTGCTATTTTATTGCAGAATGTGAGTTTGGTTCAATAGAGCAAGTTTAGTTCTGACTCGCGAGACTTAGTTTATTTGATTGATGTTCCATTTACTGTTGTTCCATTTTAGACTTGCTATTCCATTTCTTGTTTGTTGTTCCATTTTACTTTCTGCCGTTCCATTTACTTGCATTTGCTGTTTTGGTGTGAGGGAAGGTCTAAGGCTGTAGTGAGCCTCAGCAGTCGCTGCCTAGCTCCCAGACTTATGGTCCATGCTCTAATTTCTTTTCCATCAGTTTCTAGAGGGATGGGTTATCGCTTCCGCACCCTTGACTGATAAGCTGCCTTGTGTGATTTTATTCTTTTAAAAGTAATTTAGTCATAGTTTAGCAACGCTGTACTACTAAGCATTACTCTTGAGTAAATAGCCGCCTCAGACTGAGTACACTCTTGAAATAAAAAGTCGTCGCTGGGTTGATAATTAATGTGAAGGTAATTAGAGGTGAAAAAGACCCTCTTTATCACTCCACATCTTCTCTGCCAAGGGATTGGCTGGATGGCTTGGCTTGCTATTGACTACTCGCCGGGTGGGGCAGGACATGGATTGCTTTGATGGCTTGACGGCTTTCCCGCTGACTTGCGAAATGGCTCTTGCTGGCTAGTTGGCTGGGCTTGCTTTTCTCGCTTGCTTGCTGGCTACACCAACCCGGCATCCCCAGCCAGTTGGGAGAAAAGGGGAGATAAGGTCCCGGAGGGGCTTGCGCTTCCTAGTGCAAGGTGGATTTTCTTCTTTATGAATGCCATTTAAGGTGCGAAGCCGCCAGAGAAGAAATAGGAGGGGCAAGGTCCCGGAGGGGCTTGCGCTTCCTAGTGCAAGGAAATCTCTGGATCTGGGTCTTCATCGGAACTTATAATAGGGCATCAACTAGCTTCGGATCTGCAGGCTCTGGAACTAGGGATGCAACTACTAAATCTGCTGATCACTAATTGGTTTTGCATCTGCATACAAGCGGTCGATCGGGGACAGATACGTATGGGATGGACACCTTTCCTTCTCCATATTTCGTCCACAAAGAAATCGATCACATACACTGGGGGGTGGGAGTTATTGGATTGTTTTTTAAACCCATGGATTTTTTTGGACAAATTTTTATTTTCATATATATGAATGTCCAATTTTTCCTTTATATCAATTTATCCAATTTCCTTGTGGAGAATTTAGGACAAGTATTAAGGGCATGAAGAACATTGCACTAGATAATTTTTAAAGAGGAATGAGTCCTAGGAGAAAAAGATTTGAATCCATCTCATCATAACATGATAATGGATGATAATTCTACATTTTTTTTATTGCGTCGAGAGGCACTTTACAACACAATATGGGGGATATGTTGTCTAGTAATGTTACATTTAAAAATAATAAAATAATACATACATCAATAAATAATAAAAAAAAACAAAAAAATATTTCAATGTTGGTTATAAAATATCCATCATAACCTTGGACCTATCAAGCACATATAGGGATCAAATTTCTTGAGTTGCAAACTTCTCATAGAGTGAAAAAATTAAAGGTTTACACCTCAAGAGATTTGATCCCTCTTTGATGCTTGATAGATCCAGGGTTAAGATTGATATATATATATATATATATATATATATATATATATATATATATATATATATATATATATATATTAAACACAAACACATCTCCTTCATTTTGACCAACACAACAATGAAATGGTTTAACCATAATATTTTTTTTAATTTTTAATTGCTTTATATAACATGTACATAATTGATATTCAAATATTTTACTTCACATGAGCATTAAAATATTTTTTATGGCTCACATTGTCCACATTAATTTTGGGTATGTATTATATTCTTTACACAATTATTCCCATAAGTTGTAAAAATGCATAATGCACAATAACAGGGTCATAGGGAAGGTGGAAACACCTTAGAAATGATCTTTTAGGGTGCTTTTTTGCATCTGTTTTTTATTGTTTCTAGCACACATTTTTTTTATAAATGTGGTTTTGTCCATGGTTTTGTAGTTTTGGTTAAGGAACTATGGTGGTACTCTAATATAGGGTAAATGTATTGGCAGTTCATGGATCTCATGGGATATATATTGTATTGCAATACTATACATAATGCTACATATTCAAAAAATATTTTTGGTTTTCTCGGTTTTCCATTTCCAAGATAAAAAATCTATGTTAATGTATGTGTTTATAATTGCATATTTTCTGTTTTATTAAGAATTTATTTGTAGTAATTAATCATAAATGGTTAAAACCTATATTTGATATCAAAGCAGTTTTGACTTCAAGGGGACACCATTGTGGCTAAGGGGTTTGGCTCAAGCCTGTGGTAGACCTTGTGTTGGGTGACTAAGATGATTTCTAAAAATCAATCTTAATCATACATTAATTATGTCAACACGGGATTCGTCTTTTATTTCAAGGTTGTCGACACAATCTGTGCAAGATAAAATCCTAGAGGATCGAAATGTAAGCAACTATTACTACAAAGACTCACGAGAAGTCCTAAATCTATCAAACCATTGCAGAAATAAACTATTCACACAACAATCGTTTTACTTCCTATTTCTTAGATTATGAACTCATAAAAGGAATCAATCTAGATTCAACAATCAAATTCACAAAGCTTCTACAGAATCATATGCATAAAGGAAAATTACTTAAATCACACCATTATTCGAAAGTCTCACAAAGCTGAAATAACTTAGTAAACTTATCCAATAAAACTTTTAATCTCATAAAATGCATCTAACAAATTCAGGAAAAGTAGTAACATTAGAAAACATAAGATTCAATCCACTTCCGATTGTGAAAGGAAATAACATAACCAATATTCACAAAGAGAGTAAATGAAAATAATACAATTGAGCAGTAAATCTTTCAGTGTTTGGGCCCGAAGTCCCCAGAAGGAACTTCCGTAAGAAACTCAATACACGAACTTAACACAAAAGCTTTAACTCTTCATTAATATCAAAATAAGTTACAAAATCATTTATAACACTTCAAGGTTGAATCACTGTTCTCAGTTTCATTGTAAGAATGAAAAGTAAAGTCTCCTTTTCATTTCTATTTACCACTAACTTATATATTACATAAAAATGCTAGTAAATGGAGCTATCTTGAGGATCGGGAGATCCTCAGGATTGCTCGTCGTGATCATCAGAACTTCAAATAGAAATCTGTATCTCCCTGAGTTGTCTTGTGTGTATTCCTAGCTTGACTTTCCCCAATTAAATAACAACTGTCCATACTTAGGGCTTTCCACTCATCCAAAGGAACATCGATCCTCCAATCAAGTTGTTCCGCACACAAATTAACTTAAACTAAAACTTACAACATAAAAAATAATTAAATCAATCGACAATGATTTCAATCATTTTCCAATATCCTTTTCTTCCAAATATCCTCAAACTGAAAGTAAAATCATTGAAAAACATATTATCAACCAAGGTAATAAAGAGGAAAAGCATGCCTTTTTCACAACCCAACATACCCACCAACTTACACTTTTGCATGTCCTCATGCAATAAGATAGTTGATATGCAATAAAGTTAAGGAATGCCAGATAAGTTGTTTCTTTATAAAGCTGAAAGCCATTTTTGTTTAGGAGTACCTCAAAACCCCTAGTTTCGTGTATTTTGGAAAGCTCCTATTCATAATGATACTCTTCTAGAGGATACCATATAATACGACTTCTACATCGGCATCCAATCCAAGTGGGACCTTTTGTCATAACTAGATTAATATAATGTGCCAGTCGTGCAATAGTTTCCCTGAAATTCCTGTAATTGAAGGGTTCTCTATTCATGACCTTATTAGAGGATGCATTCCATCTTTTCTCTGCAGCCTGAAAGGCTTCTTCCTTGATTTCTTTAAAATATTCAAGGCTTATCCTAAGGCTATCTCTATGAATAGGAGCTAGAGTAGACACAAGTCCAGTTTGTTCCATGAAATTCTTATGTTGTATAAAGTTCGCAGGCAACTTGCAGGCTCACCTCTAACCTAGAGATCTAGTCCATTCTTTATTTTTTGAAACACATTGTATTATTTAGCCCAATTAATTTTATTTTTAGCAAAGGATATAAAAGATTGGAACTGTACATCCCCAATGAAAGGACCAGGATTTCCATCCTTTCATCCTCCAAAAAGAAATTATGTAAATAAAATTCACACAAGAACTTTTTTACATCCACGTTATGTTCTTGAAAACACTTGATAAAATTAGTAGTGGTACTAAATTCAAAAGGTTGGCCTGATCTCACAGCTTTAATTTTCAACAAGTAACGTTCAAGTAAAAATAGTGCATAGTTTTCAGGAAGGGATCTGCAAGACAATGCATCTGAGTAAATAGAACAAATTTCTTTGATTTGCTCCAAAGCCTTTTGGAGCTGACCTAGTACATTCTCTACCTTTTTTCGCTCTGCCCTAAGATCAACGTAACTCTCATCTTCTGTAACCAATAATGCATTGAATTTCTTTAAGAGTTCTTGCTATTTTGCCTAGGGCACGACTTTTCCTTGATATTGCTTTAAAATCTGCCAAGACTTTGCCAATTCTATGTTCAATTTTTGAATGGTGACATCCTTAATTAAAGGAGAATAAGGAGGTATAATTTCAGTTTGAGTAGCTTCACTAAAAGTCATTACTAAATATGTTTGAGTAGCTACTTCATTTAATTCCAAATAGAGATTGAAATATGCTCGTGTTCCCATAGAGTTGGTAAAAATTTCCTCAGTTTGAGTTTCAACAAAATTTGTACAGATTTCTTTAGTTTGAGTTTCCACAAAATTGGTACAAATTTCTTCAATCTAAGTTTCAACAGAATTGAGAAATTTTTCACTCTGAATCCCAATTTTATTGAGTTCTATCTTCTTCTTATAGGTCCTTCTGGAATCCTTTAACCATTTCTTGAGTTGTTTGATCTTTCCCCTCAATTTCTTGTTTTCCTATTTTAACAACTTTACCCTATGATTGTTTCTCTTATTTATCTCTTCAGTAGATTTTTCAACGAACAAAGAGGGGACAACAATGATATTTTCATCAATAGGAGAAGTTTCAAAATATTTAGGATCTTGTTCAAGTGGAATTGTATCATCTATGTCACCTTCTGACTTCTGGTGTTCTAGAGATAACAAAATATTTTTTTCCGCAGAAGAATTTGGTTCCTTCATCGTTTCAATAGATTCTTGCATGCTTCTATTATTTTCCGAAAGAGGTAATACTTATGTATCATGAGATTTATGGGTGGATCTCGAAGGAGTAGGGGTATGAGTTCATTCTAATGAGTTTTCAGAACAAACCACATCTTTTGCAAAGAGAGTCCCCATATTTTCTAGAACTCGAGTTATTTCTTCCTCATAATCTTGAGGGAAATCGCCTTGTTGTTCTGCAGGGGATCCTTGAGATGGTCCTGCCTCCACTACATGCTCAGTAAAAATTCTAGGTCAGTTTAATCTGTCAGACCTTCTACGTTTGACAGAGAGAGATGCCAAAACAGTGACTATGCTTTTCGGCCCCCCTTCAGAGTTTCCACTACTGAGGTCTAATTTTCTTCTTCTAATTGAACATTTCCCAATTCAGGCTGGGCAATTTCTGTTTCAGGCTGCTCATTTTTTGTTTTAGGTATCTCTTCTAAAGATGATGGTTCATTAGGCCTTATGAAATTATCCCATGTTAGTTGTAACTGGGTCAATTCTCTAATGACTATTAATTTGATCAAACCATGATGACTAACTACATCATTGGGGTTTTTAGCTTTACTTATTCTACTAGCAACCTCATGCAAAAGAAAGCTTAGGAAGAAAGGAAAATTTATTACTATTTTCAGTTTTAGAGCTACTAGCAGTTTAAGATGTCGGGGTCTTACCACATCATGGCATCCATCCCATGTGATATACCTCTGAATAAATTCAACTAATTCCCACCATGGCTCCTTGAGTGAAGCAAGGTGAAGACCTTTACCTTTCCAGGTTAATTCCTCACCAGGGTCTGCAAATAACTCCACGGAATCTTGATGTCTAGTGTGTTTATCTACCCACTTTACCCCTTCTGTGTGAATATCACTAACCTTTGCCAAGATTATTTCAGTAACTGGTATTTTCTTTCCTTGAGTTGTTGTGCCTTCATTGCTTAAGTTCTGTAGAAATTCCAAGGTGACACCATCATCGAACTCCTATAATCAAGCAAATTACTATGCCCATCCCACCTGTTCTAGGATCCTATGAGCTTGCTCTGTAATCCGTAGTAGAGTGGGTTCACTGTGAATATATTTTCTGCCCACGCTTGCTAATTCATGAAACAACTATAGTGCCTGCATGCAAAGCTATTGTACCAGAAGTCTTTTGATAAAGAAACATATATTATGTCAAAATCAGGATTATGTGCAAAGAGAACTGTCATATTAATTACACGGTTTTGTTGATTGTACCCCATCATATCATACATGTGATATTGCCTACCTCCTCCAATAGGAGAAAGGTCGACCACAACCTTTTAAGAGTGTGGAAAATTGGATCTATACAGAGGTATTTAATGAATTGTAATGGGAGACAGTCAGATCTATGCAACCATATGGAAGATAATAGAACGTAGTAAATGCATGACATGCTAATGGTTAAAAATCATTGTGATATTTTAAAGCATACAAGATATGTATATCTCGGGGAAAAGAGAAAATATTTCCTTTTGGAGAATAATAAGTAACGAAATATGGAAAAATACCTTTAGAATTAATAATGCTTATTACAGATATTCAGAAAATTATGATTTGTTCATGTGATATAAATGTGCCACCTTTAATAGTTTTAGAGAAAAATGTACATTCTAGTAGTGGTGATATCCCCCTTTTTTTAAGAAGAAAAGGAAGTCTTAATGACATAATAAATATATGGCAACTCAAGTTAGACTTCAATACCACAAGCAAAGCCATTGCTGCGAACATACATCTATAGCTTCGACAGGGTTTCCTTTTAACCCTTAGATGAGCTAGTATCCTTAACATATAATTATTTAAATGATTCTTCTTAGAAAGGCCATTGTTCTGGCGTGATAACCAAATAACAACAATGCGACTCACCATATCATAACAAAGTAAACAAGCCAGCTCGTGATGAGACCTCTTGTCCTTTGACACTAGTGTCAAAGTCCATTACCCTGGTTTGGTAGCTGTAATGGGAATGTCACTTATGTTAATCTCCTATGATTGTGGTAGGTTGGCTCGTGATTAGATCCCCTATCCTTTTGAGAAAAGTTAACTTGGGTACATTTCCATAATTGTTTTGTTTCTTTCCTTTCATTATTTTTTATCATTAAGGGAGGCTCATCAACTCCTTAAAAGTTAGGGATTGTGTGGGAAGTAAAAAAAATGCTAGATAAGATTTGTCTTAGACCTTTTATTATGTTTTTGAAGAAAATCACCATTTGAGTAAATAAGAAAGAGAAAACTAGTATGGTGGTTATAAATCATGAACAATTTATGATATTTACATAAAAATACGGATATATAGAAAATAGATAAATTGATAGGATGTGCAAGATGAAGAAAAAAAGATATATTCTCCAAATGGTAATGAAAAAGATTCTATATTTATCACCAAGATAAACTAAAGATTAATACTTTTAAAATTCACATCGAAGTTCATAACCAAAAGGATAGTCAGGCATACAGAGGATAAAAATTGGCTCAAAGGAACAACAACTGGGCTGTAAAGAAAAACAACCGTCATAAATGGAACAACAATTTCTATTTTAAGGTGAACGATAGTTGTAAAAAAGGGGATGGAAAATGTCACTTTGAAATGAGCAGCAATTGTAACAAAGGGGACAACAATTGTTGAAATGAACAACAACTGTAATGAAGGGAACAACAATTGTTTCTTTGAAATGAATGACAATTGTAACAAAGGGAAAAACAATTGTTTCTTTGAAATGAACAACAATTGTAACAAAAGGAACAACAACTATAGTGTAAGGAGACAATGGATGAGCTGTAAGGAGCAACAGTTGTGCCAAAATTCCATCATGTCAAAAGAAAAGAAAGAAAGAAAGAAGAAAAAACTTAACCAAATTTCAAAGAAAAGTATATACATTATGTACAACATGGAAAAAAACAGATTTCATGGAGATGGAACTGCTGGGTTACCACCCCAGGTAGCTATAATTTGAAAAGTAGGATCAGTACTTACCTCTTGATAAAAAGATTCCTTTGTGAGCGACTGATGATAGCAGCGTAGCCGATGTACATTCACCAAAAAAGGAGTACCAGACCCATCAATGGTGATTAAAGTTATGGTAACATTATCATGTAGTTCTTGGATTTCATAAGGTCCGAGCCACCTTGTTTGCAATTTCCCAGGAAAGTCTTGGAATCTGGAATCTTATAGCAGTGCCCAATCGCCTTTTCAAAATGATTTCTTTTTAATAAGCCTATTGTGCCATTTAGCCCTTTGTTGTTGAATAATGGATGTGTGTTGGAAAGAAAATATGTGTGCTTCATCTAATTCGTTAAGTTGTTGTAGGTGTTGCATTTTTGCTTCTATAAAATCCAATCCAATCTCCTAGGCCATCTTAAGAGTCTTTATCTCAAATTCTATTGGAAAAGTTGGTTCTTTACCGAAGACAAGATGATAATGGGAGTAACCGGTAGCATTGCGCCATGTTGTTCGATAGGTCCACAAGGCTTCCGGAAGCTTAGCCACCCAATTCTAACAATTTGTCGAGACTGTTTTAGTCAAAATTACTTCCAAGACTTTGTTAGTGCTCTCAACTTGTCTATTTTCCTGTGGATGATATGGCAAAGTAATTCTATGTTTGATATGATAATTTCACAGAGTGGACAAAATTTTATGTCGTGTGAATTGCGGTCCTCCGTCTGTTATTACCTCTCTTGATAATCCATATTACACAAATAGTTCAAAGAGAAAATTAATCACTTCTTCCTCTGTGGCCCTTGGTAAAGCTACGACTTCTACCCATTTAGTCACATAATCTATGGCAACCAGTATATAATTTTTTTGATTTGATGGTGGTTTAAAGGCACCAACAAAGTCTAGTGCCCATGTTTTAAAAGGTTCCACCACTGATTATGGCTGCAAGGTCATCTCATCAGCTTGGCTAGGAAAACCCATCCTCTGACAGTTGTCACGGGCTTGAACATATTTCTTTGCATCCTTGAATATTGTGGTCCAGTAATAGCCCATCTGAAGAACTTTATGTCTAGTTCTACGATCTGCAAAGTGTCTGCCGCAGGGTTCGTCATGGAAAGCCTTTAGGACATCATAGATTTCATCTTCTCTAATGCACCTACGAATCTGAAAGTCGGAACAGTGTGAAAAAGATACCTGCCAATTCAAGAGAAACGTGCGCTGCGCTGGGTAATCAATTTCCTTTCACTTGTTGATATTAAGTACGCTGACAATTTTCCAACTACTAAATAATATTCCACGTCTGCATACCAGGGAGTTTTGATTGTGATAGTGAATAAATGTTCATCCGAGAACTGGTCATCTACTAATAGAGGATAATTTGTTTTGGGTACTCGAGATAAGAAATCTGCAACAGGGTCCTCTTTTCCTGGTCAATCTTTGATGGTGATATCAAACTCCTGCAATAAAAATAGCCATCGAGTTACTCGTCCATTAGTAATTGGTTTATTAGCCAAATATCTAATAACATAGTGATCAATATACATAAAAATTGGATATCCTATTATATAATGTCAAAATTTATTGATAGCGTATATAATAGCCAAAAATTCTTTCTTTGTCATGGTATAATATATTCAGTAGAAGTAATATTTTTTTCTATTGTAATAGATAGTGTAGGGTTTCTTGTCCCCTTCTTGTCCAAGAACAACACCTATGACTATATTTGATGCATCTGAGGAGATGTGGAAAGGTAACTCCTAATTCAGTCCTCTTAATACTAGTGTTGTTGAAACTAGTTTCTTGAGATCTGCAAAAGCAATCACATTTGTCAGACCATTCAAATTCAACATTACCTGTTAAAGTATAAAAATGTGCAACTATTTTTTAAAAATGTTCTATAAATCTGCGGTAATACCCTACATAGCCAAGGAAACTATGAACCTCAATTTGTGTATCGGGTGTAGGCAGTTTAAGGATTACCTCTATTTTTGCTGGGTCTACCTGAACTCCAGCCACAAAAATATAGTGTCCCAAAACACAGCTTCAATCATCATCATGTGGCATTTTCATGGCTTAAACCTAACCTGGTAGTAATACATTGTTCAAGCACTTTTTCTAGATTCTTTAAAGCCTGATCAAAATCATCATCATATGGGGTAAAATCGTCCATATACAATTCAAGTCCTTCATTAATTAGATAAAAAAAATACTCAAAATTTCTCTATGGAACGTAGCTGGAGCATTGCATAATCCAAAAGGTAAAACTCTGTATGTGAATGTACCCAGGGGTAGGTGAATGTAGTTTTATCTTGATCTTCTGGAGCAATCTGAATTTGATTATAGCCGTTGAAGCCATCTAGGAAGGAGAAAAATTGCTTCCCTACTAAAGTGTCGAGGACTTGGTCTATGAAAGGAAGGGGAAAATGGTCCTTCTGAGTAGCCTTATTAAGTTCTCTATAGTCTACACAAATTCACCATTTTCCATTTTTCTTAGGGATGACTACCAATGGGGAGACCCACTGGCTATCTGAGATGGGATATATAAAGTTTACATCCAACAATTTTTGTAGTTCTTGTTTCACAATATCCCTAAGGTGTGGGTTTAACCTCCTTTAGGGTTGCCGAATGGCACATACATATTTCTCAATATAGATGTGATGAGTACACAATTGTGGATCGATACCTTTCATATCCAAGTATTCCCATACAAAATATTTTATATATTTACGAAGGATTTGGATTACTTTTTGTTGCTGCTCATTATCTAGGTTAGCAACAATCATGGGAATATGCTGATCATTTGAATCTTCCAAGGGGTCTCCTTGTGCCTCATTATCAAGTATAGCTTTTAGCATTTGGCATGTTGGATTATTTATGATAGTTGTTTTATTGATGAAGCTACTAATTACATCATCTTCTATTTGATCTTTAAGTCCAAGAGCTTCTTCTAATGTAAGAGGAGAGTGTATATTTTCTTCCAGATATCTAGGTGGGTGTAACTAAGGGTTTGTAATAGGCAGACTTGGTTTAGCTGGGGGATACAAAATAAGATTTTCCACAG
Source organism: Pinus tabuliformis (assembly GCA_031772625.1). NCBI lineage: Eukaryota > Viridiplantae > Streptophyta > Pinopsida > Pinales > Pinaceae > Pinus > Pinus tabuliformis. The sequence goes on from CM062816.1 coordinate 1,525,201,364, forward strand.
CATTTCCCTTAGTGATTGTCATGCTGCCTGCATGACATCCTATGTATGCATCTGTCGTTGCTAACCATGGTAGACCTAATATCAAAGGATGCCCATATAGCCTACTTTTTGGGTTAATGACCAACAAATCCACAGGATATTCCCAAGAATTGACAAAGATGGTTATATCTTGTAGAGTACCTTCAGGATTAACCACCAATCTGTCAGCTAGTTCTAATAGAGTTGAGTTTGGTTCTAAGGCCATGATTCCTATAATATTACAAGTTTCAATAGTCATAATATTAATAGCTGCTCCAAGATCTACCAATGTTTTTGGAAAGGTACAAACTTATATCTGAAAAGTTACTATAGGGTTTCATGGGTCTTCATACTTGATTGGTACTTGTTTTCCTAAGATAAGGTCATATAGAGTTCCTACTACGTGAATAGTTGGTGGATTTTTTAATTTCCTTCCAGGATTCTTTCCGCATAATTCTTTGATTATCTTGGCGTAGATTGGGATGTCTTGTATAACCTAGAGGAGTGGAATTTTTATACAGAAGTTTTTCACTTCCCCTACAATATTGAAATCAGGATAGATGGTTGGTTTAGATATCGTAAGTCTTTCAAGGAATGAGGGAGAAGAAATTATAATTTTATCATAATTTTGTCATTCAACTGCATCTCCTCCCTGCTTTGTTTCTGAAGTAATCACAATCGATGGATCTATTACAATTTGTTTTTCTTTATCATTTTCCTGTTGCTAAATTCTACTTTCTTCAGGAGTCATTACATACCGTGATCTTAATCGAAGCACATTACATTCTACAAGATTTGTTTCACAGTCTGGATTCTCAACAATTTTCACATACTAGACTAGTCTATTATTAGGATTTGGATTTGGTTGAGCTAACAATTGGGGGCATATCGGAGGTTAAGGGTTTTGAGGCAACTGGAATGGAGCCATAGAAAATTTTAGGGGCGAATGTTCGCCCTTTGGCGAAATTAAGGGGTTTTAAATTTTTAGTGGGCGAATATTTTGTATCATAGTACATTTTTACAAATCACCTCAAATAGCCCACCTTATTTTAAGGGAGAGGATAAAAAAGGTAAATTTAGCCCTTGAAATTAGGAGTTACAACCTTCCATTCGCCCATTTTCAAGAATAGATTTTATTTAAGTGAATCCATTCGCCCATTTTCAAGAATAGGTTTTATTTAAGTGAATCCTATGGGTCAAATACCATATTTATAAAAGAGGTATGGTAAATTAATAAAAATATAAATAAATGAGAGGTATGGTAAATAAATAAAACATTTTTTATATTTCCTCCATAAGTCACCTTATATACATGCAAGGGTGTAAACAAATAAAAATATAAGTAAATTGGAGGTATGGTAAATAAATAAAATGTCTTTTTATACTTACTCAAAAGGTATGGTAAATAAATAAAAATATAAATAAACTAGACGTATGGTAAATAAATAAAACCTCTTTTTATATTTAGTCCATAACCCTCATTCTATTTATGAAGGCTCAAGAAAGACTCAAAAAATGCGTTATATTTAGGTGAAACCTATGGGCAAAATACTATGGGACAAATACCATGGACTAGATTGTTATTAATACCATGCAAAAAAACATTATTAACCATAATATTAGTATTAATAAAAATAGAAATGGCACATGGTATTGACCCATGGTATTCACCAAAATGGCACCTGGTATTGAACCATGGTATTCACCAAAATGGAACATGGTATTGACCCATGGTATTCGCCTGGAATGTAGCCTATTTAAATGGGGGAATTAAACCAACATAGATCCATCTTTACTCTGGATCTACTAACCCCCGAGAGGTATCAAAAATCGTGATATGCAAACTAGCATAGAGTGAAAAAATATTTGATCCCTCTCGGGGGTGGATCAAGAGTAAAAATGGATGTTGTAATTTAATGTATCTTAAACATTTTAGCTTGGTTAAAATAAAAAATAAAATAAAAATCAACTATTAATTTTATTAATTTTTATAAATTACTAATAGTAACTTTTAAGCTCTAGGTTTATAATAACCCATGGTATTGACCCATGGTAATACCAAGATCTTACAAGATTTTATAATTGAGCAAAATATTCGCCATGCCTGGTGAGAGATTCGCCAAAAAATTATATATACATATTATATTATTGATAAAATCGCCTTCCATTTTTCCTATATACCATGGAGATTCGCCCATTTATTATATATATAAATTTAGGGGGGGTTCTTAAAATTTTCCCTAAATGGAGCTCACAGTGTGGAATGAGATTGAGAAACCATTCCCATATGTGGGTTAGTCATCCCATAGGGCACTGCCAATTTTGAGACCAAGTTGGATTTTGGGCAGATGTATTAGTCCATTGTGAAGGATAGGCATTATCAGTTGGATTCTGCCAAAATGGGGTAGAATATTGTGAATTTGGTCAGCCAAGTCCAACAAATGATTGGTTTGGCTAGGGTGATGTGGGATATGGTTGGGATTTCCAGGTGGTATTAAAATATGGTTGCCCTTGCCACGCGGTCCTAGGATTCTATTGTTGATTATACTGCCCAGAAAAAATAAAGAAGGCTCTTGCAGCAAACCTGGGGATCGGAATTGCCATTATTGACACTAAGCCATAAGATATGTTGGTTATGGTTCCTCCTCGACTTCTTTAAACACAAATTTTAATCCTGGAAGCGATGGGCATTGATTTGTTGTGTGATATTTGTACAAATAGCACATGTCTGAATCATATCTAGGGGATATTCCCTTTGACTGTGTTTCTTTCGGGAACATGAACAAAATATGGCTAGTGATTGTTTTGCTTCAACCTTTCTTTGTTTGGCCTAAAAAACATCTAATTGTTTAGTCAGTGTGCCCAAAATGTGAGTCTTGAAATCTTCTAGGAGGTTACTAATTTCTGTTCGAGTCACACCCCCACAGGGAGCTTTGTTGCTTCTAGTGATGGGATCCTGTCCTCTTGATATGGTCCGTGTGTTTCCACATTAACGCCTGATACGCAATTCAACAACATCATCATATCCTTCTTGATATGTATCAACTTTTCCCATTAAATTCAATGTTTCTACTCATTCATCTTTCATCCCTTTTATCAGAGTAGCTTTAAATACTTCTTTTGGCAACGTAGCATAGGGTGATCTCTATAAATTATATTGAAATCTTTCTATGTATTCTTCTAAGGTTTCATTGTCTCTTGTGATCGTTTTCAAAATTTCATCTTTTAGATCCCTAGTTCGACAATAGTCTTGGTATTTAGTGAGAAAATAATTTTTCATGTCATCCCAAGAATTTATGGTACCCCTACCTAATTCCATAAACCATCATAAGGCTTCTGCCTTTAAGGTAGAAGGGAACAACTTCAATTTCTGAGGGTCAGTAGTATAGTCATATCCCCTGCACATAATTTTGAATTCGAATAGGAAAGCATCCAGATCCTTTGAGGTCATCCCATGAAAAGTCGTAAAGCTTTGTAATGGGATGACCTTCATCGGGGCATTAGCCACTGGATTGACTAGAAGATACTCCAAAGTCGAGGTCTGGCCCTGAGGTGGTTGATTTTCCATCTGATCAAAGATATGCTAGTAATCTTTAGGGATCTATTGATTAGGAGGTTTTATTTGGGAAGAAGGATTACGAGATTCCCAAGGGGGTTTTACCCTTACTACTTAAGTTTGGGATTTTAGGTACTTCTTTTTTAGTAAGGATCACAGGGGATCCAGAATCTGAGTCTGCCTCAGCAACTCAATTAGTCTCTCCATGTCCTTCCTTTATATTACAAGAATTTACCTCTTGTAAAGGACTAGAGTGTGGGGCATTTGTGCTTTGAAATCTCTGCTTCGATCCTTCATTTTTACTGTGAATCTCATCGTAAGCTACATTTTGCGACTCTGCTACTTGAGGGATCAAGGTAGAGCCCTTTCCAGATGTTGTTTGGGGCCCTATTGATGCTTGAGATTCAACTTTTCAAATAATCTCATCTATAAAAGTAGTTCTCCTAAGGGCCACCGGACCCTGGGTTTTTGTGGTTTTTGGTAATGGTTTTTATTCTACTGGTATTTTTTTTTCTCCTATTCATGCACACCTACATAACCTTTGCATATCAATTGAAAGTGGGAACTAAGCACAAGATTTTTTCTTGTTGTGTTTGTAGGTTTTTACCTCTCATCTTCAATACCCAATTCTCTCAGAGATACAACCTATTATTATCTTAACAACCTCCCCGACAACGACGCCAAAATGTTGGCTAACTAAGATGACCTCTAAACATCAATCTTAATCCTACATTAATTATGTCAACCTGGGATTTGTCTTTTATTTCAAGGTTGTTGACACAATATGTGCAAGATAAAATCCTAGAGGATCAAAATGTAAGCAACTATTGCTACAAAAGACTCACGGGAGGTCCTAAATCTATCTAATCGTTGTAGAAATAAACTCTTCACACAACATCAATTTTACTTCCTATTACTTAGAATTATGAACTCATAAAAGGAATTAATCTAGATTCAACAATCAAATTCACAATGCTTCTACAGAATCATATGCATAAAGGAAAATTACTTAAATCACACCACCATTTGAAAATCTCACAAAGCTGAAGTAACTTAGTAAACTTATTCAATAAAACTTTTAATCTCATAAAATGCATTTAGCAAATTCAGGAAAAATAGTAGCATTAGAAAACATAAGATTCAATCCACTTCCGACTGTGAAAGGAAATAACATAACCAATATTCACAAAGAGTGTAAATGAAGATAATACAACCGAGCAGTAAATCATTCAGTGACTGGGCCCAAGGTCCCCAGAAGGCACTGCCATAAGAAACTCAATACATGAACTTAAAGCAAAATCTTTAACTCTTCATTAATATCAAAATAAGTTACAAAATCATTTATAACACTTCAAGGTTGAATCACTATTCTTAGTTTCACTGCATGAATGAAAAGTAAAGTCTCCTTTTCATTTCTATTTACCACTAATATATTTCATAAAAATGCTAGTAAATGGAGTTATCCTGAGGATCAAAAGATCCTCAGGATTTCTCATCGTGATCGTCAGAATTTCAAATAGAAATATGTATCTCCCTAAGTTGTCTTGTGCGTATTCCTATCTTGACTTTCCCTAGTTAAGATAATGTTTGTCCATACTTAGCTCTTTCCACTCATCCAAAGGAACAACGATCATCCAATCAAGTTGTTTTGGACAAAAATTAACTTAAATTAAGACTTAACATCAAAAATACTTAAATCAATTGACAATGCTTTCAACCGTTTTCCATTATCCTTTTCTTCCAAACATCCTGAAATTGAAAGTAAAATCATTGAAAAACATATTATCAACTAAGGTAATAAAGAGGAAAATCATAACTTTTTCACAACCCAACACCTTGTTAGAGTGGGAGATTTGTGGAATTGATTATTGTGGTGAAAAATAAATGGAAAGAAGTTCAAAGGTAGAGATCAAGAAATTCAATGGAAGAAATTTTAGCTATGGAAGTTCAAAATGGAATATTTATTGGTGGATAGAGATTAGTGGGTTGTTGTGGATCTGCCTATTGTGGGATGACTAGAATGAGTTGGATTGAAAAGAAAAAAACACAATACAATTGTGTCTCTCAGATTCAGTATTACTAAATGTTTGAAGGAAAGCTACAACAAAGGCTTTATGGGACGAGTTAGGGGCTTTGTATTAGTCTAGGTCCATGGTGAATAGATTGTTCCTACATAAGAAGTTGTATAAAGTGGGGATGAAGGATGGATACTCAATGATTGACCATTTGAATTCATTCAATATTGTGGTAATTCAACTATTATGTATTGATATTAAGATTTCAGATTTCAGATGAATATAAGTGCATTGGCTTTTTATGTTCTCTACCAAAATCGCGTGATAATATGGTTGTTTTCATAGGTAGTAGTGCAACTACTTTAAAGTTCGAGGAAATAGTCTCATCCTTGTTATCAAAGAAGATGAGATGGAAAAACATGGAAATCAACAACATATATTTCTTGTTTGGAATATGATGCTCATAGAATAGAAATAAAAATAAGTACTTGAGTGGGAGATCTAAATCTAGAGGAATATCTAAACCTCTAGGAAAGTTTGTAAATGTATGTTGGAGATGTGGAACAAGGGCATTACAAGAAAGATTGTAGATCTAAAATTCCTAAGAAAGGGAAGGGATATGAAGATGATACTTTTGCATAAGAAAAAACCTCCTCAGATGAAGGAGGGGATGTGTACTTGGCTTCTTCAAGTACATGTGTAGATCATGAGGTGTGGTTGGTCAAATCAGGCACATCCTTTCAAATGACTCCTCACTGGGAGTGGATTTGTGAGTATGAAATATTCAATGGTGGTGATGTTTTCTTGGGATATGCCAAGACAACCAAAATCATAGGACGAGGAAAAGTCAAGTTGATGCTCATGGGTGGAAGAATTAGAACACTCCCTAGTGTTTTTCACATCCTAGTATTTGCTAGATTTTTTTTTCTTTTTTTTTTTTTATATGAGTGATGTAAGTGTAAACATAATATTTGAAATAGATACCTGAAGGATAGTTCAAGGAGAAATGGTATTTCTATGGGTATTTATATAACTCCCCCAACTACCCAGTCAAGTGATGTCACTCACAATCAACCATATGTATAGATAACACAAAAACGAAATAACATATACAAAGTATATGATAACCCAAAACAACAAAATAATAGGAATGAAGACTCATAAGCATTAAAAAGAGTAAGGGTATTAGCAACTTATCTAGTAAAATATTCCAACTAGATGCAAGACTCAAACATGCCACACAATCGTAGATTGCACTACTCCAACTCTCTCAACAATTAGTCACCCCCCGATCTGGGTTATGATTCCACTTGGAATTGGATTTTCAAGCTAGAAGCATATCATGTGGAAAACATAATAGGGCCAAGGTAAAAAATTCAGCAGCATCCAACCAATAGGTTCACATCCCCATCAACACCTATCTTGGTCGACTAAGGATGTCCAGAGTCTTATTTCTCAATGAGTTCATGTTTCCCTCATGGTCTCCAGGTACCCTCCATACATCCACAAAACCAAGGTACCAAGCTCAACAACCTCCAACCAATAGGCTCATGTGCCCCATCATCCCCGATCTCCGTCATCGAAGGATAATTAGAGTCTAGCTACCTTCATGGGTCTCCAGGTACCCTCTAGGCTCTCACCTAGGCACACTTGTCCCTTACTGATAGATGATTAATTGAATAGGGGAATCACTTTTTATAGACATGGTGCCCCTTCACCATTTTATAATGTATTATTATAGTATACTATATTTTCCAATTAGGATACTTTTTCTTGTCATGTATTCTCAACCCTCCACTCTTTTCGTCCCTCAGTCAACAATAAATAATATGTTTTCTAGGTTCACTTGACTATCTTACCCCTCCGACCTTACACATCATACATACATAGGAACACAAGCCTCAATGGAACTTTCCTAAGCCTCAATGGAACTTACCCCACTGGCGTAATAATACAAGTCCTCTAAGCCAAATACATGTGCACACCAGCCTTAAAACACATATATACACATAGAGGTACACATACCCCAATAGAACTTGGCTCAACATCCAAATCAGCTTATATTGGCTCACTAGCTTAAGTGTCACATGTACATGAACATTACAATTTGGGGATCAAGTCGATGGTATTACGTTCCCCTCCTGCTTATTTATACATTATCCTCAATGCATTCAAATACATGCATAATCATAATTATAAGAACTTTTGTTGCATAGTTTCCTCATGCTCCTAGTTGACATCTACAGGTTCATTAAGTTTGGGGCACACTCAACTCTCTATCCCATTTGTACACCAAAGAGATCTATAGGTCCACATCATGCCCCAAATTCATGGGAAAACAACCCAACATGGCTACCATTATTTAACAATAGATAAACTAATGTTCCCTGTGTGTTTCGTGACATGGAATAACCACCTCTCATGGATCCTTATCTCTAGCAATGTGATCATTTGACTAATAGTTCTAGGCTTTGGTCCAATGGAAATTGTGATTCCCAACAGGTGGTATCAAAGTATATGTCACAAGTTCAATACACACCTAGGTCATGCTATGGGGGAGATTGTCGAACATTGGATAAACCAACACTCCCTGTGTGTTTCGTGACATGGACTAACCACCTCTCATGGATCTTTATCTTTGGAAATGAAATAATTAACTAACCCCTATGGGTTTTGGTCTAACAACAATTATGATTCCCAACAACCATCACACCTATAAGACATCAAATAAAAAGAATTAATACTTGCAGCAGTTTGTTCATGGACATTCTCTATTCCAAAAAGAATAAGAACAACCATATAATACACAATTAATAGCAAGAAGGATTCACAAGGTAAAACTTAAACCAATGAGCAAACCACATACTACATTCAAGTTCTTCATCATCAAAGAACTATCCTTGCATGCTAGCTACATCAAGCTACTAAGATTCTATAGCTACCCATGAAAATTTGGTGGTGCTGACATTTTTCCATCAATAAATAAATAAATATAATTTTTTACACTGTCTTCCCTGTTGTAACTACTCATAGAAATTAGGAATAAATTTCTTGAACCATGTTCATGTGAAGATTTCCTTTACTCTACTCATTCAAATAAATGTTAGGCTACTTTTAGTAGTCTCTAAAAGATTACCATATCGCCAAAACATGCCATAAAATGAAGAGGAGAGAAAACTTGGAGATCACCTGAATATCTTTTAGATCTTTCCTTTAATGTATTCCAAAGTATTTGATGGACAAAAGAAACAAGAACACTTCCTTATATTATGCTTATCACATCCTGTCCTTCCATACTTCTAGCCTAATATTAGGCCCTATGACTAGTTGCTCCCTAAAACATTCCCAATGACTATCCCTTGCAGAGAGCATCACTACAGTGTCACTAATTTATGTTCTTGCATTGCATTTCTTATCTATGAACCATTTTGAAATTATGACATTTTATCCTAGGATCCATATGAAGATTTTATAGACATATTTGGGCACTACAACCCCAAACTCATATGTCCATAAACTAGGGACTCCTTAAGTCCCTAAAAGTGTTACTTCACACCCTAAAGGATCATGGTCAATTGATTACATCATTTCCCAGAAGTTCCACTTGAAAAACTACTCAGAACTGGCCAAAACTGGACCATACAGACTGCTCCATGGGCAAGGTGCGATGCATACTGACTACCTAACTGGCCAGGTGTGATGCATACTGAAATGGCCTTCTGTGGGGTGTGATGAGTGAGAATAGACAAATGGCAGAGAAATTTTGCAAGGTGGATGATCATGGAATCTTCCAGAAACTTTTCCTATGACACTTGCCTCTTTGAATTCACCCAGGGATGAGTAAGAGATCTGAAATCTCCAAGTGGAACCAAGAACTATCAGTGGAATGACACTAATAAAAAACCCAGAGCTGACTAACACCCTTGCAAGACATCTATAAATGGATCCCTCATTTGAGAGATCTGGAGGCTAGAATTTTGTATTTTGTAAGGAAGTGCTGTTGATTTGTTGGTGAGAAGAGACATTGCATTGTTGAGTGATTTTTTTGTTCATGAGGTGAAGAGGACTTCTACAACTGGGAGGATGATGCTGGATCAGACAGTTGGGTTGTAATCCTCTCTTACATTACTATTAATAAAGTTCTTTGAATTTTCCTCTGTATAATATTGTATTTGTGAATCTTGTTTATGAACGCAATTGTATGGTCAATGTGTTTCTGATTCTGCATTATTTATGATGTTTTAGATAGAGATGCTTTGATAGTTTTCTGTTACTTTGACTCTACAGGTACTCTTTGAAGTGGGACAAGTAGGAGAGGAGTGGCAAATTCTATCAAGGAGAGGAGAAATCAAGCTAGGATCAAAGCGGAAGATCCAGCTTGGTCCTCTTTTCTTCTCTTCCATCTATCACACTTAAAGGAAATCTTGAAAAGCTTTCATTGTTTGTTTCTAAGATAGCTACCCATCTTAGTGGGACTAGTAGTTCGAATCGACACTAGTTTTCCCTAAAATAAAATGTCGACTCCATTGGGAACAAATAGTTTGTTTTGTTTGCTTTATAAACTACAGATGGAGCCTAAAGTTAGCCAGCTAGCCTTCAAAACTCCTTTGTTATGCAATTGTGAAGTAGATAAATGTTGCTTCAGTCAATCTCCGGGTTGGTTTATGAACTGAACATCTGACTTATAAAGCATCCTAAGTGCCCTCGTGGTAGCTTAGAACCTCATCAGATCTTACCCTTATGCTTTGTGTTTACTGTCCATCATTACTCAGCCTAAATCACTGAACTTAGCTACAAGTTTTGAGCAAAAACCAAGCTCAGTTTCGCTCCCTAGCCCATCACACTGTCTGTAACTGTGCAACTTGGATGCATCGCACCTCTCGTGTGTTGCAAGTGAAATGCATCCCTGTTTCCCTGTGTTGTGGGTGCGATGATTGAGTGACACTGTTTTTCTTCTCTGAAATTTGGTTTTTCCTCCTTGTTTTCAGCTTTTATTCAGTAGTTTTGCTATTCATGATAGTACCTTTTTGCTGAAACCATCTTCCTTCACATTATTTCAGCCTCCATCAGTTAGGAATTGTAAATGTTTTTGTGTATTTTTCAATCATTTACAGTGTCCCTTTGTCGAAAGTAGCCTAATCGAACTGTCGTTTTTGATGCAAGTGTCATAATTATCATTTTAAATCAAAAGAAGAGTGTCGAAAAGTCTTCCTCTTTTAGATAGTTGATTGTACTTTTGTCATTGTACTTTATTTTGAAATTATTAGTATTTCAAGTGTCGAAAACAGTTTTAAATTCGAAATCAAAAAGTGTCGTCTTAGTCTTCCTTTCATTTTGAAAAGAAAAATTGTTAGTACTGTCGCTTTGAAAGAAAATAGTTCAGATCTGTACTTAGCTTTCTTTTCGTCATTCACACATTAAGAAAGAGGAAAACAAATACATGCATGTGCATCTGCATTTTGACTGCATGCAAAATTTGATTTAGGAAAGTGCATTTAGTGTGTGCTCTATGCTCTTTGCTCAAAGAAAAAATCATTATCTTCTTTCCTTTGTAGCTAGGATTTTCATTGTTAAAAGAACATAAATGACTATTTATCATTTTAGATTGCATATTTAGGAATTTCACATCTACATCACGTGGTGGACCTTGAAAGACAAAATTCTAAGCAATATCAACCATAAAATAAAACTCAATGAACATAAAAACGCTTTGGAACCTAATGCAACACATATAGAAGTCTAGGCTAGAGACATGTTCTAGCATCGTAAAACCTGGTAACTATCGTTTTCATTGAAGGTTGGGTGATTCCTCCTCTTTGATACGATAAGTGCCAGTATGGACTTGTGCTCCCCGTACTGTCGAGTATATATTGGTAGACCACAATAGGCTGATATCCTTTATCCTTAGGAAGTCGTGTCTGCCACCCTATTGATTGTAATGCATTGAACACAACATTTGGGAAGATTGATTGTCGTACATAAGTCCTTGGTAATTTCTCTATCATTTATCACCAAGGTGTATTTTGTAGTTTTACGATCAATTTGGTAAACCCTCTGTCTAGACTTCCAGAGTAGTCACTTTCGTTCCTTTTGGACTCCTTAAAAGAAAAGGTCCATCTGAGCACTTGTCACTTCAGGCTCATTAAAAATCAAAGGCAACTAGAGTCACCTTTAGCTTTTGCTCGACTCTTAAAAATTGAAAAAGCAAGTTGCGTCAAAGCATCTTAAAATTTATTTTAAACGGAATAACATCCTTGTTCCCACGTTGTTCTGAGGTTGAGATAATGGAGTCCACCAATCAAGGAATCCCTAATGGAGGGAATCCTAGTCCCTTCTCCTCTTGGCGAGATACTAGTTCTCCATATATGGCTACATTGTCCCTTCCAGGAATCACAATCAGCCTACCGGTATGGCTTTTCTCGACCTCTTTCGTTCAAAACACCGCAATTCCTCAACAATCTAATCAGAAACCAGATGATACTGAAGTTACCCCCTCACCTTCTACTTCATTTGTTTCTCCTTCACCTTCTTCCTCTTCACTTGGTGAAACTAGTGACACTAAAAACTAAGTAACTCAGAAGAAAAAGAAAGGGAAGGAGAAGAAGAAGAAGCCAGCTAAACAAGGGAACACCAATGCATCATCTGGCGAAAATCCGCACACTAAAGTTTCTAAACCAAAAAATCCATGCGTAATTTGCAAGGAGAGACATTACCATCAAGATTGCCCTTGCATCCCATGGATCTTGAGGGAATGGTCTCCCTGGTCGCACCATTCGGTGTCATCAACCCCTGACAGTCAAGTTGACAGCACACCATCAACTAGTGAAAACGAAGTCAATCAACAGAAAGGAAAAGTTAGAGTTCCATGTAGGTTATGTGAAGGTGATCATACTCTTCACTGTTGTCCTTTTCTGGATGAAGCCAAAAGCATTTTGGATAACTGTCCTGCTTCACCGCAGCAGCTTCCACCCGAATACAAGAAACTCTTGCCAAGTCCTTCTCTAGTTGAAAACTTGATTGACATAACTCAATTTTCGATCGAACCACCTATCATTGAAATTGAACCTTTTGAGCCCATTCTGGATCAAAGTCAATTGGTCGAGATGGCAGTCGACCCAGTGTTGCCTTCAGAAAATCCATCTTCCGATGATATAGTTTCCAAAGAGGATGAGAACAACACCATTCAAATTCTTTTTGTCGATATAGAGTCTAATGAACTTTGGGGCAATCTACCCATTCCTTCAAAACAAGAAGAGACCCCCCCAGTTCATGAAACTTATCTGGACATTTATCTAGTACCTCCTCTGAGTAGTCTAGTCGTTTTCTTTGATTGGAATCAACTAGTGAAACCTCGCCTTCCATCTAATGTACCATTCCGAATCATAGTACAAGTTTACAAAATGATCGTGTCTGGCACAATCATAGATGAAGGGGCTTTGGTGAGTATCCTTTCCTCAACTGCTTGGAAAGCACTTGGTTTGCCATCGCTTTTTCCTGAAAAATAAAATTTGTCGGGCTTCAACAAAGGAACCAGTTGACCATTAGGGACCCTTCCAAAGTTACCGATAACTTTGAGAAAGAAAACCGTTTATTTGAACGTGATGGTAGTCCAAGGTCCACTAGATTACAATGTACTCCTTGGATGTGATTATATATATAACATGGAAGCCATTGTTTCCACATTCTTTCGAGTGATGTGTTTTCCACATGAACGTAGACTGGTGCAACTTGTCGACCAGCTTTCATTTCCTAGTTCAAACACAGCTATAAATCGACCATCATCCCTAAACGGTCTCTTCGCATCAACAATGTCTCTTTCATCTTCATCCCATCCACCTAATTACCGCGAGTATTTTGGTGAGTGTGATGAAGATTAGGGGGCATGCACCCTAGTTTTCTTTGGCAGGCGAACCCAGAGGAAAAGAGAGATTTTCTTGAAAGGTCATAATACTTGGACCGAATAACATTCCCATATAGGTTATGTGATCAGTTTGATGTGATTATTTCCTTTGTACGATTGTGAATGGAAGCTCACAGCATTCACCTTCGTATGTTATGTGATTGGAAGCTCACAACAATCACCTTTGTCTATTTCGATGGACATCGCAAAGGAAGAGTTTTTGTCTCCCAACAGAAACAATCCTGCCTAACTGCAAGGACTTCCATTTGATAACCTGGAAACTCTCCTTTTACTGAAAGACCTGGGGGCATGCAAACCTTTGCATGCAAGTGAAAAACGACCTTTGATTTTCTTAGTTTGTAGGTTCTTAACCCTTTAACCTCATAGCTCGGTCGTTTCTAGCTTACATAAAAAGGTCATGAGCACATGTTATAGTAGTGATCAAGCTCATTAAAAAATAAATATACCAAGAGACATTATCAAAAGACTGGTAAGAGCAATGTTCCCACAAGGTTCAAGCTTGTTAAAAAATCAACCTGCACTGAGCACATGTTGGCACAAGGTTCAAGCTCATTAAAAAATAAACCCGCCTTTGGTAAATAACCTTTGTGATCGCTTTGCTATCTACCCTTTTTGAACTTTGGTTGTGTTCCTTTCGTCACCTCCATTTCATTCGGCCGACCATACGCTTCCACTTGATTGTTTACCCTTTTGAGGAACATTTGAGACGAGTGATTCTCATTGCCACCCTCTTCGCACTGCCATGTTTTGAGAAGTTGCAAACTTACCTGGAACCAACTGCTACCCAGAAATACCACTCGTTCCTAAAAAACGAGTCTCTTTTAAACTCTTTTTAGACTCGTTAAATATAAAAATATTTTAAAAAATTGTTGAGCTATTGGCCTCTCCAGCTCATTAAAGTAAAGGGAATGCCATCTCTCTCATATGTTTTAATCTTTTTGGACTTGAGGGATTATTAAACAAAAATATCGAGTGCTTGTCTCTGTCAGCTCATTAAAACTATCGAAAAGTCATCCCTTTTGTATTATTTTACACTTTTTCATACTTAAGGGATTATGCCATGAAAAAGGACTATTGGAGTCTCCTTTTCATCCATTTTCAAACTCTCTAAACATGGAAAGGACTGAGTTATCTTTGTTGTTAAACTTGTTAAAACAATAGTGACAAACTTGTCCACCTAGAAAAGAACGAGTCTCACTAACGCTAGGCTCACTAAACAGAAAGAAGTCAAGGATATTCAACATGATACGATGTTAAACGATATCTCAGATATGCAAGTCAGACATACGCATGTATACACTGATTACACCACGCAGAAGGATCTCATATATACGCAGTCAAACAAGGATTACATGGATCCTCTTGAGACAGCGCAGGTTGTATCAGCTTCACGTAATCCAGACAGCTCCACCTCCGCTGCTACCTACATCAATTACCTCCCATCCAGCGCCCATTTAAACAGCTCAACGCAACAAACTAATGAAGCTCCCCACACAGCTGCCACTGACTACATCAAGAACTCGACAAATTCGGTCAACAACTCAATTAGAAAATCAACCGTAATTAATCTCTCACAGCTAGCATTAGATGATAACCTGAAATTGCTTCTAGAAAAAGGTCTAAATTTCGCTTTATCTCCAACCAAAATTCCTATAAATGACATCATAAGCAACATTGAAGTCATTATCAAAAACACTGATCAAAATGCTGCAGAAGAAATAAGACAGGACGTTTCCAGAATTCTCAGAAATGCCAGACCTCCTCCTAGCAACATATCCAAAGAAGAAGCCAAAGCTTTATAAAACATCAAGAATAACAAAAACATTATAATCTTAAAAGCTGACAAAGGAAATGCCACTGTTATTATGGATACTCGATTCCCTGCTCATGCGGAAAAGTTTATATAGGTGAAACAGGGAGATCCTTTGGCATAAGATTAAAAGAACACATTAATGATATTACAAGAAACAGGTCAGAAAAATCAGGTCTGGCAGAGCACGCATGTTCTTCCTCACACTATATCTGTATGGAACAAGCAAAATTAATTCACAAGGAAGACCATTATTTAAAAAGAAGGGTGAAAGAGGCAATTGAAATTGAGAAATCCTCCAACAACATGAATAGGGATGACGGACTAAAATTAAGTAGCACCTGGAAACCCTTATTAAATAAAATAAAAAAGCAGTAAATTAAATCTAATAAAATAATAAATAAATAAATCTATCTAACTCCCCTTTTAATAAAATTTAATAAGTCAATAAATAAAAAATAAAAAATAAATAAAAATAAAAATTCAATTCAATTCAATTCAAACTAATACATCACTTATTTATATAACATAGAATTAAAAAAATAAATAAATAAATAATAATAATAATAATAATAAATAAATAAATAACTAGAAAAATTAATAATAATAATAAAATAAATAAATAAATACACTCAAATATAACCCATCATTAATTAAACCTGTCACATAAAAAAAATAATTAAAATTATAATAATAATAATAATAATATTAATATTAAATAAATATATAAATTAATTTAATTAATTAAATATATATATGAATTAATAATTATGAATCAATTAGGCCGACATTGTAAAAAAAAAAAAAAGAGATATCAAATATTTTCAAAAATAACTATTAATAGCTCCATAATTTCACACTCTCTCTTCTCAAAATACAAATCACATTGCCCTGATGATGGACTCACCAACCCAATCCGAAAAATTGGTTTCATAAATTGTTCACAAATTTTTCCACAAGAAAAAAATAATCTCCGCATAAATTTATACCAAATGTGTTGAAATTATGCCCATGGTGAAAATTGTGATGAGATGTCTTGAATAGAAAAAGCTTGAACATATAGACCCAGGATGTAATGTATTAGGGCAAATACTTATATTTTCTATAAGCCCCTCAAGTAAAAATATCACACCATGATACTTATCTTGCTCCGCCCTGGCCTGAACTCTATCACATATTTGTGTTGTAAAACCCAAGAGGGTCATTTTTTATGTGGCCACTTTCTTACCCAGGATACCATGTTAAGATGTGCCCTGAACTGCATCACGTATTTGTGTTGTCAAATGCAAGAGGGTCATTTTTTATGTGGCCACTGCCTTGCCAAGGATTACCATGTTAGGATGTGACTATAGGGTACACTCAAAAGCAACATGGGAGGCCTTTCTACCCATCGGTCGAATAAAGTAATAATACTTCTCTGCAGACAATACATCGTTGCAAACATTGTTATTAGTCCTTGAATAACTAACTTGCAGAGAATCATCATCAATTCAAGATACACCAGTTTATGTTGCTAGCCCAAAATCACACAACTGCAATAGAAATAGTCACATGAGCACTATATACCAAAGATCTGAACATTATTGAATAACTAACTTGTAGAGAATCATCATCAATTCAAGACACGAGTAACATGAAAACCGTCGTGAAGCTTACATTTGACCTTGAAAATAAGCATTTCTTATGACAGACTGTAACATGTGAAGAATACAAGATAAGCACGAATGCTAACAATTAGGACATTAGACCGGCATCCCAGCAGAGACGATAGAAGCATAAAAAATGCGAGTTGCACCACCATGGCAGACCCAAATGCATATTTGAAGCATCCGTCGTACACCTGTAACAGAGAAGGAAGCGGGGAAATAAGACAATGCGTAAAATAATGCAAAAATAGGCTTGAGATTCAGAATTACTTGTTGTAGATTCATATGCTCTTCGTTAGAGATGTTATTGTTTTCTTGGTTTCTTTTTTCTTTGTCTTTCGAATTTTACGATGTCAATAATCAGAAGAGCCATGAGAACAAGTGCTAAGAGAAACAATGCCGCGAGTTGAGTAAGTTGGCTTATGCTAATGGATTCCATGTTATGTGAAGCGGGGAGATGTATGTGAATATCCAGGTGCAGAAGAGGCCAATCTATAAAAAAGTTCAATGTGTTTGTAAGCTGGTTTTAAGTGTGAATGGAGCTAAAATACTTGAAGCTCGGATGGAGCAGGCCAGTATTTAATGGTCGGCATAAAACGAAAAGCTTACGTTAAGTGAGCAATCGGTGCAATTAAGTGATCTATATGACATGGGGAGCAAATGGCATATGGAATGATGTATGTGGCGGCAGAAGTAAATGTGAAATTAGGTGATGTATCTGACATTGGGCAATCTTGGTGGCAGATTGGGTCCAAGCTATTCTAATAAACAATTGGCTAGACAGGAGATCTATGTCAATATCTAGGTGCAAAAATAAGTACATATACGGATTGATTTGGAATGGAGCTGAAATACTTGAAGATCATATTGGAGTAGGGCAGTATTTAATGATGGGCATAAAACAAAAACCTTACGTTAAGTGAGCGATCGGTGCAATTAAGTGACCGATCTGACATGGGGAGCAAATGGCATATGGAATGATGGATGTGGCGGCAGTAGTAAATGCGAAATTAGGTAGCTGTGGCCAGTGTGCCCACAAGAAGAGCATCTTAACCAGCCAAATTTCTTGAAGATAGCCCCTTTGAGCCTGTTGCGGTAGATTAAATATGCTGCTGTTATAGAAGACAGTAAGGCAAAACATATCCCACAACTGTCTAAGACATTGTTATCATACAATATGTTGCTGTTATAGAAGACAGTAAGGCAAAACATATCCCACAACTGTCTGAGACATTGTTATCATACAATTGAGTCATACTTGAATGTTATGTGTCCTATAGGCTTTCTTGAACATTATACAAAACATCCTTCTGTATAATTTTATATCAAACCTCTGGATTGACTAAGCAAATAGGACTAGACAATACCGGTCAACACTGAATGTGGAACCATAATAGACAATGATTAACAGGCTGGTGCGCCGTCATCCCTAAGTAACTGAAAATATGCAATAAAATAGGAGGAAAAAGCCTTTGATGCTATATGCATATTCAAACTTTGCAAAGGCCTTTCTCTCCTATTTTATTGCATATTTTCAGTTACTCAGGTAGGAGGGCGCACCAGTATGACCCTGGTTCTGAGGGAAATTCCAAATCAGAACTGATGGCCAAACTGGTCGATCCAGCCAGTTTGGGATGGAACTTGCCTATCAGTCCAGATCACTCTCTCTCTCTCACAGACGTACATTATATATATATATATATATATATATATATATATATATATATATATATATATATATATATATATATATATATATATATATATATATATATATATATATATGTGTGCATATCTATGTATTTTTTATCAGGCTAGTTTTCCAGCTGGTTCTGGTCCAGTCCCAGTCTGGGCATTAGCCAGTTCCAGTTCCGGTTCTGACCAATATAGCACTCCTTTGCATAGTTTGCTGCCTCCCATGCTTCTACTATAAGATTAGCAGAGCAGTCAAAAATCAACGCAGCAAATAACAGGATCAGCCATTCATAATTTAGCTCCATGAACTATAACATGCATTGGCATTTCCCAGACATCCGTGCACAGGTTTTATATTCATCCACAGAAATAGCAGCAACGCAAGTTTGTATCTTAAATGATAATATTTTCATGTATGTGAACCTCCATTGGCAATAGAGTTGGCCTTCTCGTGTCTTCAAGAAACTCTGATTTAAGTTTGTGATGAGGCAGACTCTAAACCAGCCCTCAAATGCCATGAAATAGGCCTCGGCCTACTCTCCTTCAGCTGTGGTTTGCTTCAGCTTCCAACATTAGTCTTCTTGATGGACATATCTAGACTCAACTCCTTCTAGAACAGACTTTCCTATCTGTAGTCATCCTTCAAGGCCTGTGGCTCTCCATGAGCAGAACTCAGCTCTCTAGGGCTCTTGTGGGTGTGATCTATCTCCTACAGGCAAAACGTGTACCCTGCTCTTTACCTCAATCCAACTGCATCCAGGTTCCTTCTCTATACCTCTGTCTTTCATTGCTTTCCTCAACTTTGGTAGGCACCAAGTAAGGCTCCCCAAACAGTAACATTAGGTTTAAATGGCATTTTTTTAATAAAATCATATGCCTCATCCAAACAACCAGCACGGCCAAGGAGATCAACCATACAAGCGTAATGCCCTGTTCTTGGTGGGATACACTGATCTCGAGTCATGGTATTGAAATAATGCCAACCTTCATTCACTAGACCTGAATGGTTGCAAGCAGTCAGAACAGGCAAGAAGGTTACATCGTGACGCTTCAAGCCCGATTGCTTCGTTTCTTCAAAGAGTTGGAGAAACCACATCCGTTTCGCTCATTATCTTGTATACAAGGAGCGCATTGTCGAGGCTTCCACAATTAGAATACATGTCAGTGAGGCCATTAGCCAGTTCCAGTTTCGGTTCTGACCATATTGGTCACAAGAGGCTTGTAAATGCCAAATACAGCATCGCGGAAGCAATAGAATCATATCAACTCCTGAATCCCTTCCACCAAGTCAACATAAACTATGATATATAGTTCCAAAATTCACAAATGAATTCCAAAAGAATTTTCACTTACCATTGAAATGATAAAATCAAATGAAATGCCAATATCTCGCCCGACAATTGGAGACAGGAAACAATTGCTAAATGCACTCTCCAAAAGTGCCAGCATTTTGTCTATTAGAATCAATGACTCGAGGCAATGCTAATAGAAAATGGTGCATGGATCAAAACCTAGAACACAGATCAACCTGTGAATGATGTCTAAAACTGGAATGACCAAAATAATTGCATAACAGTTTCTGATTATGTCATTAATATAAAGTTTGTTTGAGGCAAATACCCAGCTTCTTTCATCTGCCCAGCTAACTTTTGCAACATGGCATAGATCTCTTGTATTTGTGGGTGTGATCTATCTCCTACAGGGAAAACGTGTACCCTGCTCTTTACCTCAATCCAACTGCAGTGTTCTGCTGCAACTTTTCCTATCTCCATATTGCCATGGGCTCGGCAGGCACCAAGTAAGGCTCCCCAAACAGTAACATTAGGTTTAAATGGCATTTTTTTATAAAATCATATGCCTCATCCAAACAACCAGCACGGCCAAGGAGATCAACCATACAGGCGTAATGCCCTGTTCTTGGTGGGATACACTGATCTCGAGTCATGGTATTGAAATAATGCCAACCTTCATTCACTAGACCTGAATGGCTGCAAGCAGTCAGAACAGCCAAGAAGGTGACATCGTCAGGCTTCAGGGAAACATAACATGTAATCTCTTTTGAGACATTGTTGTCATTTACTGCAAATGTCAAACGCTGACTTTTGATAATGTAGTAGGCATAACACGTACCCTCCTTATAGCATTGGTGTCATGCGATTTTCACTTAAGAAACAAGCGTGACCAACCACTAAACTACACCATCTTCAGCTGCAAACAGCAATGTGGTGCCGAGCATTTTCCCTTCAGTTGCTCTCTCTCCTTGATCCTTACTTGGGGAACCAAAATCTACAAACTTGTTCTAAATGCACGTTTTTCTTAGCGGTTCACTATCTGTGCTTCCACTTCTATTCCATGACCAAGGAAGCAAAGACCAACTCATTCCATGCATCTGGGATGCCTGGAAGACACCAATGGCTGCAATCCTGATATCTCCGTGATTTCTTTTGGTCTAATTCTATAAAATGCTTGCCATAAACAGAAGGGTGCCCATCCTTACGGAAATTTGTCAATCTTGTAACATTTAAAATAGTAACAGGAGTATGCATTTGCTGGACCAGAGTTCCATTCACCTCCCCCTGTATTTAAGATAGCCGTCTTACAATATCTTTTCTGAAGTTTATTCATTTATTTAGGCAACAATATAAGGAATGTAATGGAAAACACAAAGCAAGATTGGAATCTAGCACTCACCTGAAATGGGCGGCTGAGTAGCCACGATAGAAAACACGGGTTCTTGCAGGATTCACATTTTCATCAATGCATTTCCCCCATGTTGTCATTGCCCGCCTGAAAGCTGTGAGCACATCTAATTTTTCATGCACTTCATCTCCTTCTTGAAAGTAGTCTTTCCTGTTATAGTTTAATCCCATTCCAAAAATTTACCGCCAAATGAAACCTTGAATTAAAAGTTTGACCTAAGATTTTGATATATAATCCAGGTTTTAATGAATGAAAATTTCTTTGCAACGAAAAAAATGTTACAGAGCAATATTCATTAAAGTGCCTCACCCCTTTGATGTCTTTCCATGTGCCCACCAATGCCCTCCTTCATTCACTAGACCTGAATGGCTGCAAGCAGTCAGAACAGGCAAGAAGGTTACATCGTGAGGCTTCAAGCCCGATTGCTTCGTTTCTTCAAAGAGTTGGAGAAACCACATCCGTTTCGCTCATTATCTTGTATACAAGGAGCGCATTGTCGAGGCTTCCACACTTAGAATACATGTCAGTGAGGCCATTAGCCAGTTCCAGTTCCGGTTCTGACCATATTGGTCACAAGAGGCTTGTAAATGCCAAATACAGCATCGCGGAAGCAATAGAATCATATCAACTCCTGAATCCCTTCCACCAAGTCAACATAAACTATGATATATAGTTCCAAATTTCACAAATGAATTCCAAAAGAATTTGCACTTACCATTGAAATGATAAAATCAAATGAAATGCCAATATCTCGCCCGACAATTGGAAACAGCAAACAATTGCTAAATGCACTCTCCAAAAGTGCCAGCATTTTGTCTATTAGAATCAATGACTCGAGGGAATGCTAATAGAAAACGGTGCATGGATCAAAACCTAGAACACAGATCAACCTGTGAATGATGTCTAAAACTGGAATGACCAAAATAATTGCATAACAGTTTCTGATTATGTCACTGCAAGCATTACAGCTCTTGACCATTGTCTAAGGTTGTATGGTGATATTCACATCCCCCATGGCAAGCATCTTACCAATGGTGTAACATTGTATGTAATTCTACTGTTCTTCTATATCATTTAATATAAAGTTTGTTTGAGGCAAATACCCAGCTTCTTTCATCTGCCCAGCTAACTTTTGCAACATGGCATAGATCTCTTGTATTTGTGGGTGTGATCTATCTGCTACAGGGAAAACGTGTACCCTGCTCTTTACCTCAATCCAACTGCAGTGTTCTGCTGCAACTTTTCCTATCTCCATATTGCCATGGGCTTGGCAGGCACCAAGTAAGGCTCCCCAAACAGTAACATTAGGTTTAAATGGCATTTTTTTTATAAAATCATATGCCTCATCCAAACAACCAGCACGGCCAAGGAGATCAACCATACAGGTGTAATGCCCTGTTCTTGGTGGGATACACTGATCTCGAGTCATGGTATTGAAATAATGCCAACCTTCATTCAGTAGACCTGAATGGCTGCAAGCAGTCAGAACAGCCAAGAAGGTGACATCGTCAGGCTTCAAGCGCGATTGCTTCATTTCTTCAAAGAGTTGGAGAAACCACATCCCTTTCGCTCATTATCTTGTATACAAGGAGCGCATTGTCGAGGCTTCCACACTTAGAATACATGTCAGTGAGGCCATTCCCTAAAACTAAATGCAACTTAAACCCATTTAAAACCATATGGGCATGGATCTGCTTGCCTTGCTCTATGTCCCCTACGCCAGCACATGCCTTTAAGGCAGTACGAAATGTGACCTTGTTGGGCTTGATGCCAAACCAAGGCATTCTACAAAAGAGTTCCATGGCTTCCTTACAATACAAAAGAATTCCATGGCTTCCTTACAATTCCCTTGCTTCACATAACCTGCAATAATGGCAGTCCAGGACACTAAATCTCTAAGAGACATTTCATCAAATACTCGACGTGCATCCTTGATACATTTGCATTTTGCATACATGTCAACAAGAGCAGTCATGAGAACAACATTAAACCCAAACCCACTTTTGATAGTATAGGCATGGACTTGCTTCCCAAGTTCTAGTGCTACTAAGCTAGCACACACCTTGAGAACACTTCCAAGAGAAAACTCATCCGGTGTCATGTTTGTCTCTCCCATTTTCCCAAAAAGACTTATAACTTGCTCATCCATGCCACGACGAGAGTATTCTGCAAGCAGAACATTCCATGAGACGGAATTTCGTTTGGGCATTTTGTCAAACACTTGGCGTGCATCCTCCAGATTGCCAGACTTCGCATAAAAAATGATAAGTTTTGTGCTCAGAAAAACGTCTGGTTCAAATGCATCTTGGCTCATGCGAGCATGCAATCCCTTTCCCTCTGCAACCTTTTTCTCATAAATGCAGTCCTGCAATAGGCAACAATAGTTATAGGAATCTGTCCAACTCCCTCTTTGATTACCAGTAGACAAAACATTCAAAGTTTCATTCATTGGCAGTTCTTCAAGTAGTGTGTTATCATATTCCTGAATGCCACTTTCATCATGGCCACCTCCCAGTTCTTTGCTAAAAAATTTCAATGTCTTGGGTTGTAATTTAAAGCCATTATTGTCAGTTGTGCTTGCAGAGGGATTACTTTGCTGATGCAGTAGCTTAGCGAAATAAGTCATTTTCTTTTGTCTTAAATGCCAGCATAAGAAAGAGAAACAATATACCTGTAACAATTTGGTGTGGCTTGCTCCATTGCATCAAAAGCTTCCAACCAGTGTCAAATTTGATGGTACTACTGACATTACATTGCTTTTAGTTTGTTTGATTTGCCTTTCCAAGTTATGTGACATTGCATTTACTTGCATAATTAGCAAAAACAAGGACATTGGGTTGATATAGATTGATCAATGGATTTACAGTGACTGATCCTAACGTAAAGCCAGTCCCTGCATGAAGTTAACATTTAAGGTCTAGGGCTAAAGATCTACTAGTTCTGCTAATCCTGTATAGTGAGTCCCTCCGAAGCCTAAGTAAAGGTACAGGGCTCTCAGCCAGCCAGGAAGACAAAATCAGAAGAGCCATGAGAACAAGTGCTAAGAGAATGCTGAAGGCCCAAGGCTGAAGTACCAGTTTCGGCTGAAGTACCAGTTTCGGTAACGTATATAGGGGGGTTGCTATATCGGTGTTTTGATAAGACCTGTAAGTAGAGACTGCGTCAACTTCTTCTGAAACTCAGACAACAGGCAATGATAAATGTCAAAATAGTAAACAAGAAAGAGTGTAAGACTGTAGAACAGATCAATGAAATAGGGATCAAACACGAGCTCCTCCAAATAAACTCGAGCTGTTTCATTAACTATGGCCTGCAATATTACATGATATATTACTGGAAAGGGTCTTCCACAAGCCTATTGTGCCAACTCAGGAGATGTACTGCAATAGAAATAGTCACATGAGCACTATATACCAAAGATCTGAACATTATTGAATAACTAACTTGCAGAGAATCATCATCAATTCAAGATACACCAGTTTATGTTGCTAGCCCAAAATCACACAACTGCAATAGAAATAGTCACATGAGCACTATATACCAAAGATCTGAACATTATTGAATAACTAACTTGCAGAGAATCATCATCAATTCAAGACACGAGTAACATGAAAATCGCCGTGAAGCTTACATTTGACCTTGAAAATAAGCATTTCTTATGACAGACTGTAACACGTGAAGAATACAAGATAAGCACGAATGCTAACAATTAGGACATTAGACCGGCATCCCAGCAGAGACGATAGAAGCATAAAAAATGCGAGTTGCACCACCATGGCAGACCCAAATGCATATTTGAAGCATCCGTCGTACACCTGTAACAGAGAAGGAAGCGGGGAAATAAGACAATGCGTAAAATAATGCAAAAATAGGCTTGAGATTCAGAATTACTTGTTGTAGATTCATATGCTCTTCGTTAGAGATATTATTGTTTTCTTGGTTTCTTTTTTCTTTGTCTTTCGACTTTTACGATGTCAATAATCAGAAGAGCCATGAGAACAAGTGCTAAGAGAAACAATGCCGCGAGTTGAGTAAGTTGGCTTATGCTAATGGATTCCATGTTATGTGAAGCAGGGAGATGTATGTGAATATCCAGGTGCAGAAGAGGCCAATTTATAAAAAAGTTCAACGTGTTTGTAAGCTGGTTTTAAGTGTGAATGGAGCTACAATACTTGAAGCTCGGATGGAGCAGGCCAGTATTTAATGGTCGGCATAAAACGAAAAGCTTACGTTAAGTGAGAAATCGGTGCAATTAAGTGATCTATATGACATGGGGAGCAAATGGCATATGGAATGATGTATGTGGCGGCAGAAGTAAATGCGAAATTACGTGATGTATCTGACATCGGGAAATCTTGGTGGCAGATTGGGTCCAAACTATTCTAATAAAAAATTGGCTAGACAGGAGATCTATGTCAATATCTAGGTGCAGAAATAAGTACATATACGGATTGATTTGGAATGGAGCTGAAATACTTGAAGATCATATTGGAGCAGGGCAGTATTTAATGATGGGCATAAAACGAAAACCTTACATTAAGTGAGCGATCGGTGCAATTAAGTGATCGATCTGACATGGGGAGCAAATGGCATATGGAATGATGGATGTGGCGGCAGTAGTAAATGCGAAATTAGGTAGCTGTGGCCAGTGTGCCCACAAGAAGAGCATCTTAACCAGCCAAATTTCTTGAAGATAGCCCCTTTGAGCCTGTTGCGGTAGATTAAATATGTTGCTGTTATAGAAGACAGTAAGGCAAAACATATCCCACAACTGTGTGAGACATTGTTATCATACAATATGCTGCTGTTATAGAAGACAGTAAGGCAAAACATATCCCACAACTGTCTGAGACATTGTTATCATACAATTGAGTTGTACTTGAATGTTATGTGTCCTATAGGCTTTCTTGAACATTATACAAAACATCCTTCTGTATAATTTTATATCAAACCTCTGGATTGACTAAGCAAATAGGACTAGACAATACCGGTCAACACTGAATGTGGAACCATAATAGACAATGATTAACAGGTGAGGCTAGGTTTATGTTACCCTATTACCATTGACCTGTTGCTAGTATTGATTTACGTATGAGAGTTGTGATCGAATACAAGAAACCCAGTAATATGCAACAACAGCAATGGTCTAAGCAATGGGAATAGCACTAATCTAATGCTTATCCGACTAATCAAGTATGGATATCACATTGTTGGAAATAATACTGAGAGGGGGGGTGAATCAGTATTATCAGATTAATCAAACTTTTTAAATGCTCAGAAACATATACGCTACTTCAGTTAAGTGAACCAGCGTGTACACGCTACTATGACGACGTAAAACAGCGTATAAGAAGAAAACTCACAATTTAGTTAGCTTATTCTTCAATTAAGTGCATCAGGACATTATTCACCACATTAACAGTAAACATGTGCAGTATAACAGAACAGATAAAAAGCCACACACATGAACACCAAGATATAAGGTGGAAACCCAATGTGGGTGAAAACCACCTGCTGCAAGTTGTCTCTATCTTTCTTTAATATGAAACTTCAGTTTACAATCTTTTGTACTGGTGCAGCCTTATACCAGTACGCAGGCTACAACCTGCAGAAGGCTACAACCTTCTCTCGTTCTCCAAACTTCCTTGGAAGGGAGCTCCAACCCCCTTTGCTCTTGTACTAGCCAAGATACTAGTACGTAGGTGCTGACCTACAATCTTCCTTCTTTCAGGTATCACCTTTCATACATTTTCAGACTTGGATATTCCTGAAGCACAACATTACAATCTGAAGACCACAATTCATTCAATTTCCACAACAGATCATTGAAGCATAAAACAACCAAACTTTGAATCACTGATCCACTGAACCCTGTCAAGCACCAGTAGAGCAGACTACAGAACTCTGCAATAACAGTCAGACCCCACTGTAAACCCAAAATCAAGCTTCAAAAGATATACGCTACTTCAATGAGCAAAACCCGCGTATACACGCGCTTTTACCGAAGCCAACCTGCGTACAGATCTAAAAATAAACTTTCTCAATTTGCAGCTATACCAGACATTAGTTAGACCCAGAACGTAACATTGCGACAATATGCAGATCTAGAAATATGCATAATCAACCATATCATGATAGTGCATTTCAAACCATTAGATCCCGATCTATCCTTAGATCTAGTCTTCCATCAACCGATGTGATCTCTCCTTGGCTTAGATCAAGCAACTCAGAACCTGCATATCAGATCTCTTTCTCTCTTAGATATTCAAGCCTTGTCGAAAGATGATTTTGCCTAATGATCTTCTTCTCCTTATATAGTTTTAGGCCTAGCTCAATACCAAGAGGCAAAACCATAGTAACACAATACCATCAACTTTAAAACTAGGGATCGACACGCCCGTCGAGACATAATGGTCCGAAATCATAGGCACAACTTCCAAGGACTAACCACCATGGACCAAAGGAACCTTTCCACATACACGCGCTTTTTATGAATCGAACTAGCGTGTACACGCGACTTGGGCTTAACGAAACGGCGTGTATGAGCTTCCTTGGCATGCTGTACTGAGATCTGTCTTCTGATTAAGTTGCCATCACCTGTACCAACCTCTGAGTGAGTTGCCATCACCTGTACCAACCTCTGAGTGAGTTGCCATCAAGGACAACACTTAAATCATAATGCCAACAATCTCCCCCTTTGGACTTGATGGCAACCACCACACCAAGTCACTCTCCCCCTTTGACATCAAGGGCAAAGGGCTGTGCTCCCCCTGAGGACATGCTGATACCTCTGCTTGGCTGTGCTGACTCGTGCTCCCCCTGACAATAGGCCAGATCAGCAAAAGATGTTCTTCAACAAGAACCAAGACTTATACACCATAAGGGACCGTCATATCACCAAAAGACTCAATACATACATCCATACTCCCTACCAAGAGGGGACATATCAGAAACAACCAATTATATTACAGCATTCATCCCAGGCATAGTGGGGAAACCAACATAGGCCGTTACATGACCTTGACACCATAAAAGAAATATGACAAGAGAGATACATGACATAGAGACAACAGATCTAGACCAAGACTTAGGAAAGGCACCAGCAGCATCTGATAAATATCTTGTTAGATCAGCAACCAGGATTTCTTTCTGAGCTCCTTCTCCTGAAACCAACGACCAAAACATCTGAATGCCAACAATGCTTTATGAGACTTTTAAGCTGCTCCCCCTGAACCTGTGCCTGTTGCACTCCCTGAAACTGTGCCTGAAGAATTCTGACATTCCCATTGCTGTTCAGAACTCCAGAGTTTTCCCTTGCTGTTCAGAACTTCATATACGCGATTTTTCCTGTATAGAACAGCGTATGTACGCGGATATACTTTCTGCAACAAGCGTCCAACATATACGCGACTTACCCATCATGAAACCGCGTGTATACGCACATATCCCTTCCGTAACCTGCGTATACCAACTTTCTGTAGAACAAACAAACTTCAACAACAGGATGAAGCATCAACTACTCCCAGCTTTTGTCTGAGATATTCAAAAGTTTCCCTGGGCAGTGGTTTTGTGAGAATATCAGCAACTTGCTCCTTAGAAGGAACATACTCCAACTTGACCTTCTGCTCAAGCACTTGTTCCCGAAGAAAATGGTACTTGATTGGTATGTGCTTGGTCTTTGAGTGCATGACTGGATTCTTTGAAATGCTGATTGCACTTGTATTATCACATAAGATAGAGACAGGTGGAGTGCAAGTGATTTGAAAGTCCTGCAAGGTCTGCATCATCCAAAGAAGTTGTGTGCAACAAGATGCTGCAGCCACATATTCTGCTTCAGCTGTAGATAAGGCAATCGAACTTTGTTTCTTGCTGAACCAAGATACTAATCTGGAACCCATGAAGAAAGCACCTCCACTTGTGCTTTTCCTATCATCCACACTTCCAGCCCAATCTGCATCTGTGTAAGCATGAAGAGTGAGATCTGTATTTCTAGGATACCATAAGCCATAGTTTTGGGTCCCTTGAAGATATTTGAAGATTCTTTTGACTGCCTGAAGATGAGTTTCCTTTGGGTTGGCTTGAAATCTTCCAACCATTCCTACTGCATGTGTAATATCTGGTCGAGTACCTGTCAAATAAAGCAAACTCCCAATCATGGATCTATAAGTGGGTTGGTGAACTGCTGCTGATTCATCATTTGCACTGAGGCTGCATCCTGTAACCATGGGTGTACATACTGGCTTTGACTCTTCCATGCCATACTTCTTCAAGATCTGCTTGAGGTATTTGGTTTGAGACAAGAAGATACCTCCTTCATTTTGTTGGATTTGCAATCCAAGAAAATATGTCAATTCTCCAAGAAGTGACATTTCGAATTCTTTCTGCATAACCAAGGCAAAGTTTTGACTCATGGTCTCTTCATTGCTGCCAAAAATAATATCATCTACATAAACAACAAGAATTAGCAATTTGTTATTTTCAACTTTTATATAGAGATTGCTATCTGCTGATCCTTTTGAAAAGCCTTGTTGGTGAAGATATTTGTCCAACCGATAGTACCAAGCCCTTGGAGCTTGTTTGAGCCCATAGAGTGCCTTTTTCAATCTGCATACAAGGTTTGGATCATTCCCAAGAATGAACCCATCTGGCTGCTCAATATATACTTCTTCTTCTAAGTCTCCATTCAGGAAGGCTGATTTCACGTCCATTTGAAATACCTTGAAGTTTTGAAAGCTTGAGAGAGCAAGGAACATTCGGATGGCCTCTAGTCTTGCCACAGGAGCAAAGGTCTCTTCAAAATCTATTCCTTCTTGCTGTGCATACCCTTTACAAACAAGTCTGGCCTTGTTTCTAATTACTTCTCCATTTTCATTTAACTTATTCTTGAAGACCCATTTTGTTCCTATTACATTCTTATCTTTTGGTCTAGGAACTAATTCCCAAGTGTTGTTCTTTTCGATTTGCTCAAGTTCTTCATCCATTGCTTTGACCCAACATTCATCTTTGCATGCTTCTTTCACATTTTGTGGTTCAATGGAGGAGAGTAGAGCCAAGTAGCTTGAAGCTTCTGCAAGTGTCCTTCTTGTTTGTACTCCTGCTTCTTTCTGCCCCACAATCTGAGTTTCTGGATGATTCTTTTGGACATATCTGGATGGAGTCTTCTCTTCTATTCTTGTCTGCTCCTCTGGTTCTTCTTGAGATTCTTCTTCTTCTTGAGGTTCTTCTTCTTCATCATTTCGCCTTTGAGAGTAACCTTCATCTTCTTCAATGTCTTCATGATGAACTTGCCTAGGAATATATCCCTTCTCATCAACCACTATATCAATACTGTCAACAATTCTGCCAAGTCTTTTATTGTAGCACTTGTATGCTTTGCTATGTGGAGAATAACCAAGAAGAATGCCCTCATCTGCTCTAGGTTCAAGTTTGCCAAGTTGCTCATCAGTATTCTTAATATAACATTTGCTCCCAAAGATTTTGAAATGCTTCACGGAAGGAGTTTTACCACTCCAAAGCTCATGAGGTGTTTGAGTGCTGTTTACTCGGACATTTGTTTTGTTAAGAATGATAACAGCAGCATGTGCAGCTTCACCCCAGAAGGTTGCAGGAGTACCTGATTCATCGAGCATAGCACGAGCCATTTGTTGGATAGTTCTGTTCATTCTTTCCACAACCCCATTTTGCTGAGGAGTTCTAGCTGTAGAGAATTCTCTTCTTATCCCATGTTCATCGCAGAAATCAAAAAATTCATTTGATGTGAACTCCCCACCTCTGTCAGATCTGAGGCACTTAATTTTGTGTCCTGATTCATTTTCAGCCAATGCTTTGAAGGATTTGAATTTTTCGAATGCTTCATCTTTGTGCTTCATAAGCCCTAACCAAACAAACCTTGAGAAATCATCAATGAATAATATCAGATATTCTTCTCCTCGAGGTGTCCTTTTCCTAAATGGACCACATACATCTGTATGGACTAGCTCAAGAGGCAAGCTAGCTGATCCTTCCTTCTCTGGAAAGTTAGTTCTGGTTTGCTTTCCAAACTGACAAGATTTGCATATGGTGTTGTCTGGAATTTTGATATCTGGAAGATCGCGAACTGCCTGATATTTGCATGCTTTCCTTATTTGTGAGAAGCTTAGATGTCCCAACCTTCGATGCCATAACCAGTGCTCTTCATCCTTGCTAAGATAGCATTGTTGTTGTCCTTCTTCAAATATGTACAGATTATTTGGAGTTCTTTTGCCTTTGAGAACTGTTTTACCTGTATCAAGATCACGAACAAGACATCCATTCGATCTGAAAATAACCTCGGTTTTTTGATCACACATCTGGCTGACACTTAGAAGATTATGCTTCAATCCATCAACATACAAAACATTTCCAGCCTTGACCTTTTCTTTCAAAGGAGCAATACCTTTTCCTTTTATAGTTGCAGGAGTATCATTTCCAAAAGAAACTTTCTTTCCCTTTTCTAAAGTAGAATAAGATTCAAGTTTTTCTTTATCACCTGTCATATGTTTCGAACATCCACTGTCAATGTACCATAGATTTTCCTGTCCTTCTGCATAAAACGCTATCCCACATCTTTCTGTCTGAGGTTCTTTTATTCTCCATTTTTTGGTGCTCGTGGCTTGTTCCTTTTTCTCCTGAAACCTGCTCCTGCATTCAGATTCTTTATGACCAAAATTATTGCAAATAGAACATTCAACTTCATTTTCAAGAACCGAAAAGTTGTTATAGGTCCTCTTTGTAATCCCTGTCATACTTCTTTGTTTTTGAGCTTCCCTAGTCATGATTGTTTTATATGCAACACATTGAGCTGCTTTGTGACCAAAGTTATGGCAAGAAAAGCATTGTCCATTGAAGAAGCTTCTGCGGTTATTGAATCTACCAGCCAACTGATTGTAATTTCTATTTTCATCTATTCTTGTGCCAAACTGAGAAGATTTTACCTGTGGTTGGTTGTAGCTTTTGTTCACCCTTAAGAAGGATTGTCCCTGATAGTTTCTGTTTGTAATTCGTCCCTGCTTTACCTGATTATCTTCATTGTTCTTCTGCTCATTTCTTCTTGCTGCATCAAGATAACTTTTTGAGGTGGATGCTTGAGAGGTTTCTCCATTATAGCCCAAACCTGTCTTGTTTAGAGGAGACCGCTGCACATTGATAATCTCATCCAAAGTTTCAGATCCTTTGACAAACTTAAGATTAATAGCTTTTGTTTTCTCAATTTCTTTTCTGAGACCAACAATTTCACCTTCTAGTTTTTCAAGATGTTTTTCCTTTTCATCAATTTGAAATTGCAAAGTATCAATGATCACACTCTTTTCTTCTATGCATCTCTTGAGTCTAGTAATTTCATTATAGAGATTATCCACATCTACAGCATCCTCATAATCATCATCTTCAAATGCCATTAATAGCTTATATTTATTACCTTGTTCATCTTCATCACTGTTTGATAAGCCATCACTATCTTCATGGGTGTAGTAGCTTTTCTTATTTGCACTTTGTTTCTTATTCCATCTAGCAGGTTCTTTTCCTTTATCCTTATTAGGACATTTTGCAGCATAATGACCTACTCTTCCACAAGCAAAGCATTTGAAAGGTAGCTTACCTCTGAACCTTCCAGCACCCCTTTGAAGATTTCTGACAAAATTTGATTCTTCTTCCTCTTCTTCTGGAACATGGCTTGCTTCATAGTAATCTTCTTTTCTTGATGCCTTAAAAGCAGCTTCCCTTCTGTCTGATGGACCTCCCTTTCTCATTTCATAAGCAGTTAGAATTCCATGTAGCTGAGACATAGTGAGAACTTTGAGATTTTCCTTTTCTTCTATTGCAGATACTTTAGATTCAAACTTGGGGGATAATGATCTTAGAATCTTTTGAACTACTATAGTCTCTTTTATTTCTTCACCCAAATTTTTCATACAATTAACAATCTCATCTACCCGAAGAAAATAATTAGCCACACTTTCATCATTATACATCTTGAGGGTCTCATATTGAATCCTGAGAGTTTGAAGTTTAGCTTGCTTTACCTGTTCATCTCCTTCATAGCTAGTGATCATTTTGTCCCATATCTCTTTTGCTGATTTGAAGTGCATGACCTTCATGAATTCTGTTTGAGATATACTTCCTAATAGAGTACTGACTGCTTTTGCATTTGTTTCATATGCCTTTTTCTCAGCTGGATCTGTAGGAGTAGCTGAAGGAAAAGCATAGCCTGTTTCTACAATGTCCCAAACTTCTGTACCAAGAGATTGAAGATATGCAGTAACTCTTACCTTCCAATAATTGAAATTTGTTCCATCAAAAACCGGTGGCCTGATTGATGCTTCTTTCTCGTAGTTGCTCATGATGAATGATCTTCCTTCAAGCGATCAAGCTTCTTTGAAGGACCTGCTCCGATACCAATTGTTGGAAATAATACTGAGAGGGGGGGTGAATCAGTATTATCAGATTAATCAAACTTTTTAAATGCTCAGAAACATATACGCTACTTCAGTTAAGTGAACCAGCGTGTACACGCTACTGTGACGAAGTAAAACAGCGTATAAGAAGAAAACTCACAATTTAGTTAGCTTATTCTTCAATTAAGTGCATCAGGACATTATTCACCACATTAACAGTAAACATGTGCAGTATAACAGAACAGATAAAAAGCCACACACATGAACACCAAGATATAAGGTGGAAACCCAATGTGGGTGAAAACCACCTGCTGCAAGTTGTCTCTATCTTTCTTTAATATGAAACTTCAGTTTACAATCTTTTGTACTGGTGCAGCCTTATACCAGTACGTAGGCTACAACCTGCAGAAGGCTACAACCTTCTCTCGTTCTCCAAACTTCCTTGGAAGGGAGCTCCAACCCCCTTTGCTCTTGTACTAGCCAAGATACTAGTACGTAGGTGCTGACCTACAATCTTCCTTCTTTCAGGTATCACCTTTCATACATTTTCAGACTTGGATATTCCTGAAGCACAACATTACAATCTGAAGACCACAATTCATTCAATTTCCACAACAGATCATTGAAGCATAAAACAACCAAACTTTGAATCACTGATCCACTGAACCCTGTCAAGCACCAGTAGAGCAGACTACAGAACTCTGCAATAACAGTCAGACCCCACTGTAAACCCAAAATCAAGCTTCAAAAGATATACGCTACTTCAATGAGCAAAACCCGCGTATACACGCGCTTTTACCGAAGCCAACCTGCGTACAGATCTAAAAATAAACTTTCTCAATTTGCAGCTGTACCAGACATTAGTTAGACCCAGAACGTAACATTGCGACAATATGCAGATCTAGAAATATGCAT
This sequence comes from Pinus tabuliformis, assembly GCA_031772625.1. Classification (NCBI taxonomy): domain Eukaryota; kingdom Viridiplantae; phylum Streptophyta; class Pinopsida; order Pinales; family Pinaceae; genus Pinus; species Pinus tabuliformis. The sequence continues at coordinate 1,525,236,050 of CM062816.1, forward strand.
AATCAACCATATCATGATAGTGCATTTCAAACCATTAGATCCCGATCTATCCTTAGATCTAGTCTTCCATCAACCGCTGTGATCTCTCCTTGGCTTAGATCAAGCAACTCAGAACCTGCATATCAGATCTCTTTCTCTCTTAGATATTCAAGCCTTGTCGAAAGATGATTTTGCCTAATGATCTTCTTCTCCTTATATAGTTTTAGGCCTAGCTCAATACCAAGAGCCAAAACCATAGTAACACAATACCATCAACTTTAAAACTAGGGATCGACACGCCCGTCGAGACATAATGGTCCGAAATCATAGGCACAACTTCCAAGGACTAACCACCATGGACCAAAGGAACCTTTCCACATACACGCGCTTTTTATGAATCGAACTAGCGTGTACACGCGACTTGGGCTTAACGAAACGGCGTGTATGAGCTTCCTTGGCATGCTGTACTGAGATCTGTCTTCTGATTAAGTTGCCATCACCTGTACCAACCTCTGAGTGAGTTGCCATCAAGGACAACACTTAAATCATAATGCCAACACACATTACTCACCACTCTTTATCCCGAATCAATAGAGATCATAGGTAAGACGTATGGGTATAGAAGCTGTGTTTGAATCAACCAAGCTTGTGTATGTGCCTTATTTGCATGATATCACAACCTCTAAGCTCATATTGATGAGTAACAAGCCAATGTGTTTCATAGCTCAATGGGTACAGGTATGTCTAACACTCACTATGCTTATCTCCATAATGGAGTTGAATACCAACCTTATAAAGCTCTAAGCTAATATGGAAACATAGAACATCGAAGGGTAACAACTCTGTATTCACTATTATAGCTTACCTATCACATGTATCTATACAACAGGATATAGGATAGATGGATATGCTTTCATTACAGTTACTGCTTAGTTCTTCTCGTGTAATGACCCCTGAGATTACACTTATTCTTCATTAAAAAAATGAGAAGTTACATATTGCATTGCAGAAGCCCAAGACGAAGAGACAAAAAACTGGGACTGTCCGAAGGAGGACCCAAGAAACAGAAAGATAGATTAATGAAAGAATAAAGACAACACATTTATACCGGTCCTAGCCTAAACAGAAGAACAAAAGGAGAATCAGACTGAGAAACAGAAGCATACCTGAGAGAGAGAGTCGAAACAGGGGAATTAGAAAACAAGGAGCCTGAAGTCCAAACTACATTTTGCCAGGACAGAGAGGGATACTTCTCTATACTTTTGTCTAGCCTTATTTTCTGTAGCTGCTATGCAGAATCTGACTGAGTCCATTTTTATCATGGGGTTCGTGCTATATAGTGGAGCAACTCAGTTCATGATTTCAAGTAGTGATTGTGGTATACTGAGTATTTGTGGTGAGAGATTTGCATTGATTAGGAACTTCTCCTTCCCCATATCTGTTAATGTAAGTGCATTGTGATTCCACTGCACTACGATCAAGTGTCCTTTTATTTTGTTTCTTCTTTATCAATCCGACCCGTAAGATGAATGATCCTCAAAATACTTCTTGCAGTCTAGATGAAAAGCCTGCTTCTTGTCGCTAGGGATAATGCTAAGGGCTTTCTTTCAGACTATATAAGATTTTTTTATGAGAAATTATGCTGTGGTGCATGGTTTTTTCTCAGTATGTGCTTTCAACATTGACCTCACACATATTAAGTTTAAAACTTAACTGTACCGGAAGATGGTGTTTATATGTAATGCAAGTATATGTTCATTGCATAGTGCATTTTGCAGACTATTGGGATTACTCATTTGCTTCTTCATGGCATCTCGATGGTCAAATATATGCTAAAACACTTTACCCTTTTTGAAGTTCTCCAGGGCCAGTTAGGTGCCATACGTTCTATAAGGTTCTCATCATGTGGAAAGCTTATGGCCATGGCTGAGCTAGCTGATTTTGTCCAAATATATGATATAAAGCAGAACTATAATATAATTGATTTCTCAGGGGAAATGGCTGGAATGTCAATCAGTCCAGAAACAGAAGCAAATTTTATTGGTGTGGCTCAACAAATGTATGGGAACACGCTCAAAATAAATTATGCTGCATGAATAATATGATGGTTATGATTAGATATCGATGCACCATCTGAGTAACCATGCAGCTGACAGTTGAGCCAGGATGTAGCCATCCTGCATTTTGACAAGTATGATTTCAGATTCTGTTTACCAAATCCTTAACTATGAATTATGAAAATTGAATATCAATAATTCAAATTTTAATTTGGCAATGAAAAGTCCTTATTTTTTAATAATTCCTTATGCATTGGTTACTATGTAGTAAAATCATTACAATTTAACATAGATATGTTAACATAAAAATTCTATAAAATACTATTAGTGTTGAAGCTAGAGAAATAGTAATATGGCAGTCTATTTGTAAGAGGTTTTTATTTCATATTTTTTCCTTTAAAATTAGCAAAAACTTGTTAGAATTATAAATGTGATTGCTCTTCATAGTTAGAATATCCCCACAGATTTTTCGATACATTAAAAAATAAATTTTAAATTTTAAAAATACAATATAATCAAATTCAAACCATCCACTTTAGCCATCGTAAATGCATAACTGACAAACGGTACAACCTACATGAATGGAAATGAGTATAGAGGTTGTTCTCTTTTGCTACATGCTACTTGCTCAAATACTTAATTAGGCCTGTCACTGTTCTATTTTGCTACGACCTAATCGCCCTGATATAATTAGATGTGTTGAATGATTATAACATAGACAAAGCACTGTAAGTATAAGAGACCACCTTATCTAGTTTTGGCCTCTCTGTAAGCTTCCAACAAGTTCAGAGTTCGAACATCGAAACTAGACTTAACAAATTATGAATCAATTAAGCGAGAGAAGAAAGAAAGAACTACATGAGATTTGAGCATATTCAAAAACCAACTTCAAAATCCAGCATGCAATTAATGATGCAATGGAAGGTGAGCTTGGAACTTACAAAGCTTTGCTAGAGTCCATATGGTCATTTTCTAGCGAAGCCTTCTTTCAATTTGCACTCTCAAAAGAGACATCAACTTGTCAAAGACACATCATGACATACCATATCTGTGCAACTGAACAGAGTAGCATGCATAGAGTTTCGGTATAGTAAAGATGGCAAAGAATGCTGTTAGAAACACAAAGTGAAATTCCAATGCCATTAGTTATGAATTGTGATAAGTGTTGCAAAAGAGTCTACTACAATAACAACCCAATAGCCAAAATAAAGAGAAACGTAGGACTTTTACATCAGATCACTCCTGACCTACTAAAATGAACATAGTTGGAATACAACTATCTATGATTTACCATCAACATTTGTGACTTGGCTTTACAATATGAGTACTAGTTGGCATAGATGGTAGTACTACCTTGGGCCTCCCCTGCCCGTTTCACAAAACAATAAGCTCCTGACACTCGCATTGGTTATCTCTGAGGTTGAGAAGCCTCTTGAGCCTAACAAAGACACAGAAATGGACAGGAACCCATCATCACAAACCACAAGCACAGTTGCAGGCTACCCCACAAAGACAAGGATGACCCTCCATAAGCATGTTCCCCGCAGTGACATGACTAGTAAACTCTTTTATGCAGGTAAGGCCACTAGTGAGATTTGGAAATTTTGATTGTGGCCTTAATGGTATTTTGCGCTTGGCCTCTATTAGTTCAAGGAAACATTTTATTCAACAAAAACCAACCTCTATTTCACTACTTTATGTTATTTGCTTCTAAAATGGTTAATAGATTTGGCTAACAACATAGTGGCAAAAAACTGGTGGTGGTATTTTTCCCTTTTTATTAGTCCAGGTACTATAATGATTGAAAAATAGCCACGTTAGTTAACATTTGCATTGACTAGACCAGACTTCAAATTAGGGTTGAAAATTGTTTTTTTTTAACATATGGTTCTGGGATGCTAAGCACTGAAAAAAAGCCAAGTTAGTTAACATTTCCATTGACTAGACCAGACTTCAAATTAATGTTAATATTTTTTTGTAACATGTAGATTTTGGATGCTAAGCACTTAAATTTTGTTGTAAATATGTATTTCTCGAAATTAAAAAGTGTCTAATTTATCATTTCTCTTTATTCCATTTACCTTTTTTACTTATTTGAGGTCCAAAAATTTTAACTAAGGACAAGTAATTGCACCCAAAGAAGCAGCATTATATAGCCCAGGTGAGGGCAAGGGTAATCCATCAACTATCCAAAATTATGTGTACCTTTGTATTTACCAGTATATTGTATCTAGAGAGTGCGTTGGGTACATTGAACACAAATACTGGCCTAACCCATCTAAACTCAAATCTAATATGCCCTTCAAGAATGCAATCCGGAGCGATGTTGCCAACACTGGCAAGGGTCCGGAAAACCAAAATATAAGAAAAATCACAAAAACATTGGTAAAAATTGGCATCGACAAAACTAAGATACCACCAAAGTATTAGTAAGAATTGGCAAACATCGGCTATGCCAAAAAATCACAAAAACAGGATAAAATCAGGATGCTCGCAACACTAATCTGGAGTACAGGCATGGTCAATTTATCATATAATGACACTTATACAACTTGAAGCTTCAAAACCTCAAGGTATTACATAACAGACCCTGGTTTACAGGTTTTTGCACGTTTAATTGCACCAATATAAATAACTTGTAATGTACTCTTACAGCTCCAGGTGGATAAGATGTTGAGTGCATACTTGCCAAAACTAAAATGAAAAAAAACAGCATCGGACCTCTAATGTCAAGAAAAGGGAACAGAAAATCTAAATAAACTAGCGTAGATATATCTTAAGCTCAGATCTTTTAAGCACCTGGAGGTTTGCCCCTTTATCCCTCTGCTGGGTGATTTAATCATCTCAGAGCTTACATCATGTCTTCTTGTTGTTCTGTTTTGCTACATGCTACTTGCTCAAATACTTAATTAGGCCTGTCACTGTTCTATTTTGCTACGACCTAATCGCCCTGATATAATTAGATGTGTTGAATGATTATAACATAGACAAAGCACTGTAAGTATAAGACACCACCTTATCTAGTTTTGGCCTCTCTGTAAGCTTCCAACAAGTTCAGAGTTCGAACATCGAAACTAGACTTAACAAATTATGAATCAATTAAGCGAGAGAAGAAAGAAAGAACTACATGAGATTTGAGCATATTCAAAAACCAACTTCAAAATCCAGCATGCAATTAATGATGCAATGGAAGGTGAGCTTGGAACTTACAAAGCTTTGCTAGAGTCCATATGGTCATTTTCTGCCCACACTGTGCAAGCAACCAAATAATAGATGCCAACTGCCAAAAAAATTCCTTCTAAGGTTTAAGATGCAGAAAAGAAAACCCAAGAACTGGAGAATCGGAGATCTGTTTATCAAATAATGTACCTTCATAGTGGTAGCTGGATCGCCTGAAAAGAGTTCTCGGAGCTTGGCAAGCAATCCATTGACAAATGAAAGCACCAATCTAATGATAGAAAGTGCATAGGCCTCACTAATTGCTTCATAATTTACAAGGCTGCAGTCTTGTTCAAGTCCCCTGGCCAACATTAAATCTCATAAATCAGTACTTATCAATCTTTCACTTGGATCATTTTTTTAAAGCCTTGGAAAGGCACATTCTGCTGGAAACAGCCTGTTCAATACCAGGAGGTGCTCAAAATCAAAATAAATAAATAAACGAAGCAAAATATTTGACGATTCGTGCAAGGGTAGAAATAATAACCGAGTGAAATGACCTTACAGAACATCCTTCAATTTGGCTACCGAGATAAAAGAAACAAGAATGTATTCATATGCCTGGAAAATGTTGAGAAAGAGAGAGCTTGTTACCTTTGCAAAATGTTCTTGTAGAAGAAAACTGCAGCCAGGTATACAAGGGCTAAGTATGATACAAAGGTAACCAAGCTGCAACAAAATTCCACAACATTGTCAGGCGTTATCCATCTTTATCAGTGACATATTTCAGTAAATAATCAAGAAAAAGTTCTAGACCTGAAATGCAAGTCCTGGGTAAAGGATGAAGATATGACACAAAACGAGCCGATTCCAAACATTAATGCTGATTTCGGAGTATCCTTCCACATGATCAAATCAGCTGGAACACCACTAGCATTTAACCCCGTGCTATTTGAAATAATGATTAGTTCAATAATCAGTTTTTTAGTTAGAATAACCCTCTAACTAAGTAAGCTTAAGAAAAGTATCTCACCATTCAGTCAGATCAGATTGGGCCTCCTTCAATCCGCTCCATCTTTAGATCGACACTGATAAATTAAATAAATATAATGCGTGGAATAAAATAAAAATAATAAAAAAAAAAAGTTAGTGGACTATGTGGGCCTTCGCATGAGAGCCACATGCCTTAACCACTCTATCCTCTATCACCATTACATAGCATGCAATCCGTAACAGCGCCACTTAAATTTTGCATCAAGCTAACATATGTAACTCAGTTCAGAAAGCCAGCGTTTAATTCTGCAATGAATGTTCATTGAGCTTTACCTTTCGTGGCTTGAAAATGAAAAAGCTGTGTCTGTTTTCCTCACTGCCACCGTTTTCCGAATTTTTCAGCGCGATTCCACTGTTTATCTCATTCTCTGAAACTGTTTGTGTGATGCCAACAGAGCGAGTTCCGAGAGGGAAACAGAGCACCCACTTTGCAGAATTCATGGATTTCCCCCAAATCCATCTTGTCTCCTTAATTTCCACAGAGGTTGCCACCAAACACCCCACAAAAATGGCGACCTGAATCGCTAGTAGTCCCAAATTTTAAAATGTTGGAATTGGGCTCAAGGGCAAGGGTTTCTTCCTAAAAATGAGAACCATTTTGAGGAACAAAATGGCGAAGATATATAGAGAAGTAGAGCTGAGCAGGAACGGCCATGAAGATCCCCAGGCATTATGATCCCATCTAAAGTGCACAATTAAGGCATGATCCGCGAGCCAATATGTCGTCAGCGTATGGGAAAAAGGACAAGAAGGGCCAAATTTCATCTTACAGGAATGGCGAATACAAGAAGAGTTTGGCAACGCAAAAGTGGGCTTAATAATAAGAAGATTGCGTTAAGAGACTCGTCCCCTGAACTAGATAGTTAACGGCGGCAAGCTGTGATCTTGCTGTAGGGTCAGAGCTGCACCGAAGAACTGTTATTATCGACTCGATGGCTCTGATCCGCGTGAATCAGACGGTGAGTGACTAGTTCTTGAATTGAATCCCGAGCGCCAAAGAGCAGAGGGATCCTGCTCGAGATAGGATGCCTCCGGGTAAAGGCCGCAAGAAACGGGCAGTGAAAGTTTGATCAGCAGCATCTGAGTCAGGTACATATCTAGATGCAACTTGTGGGTATCAGAACAGGCCTGCCATTGCCTTCAGGCCTGCCATTGCCTTCCGTGCGGGAAATTTTTGCGCAGCTTGCAGTTTATTTGTTGCATTCGAGTCACCATAAACAAGGGCCGAGGAAACAGCACCTAGCGAGCAGTTAACAGCTGTTGAACCATGGCATGCACCAGCTGCCAATGCACAATCTTATAATAGGGAACACCAAACCTTACCAAACCTTAGCATACCCCTGCAGATAATAAGAATCGAACTAATGTTAACATTAAAACAAAACCGTTGACGGTTACCGATAATGCAGCGGGCTTAAATTGCTTTTAAGCTATGGATGGGATCATAATGCCTGGGGATCTTCATGGCCGTTTCTGCTCAGCTCTACTTCTCTATATATCTTCACCATTTTGTTCCTCAAACTGGTTCTCATTTTCAGGAAGAAACCCTTGCCTGTTACACTAAAAAATGTCACCTTGACTACTTACAGTTAGTATGGCTCAAATCAACAGTCATGCTACCCTCTTAGGCAAGTCTCATGCCTCTGTTATCCATCTCAAACTCAAAGAAGAGAGAAAGTCTTGTAAAAACTATGTTTATCTCTGGGGTCGCAGGTTCTCTCTAGCCTTACCTGCGGGGACGCTGACCTTGTTCACAAAATATGCGTCCATGGACGCTCTGTATGTTAAGGGACAGGTGCGTCCCTCTGTAAAAGGCAAAATGCGCGAGTTTTATCTTGAAAAAGTTACTTGTGGTTACTTCTAGAACATTCTAGAGGTCGGTTTGATGAAATGGATGCGCCTCCAGTTGGTTCATGTATCTCTATTAAGGGGGAACTTATCCCATCAATAAGGGAGCTATCCCACCCATAGAGGGGGATGATCCCATTGATAGTGGACCTGAATGACCTCTTTACAGCACTATAAATAAAGGCATTGAGCCAGAAGGAGAGGAGGTTGGAGCTATACATTTTCTTTGGGTAAATGCTGCAGGATTTAGGTCTTCCATTAGAGCCTTTGTGAGGAGAGATTGTCTTTACTTGATTCTACTTGGAAGAGGGTGAGCTTTGTCAAAGTAGAGGAAAACCCTTGATGGACCCTGGGAGGAACTTGCACAACACCAAGGCCAGGTTGTAAGAGTTTCTTTGTTTCGTTATTAATACAAACTGGTTTATTTTTCTCAATAGCTTGTGTTAATGAGTTATTTCATGTGTTCCTTGGTCTGCATGTTGAATATATGTTTTATTATATGAAATGCAAGTGCTTGGTAATTGTTTGATTGTTTGTGGTTGCAGGAATTGACTTGAAGGAGGAGCTCATCCGGATCGTCAAGAACGGACTTCCACAACAGCGTTTTGGAATAAGGTAAGCCTAAACACTTGTAGTTTTCATGTTCTAAAAGGTATATTTAGAGAAAGATCACTCCATTTTGTCTTGTTTGTCATTAGAATGTCTTAGAATTCTAGGAAGGTCAGCTGTGTCCGCACCCTTGACCAATTCCGTGTGACAAATTGGCGACTCCGCTGGGGAATCCATTAATGCGAAAGTCTTTTCCTTTGTGTGAACTTTGCTCTGAGAAAATCATTTTTATTTTCTGGTTTTTGACTGTGAGAATTAGTATTTGGGTGGCTTAGCTTTAGATTTAGTTAGATTTGGTTTTTCTTAACTTTTCCAGAAGGACGCACCCTCTGAGTACTGCACAGTGCGTCTTTGGACGCGCTGTTGCCGTTTGCACAGAGCGGGCCCGCGCCTGTTCTAACGGGTTGCCTGCGTCTTCCTGTAAAAATTTAGGAAAACTCCATTTTTGCTTTAATTGCTTTTAGATTTTGGTTTTTCTTAGTGTTTTCTGCCCAGATCCTTTAGTACCCTGTCAAAAATTTTCACCTGAACTTGTTTCATTAGCATTCCTGCTTTTAGCTTTCATCAATTGGGTGTTTTGAGTCTCTTTTTTGAGAAATTCTTAATTTGATTTCCTTTGGTCATTACTTGGAGGTTTCTCTCAGTCTTTTCACAATTTTGCATCTTTTTTCTTTTGTTTTTGCAAAAAAAATTCCCCCTCATTCGCCGGGGGGGGGCTAAATTGTGTATGAGTGTTAATCGCCTTTGAGTGTTTTTATGTTTTGATCTTTGGAACTCTCACCCAATTTTCTCGACTTGCACTTGATTGGTTCTTAGATTACATTAGAATCATCTTGTGTTTGAGAATTCTCTTGCATAGATCACATTTGCATAATTAGAGTTCTCGGTTTCAGAATATGAATGAAAAATGTGCATAGATTACATTTGCATACTTTTCATGTGAATTGTGCATAGATTACAATTGCATAGTTTACATTCTGAAAAATCAATCGTAGATTTAGATCAGCTTTCTTTGATTTGAATTTACACAAAAATAAAAATAAAAATTGGTTTGGAATTGATTTGCATTAGTTTTTCTTGATGAAATTAGTGCATTAGAGAATTTGTTAAATTTTCTCTTAATGATCAATTTTTGCATTGTTGGAAGTGAATGGAAACTCTCTCCTTACTCTAGTTAGGATTCATCGAATTGAAAGGATTGCATTATCATATTCGATTGCATTCAGTTGAGTCGGGTCATAACACCATTGGTTTCATCTCCATTTACCCATTTGAGTAATAACAGCCTTAATAACACAGCGCTTAATTAAAATTCATCTAGTAATTTTTACATTTCTAGGGCTCTGAAACACCAACATAGCTTAGGCTAGGGTCTTGGAGTAGGTGAGTACTTAACTCTCCAAGACTACAAAACCAAACAGATAGTTTATCTTGAGTAGAATAAATCCAATTGGTTCACTTGCACTCTGGGAAAGCTCCTCTTAAAGGAGAAGCACGAGCTCGTGTCCGAACCAGTGAGGGGATCATTCCCCCCTCGTTGGGAACGACGCCAGACAGTACGTATTACAAACGGTAAACCTCGGATTAACCATTGTCGAGGAGCCAGGGGTCACTTATCGGTAAACCTTGGATTGTTGTCAAGGAGCCGGTAAGGGGATTGAGCTTGCTACTCTGCCCTTGCGTGCTGTCGGAGTTTAGACTGTTCCCCCAGGTGTATTTGTTACTGTTGGTGACCTTAGTGACCATAATATTTAGGGTTCTACCGAGGTGACGGTGGAGGGAAGGTCCCACTGTACCTGGAGCAGACGTCGGTTATACTCACTTGGATTTTCCGGGGGGTTCACTTCACTTCGAGACGGTTAAAGTGGAGGAACTTGTGCCGGTCTATTCATTAAGCAGGTTGCCGGGGTAACTGTTCCACCCACCACTTCTGTACTGAATTCGGCGATGTTGGGCTTCATCACCAACTAGTGTTTTCGGTTCGGAAGGCTACTGTTTGTGTATGGTTTGACTCCTAGATTTGATAGCGCGTGTTAATTTGTTTGTTTTTACTTTTAGATACCATAGGTGTGAATTGTGAATTTTAGTTGTTAAGTGTGAATTGTGAATTGTTAATTTTAGTTTTAAATTGTTAATAAAATTCACTGAAGTTGAATATAATGGCAAATGTTCCGGAATTTATCAACCTAGGAACCCCTCCTAATGAGAATCCTAGTACTTTTCCTTACTTTGGAAATGTTGGTCCTCCTTATATGGCTACTTTGTCATTACCTGGATTTACAATAGGTTTACCAATATGGTTATTTTCGACTTCGTTGGCCCAAAATACTCCAATTGTTCCACCTCAACCGGATGCTTCACCTCAACAGAGTTCACCATCTCAACATCACCAACCTTCTGTTGACCCTTTACCTTCTTCGCCTAATTTTTCTTCCTCCATTTCTTCCTCTTCGCCTGGTAAAAGCCTTGATGCTAGTAACCAGGAGGTTAAGAATAAGAAGAAAGGGAAGAAGAAGAAGAAGAAGAAGAAGCAAGATAAGAAAGAAGTCAACCAACCAACCATGGCTGTAAGTGTTAGTTGTGTTGAGGAAAATTCCGACATGCACCGTAAACCCAAATACCCTTGCAGGCTTTGTAAGGGTGACCACTTCCTTGTCAATTGTCCTGGTATTCCAAAGGTCTTGGAAGTATGGTCAGAAAAATCCCATCAACTTTCCATTGATCCATCAACCAGTGATAGTCAGGTTCCTGGGAAAAAAGGTAAAGTTAGGTTTCCTTGTAAGTTATGCAAAGGGAGTCATCAAACTCACATTTGCCCTCACATGGATGAAGCCTCAACATTGTTGGAAAAACTTACTATTCCACAGCAAGAATTTCCAACTGGTTACCATAAACTTTCTCCCAACCTACCGTCAACTGACGGAGTGATTGATCTAGTTTCAAGTACAGTCGATCACACTCTTCCATTGGAGAGTGAAACTCGTGTCACTCAGGTTGATGATCCATTAGTTGATCAAGTGGTCGATTCAATTTCACATTCGGTCGATCACACTCTCCTTTTCGAGAGTAAACTTCATACCGCTGATGTTCTTCTTGTTACATCGGATTCTTCTATGCCGGGGGGCATTTCACCTGTTTCTACAGAACCCCCTCCAAGTACTGAGGTCTTTTCCTTTGATTGGAATAGACTGACAGAACCTCGTCTTCCTTCCTCCATCCCTTTCCAAATCATTGTCAAGGCAGGTGGTAGGGACATACATCGTACTCAGGTAGATGAAGGTGCTTATGTTAGTATTTTATCCTCAGCTGTTTGGAAAGCTTTGGGTTCCCCTCAGCTTGCGCCTATTACGCAGAATCTGAAAGCTTTTAACAGAACCATTAGTGAACCTTTAGGGATCCTTCCTAAGTTTTCTATTACCTTGGAAGGTAAAACTGTTTGTATTGATCTTATGGTAGTTCGAGGTCCCTTGGATTTCAATTTACTCCTTGGGCGAGACTATGTTTATGCAATGAAAGCTGTCGTATCGACACTCTTTCGCGTGATGTCTTTCCCTCACAATGGCAGTATTGTGACTGTAGACCAGCTTTCGTTCCCTAGTCTTGTCTCAACTACCAATGATATGACACCCCTAAATGTTCCTGATTCTAAAGTGGTATCTACCCTGCCACAGGTTAATTATGTGGCAACTGGTCCCATGTTTTCAGTTACCAATGTAAGTGAGCCTCTCATTGAATGCTCATCTTCCTTTGATTTAGATCCGGTAATTGACATGGAAAACTCTATGGGATTACTTGAACATGATGTTCTTATCCCTTTTGAGTGCCTTGACATGTGTTCCTTCCAGAGAGCTATTCTTCCTTCTGATGAAGACCTCTTGGAAGCCATGATCAAGGTGTGTCCATTGACATGTCTTTCTTCCAGTTGGAAGCCATGATCGGTGTGTACGAGGATAGTTTTTTCCTGTATCAACCTCGTTAAAAAATGAAACAGGCTAGTGTGAGGATAGTTTCTTCTAGTCTCAACCTCATTAAAAAATGAAACTGGAAGTCATGAGCATAGTTCCTTGTCTTGTGTCAAGCTCATTAAAAAATGAAACAAGGAGTTACGAGGAAAGTTCCTTTTACTGTGTCAACCTCGTTAAAAAATGAATCAGTGAGCACGAGGATAGTTTTTTCCTGTATCAACCTCGTTAAAAAATGAAACAGGCTAGCGTGAGGATAGTTTCTTCTAGTCTCAACCTCATTAAAAAATGAAACTGGAAGTCATGAGCATAGTTCCTTGTCTTGTGTCAAGCTCATTAAAAAATGAAACAAGGAGTTACGAGGAAAGTTCCTTTTACTGTGTCAACCTCGTTAAAAAATGAATCAGTGAGCACGAGGATAGTTTTTTCTTGTATCAACCTCGTTAAAAAATGAAATAGGCTAGCATGAGGACAGTTCTTTTACTGAGTCAACCTCATTAAAAAATGAATCAGCTAGATTTTAGGATATGTAGGTAGATTGTAGCAAGTAAGATTGTGAGGAAAGTTCCTTTTACTGTGTCAACCTCATTAAAAAATGAATCAGTGTATGAGGAAAGTTCCTTTTACTGTGTCAACCTCGTTAAAAAATGAATCAGTGTGTACGAGGAAAGTTCCTTTTACTGTGTCAACCTCGTTAAAAAATGAATCAGTGTATGAGGACAGTTCTTTTACTGAGTCAACCTCATTAAAAAATGAATCAGCTAGATTTTAGGATATGTAGGTAGATTGTAGAAAGTAGGGTTTGAGGACAGTTCCTATTACTGAGTCAACCTCATTAAAAAAATGAATCAGGTTTGAGGATAGTTCCTGTTACTGAGTCAACCTCGTTAAAAAATGAATCAGGTATGAGGATAGTTATTTTCTTGTGTCAACCTCTTTAAAAATGAAACAACTCCCTTTTCAAGTTAAATATTGAAAGTAAACCTTCATTTCATCCAGCCGGTTGAATGCAATGAAGCCTGGGGGGCATGTACCTCATTTCGCATCATTATGCTGGGGGCATGCGAACTTTTTGAGCATAGTTCCTTGTCTTGTGTCAAGCTCGTTTAAAAATGAAACAAGGGTAGGTTAAGTAGGTAGATTGTAGAGTGTAGTCATGAGCATAGTTCCTTGTCTTGTGTCAAGCTCGTTAAAAAATGAATCAAGGTTTTTAGAGCATAGTTCCTTGTCTTGTGTCAAGCTCGTTAAAAAATGAATCAAGGTTTTTAGAGTAGAGTTTTTGTTAGGTAGATTGTAGAGTAGTTATGAGCATAGTTCCTTATCTTGTGTCAAGCTCGTTCAAAAAATGAAACAAGGGTTTTGAGGATAGTTCGTTTCCTGTGTCAACCTCACTAAAAAATGAAACAACTCCCACCAGTCTTTCCAAGATTTTGAAAGTAAAGCTTCATTCCATCCACCTCATTGAATGCAATGAAGCTTGGGGGGCATGTACCTTGATTTGCATCATTATGCCGGGGGCATGTGAACTTGTAACAAGCATAGTTTTTCGTTTCAAGCTTGTGTAAACATGAAACCAAATCCGAGCATAGTTCTTTTCCTGTGTCAAGCTCGTTTAAAAAATGAAACAAATCCTCCTCTACTTGAGTCGAGAGATTGACTAGATCTCATAAATGTTAGGTTGTACGTTTAGGTTAGTTGTTTCGGTGTTTTGCATAATTTTCTTACAGTTTTAGGTCAAAGTCTTTTAAATGATCTCGTCACTAAACCTTCATTTCATCCAAATGGTTGAATGAAATGAAGCTAGGGGGGCATGCACTCTAGCAGTTATGCTTAGGGGGCATCAAGCACAGTTTTATCTCTGTTTCAAGCTTGTGTAAAAATGAAACTACTTTGAAGCATAGTTTTTCTCTGTTTCAAGCTTTTGTAAAAATGAAACCTATCTCGAGTCAATTTTAGTTATTTTCAAGACTCGTTAAACTCATGAAAATACCGAGATTATTTTGCTATTTTTCATTCTCGTAAAACAAATGAAAATGCCGAGTTCTTTCCATATTTTCCTGCTCGTAAATTAAATTGAAAGTCGGTCATATGAGTACATTTTTATCCCTTTTTCGAACTCATTAAAATTTACGAAAAAGTGAAAACCATGAGTACATTTTTATCCCTTTTTCGAACTCGTTAAAACTTACGAAAAGGTGAAACCTTGGAGTTCTCTTTTAAGCCCTTTTCAGACTCTTAAAACATGAAAAGATTGCCGAGCGTTTCTTTTACACTCGTTAAAATGGAATTAAAAGACGGTCCCCTTTTAGCTCTTTTCTGACCGCAAAATCAGGAAAAGATTGCCGGGTTTTTGTCGTTTCAAACTCGATAAGGAAATAAAACGACGTGTCCTTGATCGCTTTTTACTTTTCAGGTCAACGACACTATTATGAAAGTACTCCTTGGTCGCAAGATCAAGCGGTTTCCCCAGGTATTATTTTATACTTTTTCGGGCTTGAGGGACACAAATCTACGAAAAAGTTCAACTTGGAGTCTTCTTAAGTTTTTCAGACTCTCTAAAATTGAAAAACGCCGAGTTTCTCCTATACTGGACTCGTTAAAATTTCACAGTAAAGGACCTGTTCAATTACAAACAGGAACGAACCACTCCTTCCTAGGGTTCGAATCAAAACTAGGTTGGACTCATCCGAAGGATGAGCTTATAATCAAGCATATGTTATCCTCCTCAAGCTTGTTAAAAATAAAGAGGTACTTGCCAGAAATGGTGGGGAAAAAGAGAGAAGAATGAACCTGTTTGTTACCTTTTGTCTCAAAAGAAACTTTATTACCACTCTTGAACACGACACTTTTCATTCACCTGGGTTGGGAAATCTTTTACCTCACAGTTGACCAAACCACTTTGAAAGTCTTTAACCGGGTTCCGGGGATTAACTTTGAGTTATTCGTCACCAAACCATCTGTCGTGTCGTTATGTGTTCAAGAGGTCTACAAGCAAAACTTTCATCTGCAAAATACTCGTCATCCATTTGACCATCCCTGAGTCAGTCCTTACAGCAACATTTCTTCAACTTGAACAATGATTTCGTGTTGCGGGCTTGCCTGCAACGGGTCGCTTTCTATCGACATCGGCACATTATCTAGAAAGATGACCTAGGAATCGACAGTACCTTGAAGTCTGCATGCATCAATGGCAGGTTTCTCGCCTTTGACGTCAGTTTACATCATTGACTTTCGATCAGAGGATTCCGTGAAGTGTTCGACATCAAAACATCTATTCACATTTCACGGGTTGTGCTTGGTACTTTGAGAACCATTGACATTACTGGTGGTTTCTCTCACGCTTGTTAACAGTTTACATCATTGACTAGTAATCAAGTGGTTTCTACCATGTTCGACATCGAATCATTTAATCACATGGTTAGAATCGTACCAATTCGGGAAGTAGAAGTGAAGACCCTGGATCTAGTTTCTACCATCCAGGCTGCGAGGAGTTTTGTATTCATTATCTATGTAGACTAATCATAAACAGATGGCTGCGTCCATACTGTGTCTACAAAAGTCTATAAAAATGATGTACTGCAAGATCATTCCTGTATCAGAATAGTTAGTCCATTAGTTAAAGTTTTGAATCTGAGTATGGGAATGCCTACCTCAGTGATGATATAATCTTATCCATGTATTTTGTGTTGAAAATTGCAGGTTCCAACCAGGCCATCCACAAGGCAATCCTTGAAATGATAAAGCGCTTCACCCTTCCTAGAATTACAAAACCCTATTCTATTCCAGGCTTCGCACTTTAGGGGGCAATCTATTACACTAAAAAATGTCACCTTGACTACTTACAGTTAGTATGGCTCAAATCAACAGTCATGCTACCCTCTTAGGCAAGTCTCATGCCTCTGTTATCCATCTCAAACTCAAAGAAGAGAGAAAGTCTTGTAAAAACTATGTTTATCTCTGGGGTCGCAGGTTCTCTCTAGCCTTACCTGCGGGGACGCTGACCTTGTTCACAAAATATGCGTCCATGGACGCTCTGTATGTTAAGGGACAGGTGCGTCCCTCTGTAAAAGGCAAAATGCGCGAGTTTTATCTTGAAAAAGTTACTTGTGGTTACTTCTAGAACATTCTAGAGGTCGGTTTGATGAAATGGATGCGCCTCCAGTTGGTTCATGTATCTCTATTAAGGGGGAACTTATCCCATCAATAAGGGAGCTATCCCACCCATAGAGGGGGATGATCCCATTGATAGTGGACCTGAATGACCTCTTTACAGCACTATAAATAAAGGCATTGAGCCAGAAGGAGAGGAGGTTGGAGCTATACATTTTCTTTGGGTAAATGCTGCAGGATTTAGGTCTTCCATTAGAGCCTTTGTGAGGAGAGATTGTCTTTACTTGATTCTACTTGGAAGAGGGTGAGCTTTGTCAAAGTAGAGGAAAACCCTTGATGGACCCTGGGAGGAACTTGCACAACACCAAGGCCAGGTTGTAAGAGTTTCTTTGTTTCGTTATTAATACAAACTGGTTTATTTTTCTCAATAGCTTGTGTTAATGAGTTATTTCATGTGTTCCTTGGTCTGCATGTTGAATATATGTTTTATTATATGAAATGCAAGTGCTTGGTAATTGTTTGATTGTTTGTGGTTGCAGGAATTGACTTGAAGGAGGAGCTCATCCGGATCGTCAAGAACGGACTTCCACAACAGCGTTTTGGAATAAGGTAAGCCTAAACACTTGTAGTTTTCATGTTCTAAAAGGTATATTTAGAGAAAGATCACTCCATTTTGTCTTGTTTGTCATTAGAATGTCTTAGAATTCTAGGAAGGTCAGCTGTGTCCGCACCCTTGACCAATTCCGTGTGACATTGCCCTTGGGCCCAATTCCAGCATTTTAAAATTTTGGACTACTAGCGATTCAGGTCGCCATTTTTGTGGGGTGTTTGGTGGCAACCTTTGTGGAAATTAAGGAGACAAGATGGATTTGGGGGAAATCCATGAATTCTGCAAAGTGGGTGCTCTGTTTCCCTCTCGGAACTTGCTCTGTTGGCATCACACAAACAGTTTCAAAGAATGAGATAAACAATGGAATCGCGCTGACAAATTCGGAAAACGGTGGCAGTGAGGAAAACAGACACAGCTTTTTCATTTTCAAGCCACGAAAGGTAAAGCTCAATGAACATTCATTGCAGAATTAAACGCTGGCTTTCTGAACTGAGTTACATATGTTAGCTTGATGCAAAATTTAAGTGGCGCTGTTACGGATTGCATGCTATGTAATGGTGATAGAGGATAGAGTGGTTAAGGCATGTGGCTCTCATGCGAAGGCCCACATAGTCCACTAACTTTTTTTTTTAATTTTTATTTTATTCCACGCATTATATTTATTTAATTTATCAGGTTCGATCTACAGACGGAGCGGATTGAAGGATGCCCAATCTGATCTGACTGAATGGTGAGATACTTTTCTTAAGCTTACTTAGTTAGAGGGCTATTCTAACTAAAAAACTGATTATTGAACTAATCATTATTTCAAATAGCATGGGGTTAAATGCTAGTGGGGTTAAATCCAAGGTTTCCTTCGTTTCAAATTTTTATCGACCTTACTGTTTGCACATTCATCTTGGATTGTTGTCTTGATGGACTTATGCACATAAAACATGTGAAAGACAGAGGCTCAGACAAGATTAGATTGCAAATAGATGTAACTTAATGTTTGTATTGAATAAAATGTATGGTAGTTGTTCTGTCTGACTTGAGACAAATTAAGGTTGTAATATTCCTTTAGCGGAAGGTCAAAATCTTTCCTGAATGAAGCGCTGAGGAATGCGCCCTTCAGGATTTGGATTGTCAAGCATGGTTTAACCATTATGATTAACCCAATACCTTGAAAGACATAACTCCAAAGCTAGCCATCGTAAACTCAGTAAAGTATTTAATTTAAAAATAAAAATAAAAAATTGTTATTAATAAATATAAATCAAAGTGGCACATTTAACACAATGATATTAGATATTTTCGACAGATGGTATCCATGCCTGCATACTTTCACAAGTATGCCACATGGATTTATGCTCGGACCACTTGTCCATAACGAATCGAGATGTATGTCTGTTGTTATTTTTCCTGTTAAAGCTCGTAGACGATAACCTGCCATTTGGTTAGCTTTCCTGAGAACGTGGCGGTCATCACTGGCTAGCTTTCCTGAGAACCTGAATTGACCAAAACTCAAAGATCGAAGATTCTCCATGCAAAAATCATAGAGTTCGTAGCTTCCATTCCGAATATTGGTCTCGGTCGAGTTTGCAGCTTCCATTCTGAATCTTAGTCTTGGTCTAAGCGGTATGAATTCTTTCTGTGCCTTGTTTTCTGTCCTTTATCTATTAGCTAGTCCTCATCTGTAGAATTGTCCGCTTTCCTGTGTTGTTTCCACGAGACTGCTCATATTTCTCAGATATAACATCATTACTTGAATGCATTGTTCTGTAACTTGATATATTTGTTCATTACTTGAATGCATTATGCCATTACTGCATTGTTTTCTTCCTTGAACATCAAGATCAGAACATGTTCAACTCAACTCTTGGACAGGCGAAATAGCGAGTGGCTTTGGATTAATATTCTAGCATTTGAAAATAGTGAAGCATTTTGATGGTTGTTTGGTTACCTGAAAAATGTGAATCAACAGCTGATGTGAGATTGCCTTGTAAATTTCATGGAAGGTATGAATGTCGCAATGCTAAAAAGAGATAAGGTGTCATAATCATTCCATAATTTTCCTAAATGTGAAAGTGAAATCTGCTACCGGTAATGGTTTTGATGAAAATAATGTAATGAGAAATATAATAAAGAGGAAGAAAAAATAGCCATACAACCCACAAATATATAGCTTGAACCATGGCATTGGACGGAAGGCCAATGTCTCCCCAACTGGCAGTTATAGCTGCTTCTAAACCGCCTCTATTCCACAGGATTAGAACAACTCCACAGGATTATAACAACTCTGTTATTGCACATTGCCCCAGCCCAGACCTGCAGTTATTTATATGTTCAAAAAGACATTAAGAGAAAATATGTCAAAATTACAGTATATATTTTAACATTAAAGGCCAAAAAGAGAAAATGCATAAAAAGGATAAGAGAGAATGCACAAAAAGGATAAATTTTGGATAAGTTCTTCTATCATAGTGTACAATGTTCTAATATTGGCAAGATAATGTAATGTAGAATTCTGTCTGTAAGTTTAGAGAATAAAAATGAATTCGAACTTATTTAAAAAATTTCTGGAACTTACAGGATATTGCAACGACCACTTTTGAGGGTTTTCCGCCTTTTCCGCCTTGAACTGAGTAATTTCACCTGAAAATAGAGAACTGGATTTCATATCAAAAGTGAAAAATATAGAAATTTGTTTCCATTAAATTTTTTTGTGTTGGTAATATCACATGAAAAAGACCAAAGCGTACATATCTGTACCAAAATTTATCTTCAGAAACCGTAAGCTTATTTAAATTTTGGATAAGTTCTTCTATCATAGTGTAGAATGTTCTAATATTGGCAAGATAATGTAATGTAGAATTCTATCTGTAAGTTTAGAGAATAAAAAAGAATTCGAACTTATTTAAAAAATTTATGGAACTTACAGGATATTGCAACGACCACTTTTGAGGGTTTTCCACCTTTTCCGCCTTGAACTGAGTAATTTCACCTGAAAATAGAGAACTGGATTTCATATCAAAAGTGAAAAATATAGAAATTAGGATGAATGGGTAATGATTTGTATATAATTTTCCTATACCTAGAAAATAAAATTCGCTGAATGGACTTACTGGTATCGCAGGTAGGAGAATGGAGAATGGACGAGGCTCCTGTTCAGCTAAAACTCCCAGGCTCGTTGCTGCTTCAAAGTTCAGGTATGCATACCTGGTCCTGGATCAAAGTTGTGTTTGATCCGATTGTGTTTGATTCACATGCCTCTGATCGGTGTTCTGCCAAGTGGTCAACATGCAGATATGATGTGGTAAAGGCAGCTAGCGACGAGTCGGCAACATGCAAATACCAGCCATAGCGAAGTTATATGGTTTAAACAATGTACGAGATAACATTTAATGCTGTCCAGTAATGCTAACATTAGTTTAGGTTGCAGGGACTGACAATTTGAAAATATCGGACAAACAAAAATATAACCTATGCTTTTCGCCTCAGATCAGCTTTGGTTTTTGCTGTCTAGCTTCGGTTTTTTGGAAAGAGGCCAAATAAGATGAAAAAGCAGGAGGCATCCTATCTCGACCAGGATCCCTCTGCTCTTTGGCGCTCGGGATTCAATTCAAGAACTAGTCACTCACCGTCTGATTCACGCGGATCAGAGCCATCGAGTCGATAATAACAGTTCTTCGGTGCAGCTCTGACCCTACAGCAAGATCACAGCTTGCCGCCGTTAACTATCTAGTTCAGGGGACGAGTCTCTTAATGCGATCTTCTTATTATTAAGCCCGCTTTTGTGTTGCCGAACTCTTCCTGTATTCACCATTCCTGTAAGATGAAATCTGGCCCTTCTTGTCCTTTTTCCCGTACGCTGACGACATATTGGCTCGCGGATCATGCCTTAATTGTGCACTTTAGATGGGATCATAATGCCTGGGGATCTTCATGGCCGTTCCTGCTCAACTCTACTTCTCTATATATCTTCGCCATTTTGTTCCTCAAAATGGTTCTCATTTTCAAGAAGGAACCCTTGCCCTTGAGCCCAATTCCAGCATTTTAAAATTTGGGACTACTAGCGATTCAGGTCGCCATTTTTGTGGGGTGTTTGGTGGCAACCTCTGTGGAAATTAAGGAGACAAGATGGATTTGGGGGAAATCCGTGAATTCTGCAAACTGGGTGCTCTGTTTCCCTCTCGGAACTCGCTCTATTGGCATCACACAAACAGTTTCAGAGAATGAGATAAACAATGGAATCGCGCTGACAAATTCGGAAAACGGTGGCAGTGAGGAAAACAGACACAACTTTTTCATTTTCAAGCCACGAAAGGTAAAGCTCAATGAACATTCATTGCAGAATTAAACGCTGGCTTTCTGAACTGAGTTACATATGTTAGCTTGATGCAAAATTTAAGTGGCGTTGTTACGGATTGCATGCTATGTAATGGTGATAGAGGATAGAGTGGTTAAGGCATGTGGCTCTCATGCGAAGGCCCACATAGTCCACTAACTTCTTTTTTTATTATTTTTTTTTTATTCCACGCATTATATTTATTTAATTTATCAGTGTCGATCTACAGACGGAGCGGATTGAAGGAGGCCCAATCTGATCTGACTGAATGGTGAGATACTTTTCTTAAGCTTACTTAGTTAGAGGGCTATTCTAACTAAAAAACTGGTTATTGAACTAATCATTATTTCAAATAGCACGGGGTTAAATGCTAGTGGTGTTCCAGCTGATTTGATCATGTGGAAGGATACTCCGAAATCAGCATTAATGTTTGGAATCGGCTCGTTTTGTGTCATATCTTCATCCTTTACACAGGACTTGCATTTCAGGTCTAGAACTTTTTCTTGATTATTTACTGAAATATGTCACTAATAAAGATGGATAACGCCTGACAATGTTGTGGAATTTTGTTGCAGCTTGGTTACCTTTGTATCATACTTAGCCCTTGTATACCTCGCTGCAATTTTCTTCTACAAGAACATTTTGCAAAGGTAACAAGCTCTCTCTTTCTCAACATTTTCCAGGCATATGAATACATTCCTGTTTCTTTTATCTCGATAGCCACATTGAAGGATGTTCTGTAAGGTCATTTCACTCGGTTATTATTTCTACCCTTGCACGAATCGTCAAATATTTTGCTTCGTTTATTTATTTATTTTGATTTTGAGCACCTCCTGGTATTGAACAAGCTGTTTCCAGCAGAATGTGCCTTTCCAAGGCTTTAAAAAAATGATCCAAGTGAAAGATTGATAAGTACTGATTTATGAGATTTAATGTTGGCCAGGGGACTTGAACAAGACTGCAGCCTTGTAAATTATGAAGCAATTAGTGAGGCCTATGCACTTTCTGTCATTAGATTGGTGCTTTCATTTGTCAATGGATTGCTTGCCAAGCTCCGAGAACTCTTTTCAGGCGATCCAGCTACCACTATGAAGGTACATTATTTGATAAACAGATCTCCGGTTCTCCAGTTCTTGGGTTTTCTTTTCTGCATCTTAAACCTTAGAAGGAAATTTTTTGGCAGTTGGCATCTATTATTTGGTTGCTTGCACAGTGTGGGCAGAAAATGACCATATGGACTCTAGCAAAGCTTTGTAAGTTCCAAGCTCACCTTCCATTGCATCATTAATTGCATGCTGGATTTTGAAGTTGGTTTTTGAATATGCTCAAATCTCATGTAGTTCTTTCTTTCTTCTCTCGCTTAATTGATTCATAATTTGTTAAGTCTAGTTTCGATGTTCGAACTCTGAACTTGTTGGAAGCTTACAGAGAGGCCAAAACTAGATAAGGTGGTGTCTTATACTTACAGTGCTTTGTCTATGTTATAATCATTCAACACATCTAATTATATCAGGGCGATTAGGTCGTAGCAAAATAGAACAGTGACAGGCCTAATTAAGTATTTGAGCAAGTAGCATGTAGCAAAACAGAACAACAAGAAGACATGATGTATGCTCTGAGATGATTAAATCACCCAGCAGAGGGATAAAGGGGCAAACCTCCAGGTGCTTAAAAGATCTGAGCTTAAGATATATCTACGCTAGTTTATTTAGATTATCTGTTCCCTTTTCTTGACATTAGAGGTCCGACGCTGTTTTTTTTTCATTTTAGTTTTGGCAAGTATGCACTCAACATCTTATCCACCTGGAGCTGTAAGAGTACATTACAAGTTATTTATATTGGTGCAATTAAACGTGTAACCAGCAAAAACCTGTAAACCAGGGTCTGTTATGTAATACCTTGAGGTTTTGAAGCTTCAAGTTGTATAAGTGTCATTATATGATAAATTGACCATGCCTATACTCCAGATTAGTGTTGCGAGCATCCTGATTTTATCCTATTTTTGTGATTTTTTGGCATAGCCGATGTTTGCCAATTCTTACTAATATTTTGGTGGTATCTTAGTTTTGTCGATGCCAATTTTTACCAATGTTTTTGTGATTTTTCTTATATTTTGGTTTTCCGGACCCTTGCCAGTGTTGGCAACATCGCTCCGGATTGCATTCTTGAAGGGCATATTAGATCTGAGTTTAGATGGGTTAGGCCAGTATTTGTGTTCAATGTACCCAACGCACTCTCTAGATACAATATACTGGTAAATACAAAGGTACACATAATTTTGGATAGTTGATGGATTACCCTTGCCCTCACCTGGGCTATATAATGCTGCTTCTTTGGGTGCAATTACTTGTCCTTAGTTAAAATTTTTGGACCTCAAATAAGTAAAAAAGGTAAATGGAATAAAGAGAAATGATAAATTGGACACTTTTTAATTTCAAGAAATACATATTTACAACAAAATTTAAGTGCTTAGCATCCCAAATCTACATGTTACAAAAAAATATTAACATTAATTTGAAGTCTGGTCTAGTCAATGGAAATGTTAACTAACTTGGCTTTTTTTCAGTGCTTAGCATCCCAGAACCATATGTTAAAAAAAAACAATTTTCAACCCTAATTTGAAGTCTGGTCTAGTCAATGCAAATGTTAACTAACGTGGCTGTTTTTCAATCATTTTAGTACCTGGCCTAATAAAAAGGGAAAAATACCACCACCAGTTTTTTGCCACTATGTTGTTAGCCAAATCTATTAACCATTTTAGAAGCAAATAACATAAAGTAGTGAAATAGAGGTTGGTTTTTGTTGAATAAAATGTTTCCTTGAACTAATAGAGGCCAAGCACAAAATACCATTAAGGCCACAATCAAAATTTCCAAATCTCACTAGTGGCCTTACCTGCATAAAAGAGTTTACTAGTCATGTCACTGCGGGGAACATGCTTATGGAGGGTCATCCTTGTCTTTGTGGGGTAGCCTGCAACTGTGCTTGTGGTTTGTGATGATGGGTTCCTGCCCATTTCTGTGTCCTTGTTAGGCTCAGGAGGCTTCTCAGCCTCAGAGATAACCAATGCGAGTGTTAGGAGCTTATTGTTTTGTGAAACGGGCAGGGGAGGCCCAAGGTAGTACTACCATCTATGCCAACTAGTACTCCCATTGTAAAGCCAAGTCACAAATATTGATGGTCAATCATAGATAGTTGTATTCCAACTATGTTCATTTTAGTAGGTCAGGAGTGATCTGATGTAAAAGTCCTACGTTTCTCTTTATTTTGGCTATTGGGTTGTTATTGTAGTAGACTCTTTTGCAACACTTATCACAATTCATAACTAATGGCATTGGAATTTCACTTTGTGTTTCTAACAGCATTCTTTGCCATCTTTACTATACCAAAACTCTATGCATGCTACTCTGTTCAGTTGCACAGATATGGTATGTCATGATGTGTCTTTGACAAGTTGATGTCTCTTTTGAGAGTGCAAATTGAAAGAAGGCTTCGCTAGAAAATGACCATATGGACTCTAGCAAAGCTTTGTAAGTTCCAAGCTCACCTTCCATTGCATCATTAATTGCATGCTGGATTTTGAAGTTGGTTTTTGAATATGCTCAAATCTCATGTAGTTCTTTCTTTCTTCTCTCGCTTAATTGATTCATAATTTGTTAAGTCTAGTTTCGATGTTCGAACTCTGAACTTGTTGGAAGCTTACAGAGAGGCCAAAACTAGATAAGGTGGTCTCTTATACTTACAGTGCTTTGTCTATGTTATAATCCTTCAACACATCTAATTATATCAGGGCGATTAGGTCGTAGCAAAATAGAACAGTGACAGGCCTAATTAAGTATTTGAGCAAGTAGCATGTAGCAAAAGAGAACAACCTCTATACTCATTTTCATTCATGTAGGTTGTAGCGTTTGTCAGTTATGCATTTACGATGGCTAAAGTGGATGGTTTGAATTTGATTATATTGTATTTTTAAAATTTAAAATTTATTTTTTAATGTATCGAAAAATCTGTGGGGATATTCTAACTGTGAAGAGCAATCACATTTATAATTCTAACAAGTTTTTGCTAATTTTAAAGGAAAAAATATGAAATAAAAACCTCTTACAAATAGACCGCCATATTACTATTTCTCTAGCTTCAACACTAATAGTATTTTATAGAATTTTTATGTTAACATATCTATGTTAAATTGTAACGATTTTACTACATAGTAACAAATGCATAAGGAATTATTAAAAAATAAGGAATTTTCATTGCCAAATTAAAATTTGAATTATTGATATTCAATTTTCATAATTCATAGTTAAGGATTTGGTAAACAGAATCTGAAATCATACTTGTCAAAATGCAGGATGGCTACATCCTGGCTCAACTGTCAGCTGCATGGTTACTCAGATGGTGCATCGATATCTAATCATAACCATCATATTATTCATGCAGCATACTTTATTTTGAGCGTGTTCCCATACATTTGTTGAGCCACACCAATAAAATTTGCTTCTGTTTCTGGACTGATTGACATTCTAGCCATTTCCCCTGAGAAATCAATTATATTATAGTTCTGCTTTATATCATATATTTGGACAAAATCAGCTAGCTCAGCCATGGCCATAAGCTTTCCACATGATGAGAACCTTATAGAACGTATGGCACCTAACTGGCCCTGGAGAACTTCAAAAAGGGTAAAGTGTTTTAGCATATATTTGACCATCGAGATGCCATTAAGAAGCAAATGAGTAATCCCAAAAGTCTGCAAAATGCACTATGCAATGAACATATACTTGCATTACATATAAACACCATCTTGCGGTACAGTTAAGTTTTAAACTTAATATGTGTGAGGTCAATGTTGAAAGCACATACTGAGCAAAAACCATGCACCACAGCATAATTTCTCATAAAAAAATCTTATATAGTCTGAAAGAAAGCCCTTAGCATTATCCCTAGCAACAAGAAGCAGGCTTTTCATCTGGAATGCAAGAAGTATTTTGAGGATCATTCATCTTACGGGTCGGATTGATAAAGAAGAAACAAAATAAAAGGACACTTGATCGTAGTGCAGTGAATTCACAATGCACTTACATTAACAGATATGGGGAAGGAGAAGTTCCTAATCAATGCAAATCTCTCACCACAAATACTCACTATACCACAATCACTACTTGAAATCATGAACTGAGTTGCTCCACTATATAGCACGAACCGCATGATAAAAATGGACTCAGTCAGATTCTGCATAGCAGCTACAGAAAATAAGGCTAGACAAAAGTATAGAGAAGTATCCCTCTCTGTCCTGGCAGAATGTAGTTTGGACTTCAGGCTCCTTGTTTTCTAATTCCCCTATTTCGACTCTCTCTCTCAGGTATGCTTCTATTTCTCAGTCTGATTCTCCTTTTGTTCTTCTGTTTAGGCTAGGCCCGGTATAAATGTGTTTTCTTTATTCTTTCATTAATCTATCTTTCTATTTCTTGGGTCCTCCTTCGGACAGTCCCAGTTTTTTGTCTCTTCGTCTTGGGCTTCTGCAATGCAATATGTAACTTCTCATTTTTTTAATGAAGAATAAGTGTAATCTCAGGGGTCATTACACGAGCAGAACTAAGCAGTAACTGTAATGAAAGCATATCCATCTATCCTATATCCTGTTGTATAGATACATGTGATAGGTAAGCTATAATAGTGAATACAGAGCTGTTACCCTTCGATGTTCTATGTTTCCATATTAGCTTAGAGCTTTATAAGGTTGGTATTCAGCTCCATTATGGAGATAAGCATAGTGAGTGTTAGACATACCTGTACCCATTGAGCTATGAAACACATTGGCTTGTTACTCATCAATATGAGCTTAGAGGTTGTGATATCATGCAAATAAGGCACATACACGAGCTTGGTTGATTCAAACACAGCTTCTATACCCATACGTCTTACCTATGATCTCTATTGATTCGGGATAAAGAGTGGTGAGTAATGTGATATCCATACCTTATTAGTCAGATAAGCATTAGATTAGTGCTATTCCCATTGCTTAGACCATTGCTGTTGTTGCATATTACTGGGTTTCCTGTATTCGATCACAACTCTCATATGTAAATCACTACTAGCAACAGGTCAATGGTAATAGGGTAACATAAACCTAGCCTCACCTATTAATCATTGTCTATTATGGTTCCACATTCAGTGTTGACCGGTATTGTCTAGTCCTATTTGCTTAGTCAATCCAGAGGTTTGATATAAAATTATACAGAAGGATGTTTTGTATAATGTTCAAGAAAGCCTATAGGACACATAACATTCAAGTACGACTCAATTGTATGATAACAATGTCTCAGATAGTTTTGGGATATGTTTTGCCTTACTGTCTTCTATAACAGCAGCATATTGTATGATAACAATGTCTCAGACAGTTGTGGGATATGTTTTGCCTTACTGTCTTCTATAACAGCAGCATATTTAATCTACCGCAACAGGCTCAAAGGGGCTATCTTCAAGAAATTTGGCTGGTTAAGATGCTCTTCTTGTGGGCACACTGGCCACAGCTACCTAATTTCGCATTTACTACTGCCGCCACATCCATCATTCCATATGCCATTTGCTCCCCATGTCAGATCGATCACTTAATTGCACCGATCGCTCACTTAACGTAAGGTTTTCGTTTTATGCCCATCATTAAATACTTCCCTGCTCCAATCTGATCTTCAAGTATTTCAGCTCCATTCCAAATCAATCCGTATATGTACTTATTTCTGCACCTAGATATTGACATAGATCTCCTGTCTAGCCAATTGTTTATTAGAATAGCTTGGACACAATCTGCCACCAAGATTGCCCGATGTCAGATACATCACCTAATTTCACATTTACTTATGCCGCCACATACATCATTCCATATGCCATTTGCTCCCCATGTCATATAGATCACTTAATTGCACCGATTGCTCACTTAACGTAAGCTTTTCGTTTTGTGCCGACCATTAAATACTGGCCTGCTCCATCCGAGCTTCAAGTATTTTAGCTCCATTCACACTTAAAACCAGCTTACAAACACGTTGAACTTTTTTATAAATTGGCCTCTTCTGCACCTGGATATTCACATACATCTCCCTGCTTCACATAACATGGAATCCATTAGCATAAGCCAACTTACTCAACTCGCGGCATTGTTTCTCTTAGCACTTGTTCTCATGGCTCTTCTGATTATTGACATCGTAAAAGTCGAAAGACAAAGAAAAAAGAAACCAAGAAAACAATAACATCTCTAACGAAGAGCATATGAATCTACAACAAGTAATTCTGAATCTCAAGCCTATTTTTGCATTATTTTACGCATTGTCTTATTTCCCCGCTTCCTTCTCTGTTACAGGTGTACGACGGATGCTTCAAATATGCATTTGGGTCTGCCATGGTGGTGCAACTTGCATTTTTTATGCTTCTATCGTCTCTGCTGGGATGCCGGTCTAATGTCCTAATTGTTAGCATTCATGCTTATCTTGTATTCTTCACATGTTACAGTCTGTCGTAAGAAATGCTTATTTTCAAGGTCAAATGTAAGCTTCACGGAGGTTTTCATGTTACTCGTGTCTTGAATTGATGATGATTCTCTGCAAGTTAGTTATTCAATAATGTTCAGATCTTTGGTATATAGTGCTCATGTGACTATTTCTATTGCAGTTGTGTGATTTTGGGCTAGCAACATAAACTGGTGTATCTTGAATTGATGATGATTCTCTGCAAGTTAGTTATTCAATAATGTTCAGATCTTTGGTATATAGTGCTCATGTGACTATTTCTATTGCAGTACATCTCCTGAGTTGGCACAATAGGCTTGTGGATGACCCTTTCCAGTAATATATCATGTAATATTGCAGGCCATAGTTAATGAAACAACTTGAGTTTATTTGGAGGAGCTCGTGTTTGATCCCTATTTCATTGATCTGTTCTACAGTCTTACACTCTTTCTTGTTTACTATTTTGACATTTATCATTGCCTGTTGTCTGAGTTTCAGAAGAAGTTGACGCAGTCTCTACTTACAGGTCTTATCAAAACACTGATATAGCAACCCCCCTATATACGTTACCGAAACTGGTACTTCAGCCTTGGGCCTTCAGCATTCTCTTAGCACTTGTTCTCATGGCTCTTCTGATTTTGTCTTCCTGGCTGGCTGAGAGCCCTGTACCTTTACTTAGGCTTCGGAGGGACTCACTATACAGGATTGGCAGAACTAGTAGATCTTTATCCCTAGACCTTAAATGTTGGCAGCTGGTGCATGCCATGGTTCAACAGCTGTTAGTATAAGGTGGTTTGGGGTAAGGCGGTGGAACTGCTCGCTAGGTGTTGTTTCCTCGGCCCTTGTTTATGGTGAATCGAATGCAACAAATAAACTGCAAGCTGCGCAAAAGTTTCCCGCGGGAAGGCAATGGCAGGCCTGCTCTGATACCCACAAGCTCAGATGCATAAATGATGTATTATAACTATACAACCGTTGTGAAAACTTCATTTACTGAGACGATCCGTGCAGGCCACCGAACCTCATCTGCATCTCAGATGTGAAATCTTTATTTACCGTGACGATCGCTACAGGCCCACCGAACCTGATCTACATCTCAACCATTTCATGTTACTCTTCCAGTAGAAAACACTCTCGAGTCTGTGCAGCGAACTCAGAGGTCGCGGGATCGAATCTCGTTAAACGAAGAGAAGAGATGGCAGCCTCGTGCGGTGAGGCGCATGCGTTTCTCCTTCGTTCTGAGTGTAACCGGGGATCCCTTGCTCATCGATCGAGTTTTACTGGAACGAAGCTGAAGCCATGGCTGGGGAGATTTCCTCACTCTGGCTGCCCGTGTCCACTCCTTTCCATTCGCAGCGTCGCCAGCGAACCTAAAATAAAACATACTTATGGTGAAGGTAAGAATATCTGGTTGAATTTCAACTTTCACTGCCCGTAGTTGCCTAGCTTCGTTATTAAGCCCGCAAATGCGATGTGAGCAAAGCAAACAGTAATTATTCAGGGTTTAGGACCGGTTCTGCTACGCGGTCAAACTAATGGCAAACTAATGGCAAGGGATTTCAATATGATGCTCGTAGCTCTGGATCCGTATAACCTGAACCTGGTCCTGTCGCTACGGTGGAGATTGAATCAAACTGAACCTGGTTCTCCCTGTTATTTTATTTGGAATGCCAGAAGCACCTTTTCCTATGGATATGGAACTAGGCGAAAGGATTCGATATTCAACTGGAAAAACGACAACAGACGGGTCTAAGCTGGAAGAACAAGACAAACTGACACAGGTTGGGACTAGGAAAGAAACACTCCCCTCAGCTTATAAATTAGCAACACCATATGTTGGGCCATCGCCTAAGCTGATTTGATGGGGGTTAAGGTAATTCAGGCGATATCCTCAATTTCCCGTACGCTGACGACATATTGGCTCGCAGATCATGCCTTAATTGTGCACTTTAGATGGGATCATAATGCCTGGGGATCTTCATGGCTGTTCCTGCTCAACTCTACTTCTCAATATATCTTCGCCATTTTGTTCCTCAAACTGGTTCTCATTTTCAGGAAGAAACCCTTGCCCTTGGGCCCAATTCCAGCATTTTAAAATTTTGGACTACTAGCGATTCGGGTCGCCATTTTTGTGGGGTGTTTGGTGGCAACCTCTGTGGAAATTAAGGAGACAAGATGGATTTGGGGGAAATCCATGAATTCTGCAAAGTGGGTGCTCTGTTTCCCTCTCAGAACTTGCTCTGTTGGCATCACACAAACAGTTTCAGAGAATGAGATAAACAATGGAATCGCGCTGACAAATTCGGAAAACGGTGGCAGTGAGGAAAACAGACACAGCTTTTTCATTTTCAAGCCATGAAAGGTAAAGCTCAATGAACATTCATTGCAGAATTAAACGCTGGCTTTCTGAACTGAGTTACATATGTTAGCTTGATGCAAAATTTAAGTGGCGCTGTTACGGATTGCATGCTATGTAATGGTGATAGAGGATAGAGTGGTTAAGGCATGTGGCTCTCATGCGAAGGCCCACATAGTCCACTAACTTTTTATTTTTATTTTTATTTTATTCCACGCATTATATTTATTTAATTTATCAGGTTCGATCTACAGACGGAGCGGATTGAAGGAGGCCCAATCTGATCTGATTGAATGGTGAGATACTTTTCTTAAGCTTACTTAGTTAGAGGGCTATTCTAACTAAAAAACTGATTATTGAACTAATCATTATTTCAAATAGCACGGGGTTAAATGCTAGTGGTGTTCCAACTGATTTGATCATGTGGAAGGATACTCCGAAATCAGCATTAATGTTTGGAATCGGCTCGTTTTGTGTCATATCTTCATCCTTTACTCAGGACTTGCATTTCAGGTCTAGAACTTTTTCTTGATTATTTACTGAAATATGTCATTGATAAAGATGGATAACGCCTGACAATGTTGTGGAATTTTGTTGCAACTTGGTTACCTTTGTATCATACTTAGCCCTTGTATACCTGGCTGCAGTTTTCTTCTACAAGAACATTTTGCAAAGGTAACAAGCTCTCTCTTTCTCAACATTTTCCAGGCATATGGATACATTCCTGTTTCTTTTATCTCGGTAGCCACATTGAAGGATGTTCTGTAAGGTCATTTCACTCGGTTATTATTTCTACCCTTGCACGAATCGTCAAATATTTTGCTTCGTTTATTTATTTATTTTGATTTTGAGCACCTCCTGGTATTGAACAGGCTGTTTCCAGCAGAATGTGCCTTTCCAAGGCTTTAAAAAAATGATCCAAGTGAAAGATTGATAAGTACTGATTTATGAGATTTAATGTTGGCCAGGGGACTTGAACAAGACTGCAGCCTTGTAAATTATGAAGCAATTAGTGAGGCCTATGCACTTTCTATCATTAGATTGGTGCTTTCATTTGTCAATGGATTGCTTGCCAAGCTTCGAGAACTCTTTTCAGGCGATCCAGCTACCACTATGAAGGTACATTATTTGATAAACAGATCTCCGGTTCTTCAGTTCTTGGGTTTTCTTTTCTGCATCTTAAACCTTAGAAGGAAATTTTTTGGCAGTTGGCATCTATTATTTGGTTGCTTGCACAGTGTGGGCAGAAAATGACCATATGGACTCTAGCAAAGCTTTGTAAGTTCCAAGCTCACCTTCCATTGCATCATTAATTGCATGCTGGATTTTGAAGTTGGTTTTTGAATATGCTCAAATCTCATGTAGTTCTTTCTTTCTTCTCTCGCTTAATTGATTCATAATTTGTTAAGTCTAGTTTCGATGTTCGAACTCTGAACTTGTTGGAAGCTTACAGAGAGTCCAAAACTAGATAAGGTGGTGTCTTATACTTACAGTGCTTTGTCTATGTTATAATCATTCAACACATCTAATTATATCAAGGCGATTAGGTCGTAGCAAAATAGAACAGTGACAGGCCTAATTAAGTATTTGAGCAAGTAGCATGTAGCAAAACAGAACAACAAGAAGACATGATGTAAGCTCTGAGATGATTAAATCACCCAGCAGAGGGATAAAGGGGCAAACCTCCAGGTGCTTAAAAGATCTGAGCTTAAGATATATCTACGCTAGTTTATTTAGATTATTTGTTCCCTTTTCTTGACATTAGAGGTCCGATGCTGTTTTTTTTCATTTTAGTTTTGGCAAGTATGCACTCAACATCTTATCCACCTGGAGCTGTAAGAGTACATTACAAGTTATTTATATTGGTGCAATTAAACGTGTAACCAGCAAAAACCTGTAAACCAGGGTCTGTTATGTAATACCTTGAGGTTTTGAAGCTTCAAGTTGTATAAGTGTCATTATATGATAAATTGACCATGCCTGTACTCCAGATTAGTGTTGAGAGCATCCTGATTTTATCCTGTTTTTGTGATTTTTTGGCATAGCCGATGTTTGCCAATTCTTACTAATATTTTGGTGGTATCTTAGTTTTGTCGATGCCAATTTTTACCAAGTCGTTGCGCCATGTTATTCGCTGATTATCCTAAAGTTTGGAAATGCCTTGTGCGAGGATGTGCCGAGCTAACCTAGGTTTCATTTGCACCTGAGGTTTTGCCATCTTATTTGGCCTCTTCCCGAGGCGGAAGAGGCTTGACCATAACTTAAATTGCTTTTACGCCCGCTGCATTATCGGTAACCGTCAACGGTTTCGTTTTAATTTTAACATTAATTCGATTCTTATTATCTACAGGGGTATGCTAAGGTTTGGTAAGGTTTGGTGTTCCCTGTTACAAGATTGTGCATTGGGAGCTGGTGCATGCCATGGTTCAACAGCTGTTAGTATAAGGTGGTTCGGGGTAAGGCGGTGGAACTGCTCGCTAAGTGTTGTTTCCTCGGCCCTTATTTATGGTGACTTGAATGCAACAAATAAACTGCAAGCTGCGCAAAAGTTTCCCGCAGGGAAGGCAATGGCAGGTCTGCTCTGATACCCACAAGCTCAGATGCATAAATGATGTATTATAACTATACAGCCGTTGTGAAAACTTCATTTACTGAGACGATCCGTGACCTCATCTGCATCTCAGATGTGAAATCTTTATTTACCGTGACAATCGCTACAGGCTTCAACCATTTCATGTTACTCTTCCAGTAGAAAACACTCTCGAGTCTATGCAGCGAACTCAGAGGTCGCGGGATCGAATCTCGTTAAACGAAGAGAAGAGATGCCAACCTCGTGCGGTGAGGCGCATGCGTTTCTCCTTCGTTCTGAGTGTAACTGGGGATCCCTTGCTCATCGATCGAGTTTTACTGGAACGAAGCTGAAGCCATGGCTGGGGAGATTTCCTCGCTCTGGCTGCCCGTGTCCACTCCTTTCCATTCGCAGTGTCGCCAGCGAACCTAAAATAAAACATACTTCTGGCGAAGGTAAGAATATCTGGTTGAATTTCAACTTTCACTGCCCGTAGTTGCCTAGCTTCGTTATTAATCCCGCGAATGCGATGTGAGCAAAGCAAACAGTAATTATTCAGGGTTTAGGACCGGTTCTGCTACGCGGTCAAACTAATGGAAAACTAATGGCAAGGGATTTCAATATGATGCTGGTAGCTCTGGATCCATATAACCTGAACCTGGTCCTGTCGCTGCGGTGGAGATTGAATCAAACTGAACTGGTTCTCCCTGTTATTTTAGTTGGAATGCCAGAAGCACCTTTTCCTATGGATATGGAACTAGGCGAAAGGATTCGATATTCAACTGGAACAACGACAACAGACGGGTCTAAGCTGGAAGAACAAGACAAACTGACACAGGTTGGGACTGGGCAAGCAGCACTCCCCTCAGCTTATAAATTAGCAACACCATCTGTTGGGCCATCGCCTAAGATGATTTGATGGGGGTTAAGGTAATTCAGGCGATATCCTCAATTTCCCGTACGCTGACGACATATTGGCTCCCGGATCATGCCTTAATTGTGCACTTTAGATGGGATCATAATGCCTGGGGATCTTCATGGCCGTTCCTGCTCAGCTCTACTTCTCTATATATCTTCGCCATTTTGTTCCTCAAACTGGTTCCCATTTTCAGGAAGAAACCCTTGCCCTTGGGCCCAATTCCAGCATTTTAAAATTTGCGACTACTAGTGATTCGGGTCGCCATTTTTGTGGGGTGTTTGGTGGCAACCTTTGTGGAAATTAAGGAGACAAGATGGATTTGGGGGAAATCCATGAATTCTGCAAAGTGGGTGCTATGTTTCCCTCTCGAAACTCGCTCTGTTGGCATCACACAAACAGTTTCAGAGAATGAGATAAACAATGGAATCGCGCTGACAAATTCGGAAAACGATGGCAGTGAGGAAAACAGAGACAGCTTTTTCATTTTCAAGCCACGAAAGGTAAAGCTCAATGAACATTCATTGCAGAATTAAACGCTGGCTTTCTGAACTGAGTTACATATGTTAGCTTGATGCAAAATTTAAGTGGCGCTGTTACGGATTGCATGCTATGTAATGGTGATAGAGGATAGAGTGGTTAAGGCATGTGGCTCTCATGCGAAGGCCCACATAGTCCACTAACTTTTTTTTTTATTATTTTTATTTTATTCCACGCATTATATTTATTTAATTTATCAGTGTCGATCTACAGACGGAGCGGATTGAAGGAGGCCCAATCTGATCTGACTAAATGGTGAGATAATTTTCTTAAGCTTACTTAGTTAGAGGGCTATTCTAACTAAAAAACTGATTATTGAACTAATCATTATTTCAAATAGCACGGGGTTAAATGCTAGTGGTGTTCCAGCTGATTTGATCATGTGGAAGGATACTCCGAAATCAGCATTAATGTTTGGAATCGGCTCGTTTTGTGTCATATCTTCATCCTTTACCCAGGACTTGCATTTCAGGTCTAGAACTTTTTCTTGATTATTTACTGAAATATGTCACTGATAAAGATGGATAACGCCTGACAATGTTGTGGAATTTTGTTGCAGCTTGGTTACCTTTGTATCATACTTAGCCCTTGTATACCTGGCTGCAGTTTTCTTCTACAAGAACATTTTGCAAAGGTAACAAGCTCTCTCTTTCTCAACATTTTCCAGGCATATGAATACATTCCTGTTTCTTTTATCTCGGTAGCCACATTGAAGGATGTTCTGTAAGGTCATTTCACTCGGTTATTATTTCTACCCTTGCACGAATCGTCAAATATTTTGCTTTGTTTATTTATTTATTTTGATTTTGAGCACCTCCTGGTATTGAACAGGTTGTTTCCAGCAGAATGTGCCTTTCCAAGGCTTTAAAAAAATGATCCAAGTGAAAGATTGATAAGTACTGATTTATGAGATTTAATGTTGGCCAGGGGACTTGAACAAGACTGCAGCCTTGTAAATTATGAAGCAATTAGTGAGGCCTATGCACTTTCTATCATTAGATTGGTGCTTTCATTTGTCAATGGATTGCTTGCCAAGCTCCGAGAACTCTTTTCAGGCGATCCAGCTACCACTATGAAGGTACATTATTTGATAAACAGATCTCGGTTCTCCAGTTCTTGGGTTTTCTTTTCTGCATCTTAAACCTTAGAAGGAAATTTTTTGGCAGTTGGCATCTATTATTTGGTTGCTTGCACAGTGTGGGCAGAAAATGACCATATGGACTCTAGCAAAGCTTTGTAAGTTCCAAGCTCACCTTCCATTGCATCATTAATTGCATGCTGGATTTTGAAGTTGGTTTTTGAATATGCTCAAATCTCATGTAGTTCTTTCTTTCTTCTCTCGCTTAATTGATTCATAATTTGTTAAGTCTAGTTTCGATGTTCGAACTCTGAACTTGTTGGAAGCTTACAGAGAGTCCAAAACTAGATAAGGTGGTGTCTTATACTTACAGTGCTTTGTCTATGTTATAATCATTCAACACATCTAATTATATCAGGGCGATTAGGTCGTAGCAAAATAGAACAGTGACAGGCCTAATTAAGTATTTGAGCAAGTAGCATGTAGCAAAACATAACAACAAGAAGACATGATGTAAGCTCTGAGATGATTAAATCACCCAGCAGAGGGATAAAGGGGCAAACCTCCAGGTGCTTAAAAGATCTGAGCTTAAGATATATCTACGCTAGTTTATTTAGATTATCTGTTCCCTTTTCTTGACATTAGAGGTCCGATTCTGTTTTTTTTCATTTTAGTTTTGGCAAGTATGCACTCAACATCTTATCCACCTGGAGCTGTAAGAGTACATTACAAGTTATTTATATTGATGCAATTAAATGTGTAACCAGCAAAAACCTGTAAACCAGGGTCTGTTATGTAATACCTTGAGGTTTTGAAGCTTCAAGTTGTATAAGTGTCATTATATGATAAATTGACCATGCTTGTACTCCAGATTAGTGTTGCGAGCATCCTGATTTTATCCTGTTTTTGTGATTTTTTGGCATAGCCGATGTTTGCCAATTCTTACTAATATTTTGGTGGTATCTTAGTTTTGTCGATGCCAATTTTTACCAATGTTTTTGTGATTTTTCTTATATTTTGGTTTTTCGGACCCTTGCCAGTGTTGGCAACATCGCTCCGGATTGCATTCTTGAAGGGCATGTTAGATCTGAGTTTAGATGGGTTAGGCCAGTATTTGTGTTCAATGTACCCAACGCACTCTCTAGATACAATATACTGGTAAATACAAAGGTACACATAATTTTGGATAGTTGATGGATTACCCTTGCCCTCACCTGGGCTATATAATGCTGCTTCTTTGGGTGCAATTACTTGTCCTTAGTTAAAATTTTTGGACCTCAAATAAGTAAAAAAGGTAAATGGAATAAAGAGAAATGATAAAGTAGACACTTTTTAATTTCGAGAAATACATATTTACAACAAAATTTAAGTGCTTAGCATCCCAAATCTACATGTTACAAAAAAATATTAACATTAATTTGAAGTCTGGTCTAGTCAATGGAAATGTTAACTAACTTGGCTTTTTTTCAATGCTTAGCATCCCAGAACCATATGTTAAAAAAAAAACAATTTTCAACCCTGATTTGAAGCCTGGTCTAGTCAATGCAAATGTTAACTAACGTGGCTGTTTTTCAATCATTTTAGTACCTGGACTAATAAAAAGGGAAAAATACCATCACCAGTTTTTTGCCACTATGTTGTTAGCCAAATCTATTAACCATTTTAGAAGCAAATAACATAAAGTAGTGAAATAGAGGTTGGTTTTTGTTGAATAAAATGTTTCCTTGAACTAATAGAGGCCAAGCACAAAATACCATTAAGTCCACAATCAAAATTTCCAAATCTCACTAGTGGCCTTACCTGCATAAAAGAGTTTACTAGTCATGTCACTGCGGGGAACATGCTTATGGAGGGTCATCCTTGTCTTTGTGGGGTAGCCTGCAACTGTGCTTGTGGTTTGTGATGATGGGTTCCTGCCCATTTCTGTATCCTTGTTAGGCTCAGGAGGCTTCTCAGCCTCAGAGATAACCAATGCGAGTGTCAGGAGCTTATTGTTTTGTGAAACGGGCAGGGGAGGCCCAAGGTAGTACTACCATCTATGCCAACTAGTACTCACATTGTAAAGCCAAGTCACAAATGTTGATGGTAAATCATAGATAGTTGTATTCCAACTATGTTCATTTTAGTAGGTCAGGAGTGATCTGATGTAAAAGTCCTACGTTTCTCTTTATTTTGGCTATTGGGTTGTTATTGTAGTAGACTCTTTTGCAACACTTATCACAATTCATAACTAATGGCATTGGAATTTCACTTTGTGTTTCTAACAGCATTCTTTGCCATCTTTACTATACCGAAACTCTATGCATGCTACTCTGTTCAGTTGCACATATATGGTATGTCATGATGTGTCTTTTACAAGTTGATGTCTCTTTTGAGAGTGCAAATTGAAAGAAGGCTTCACTAGAAAATGACCATATGGACTCTAGCAAAGCTTTGTAAGTTCCAAGCTCACCTTCCATTGCATCATTAATTGCATGCTGGATTTTGAAGTTGGTTTTTGAATATGCTCAAATCTCATGTAGTTCTTTCTTTCTTCTCTCGCTTAATTGATGCATAATTTGTTAAGTCTAGTTTCGATGTTCGAACTCTAACTTGTTGGAAGCTTACAGAGAGGCCAAAACTAGATAAGGTGGTCTCTTATACTTACAGTGCTTTGTCTATGTTATAATCATTCAACACATCTAATTATATCAGGGCGATTAGGTCGTAGCAAAATAGAACAGTGACAGGCCTAATTAAGTATTTGAGCAAGTAGCATGTAGCAAAAGAGAACAACCTCTATACTCATTTCCATTCATGTAGGTTGTACCGTTTGTCAGTTATGCATTTACGATGGCTAAAGTGGATGGTTTGAATTTGATTATATTGTATTTTTAAAATTTAAAATTTATTTTTTAATGTATCGAAAAATCTGTGGGGATATTCTAACTGTGAAGAGCAATCACATTTATAATTCTAACAAGTTTTTGCTAATTTTAAAGGAAAAAATATGAAATAAAAACCTCTTACAAATAGACCGCCATATTACTATTTCTCTAGCTTCAACACTAATAGTATTTTATAGAATTTTTATGTTAACATATCTATGTTAAATTGTAACTATTTTACTACATAGTAACCAACGCATAAGGAATTATTAAAAAATAAGGACTTTTCATTGCCAAATTAAAATTTGAATTATTGATATTCAATTTTCATAATTCATAGTTAAGGATTTGGTAAACAGAATCTGAAATCATACTTGTCAAAATGCAGGATGGCTACATCTTGGCTCAACTGTCAGCTGCGTGGTTACTCAGATGGTGCATCGATATCTAATCATAACCATCATATTATTCATGCAGCATACTTTATTTTGAGCGTGTTCGCATACATTTGTTGAGCCACACCAATAAAATTTGCTTCTGTTTCTGGACTGATTGACATTCCAGCCATTTCCCCTGAGAAATCAATTATATTATAGTTCTGCTTTATATCATATATTTGGACAAAATCAGCTAGCTCAGCCATGGCCATAAGCTTTCCACATGATGAGAACCTTATAGAACGTATGGCACCTAACTGGCCCTGGAGAACTTCAAAAAGGGTAAAGTGTTTTAGCATTATTTGACCATCGAGATGCCATGAAGAAGCAAATGAGTAATCCCAATAGTCTGCAAAATGCATTATGCAATGAACATATACTTGCATTACATATAAACACCATCTTGCGGTACAGTTAAGTTTTAAACTTAATATGTGTGAGGTCAATGTTGAAAGCACATACTGAGCAAAAACCATGCACCACAGCATAATTTCTCATAAAAAAATCTTATATAGTCTGAAAGAAAGCCCTTAGCATTATCCCTAGCGACAAGAAGCAGGCTTTTCATCTGGACTGCAAGAAGTATTTTGAGGATCATTCATCTTACGGGTCGGATTGATAAAGAAGAAACAAAATAAAAGGACACTTGATCGTAGTGCAGTGAAA
This sequence comes from Pinus tabuliformis, assembly GCA_031772625.1. Taxonomy (NCBI): domain Eukaryota; kingdom Viridiplantae; phylum Streptophyta; class Pinopsida; order Pinales; family Pinaceae; genus Pinus; species Pinus tabuliformis. Next base: position 1,525,276,695 of record CM062816.1, read on the forward strand.
TCACAATGCACTTACATTAACAGATATGGGGAAGGAGAAGTTCCTAATCAATGCAAATCTCTCACCACAAATACTCAGTATACCACAATCACTACTTGAAATCATGAACTGAGTTGCTCCACTATATAGCACGAACCCCATGATAAAAATGGACTCAGTCAGATTCTGCATAGCAGCTACAGAAAATAAGGCTAGACAAAAGTATAGAGAAGTATCCCTCTCTGTCCTGGCAGAATGTAGTTTGGACTTCAGGCTCCTTGTTTTCTAATTCCCCTGTTTCGACTCTCTCTCTCAGGTATGCTTCTGTTTCTCAGTCTGATTCTCCTTTTGTTCTTCTGTTTAGGCTAGGCCCGGTATAAATGTGTTGTCTTTATTCTTTCATTAATCTATCTTTCTGTTTCTTGGGTCCTCCTTCGGACAGTCCCAGTTTTTTGTCTCTTCGTCTTGGGCTTCTGCAATGCAATATGTAACTTCTCATTTTTTTAATGAAGAATAAGTGTAATCTCAGGGGTCATTACACGAGCAGAACTAAGCAGTAACTGTAATGAAAGCATATCCATCTATCCTATATCCTGCTGTATAGATACATGTGATAGGTAAGCTATAATAGTGAATACAGAGCTGTTACCCTTCGATGTTCTATGTTTCCATATTAGCTTAGAGCTTTATAAGGTTGGTATTCAGCTCCATTATGGAGATAAGCATAGTGAGTGTTAGACATACCTGTACCCATTGAGCTATGAAACACATTGGCTTGTTACTCATCAATATGAGCTTAGAGGTTGTGATATCATGCAAATAAGGCACATACACGAGCTTGGTTGATTCAAACACAGCTTCTATACCCATACGTCTTACCTATGATCTCTATTGATTCGGGATAAAGAGTGGTGAGTAATGTGATATCCATACTTGATTAGTCAGATAAGCATTAGATTAGTGCTATTCCCATTGCTTAGACCATTGTTGTTGTTGCATATTACTGGGTTTCCTGTATTCGATCACAACTCTCATACGTAAATCACTACTAGCAACAGGTCAATGGTAATAGGGTAACATAAACCTAGCCTCACCTGTTAATCATTGTCTATTATGGTTCCACATTCAGTGTTGACCGGTATTGTCTAGTCCTATTTGCTTAGTCAATCCAGAGGTTTGATATAAAATTATACAGAAGGATGTTTTGTATAATGTTCAAGAAAGCCTATAGGACACATAACATTCAAGTACGACTCAATTGTATGATAACAATGTCTCAGACAGTTGTGGGATATGTTTTGCCTTACTGTCTTCTATAACAGCAGCATATTTAATCTACCGCAACAGGTTTTGATATAAAATTATACAGAAGGATGTTTTGTATAATGTTCAAGAAAGCCTATAGGACACATAACATTCAAGTACGACTCAATTGTATGATAACAATGTCTCAGACAGTTGTGGGATATGTTTTGCCTTACTGTCTTCTATAACAACAACATATTTAATCTACCGCAACAGGCTCAAAGGGGCTATCTTCAAGAAATTTGGCTGGTTAAGATGCTCTTCTTGTGGGCACACTGGCCACAGCTACCTAATTTCGCATTTACTACTGCCGCCACATCCATCATTCCATATGCCATTTGCTCCCCATGTCAGATCGATCACTTAATTGCACCGATCGCTCACTTAACGTAAGGTTTTCGTTTTATGCCCATCATTAAATACTGCCCTGCTCCAATCTGATCTTCAAGTATTAAAGCTCCATTCCAAATCAATCCGTATATGTACTTATTTCTACACCTAGATATTGACATAGATCTCCTGTCTAGCCAATTGTTTATTAGAATAGCTTGGACCCAATCTACCACCAAGATTGCCCGATGTCAGATACATCACCTAATTTCACATTTACTTCTGCCGCCACATACATCATTCCATATGCCATTTGCTCCCCATGTCATATAGATCACTTAATTGCACCGATTGCTCACTTAACGTAAGCTTTTCGTTTTATGTCGACCATTAAATACTGGCCTGCTCCATCCGAGCTTCAAGTATTTTAGCTCCATTCACACTTAAAACCAGCTTACAAACACGTTGAACTTTTTTATAAATTGGCCTCTTCTGCACCTGGATATTCACATACATCTCCCCGCTTCACATAACATGGAATCCATTAGCATAAGCCAACTTACTCAACTCGCGGCATTGTTTCTCTTAGCACTTGTTCTCATGGCTCTTCTGATTATTGACATCGTAAAAGTCGAAAGACAAAGAAAAAAGAAACCAAGAAAACAATAACATCTCTAACGAAGAGCATATGAATCTACAACAAGTAATTCTGAATCTCAAGCCTATTTTTGCATTATTTTACGCATTGTCTTATTTCCCCGCTTCCTTCTCTGTTACAGGTGTATGACGGATGCTTCAAATATGCATTTGGGTCTGCCATGGTGGTGCAACTCGCATTTTTTATGCTTCTATCGTCTCTGCTGGGATGCCGGTCTAATGTCCTAATTGTTAGCATTCGTGCTTATCTTGTATTCTTCACATGTTACAGTCTGTCATAAGAAATGCTTATTTTCAAGGTCAAATGTAAGCTTCACGACGGTTTTCATGTTACTCGTGTCTTGAATTGATGATGATTCTCTGCAAGTTAGTTATTCAATAATGTTCAGATCTTTGGTATATAGTGCTCATGTGACTATTTCTATTGCAGTTGTGTGATTTTGGGCTAGCAACATAAACTGGTGTATCTTGAATTGATGATGATTCTCTGCAAGTTAGTTATTCAATAATGTTCAGATCTTTGGTATATAGTGCTCATGTGACTATTTCTATTGTAGTTGTGTGATTTTGGGCTAGCAACATAAACTCGTGCATTGTTTTGAAATATTGCAGGGCATATTATATTATTCGACAGCCCTCGATTTATGTATTACTGAAACTGGTGCAAGCCCAAAACTTCAATAGATGTTGCAACATCTCCTAAGTTGGCACAATAGACTTGTGGATGACCCTTTCCACTAATATATCATGTAATATTGCAGGCCATAGTTAACTGGCTGAGAGCCCTGTACCTTTACTTAGGCTTCGGAGGGACTCACTATACAGGATTGGCAGAACTAGCTTTGGAAGTATGCCCGCTTCCTGTAATCATCATGGTTACTCATGTGTTATTCATGTGTTATACTTGTTCACGTGTATTGGTTATGTATAAATCCCATTACTATGACCATATATGATATCAATATAAGTTGCTTGTTTCAACTGCTTTCACAGCTTCTCTTAAAACCAATGGCAACGCAACTCGCATCATCAATGAGTGACCAGTGTGACTCCTCTGTTTATGCTTCTTTGCTAAGCCCTTGCAGATGGTAAATGCGTCCATGCCCACATGGCTCAGACGGGATTTCAGGCAGACGTCTCTATAGAAAACACGCTGCTCAACATGTCCTTGATTAAGCATGCAGATCTCATGTGCCTAGGAGTCAGTAGACCTTAAATGTTAACTTGATGCAGGGATTCTAGTTCAGTGAGTTCTGTCAGTGTTCTAGTGCCATTGTTTCTTCTTATCTGTTCAGGAACTGCATATTTAGCAATTGTTTCATGTTCAATTGCTTTTTTGCAATGTTTACAAATGTAGCAATTTTCAACACGAGATTTAACATTCTCGAAACTAGTTGATAGTTTCCTAATCTTATTTTGTTTTGCTTGACATTCTTGTTTCACAAAGCAGATGTCTCGTTTGAAAAAAGTTGTTTCACATGATGAACAATTGAAAATAGGTGTGTCACTTACTTGTCTTTGATATATTTGATCAAACTCTGATAATTCTGGTAATTTGTTCATTGATCTTGATTGAATCGATAGGTCGGATTTTCCTGATTTCTTTGATTGTGCTGAACGATCCTTTGATGTTGTTGCAAATCGATTGTAGTCCATGTTTTCTATGACTATTTCTTGTTTCATTGTTGCTGTGTTGAATGCAAGTCTTATTCTCTGCGTTTTCGATTTTGTCCGGATAATGCCTTTAAGCAAATGCAAAGATAAGCTTTTTGTCTCTTTGCCTAATGAACAAGGGATTACAATTCCTGTTTGTGCGTTGTTTCTAATATGTTTTTTCAAGTTTCTAAGTGATCGAAATCTCAGTGTCTCAAATTTTACTTGGTTCGTTGATTGCGCTGATAGATCCGTTGATCTTCTTGCAGATGGGCTGTAGTCCATGTTTTCTATGACTATTTCTTGTTTCATTATTGTTGTGTTGAAGGCAAGTCTTATTTTCTGTGTTTTCAAATTTTTCCGAATGATGCCTTTAAGCAAACGCAAAGATATCCTTTTTGATTGTTTGTCTAATCGACAAGAAGTTACAATTTCTGTTTGTCTGTTGCTTCTAATATGTTCTTTCAAGTTTCTAAGTGATCGGAACCTCCGTGTGTCACTAGCATCTTTTGTGTGCGGTGTGTCACAAATATCTTCTGTGTTGTTTAGAATTACTTGTTGTTCCATTGTACTTCTGTTATATTGAATGCCTATGTTTTGCCTTTTTGGATTTTTCTGAGCAATGTCCTTAAGCACATGCTTGTTTAAGTGACAAGGTGGTTTTAATTTAGCTTCAATTGATTGACATTTTGTCTCAGGTTGTGGTTCAATATTGTTCTTTGAGGTATTGGCTTGTTGTTGGAAGGTACAACCAATTGTAGGCTGCCTATGAACCAAAGGCTCGAAGTGCCCATTCAAAGGATCATCGTCATGGAACAGTATGTCACGAGTATTTGTTGTAATACCTGAATTGAAGTGCAAATACAGTCTCATCTTTGTTTTGGACCAAACCCTAATTGGAATTTTCAACCAGTTTGATAGCCAATGGATGCAGAAAATATCTCCCCATAGACCTCTAGATGCTGGGGGTATATTGTTTGAGGCAGATTTAGCCATTTTGTCTAAATAGATTTCACGGTTGCTAATGTTATGCATTTCTTTAAGTGAGGCTTCATGCAGTTCATGTTCATAAGACCAAATTGCCTCACTATCTTGTTTTTTGAGACAGTTTCTAAAATATTATATTGTTCCTTTCCTTAGCTCCACTGATGTGTATCGGAAATCTAGCAAAAGTTCTAAACTATCGAATAAACAGTCTCCAATTAGATATGAGAAATTGTCCACACGAAATAAGTGATGCTTCTGCAATACCAATTGCAACTTGTGTTTATCAGACATAGGTGTGTCTTATTTGGCCTCTTCCCGAGGCGGAAGAGGCTCGACCATAACTTAAATTGCTTTTACGCCCGCTGCATTATCGGTAACCGTCAACGGTTTCGTTTTAATGTTAACATTGATTCAATTCTTATTATCTGTAGGGGTATGCTAAGGTTTGGTAAGGTTTGGTGTTCCCTGTTACAAGATTGTGCATTGGCAGCTGGTGCATGCCATGGTTCAACAACTGTTAGTATAAGGTGGTTCGGGGTAAGGCGGTGGAACTACTCGCTAGGTGCTGTTTCCTTGGCCCTTGTTTATGGTGACTCGAATGCAACAAATAAACTGCAAGCTGCGCAAAATTTTCCCGCAGGGAAGGCAATGGCAGGCCTGCTCTGATACCCACAAGCTCAGATATTAAGTTGTGCATTCACGTTACATATCGTGTTGAAGCCAACATCAATTTCCAAAAACTGGTTCTTCAGGTCTCTTCTTGATGTTACAAGAAGTCCAAGTACCTCTGTTTGACATCCTGATTCTGCAAATGTCTTAGCTAATTGGGTTGCATCAGTTTTAGATGGATGTGACACCTCCATTGATAATCAGTTCATCCAACTTCAAAGCTTGGGAGGTTGCTAATGCAATCATGGAAAATTTTAAGGATGAAAATTTGTCTTAAAATTTAGAAACTTTGGCGAATTTGACTAGTCTCCAAATTGCAAATTATAAAATGTTTGTTGATATCTCTATAAAAACATGAAAATTTATAATAGTTTTATATATAGTCTTTATACAATTTTGGAAATTTGTAAGGTAAAATAATTTTATACTATAAAAGTTTGGCTAATAACTTTAAGAAAAAAATGGAAATTGGGGAATCTGTTTTTTTGGAAAAACCATAGAAAATTAGTCCACTTACAAATATTAACCCCTAAAATTTTCCATGAATACAACATTCGCTTGTAGGATTGTCCTTATCTGATCTTTTGTTCTGCTAAGGAACAATCCGATTGGCCAAGGAACCATGCACAAGAGGCATTGCAAAGAACTTCATCTCAGAACCCAAATTATAGGAACCTTGTTTACATTTCTCACATCCCCAACACAATATTCCAATATTCCAGCCTCCAAAGCTATGTGGTAACCAGGAATTAGATGTTTCACTTTGCTAGCTAACCTCCTTAATTGTTCTAGCACACTCGTGAGCAATCGCCATTGGCTCTTTTACAGTAAAGTCTGCAAACCATAGTGTCCTCAAATGGACGTCACTGCCATAGATACCTGAAACCTTCATGAGCACAGTGAGCCATGCAGCCATATTGTTACCTTCTCCAACCATTACACTGCTTACTTATAGTAATGCACAGGATTGAAGAGAGAAGAAATATTTTCTTGGTATTATCCAGTTTGTAAAGGTCATACATAATCTTGAGTCTTTTCTGAGAGAAATATGTTGTGCAATTTTTCGACGTTACCCAACATGACAATTTTTAGCATCAAGGTGCAGCAATTTCTGTGTGAACTATAGTTCATGGGTAGTTTCTGTGGTTCCCCATTTTTCAGCAACCCAGCGAAAATGATGTCAAATTTGGAAATTCTTGTGGTTGATTCTAGGATAAGACGCCTGAAATGCCAAACTATGTAATTTTTTGCATTCAAGCGAATGACTTCAGTGGTGAGCTCCAAAGCTCGAAGAATCTGCCTGTGCACAACGAAAACAACTCTGAAATAGTCGATAGTTTCTCTAAATTCATTGCTGTAAGCAATTGAAACAACTACAAGAAATATTCTGAAAACAATCTATTGTTCAGATGAGAAACTGAAGCTTTTTGCATGTACGAAGGACATGGAAATTCTTCTCATATTAGATGACATCTTTGGGCTTGATATTAATATACAGCGTTAACTCTATTCTACACTAGTTATATTTCTGAGTTTGACATTTCAAGATTCCGTATGAGGCATTGTATCAAACCTTTTGCATACATAGTCATGGCCACAGTGTCCACAAATACATCGGGTTCACACCTAAGTCTAATGATATGCTAATGAATTATTTTTCCTTCTTGCAGAGACGAAATCCTAGCACAAGCCTTGAGTAAATTGGGGGAAAGTAAACTTATCTGGTGATATTCCTGTAAGCCGAATTTGGAGATATATCGGAGAGCTTTCTCATAGTCTATATCCCTGGTAGACCATGTCCACACGTTTGTCCATACAGTTATGACTGCCCACATAATCAAGAAGCAGAGAAGGCATTGTTCTGTTCTCCCCTAGTTTATCTAATTCCATGGGAGTCAGGAGAGTAGAAGGTACTTGCTCTGGGGAAATTGCAGAACCATATGCATTTTTGAAAAAAATTATGAAGTGGACACAAACTTGCAATTAATCAACCTCGTTATGAATTTAATGGCCAGCATGGTCGGATTGGCATGTGAGTACCCTGGCTGCTACTGTACCATTGTATTCCTTGTTTGCTTCATGTTTTGGTATGACAAAGATCTTTAGGGACTCATCGGCATATTTGTTCTGTGCACCTCTTTTCATCATGATAATTCAGGGGACTATACCAGCGGAAGTATATTATCAAACACTTTGTTTGTAACCTCTATAAACCCATTTCCTGCAAGCATATCCAGAGAGAAGTGCCCATAAAACATCAGTCTTGAACCTAACCTTTGCATTGCAATGCCAGCAAGTACTCCTCTAGTATCCCCAAGCTGGTACATGCTAATCATAATTGTCCAGCAGTAGACTTTCAGCTTTGATATTTTGTCAGATCGTTTACAAGTATTCTCTTACATTTTTGTTTTATTTTGTTCTTTTGTGCTTTGTCTCATCCTTAGTTGGGCAATGTCACCCACAACCAACCATATATATACATATCACAAAAACAAACAAGACTGTAATATTGAATTTATAGAGTATGCGTGACCCGGTAGATTAACTATTGTGGTATGAAATTGGCGCATTTTGACAGAGAATTTGTGGTGCAGTGAACTGTATCATAGATGTATTAGTGATGTGGTCAGGTAATTAATTTAATTTTGGCTTGAAGTTATTTAATGCATTTTCATTAATTTATTTAACTATAAAATATTGTATATTATATTATATTAAATAATTTTTTAAATAAAATAATTATATATATTAATTCAATTATAATTTTAAAATTAAGTTATTATTATTAAGAGTAATTTTTAAGTGCATTTTTTTTCAAAGGTTTTTGGTTTATTTTCTGATCTAATTTGTTTACAATCATGTAAAGATACATTGAAATAAAGAAAAAATTTGACAGGTAAATTTTTCATAGTGGAAGTGCTTTAAGGGTTTTTGAGAGTGCTGAATCCATATATAGTGAAAAACCTAGTTGAAAGAACACAAATCAAGATTTTGACCACAATTTTTTTGGCATAAAAAATCTGCCAAAAACTCCAAAAAATCACACTTAAAATTACTCTATTATTATAATTATGTTTTAAAATATTATATTTAAATATTTTAAAATTTAAAATAAAATATTATTTAATAATTTAAAATTCAGTATTTAATGATAATCTTTAGAAATAATTTAAAATTTAAGTATGGAACATCAAATATAACAATTATTGATTCATAATATTTTCTAAAAAAAATATATGAATGTGTATGGATAGAAACAACCCATGACATGACACGACACTACACATCACCTCACTTGTGTAACAATGGAGCTTAGTTTTCAAAGTTTGAACAACACTTATCATTAATGGAATGGGATTCCCATTGAAATAACAAACCAAAAACAAATAAAATAGAGCAGTGGTGTTGAGTTGTATCCCATCCTTATTCACAAATCAGACGAGTCCTTTGACTCAAAATGTGGTATCATCTCCATTGAATTTGTTGACTGACTTGGATAATACAAAGTGCAATAATACCTTATTATTCTTGACCAATATAAATGTAAATAAATAAATTAAATTAATAATAAACAAAAATAAAATCAAATACACTCATGTTGACTTTGTAAAATCTGGTTTAAATTTTGGTCAACAGTGGAACTAATTGAAAATCAACACAAAATAGATTGCGTTACTACTGCCTGTGGCAAGGTAATAACATATACAAAATATATGATAACCCAAAACAACAAAATAACAAGCATGAAGGGTCATAAATAGTAAACAACATAAAGGTGTTAGCATCTTATCTAGTAAAATCTTCCAACTTGTTGCAAGACTTTCACGTGCCACCCAATCATAAAACATGCTTCTCTAGCTCTCTCAGCATCTTGTCAAACCCAATTTAGGGCGAAGACTTCGTTTGGCATTGGATTTAAAATCTTGGTACATATCTCGTACCAAACATAACATGGCCAAGTTACCTTATCCTCTAGGCTCTCACACAGCTAAGGTACCAAATTCGATAGCCTCCAACCAATAGTCTCACATCCCTAGCTAGAGATGTCTAAAGTCTTGTGGCTCCAAGGTCCCTGTTTCACTCACAAATCTACAAGTATCGTCGAAGCCCTTACATGGCCAAGGTACCAAACTCAACAGTCTCTAACCAACAAACTCACATCCCCCATTAGCCCTATCTTGGTCAGCTAGGGATGTTCAGAGTCTTGCAACTCTAGGAGTTCTTACTACCCTCACAAGTCTCCAAGTACCTTCCAGGCCCTCACCTAGGGGAAACATGTCCCTTAGTGATTAATGATCAACTAAATAGGGGAATCACCTTTTATAGATATGGTGTCCCTTTACCCTTTTTGTAATATATTGTAATATTGTAATATAGTTTCCAATTAGGACACTTTTTCTTGTTGTGGAGTCTTAGTTCCCCATACTCTTTTTGTTCCTTCGTCTACAACAAGTAATATGTCCGCTAGGGTCACTAGACCTTTAGCCCTCTAGCTTTATACATCATACATACATAGGCATGTAGGCTTCAATGGAACTTGGCTCATCAACCTAATAATATAGGTCCTCTGACCCAAATACACATGCACACTAACCTTAAAACACATATGTACACATAGAGGTATGAAGACCCCAATAGAACTTGGTTCACCAACCTAATCAACTTGTATCGACTCACCAACCTAAGTGTCACATGTACATGTACATCACAATTTAGGGATCAGATTGGGATTATTACAAATTTCATATTGGAACACTATATAAGTTGTTGGGAAGCACTATTAGTGGTGGGTGCAATAGTTTCATTGTTCCCGTGAGTGGAACTAAAGAAGGAAAAAATATTATGATACCTTGAGAAGACTATGTTGTGGCATCAAATACTAAGACATATCGAAGAGACAATCCCTCTAATACTACATGGAACAGTATGGTAGAAGGTATGTATAATTCTCTCTAGATTTCATTTCTATGAACATTGTTTATATGGGAAGCAGAATTGGGTAAGATTCTCCTCTAGTGCTATGTGGGCAGGGGTGACATCACAGTTGGTGCATAGTGATGTGTTTGGACCCGTGTCAATTCAATCACTAGGAAAACTTGTGTAATATGTCTCATTTATATATGACTTCTCAAGGAATACGTGAATTTACTTCCTCATGAATAAATCTAAAATATTCGACTAATTCAAAGAATTTAAGGCTTTTGTTGAAAATTAGATAGAGAAGAAAATTAAAGTGTCAATGATAGATAATGGTGGAGAATTCTATGGAAATGAATTCGAAGAATCTTGTAGGAAGTGTGGTATAGCAAGACAAAAGATTATTACATACACACTTTAGCAAAATGGAGTTGTAGAAAGAATGAACATGACATTGATGAACAAAGCAAGGATCATGCTCAGTGGTACTAATTTAGGACAAGAATTCTAGGTAGAGTAGTGGATATTATATGTTATCTGGTAAATATATCACCCTCATTAGCATTGGATGATAAGGCTAGACATGAGGTATGGAATTGTAAGAAACCTTCTCTTAAACATCTCAGGTTATTTGATTGTGATGCTTATGTACTTGTTTCAAAAGAGAATAGGAGTAAGATAAATAAGAAAGTTGAAAATTGTATCCTTATTGGATATATATAGATGGTATGGAAGGTTATAAGCTTTGGGACCTATAAACTAAGAAGGTAGCGCATAGTCGAAATGTAATATTTAGAGAAGTCAAAGATGTTGTCAAATAGAAAGTCCTACCAAAGGGAAAAGAACCAAGAAATATAGAGTTTGAATTGAAGGATGATGAATCAAACTCTACGAAAGAATAGGAATTAGAAGAAGAAGGACCATAAACTCCAACATTGAGGAGATCGGTTCAGGAAAGAGGGCAACTAGAAAGGTATACTACACCTAATTTTTGTTCAATTTTTTCTTTTCTATTAATGATGATGATCCTGTAATTGTTAGGGAGGTGGTAAATTAATAGGATAGAAAACTCTACAAAAAAATCATGGTTAAGGAAATGGAATCCTTTGATAGGAATGAGGCTTGATATATAATGGAGTTGCAGTTGGAAGTTGAAATCCCATTAGAAGAAAATGTGTGTTTAAGAAAAAATTGAAAGTAAAAGGTGTTAAATCTCATATTGCGCTATGTTGTTTAAATTAATTTATCCCAATTTAATTCTTCAATTAAAATTCTTTCATAAATAATTAATATTTCCAATGATCAACAGTAATTGAACATAGAACAGTAAATGCAATGAAAAAGGAGACAATCAATACATAACAAGAGACAACAAATTTTCGGTCAATGACTAGGGAAATAACCCACTACGGGGAAAACCCTTTGTAATTCTTCTTCTATTAGATTGCCATAAAATGTTTAGAAGAGAGTATAGTGAGCCCAATACAAAATCATCTAGCAATATTAACGCAACAACATTCAGAATATGTTCCCAGCATCAATCTAGATCTGAGACAACTTTTCCTTTCTGTGGTCAACAATGATCAAATGTCAAAATGAAACCCTAGAGCCCAATCACACGGAGGAAGAGGTGTGAGTGTAGTTGAGATCTTCCAACCACATGGATGTGCCTTCTTGTCTATGGTTATAGCCAAAAATTTCTTGTGTTAAGCCTGGGGTTGGAAACCAAAACCCTAACACATGTGCGAGCTTCAGACCCTGCAAAATCAGACCTGTACAAACCAATTTCCTCGACCCAGCCTCAAACCTGTTCGAACCAATCAATGAATAAGAGAAGAAGAATATGCTTGGTGATGTCCAAATGAGCTTAAGGTCACTTGTATTTATAGGCTTCCAAGGGTTTCCAATTTCCTCTTAGGGCCAACCTGATCAAAGGTGACATTGTGGGCTTCAATTCCAAAATACGCTTTCCCTTGTCCAAATTGAGTGCTTCGATAGTCAAAATTGGTCCTCTCGAAAAGAGGAATCTATTCCCATGGTTGGAATTTGTCACTGAGCTACCAAATTAACACTCCATCTCATATAGGGAGAAATTCCAATTGCATCATGTAATAATCATATGTATCTTTTCATCATATCATGTCCCATCTCTACACTCTATTTTTTGAAACATTCCTGAATCTAAAGAAGAAGAATCATCAGGGAGCATTAGCTACCACCCTTTTAAGACAATGAGGAAGGTCCTATGGGACACTCTCACCAAATGTCATCACATAGGGGAGCAAACATCTTCCACCCTATATTAAGCAATAGGAGTCATAGCATAGGGGAGCTAACATCTTCCACCCTATGTCAATCAATCTCATCCATCCTATTGCTCCCTGATCTTCCCAAAAATGACCCACAAGAGTCATGTGCTAGAAAAATTGCATCATAATCAGCTTGGGTAACACACCTCCAAGCACTCTCTCAACCTGTTGGCAAAATGGGAGTGGTAATCTGTTATAGATCTAATCTGAAAATATAATATAATAGAAATAAACCCAGAAATAATATGAAATGCTTCTTTATTAATCAAACCCTTAAGGTAGGGCAACACCATACATTCACTCCTTAAGGAAGGAGAACACTCCACAAGCCATATGCATGTTTATACAATAATCCTTGACATCTCTCAATGGGGAGTCTCTAGCCTCTATATAGGCCTCATACATACAATACCATGGGTCATTACCATGGTTCCCTCAATACCATTTATCTAATACCATGGTCTTATTACATTATTACATCTACTTGTGGTCCCTTACATGATACAGGTTAACCACCTTATTTATTACTATGGCCCATCCCATTATTACATTATTCCCTTGGGTACCTCCCTCTGTACCCCATATTATCCTCCTAGGTATACTACATTCCACCCCCCTTAACATGTTTCGTCCCCGAAACATAAGAAGAACACAAATAATAAGATCTACTCAAAAGAGTAGTCCACTAGTACCATGCACGTGCATCTAGCCATCCTAGAAAAAGGTGAACCCTCGATCTAGCTGGTGCCTCGCTTGCTTGAGATGGAAGTTGACCCTGGCGGCTCTTCTGTGTTGACGTGTAGTAGGTGGATCGGTGCCCCTCTCTATCTGTCATGCGGGAGTCGTTGTTCTTGTGGCTAATTCATTGCCATCTTGTTGGTTGTTTTCTTACGGAGTGATGTGGGTGGTGATATGCTGAAGTTTTAACCAATGGTGTATCTTTCTTTGATTCACCACCTAATGGCGCCTAATTGGTAGCTGTACATGTTGTGGTAACTACTGTTGTTTCTTATCTTCCAATATTACTTCAACCACTGAGTCCTCATCTGATGTATCAGTACCTGTAACATTTTTTGCTTCAACCTCCTTAGACACTACCTATTTTTCTGGTACCTGGTCTGATGTTTGTGTTTGATTGTCGACCATTAAGGGCTCATCATCTGATGTGCTAGTCCCTGGAACATCTTCTGCTTCAGCCTCCTTGGACTCTACCTATTTATTGATGGAAATATCTTGTAATATAATTTTCTTCTTTTTATACCAAAGCTTTAGGAATTTCTTTTGCACATTAATATTGATAGTACCCACCGATTCCATCCAAGGGTATCCCAAAACAACATCCACATTAGCCATATTTGAAGCATAAAAATCAGAATGCAATACATACTTATCCATAAAAATCTTCAAATCTTTATAAACTTGCACCTCCTCATTATTAACCTGTGTGTGCTCCATTTGTTTTGCTAGAACTTGCAATTTTTTTTGCAAATTGACATTTATAAGATTTTGCTTGCAACTAGGATTTATAGACACAATGATCTTCTCCTTCTGAATATATCCATGAACCTGTAATAATCAGATACCAGTAGAAAATAACCCCACATGTTTCTCATTATCTTGTTTGCTAGCATGAGACCATCTATCTAAAAGGAATTTTTCAAATTCTTCATCGGGCAAGTTGGAACACTTTTTTTTGTTAAGTAATTCCCACCATGTGGTCGCCTCATCTGCAAAATTAGCCACTACCCAAAATCTCCAATGTTTTGCCCAAAATGACCTTTTTTATTTTATGTATTCTCAATAGTAGGACCATTATTTTTCCTGTAAACATAGAACCGCCATGAAGAGGGTTTGGGAAAAAAACTTCACTTACTTGGTGAAAATTTGAAATGGCCACAATTTAGTCAATATTGCTCAGAATCCCTATTATAACCTATTTTTTGAAATGGAACAACCATTTTGCTTCTTCCCATGTGATAGAAATCCCGATCTAGGCACTGAAATTTCTTATTCGCACTGCCACTGTCCTCCTTACACAACAATTTTGAAAAAAAAGAGTTGTTTTTAAATCAGCGATATCTCCCTCATCGGGACTCCGATTCGACTGATATTTTTTTTTTGAAATTGGGTATTTTTTTGCCAACAACTTAGATTTGCAATTAGATTCTGTAGATTTTGCACCAGAATGTATAGATCTGATCCGCAAACTCGTCGCCCCAAAAATTGTCTGCAACACAGCTGATTTTTAAATCAGCGATATCTCCCTCATCCGGACTCCGATTCAGCCAATTTTTTTTTCAAATTGGGTATTTTTTCACAAAAAACCCAGATCTACAATTAGATTCTACATATTTTGCACCAGAACGTACATATCTGATCCGCAAACTTGTTGCCCCGAAAAATGTCTGCAACCCAGCTGATTTTTAAATCAATGATATCTCCCTTATCCGGACTCCGATTCAGCTGATTTTTTTTTCAAATTGGGTTTTTTTGCCAACAACTCAGATCTACAATTAGATTCTGTAGATTTTTCACCAGCATGTACAGATGTGATCTGCAAACTTGCCGCCCAAAATATTCATGCAAAAAGTTAAAAAAAAATACTTCATTTTGCCCAAGAAAGTGCTATGATACCACTTGTTATAGATCTGACCTGAAAATATAAGATAATAGAAATATACCCAAAAATAACAAGATCTGAATATAGAAATGCTTCACTTTATTGATCAAACCCTTAAGGTAGGGAAATACCATACATTCACTCCTTAAGGAAGGAGAACATTCCATAAGCCATATCCCTGTTCATACAATATTCCTTGACATCTCTCAATGGGGAGTCTCTAGCCTCTATATAGGCCTCATACATACAATACCATGGGTCATCACCATGGTTCCCTCAATACCATCTATCTAATACCATGGGCTTATTACATTATTGCTAACTACTTGTGGTCCCTTACATGATAGGGGTTAACCACCTTATTCATTACTATGGCCCACCCCATTATTACATTATTCCTTTGGGTACCTCTCTCTATACCCCATATTATCCTCCCTAGGTATACTACATAATCCCAATAATCTTAGCTTGTGGGTATGACTGGGGTATAATCTACATAGACTAAGATAAGGGAGAAACGTCTTTGACCCTATGGGTAAAATATAGGGGTGATACCCTATTTTCTAGAGATCCCTCAACCCCAGGAGCCCTCCATCTCAATTCCTCACCATGGGAGCTCATACAGGGGGTAAGAGTTGGCTCACTTTTCTCGATCAATGGTGCCCCTTATCAAGAGGGGTCAAATCTATTAGTCCAAGATGCTCCCTAGAGACCAAGAAATTTACTTTCGGAAAAGTATTAGTGAGAATATTTGCAATCTACTCATCTATCGATATATGATGGAGTCTAATAGTTCCTCTCTACACCATGTCTCCAAGTAAATGATATTAGATCTCTAAGTGCTTGGACTTGTCATGAAATACACAATTCTCTGTCAAATGAATCCCACTCTTATTGTCACAATATATCATTGTAATGTCTAGGACCCACTCAAATATATGTCCAAAGAGCTTCCTCAACCAAACTGCTTCGCAATTAGACACACTAGCAATAGTGTAATCTGCCTCATCAGTACTCAGTTCTACAGAATTCTACTTCTTGCTCATCCAATATATAATGGCAGATCCAAGGCTAACACAACATCCAGATGTACTCTTCATGTTATCAACATTTCCTGTCCAGTCAACATCGATATATCCATGAAGTCGAACATCTCCAACAGAATATTTCAGACCAAGGGTGATCATCCCATGCAAATATCTCAAAATGTGTTTGGCAGTAATCTAATGCACATGAAGATGCTCAGCCATGAATTGACTCAACATGTGCATTGCATATCATATGTCTGAATGGGTGTTCAAGAAGCAAATCAAAGCTCCAATCAATTATCTATACTTGGATGGATTTGCCAAATCGGGTTCTGCAGCTTCTCCACATAACTTTTTTGAAATTCATTTCCATTGGAGTGGTTAGGGACTTACATTTTATCATTCCAAATCTCTCCAACAACTTCACAACATATTTTCCTTGTGAAAGGAAACTCTCATTGGGCCTTTGCCACACCTAAAGGCCTAGAAAGTAATGCATGAGTCCAAGGTCCTTTATCTTGAGTTCAGAGGCTAAATACCTCTTACAATCGATCATCAGGGGCTCACTACATATCAAGGATAGATCGTTAACATATAAAACCAAAATCAATGGCATACCTTGGACTTTCTTGAAGTAGAGGTTGGGATCGACATTGTAACACCCTCCTCCAACATTTACCCAAGTTAACCAGTCTATTGGGGTAAACATGTGACGAGAGGTTACTATGATTTCATTCAACTCCCCATGTACAGTTAAGGACGTGAAACCAACAAAACCAAACCAATATGACATTCCCACATGCTACAAAACCTTCAGGATCCAACAAACCCTTCCAGGTGACCAACCCCAAGGAAACTTGACATTTCACTTATCTGGACCCCCATCTGCTCCCATGAAAAGCTATGCATGTGAGTGAGGCCTTCTAGTCACTCCTACAGCAAAGGAATGCCAACGACTGTGGACTTTTTCAGTTAGATTTGAGCCAGTGGCCTCGGATTTTGTTCCACGTTTTTAGGTACAGGACTCAGGACACTACACAAAACTTCATGAAACTTTAAAAATTCATAAATGACATTGAAACAAAGGTACTAATGCAAACACTTGATCAATGAATTCACTATACCCCTACTAGCTATGACAAGAATTTCGTCAAGCATGTCACAAATATGCAATCTACAGGTCATAACATCAGATCTAAGCATAGGGGTCTCATACTTATCTGAGATTCGTAAACAAGAATTGTTTCCATATCACAATAGTTGCATTATCATCTATTAGGTCATGTATTCATTATAATTTCAATTACTAATCAAAACATGATGAGATCCATACATAAAGTTTGTCATAAAACATACTCATAACCAACATATAACCAACATAAATAACAAGGATATAACAACCATAAAATCCACATATAAGATAGTACATTTACACATTAAATACCAAGAAGAAAGAGCTCTAATTAATGAATGCAAAAGCCAACTAGATTTGGGACTTCCACGAACCACCCGATCATAGATTGGTTGAACCAGATCTTTCTTTCAGCCAATCAACCCTGTGCAATATTCCAAACATGAATGTGGGACTCAAAACTAAACCAAATCAGGTTTCCTTAGGCTTTTCTGTAGTCCCCATCATATCACTAGGCCCTAAACAAGCATGGATTCCACCAAATTTCTCCACTTACATCTTGAGTAATTTTCCTGTCTCTTAGTATCTAAGCTTTACTGTATATCTTTCCATACAACAGTCGAGGATTCCTAGGTCTAATCAAGACTCCACCCTCTAGGATTTTCCGTATATCCCTTCATTCACCAGTCAAGGATTCCTATGCATGATCGAGGGAACACACCTCTAGGATTTATTGTATATCCCGTGATTCACCGTTCAAGGATTCCTAGGCCTACTAAGGAACAAAAAATTTGGCTTTACCATAATCCTAGTCCGGTCTAGGGATTCCTAGGTCGTGTGTTCTTCCTTTCAGAGACACCTCACTCAATTTCGAAACCATCTGGAAATCCAGCTCAACCAAATACAAGAGAGCCCATCACAACATGGCTACCCGGAAATGACAAGGCAAGGCTGAAGAACAATGTCACACCTAGAAAAACCCATGTCAATGACATCAAGAGAACCAAATACACACATGTATGTGCCATGCATGACAAATGAGAAAGGAAATCACACATAAAAATCGATACTTGCAAATATTCCCATTGTTTCTACTATATGTTCCTCTTCCTTGCTTGATCTTTTCCTCCTTGGTCCTTCCTTTGCTTTCTTTATCTAATGCTAGAGTGCTCCAAGAAAACTTCGTGTCCAAAAGTGTGTGAGAGAGAGAATAGAGAGAGAGCTCCAAATCCGAACTGACAAAAGGTACCAATTGATCCTCAGAAGCCTTTTTATTAATGAGGCCTCTATTTTCTTCAATTTTTCATTATTTTCCTTCATTTTTCTCCTCACATGAAAACTGTGACCTTTCACCTTTCTTTTCTCCTAATTTCCACTATTTTCATAAATAAATTTCCAAAAATGTCATTTTGCCTTTTCAAAGCCTTTGTCAATGCCTTTGCTAATTTCCTTAGCCATAATAAACCAAATGAACACCCACACTAGGATGTTCTACCCAAAATTTAGCTTGGAATACATGTCCGATGAACTTAGTTATTATTTTTCCTTTATTAACTTTATTACAGGGAATTTTGACCAGGGTCGTTACAGAACCCTCCCCCTTGGGGTAACACCATTCTCGGTGTTCAATGACACCTACAACAAACAAGACTGTTGAAAGAAAAACATACAACGCATGGAGATTTATAACTTAACTTGATGCAATATTTACAATGATCAACCTATTTGAAAAGCAAACCAACATGAAAAAACATAACATGACAATTGTAAGAACCTTGGTAAAAATTCATGTAAAAAAAAATATAAGACCAAGGTCATGGGACACATATTCCAAGCTGAATGGTGGGAAAAACATCCTAGTGGGTGTTCATTTCAGTTATTATGTCCAAGGGAAAATGGAAAAGACTTAAGAAATGCATGAGGCATTAATTGGCATTTTAATTATGAAAATAATGGAAATTAGGAGAAAGGAAGTTGAAATGTCACAGGTTGCATGTGCGGGATTATTTGCAGGTATCAAGTTGCGTGTATGATTTCCTTGCTAGTTTTGGCATGCATGGTTATGCATGTGTGTTCTTGGTTCTCTTGTTGTCATTGGCATGGGTTTTACCAGGTGTGATAGTGTTCTTCAACCTTTCCTTTCCATTTTCGGATAGCCATGGTGTGATGGGTTCTCATGTTTTTGGTTGAGCTGGATTGTCAGATGGTTTTGAATCTGAGTGAGGTGGTCTCTGAAAAAAGAACACATGGCTTAGTGATCTTTGAATCAGACTGTGGATTACGATAAATCATTGGTTTAGTAACCCTTGAACTAGAATGTGGGTTGCGATAAAGTCAAATTTTGTGTTACCTCAGTGGACCTAGGAATCCTTGACCGGTGAATGGTAGGATATATGGTAAAGCATAGAAGTGGGTGCCCTCAATTAGACCTAGGAATCATTGGACGAGGAATGGAAGGATATATGGTAAATCCTGGAGGGTGGAGTCTTGATTAGGCCTAGGAATCTCGATTGGTGAATGGTGGGATATATGGTAAATCCTAGAGACTTGGAGATAGGAAAATTCCTCAGGGTGTAGGTGGAGAAATCCGATGGCATCCATGCTTGTTTAGGGACTAGTGATCCGATGTGGATTGTGGTAAATCTTGGTTCTATTGATGAGGCTGAGGCGTTTTAGCCTCAAGAAGCACTAGTTGATTTTGGTTATGAGTCCCACATTCATGCTTGGAATATGGCACGGGGGTGATTGGCCAAAATAAATATTTAGTTCAGCTAATCTATGGTCAGGTGGTTCGTGGAAGTCCCATACTTGGTTGTCTTTTTCACTCATTAATAAGAGTTCCTTCTCCTTTTTATTTCATGTGAAAATGTATTGGTTTATATCTAGATTTTCTGGATGTTGTATCCTTATTATTTTTGTTGTTTATATGTTCGTTATGAGTGTGTTTTATGACATTTATTATATATAGCTCTCATCATGTTTTGATTTGTAAATGAATGAACAATGAATATATGACCTAATAGATGATAATGCACCTAATGTGATAACGCATCAATTCTTCTTAGCGATTCTCAGATAAGCATGAGACCCATATGCTCAGATATTTTGTTATGACTTGTAGAATGGATATCTGTAACATGTTTTATGAAATACCTGTCATGGCTAGTAAGAGTCCATTCAAGTATTTTAATTAGTATCATTGTTTCGATGTTATTTCTCATTTTTGGATGTTTCATGAAGTTATGGGAAGTGGTCATAGACCTAGCCCTAAAAAAGTGACACAAAATCTGGGGTCGTTGGATCTGAAATAGCTGAAAAGGTCCCAGTCGCTGACATTCCCTTACTGTGGGAGCAACTGGAGGGTCCCAGCCAAATGCATGCCCATGTCATTAGAGTGACTGAGGCTCCAAGTTAGTAAAATGTTAAGTTTCCTTAGGGGTTGGTCACCTAGAAAGGTTAGTTGGCTCCTGGAGGTTCAGTAACATGTGTAGAAGGTAAGATTGGTTGTGTTTTATTGGTTCAACTTCCTTAACTGTACATGGGGAGTTGAATCAGATCATAGTAGCCTCTCATCACATGTTTACCCCAGTGGACCAGTTAACTTGGGTAAATGTGGGAGGAGGTTGTTACAAAGTGGTATCAGAGTGGGTTTCGTTCTCCTTGTGTGATATCTGATACCACAGAGTGGTATCAATGCATGGTTCACCCCTTGGACTGGATGGGAAGAATTTGGTTGTAATGCATGCATGTAGGTGTATATGTGTGTGTTATATATGCATGGTGATAGCCATTTTAGAGTTGTGTTGTCATGTAGAGGTCAATGATGTTGTGATGGGATGTGTTTGTCATGAATGCATGTCGGTTGTATATGCATTTGTTATGCATGTCAATGTATATATGTTGTTATGCATGCATTGTCATGGTTATGGTTATGCATGTATAATAGGTCATACATGCATCGTAAGGTTATTGTATGTAATTAGGTAATCATGATGTTATTGGTATGTTATGATGCTAGTGTGTTGGTTGAGATAGAACAAGAGATGCAAATCATCAAATCAAGGTTGCAACACTAGACTTTGAGGTAAGAGCAGATCGTCATATAAGTTTATATGGTGGGCATGCAAGTATGTTGGTTAATTGTTGTTATATGCATTATGTTTATGTACATGTTTTTCATTCTATTATTGTTATGGTTGCATCCATAATAAATGCTAGTTGGTCAGTGCGGTCATAAGCACATGCGTTGGATAGTCATGCATGGTAGTAACTTGTTCTTATATGCATTATGGTCATATGCATGATGATTATGGTCATTGTATTTAATATCTTGATGTTATATGTATCATGTTGATCTGGATTAGTCTATGCATATTGTTATGGTTACGATATTCAAGTATGATCCAACATATTTGTGATATTGTGTTGTACGAATCTAAATTGATTGTGCATATGTGATTGTTATGCATGAATGACAACTATTTATGAGCTTATGATGTGAACATGTTAGCTAGTTATTGTTATGGATATCATGACTTTATTTATGCTTGAGTTGATGTGTTGTGAAGTTATATCGTGTTATTCTATATTGATTGTGAAGATAAGATAGCATCCCCTGAGATACATTAAGTCTTGGTAAAGGTTGATTTCAAATTAATATACACGACATCTTGATGTTTGGAACATGTCGCTGACATGTGTGAGAAGTTGGAGGGAAACATGCTTGGTATTAGCATGACAAGGTAATAGTTGATGTGTTCATATAACTAATAGTTGGGTGATGTGACAATACATAGTAAGACTTGATTGCAACAAGGTAAAAAGGTAAAAGGAAGGAATTGGGTGAGAATCCCTTTGGGATATGTTTGGAACCACAATTCCAAATGAATGAGTTATTTACATACATAAAGTCTTCTTAACCCTAATTTGTTTGAAATCATGTGGATATGTGTTATATTCATGGACATGTATTGACAAGTATAACAACTAGTGTTTAGTTATAGCTAGATCTATTAAGGGAGTTGGAGTCCCTTGAGAGATGGCACGGATGTGTTCAGCTACAAGGAAATGTGCTTGGCACAACAAGGTAATATAGCTAGTATATTGTATATCTACTTATACACTGAGAGTTGCGTGTTTATGGAAATATGATGCAGGGGAATTACATGGCAAAGAGACTGTCATGAAATATTGAAGAAGGCTCAGGTTGAATTTCCCTTGGAAGCATTGAGAACCCATGGGGTTGAGTCATGGTGTTTGTTGGGAGTTTTGTGTCTACAATATTTTTTTATTTGTTTTTGCTTGATTTATGGGATTTGATTGCATCTTTTGTATGGCCATACCACTTTGTTTATGGTGTCATATTGTTATTGGTGTTTCATGATTTTCTTCTTGTTTGTTTCTTGTTCTTGCCTTTATGTTTTGAGGGCCTTGGGAATTGGTTGGAAAGGAGGAAGTTAATGGAGCTCGGGGAGAGTTGTGTGATACTCGATAGGTAATGTAACCCTAGATGAATCTTGGTGCATGAGTAAGGGCTGTTGAAGGTAAGAATATAAAAATCGGTTGGATTGGTTGGGTCCATTGTGGTAAATGGACCGTGGTAGTACAAACATGAGAAATGTAACCCAAAAAGTAAAGTAAATGGATTTGAGGTGTCAGATGCTTGGCTATGTTGGGAACCATTGTTCTCAATGTTGTTCATGTTGCGCACAGATAAAGGGAGTTCACTTAAACTAGACCTCATGATATCTGGTAATTATGTTTTGATCATGATTATGCTGATGTCTATATATGTAGACATGTATGTATGTATGTCGTTGTCTAACACAGTCATTATAAATCATGATTGTTTAATGCTAATATATATCTATATCTATATCTATATCTATCTATCTATCTATATGTATGTATATATGTATGTATGTATGTCATTGTCTGATAGGGTTGTCATTGATCATTCTTGAGGAGGAATGATTGCTTATGCAGGTGAATGGCATGAAGAGGTTCCTGGTATTATGGGGAATCAGTGGGAAGAGTAGCCTTGAAAAATTTATGAGGTACGTATCAAGTGGATATGAGATGATATTATGAGTTTATACTATGCCTATGTTTATGTTATGGATAGGTAATTGAGAGATACATTAGCGGAATAAAAACGACGTGATCCCTGGGATGCTAGGATAAGAACAGATGGCGGAGAGACAATGGAAGCAAGGTTGCTTAGTAGAGACATTGTGGTTTTGGATGTGCAGTGCTACTATTGTGTATATGTTGTGCATATTGCATATGCAGTGTTGGGTATAGATGGTGCTATGTACATGTTGTATGTGCAATGCTATGTACATATGGTGTTGTGTGCATGATTGTACATGTGGTGTTGTGTACATGTTGTACATGTGGTGTTGTGTGCAGGTGGTGCTATGTACATCTCGTGCAAGTGGTGTTGTGTACACGTGGTGTCATGTAAATTTCATGCAGGTGGTGTTGTGTACATGTGGTATTGTGTAAATGTTGTACATGTGGTGTGGTGTGCATATGGCATTGTGTACAAGTTGTGTAGGTGGTGTCGTGTACATGTGATGTTGTGCACATGTTGTAAATATAATACTGATGTACATGTGGTATTGTGTGCATGTCGTACATGTTGTGTTGCGGGAATGCAATACTATGTATATGAATTGTGTAGTTGTGGTATCATGACATGTGTATTCGTTGTGTTGTACTTTGTGTAGTACATGTATTACATTGTGATGTACATGTATTATGTTGTGTTGTACATCGGGTATAGATGTATGTGTTGTGTTATACATCGGGTGTAGGTGTATGTATTATGTGGTGTCGTACACTTTTTGTAGGTGTATGTGTTGTGTTGTGTGTCAGATGTGGGTGTATGTATTGTGTGGTGTTGTATGCCATGTGTGGATGTATGTGTTGTGATGTACACTATGTGTATGTGTACATGGTTGAAGAGAAGGAATTGGGTGTTTGTCGGGTGTGGAAACCGATCCGATGTGTGTACGGAAAGGAAAAAGCATAAAGGTAGAAGTTAAGGATCAATTAAAAGATAAGTATCAATATTTTACTTCAGTTTTATTATGCATGTGATCTATGATTCTAATTTATGATGGTTACATGTGATCTATGATTTTGGTTTATGATGATGGCATGTGATTCATGATTTTGATGGTTGTATTTTGAGCTAACTGGATGTGATATGTTTATACATGATGATTTGGTCAAGAGTTAGTTTGTCTTGTTGTGATAGGGAGTAAACAAAATTGCAAGTGTACCTTATTGACAAGTTATCAATGAGGTATGATTTGGATTTATTTAAATTCATTTTGAGTCTAATGGAAATTATGCGCTTGGTATGAGAAAGCATGGAAAAAATGTCTGGTTTGGGATGGTTGAAAGCACCTGCAAGAATTAGCAGTGTAAGTGAAAGGAATTGGAACATGTAGCAATATATTGGTAAAATACTTCAGGAGTAGGGCCACTGTGGGACACTGGTACCCAATAGTGTCCATTGATTGTCATGAGCATGATATTGATCAATATGATGGTTTTGAGGTAGGGATATTCCTTGGTTTTTGGACTTCCGATGCGAGGAAACCTTTCCAAGGGAGGGGTCGTCCGAGGGACTATGTAGCAGAGAAGGGGATGCCCACGGAACTTGGAAGGTGTGTGACTGCACAAAAAGGGGTGACTGGATTTCTCGAGGGATTGTGTAAAAAATAAGGGAAGGTCGAGGATGGATTCGTTTTGGTTTTTAGCATTGCCAGATGGAATCAGATGCACATTGGGAGTGTTCCTTGGAACAATGAGCCGGTAATTGTTCACTGAAGGGACAAGTGGCACAAGATTGTAGCACTGGACATTGAATGCATCTTTGAATTTGGAAGTGGATTCTAGACATCCTGGGAAGGAGGTGAATCGTGGTACTACTTTGAGGGTGGAGGTGTAATCCTCTAGATTCCCTTGTTGTGGATGCAGACATCATATCCTTTTGTTTGTTGGTTGAGAAAATGTGCATATGTGTATACGTGTATATTATTGTAAATATTGTATCAAGTTGGATTTATAAAGCTCCATAGGCAGTATGATTATTTGTTGGTTGAAGCAAATGTTCATAATTATATGTGGTTATTGTAAATACTATTACTGGCCTAAATCTACCTCAAGCTGAGAAAGGCAGGATCTAGGGTAACATCAAACCACGCTTAACCTGGTAGCTAGCCCTACCAGGTCAGGAGAGGGCTCTCTCCTTGTCAATCTTAGGAAAATATGATCAATGAAGCTTGAGATGACTGATATAAAAACTAATTTTAGGCTAGGTATATGCTCAGAAGATTTTGTTTGAATTTAATATTGGTTTTGCTGGCTCAAATGTGAAAGGCAGTTTTGGGTCCGGGGAATGGACACAGTATTGCAGAGGTTTCTGTGGGGCGAAGTAGGAAAATGGTTTAGTACTTTAAATTGAGTGAGATGGAGAGTATTAAGACTGGTGAGGAGTTGGAGAGGGCATGAAAGTCTCATGGATCCTCTTCAAACTGCTGAAAACATAGAAAACTAAACAAACCCTAGGTAGAGCACTGCAACATCAATGAATTATACCTTTATCCTTGATTCATTTAGTTTAGTTGAACAAGAGAGATGATGGCATAAATAAACACATGTAAACTTGCATTACAGAAGGAAAAAAAATACCAAATCAAGTTTCCACAAGAATCCCACAAAATGCTGCAAACCCTGGTCTATTCCTTTGCCAAACTGCAGATATGAATGTACAATAATGCTCAAAGCATTCACAAGAGTCCAACCTTTACAAATGACTAAAAAACTACTAGATATAGGCAACAAACACCTCATGCTAGGCTTTAGGGGTTGAATTAATGAGTTTAGGAGCTTTTTCAACAAGATCTAAACTGAGAACTGAAATGTAGGCAGTGGAACAACTGCCTCTAAAACCTAGGTAACTGATTCATTCAGTTCAAAACTACCTTTTCATGATGTATCTACCTCCATAAGTGAATTTTTAACATTTTTATATCAAATTCCATAAAGTTACATCAAATTACATCATGATTTTGACCATGAGAGAGAGAAAATTCAAACTGAGAAAAAACTAGGCGAAAAAACATAGTTTTTTGGCAAAAAAGTCAATTTTCCATCCTGTGCACCGCACCACTATCCCTATGCATAGTGCCTTTTTGTAGCTGATTTTTGAGGCCTTCCTGTGCACCAAATTTGCTCCAAGTGGGATTGTTGGAAAGGTCTATCTGTATACTTTCTAGAACAGGTGGAATTTCTGAATTTCGTGTCCATTTGCCCCTCCAAAAGTGAGTTCTCCCAACACTGCTTCCTGTGTGGCCAAAAAGAGGCAGAACGGGCATTTTTGAGGTGTTTTTGACCCTTTTGGAAGCTCAAATCTTGACAAAACTTTTTGGCCGTTTCTAGGCATTCATAATTTTGCATGAGGAATCCAACAATGCTGAGTTTTCCTCTAGAGGAGGTCCCTAGCAAAAGCGAGCGCTAGGTGGCGCTACGCACCAGGCAGAAAAATCCGTGTTTTGCTTTAAAATTTCAAAATTGACAAAAAGTGTGCCAAGTTTCATGAAATTTGGGCTGAGTGACCTACATCAAGTACTATGTTGGGCTAAGGAAGCCTCAGCCAAAATCTTGAGCTTATCTTGCTCTTTTTTGCTCCTCAAAGTCTTCCTCAACTTGGCTTTTAGGCTCCTTATTCTCGCTTTTCAAATCTTGTTTCTTGCCAAATAATGAAAAGCCATGTGCTGCAACATGTCCTTCTCCTTGTTAGCCTTGTCTAGCAGCCTCTCCAAGTGCATGTTCATCTTCTCCAACCAAGACTCCTTGTCATTCTCTATCTCTTGTTCAATGGAAGTCAAAGTGATATGGTCCTCTTCGTCATTTTGCTTCTTCAGTTTCAACAATTATAGCTCCATTAAGCTTTGCTAATCCTCCAACTGTTTGTTTTATTTCTTGTTTTTCATCTATATCATCCTCGTGCATCTTCTCTTTGCCTTTGTTTTGCTGCTTATGTTTCTCCAAAGAACTATCACTGAGTGTCTCTTCCTCATAGTGCTTGTCTTAGGAAAATAATGAGATGAAGGTATGGTGGAAAAAATGATGATGAAAGAGGGATGAAAGAGGACAATGGTGATGATTATGAAGAGATTTTACTCTTGGGAAATGAAATTGGGGAAAGAAGGGAATAGTTTTGGGAGATTAGGGTTTAGTGAGGGATTTAGGGTTTTATGAGGGAATTAGTTACTTTAGGGGAGTGGGATATGGGAAAATAGGATAAATGGAGTTTATTAGGGTAATAAAAGAGTGAAAAGGGGTTTTGATGATGTTTTTGTGGTGATGGAATGAAATTGACACAATGAATTGGAAAATCATGAAGAGAAACTAGGGTTTCATTTTAAACTTGAAAAACTCATGAAGGACACAAGAGTGCACTCAAATTCAGCTTTGGAAGGATGATTACTTACTTTCCAAGAGGTAATTTGAGATATTTGAAGCAAATTGAGTGATTTTGGAGCATTTTGGGGCTTGGCTGCCAGGTGCACCGCGCCAACACCCAGGTGCGCCGCACCAAGGAATAGGTGCATAGTGCCTTTTTCAATACTAGTTTTGGAGGCCTTCCCGGTGTCCAAATTGGCTATAGGATAGCTTTCTAGAAAGAGTATTGAGTCTAATTTCTAACACAATTTGAATTTTTCAATTTGGAGTTCATTTTCCCTATCAAAATTCAAATCTCCCAAGACTAGTCAAAATGTCCAAAATGAGGTTGCTTAAAGGCAGAGTGCTATTGCAGTCAACTTTTGAAGGTCTTCCTCAACCCCAAATTGATCTCGTGATAGCGCATTGGAAATATATTTGTGTCTAGTTAGCATTTTACTCATCAACCAAGTCATTTAGCCAACCAAGCTAGGAGAAATCTTGATTTTCCCAAGGTCACTTCAGAGGTGCATCAATTCTCCTAAGGCAACTGTATTTTTGACATTTCTCTAAAACCATGATACCTGTGTAAAAAGTGAAGAAGGTTTTTCTTCCTTGGTATGTTGTGGACAAAAATTTCTCTCAATTTTCCAAATTTCATCTTTTCTTGCTCAATAACATCATTGGAGTAAAACCTATCCCGATGTGTGGAACAGGGGATTTGTCGAAATGAAGTGAAATGAAGGGGATAAGGGGCTTCTAAATTCTTGAGAAAATTTTTGGAAGTAGGGAGGGATGTTAGGAAGTAGGGGAAAGTGGAATTTCAAATATTGAGTGAGGGGAAGGGGTCCAAAAGGGAAAAACACAGGCCTAGCCTAGAAAATTGTCAAATTGTAGCAAGAAACTAGGGTTTGTGCGAAAATGAGGAATTTGAGGGATATTAGTGATGGGAAGTGTTTAATAAGGTACATTAAGGATAGGGGAAGGTGTATGAACATCAGGATACAAGTTTTGCTGATGATTTGACCATCCAAGAGAAATTACCTTCAAAACCCTAAGAGAGGGAAATGAACCTTACCTAGGCACAATTGAAGCATGAACAAGGTGTAAAATGACCCATTGGAACCTGACATGATGATGAAAACCCTCTGAATTATGGTACACTCAGCTGAATGGTGACATGGACCGACATTTGGACAACTTTGAAAGGAGTGAAAACAAACCCTAGACCTAATACCTAGTGACCAAATTTTTCTTGAAGACTCACTGAAATGACAAAATTTGACCTTGACACCTTAAAATCACTTTGTAAGAGCATGTTTGATCATTGGAGGAAGGTTTCAAAGACTGACACTAACAAATACCATAATGAGTTATGCTATAAAGCTACTATAATTGGTATGTTTGTCATGTTTCAGTAGTGGTCATTGTAAATACTGCAACGAGCTGTGTTATAAAGCTCCATGGGCAATATGTTTTGCTTTCAGTAGTCATGTTGTTTTTAGGTGTAATTGAACACCAAGGATGGTGTTCCCCCAAGGGAGAGGGTTCTATAACAACCTTGGTAAAAATTCCTGTAAAAAAATTATAAGACCAAGGTCATGGGGTACATATTCCAAGTTGAATGGTGGGAAAAACATCCTAGTGGGTGTTCATTTCAGTTACTATGGTTAAAGGAAAATGGCAAAGACAATAAAAAAGGCTTTGGAAAGGCATGAGGCATTAATTGGCATTTTATTTATGAAAATAATAGAAATTAGGAGAAAAGGAAGGTGAAAGGTCACAAGTTGCACGTGAGGAGGAATATGAAAGAAACTAATGGAAAATGAATAAAATAGAGGCCTCATTAATAAAAAGGCTTATGAGGATTAGTTCATGGACTTTTGTCGGTTCAGTTCTGGAGCTCTCTCTCTCACTCTTGGAAGCTCTCTCTCTATTCTCTCTCTCTCACCATTGGACACTTAGATTTTTCTTGGAGCACTTTAGCGTTGGATCAAGAAAAGAGAAGAAGGCAAATGAAAGCAAGGAAGAGCATGATCAAGCGGCTACAACGAGATTATTTTCAGGTATCAAGTTGCATGTATGATTTCCTTGCTAGTTTTGGCATGTATGGCTATGCATGTGTGTTCTTGGTTCTCCTTTTGTCATTGGTATGGGTTTTGTTAGGTGTGATAGTGTTCTCGACCCTTGCGTTTGCCATTTTTGGATAGCCATGGTGTGATGGGTTCTCATGTTTTTGGTTGAGATGGATTAACACATGGATTCGAAATTGAGTGAGATGGTCTTTGAAAGAAAGAACGCATGGCCTACTGATCTGTAAATTGGATTGTGTATTACAGTAAAGCCTTGGCCTAGTAACCCCTGAACTGAACCATGGGTTGAGGTAAAGCCAAATTTTTTGTTACCTCGGTCAGCCTAGGATTCCTCGACCGGTGAATGACAGGATATACGGTAAAGCCTAATATTTTGTTACCTCTATGGGCCTAGGATTCCTCGACCGGTGAATGGTGGGATATACGGTAAAGCCTAGAGGTGGGTGCCCCCGGTCAGGCCTAGGAATCCTTGGAAAGTGAACAACAAGAAATACAGTAAAGACTGGAGGGTAGAGTATTAATTAGGCCTAGGAATCTCGACCGATGAATGGTGGGATATACTATAAAGGCTAGAGACTAGGAGATAGGAAAATTCCTCACAGTATAGGTGGAGAAATTTGGTGGAATCAATTCTTTTTTAGGGCCTAGTGATTTAGTGTGGATTGTGGTAAAGCCCAATTCTATTGATGAGGGTGAGGTGGTTTAGCCTCGGGAAGCCCTGATTGATTTTGGTTATGAGTCTCACATTCATGCTTGGAATATGGCATGGAGGTGATTGGCTGAAAGAAAGATTTGGTTCATCCAATCTATGGTCAGGTGGTTCATGCAAGTCCCATACCTGGTTGTATTTTGCACTCATTAATAAGAGTTTCTTCTCCTTGGTATTTCATGTGCAAATGTATTGGTTTATATGTGGATTTTATGGTTGTTATATCCTTATTATTTCTATTGTTTATATGTCGGTTATGAATATGTTTTATGACAACGATGATGTATAGCTCTCATCATGTTTTGATTTCTAAATCAATGAACAATGAATATATGAGCTAATAGATGATAATGCAACTAATGTGATAAGGCATCAATTCTTCTTAGCGATTCTCAGATATGTATGAGACCCCTATGCTCATATCTTTTGCTATGACATGTAGAAATCATATTTGTTACATGTTTGACGAAATACTTGTCATGGCTAGTAGGGTCCTAGTCAAGTCTTTGTTCAAGTATTTATGTTGGTCTCATTTTTTCAATGTTATTTCTCATTTCTTGAAGTTTCATGAAGTTCTGGGTAGTGGCCTGAGACCTAGCCTTGAAAAATTGATAGAATCTAGGGGCGCTGGATCTGAACTAGCTGAAAAAGTCCCTATTCATTGGCATGCCCTTGTTGTGGGAATGAATGATGGGTCCCAGTTGCATGCATTCCCATGTCATGGGAGCAACTGAGGCTCTAGTTCAGTAAAATGTTAAGTTACCTCAGGGGTTGGTCACCTACAAAGGTCGGTTGGATCCTAAAGGTTCAATAACACATGTAAAATGTAAGATTGGTTGTGTTTTTTCGGTTCCACTTCCTTAACTGTACATGGCGAGTTGATTCAAATCATAGTAGAATCTCGTCACATGTTTACACCAGTAGATCGGTTAACTTGGGTAAATGTGGGAGGAGGGTTTTATAACAATCATGATGACATGACACCCATACCGCTTATTGGAGCTTTATGACACATCTCATGGCAATATTCATATCCATATACATATGTACATATACTAAAAACATTACACCAAAGCATATACCAAAAATATTGGCTCAACCAATGAATAGAGAAGGATGCATAGCCCACATCTGATCCGCCATCTCCCATATAGCTTCATCGAGCCCAAAGTGCTTCCGCTACACTTTAACTAACTCGATTGCTCGGTTTCGAAGCATGAGAATATTTTTTTGCCATATACACTAAGGTTCTAGTTGGAATTATCCATCTGGATCCACCTACAATACAAACCAGTCAATCACATGATTAACATATTTAACATACTTCTTAAGAAACGACACATGGAAAACATGATGGAATTCCACTATCGGAGGCAATGCAAGTCAATAGGCTACTGGTCCAATCCTTTCAAGAATCTATAAAGGTCCACAAAACCGAGGTGCAAACTTAGCACATGATCCAATCCTCAAGGAGCTCTTCTCGGGATTGATGCGCAAGTACACATGTTCCCCAACCTGAAACTCCTTAAATAACCTGTTCCAATCTACATAACCTTTCTACCTATCCTGTGTTGCCTTTAGATTCTTCTTAATAAACCGCATTTCCTGTTCCATCTCTACCAACATGTCCAGTCCTATCAACACCTTGTTTATTGAATCACTCCAACTGATGGGAGTATTACAACTCTGCCCATATAGTGCCTTAAAAAGACTCATCCTCGGTGACTCCCGATACCCATTGTTATAATAAAAGTCAACCAAAGGAAGGTACTCCTCCCATCTCCTCTGCTGATGCCTCACGTACATCCTTAATATGTTCTGCAATATCTTGTTGAACCTCTTTGTCTATCCATCTATCTGTGGATGATAAGTTTTGTTGAAGACCAACTCTGTCCCCAAACCTGCAAACAACCCATTTCAAAAATTGGAAGTGAACTTAGCATCCCTATATGACACAATCATTCTTGGAACATCATGTAGCCTCACTACATCTCTAGTGAACACCTATGCCACATCACTAATTGTATAAGTAGACTTCACTGAAATGAAGTGCACTATCTTAGTCAACTTGTCCAGCACAACCATTACAAAATCATTCTGTCTCAATGTCCTCGGTAAACCTGTGATGAAGTCCATGTAAATGACCTCCCACTTCAACTCTGGAATCAAAATCGGTTGTAGTAGTCCACTTGGATGCTTAAACTCTACTTTCACCTATTGACATTCCAAACATCGAGCCACAAAATCTGCCACATCCTTCTTCATATTCAGCCAATGATAAAACTTCTTCACTACTATCAATGTCTTCTGGTATCCTGGGTGACTTGAATATGATTTTGCATGAAACTCTCGCAAGATAGTCTTCTTGAGCTCACTGTCATTTGACACATATATCCTGTCCGTAAATCTGACCAAACCATTTGTTGTAAGACGATAGTTCACATCATGATCGCTTGTACCCTGCTATAACATGTGCATAAGTGCCATGTACCTTTAATCTTGTTGTCCTATTTATAAGATCCGTGTTGAGAATGCAACAAGATGATGGAGCTTAGTGGAAAGGAGTCGCCTTCACTAAGTGGGCCTGCAGGCAAATTATGGCGCAAAGTCTATTTTTAGACATATGGATCATGGTCTATGAGTTTCAGAATGTTGTTTATGGATGATTGGTCATGTTGGGAAAAATAGATGGACTTCTATTTCTGGTTTACAGCAGGAGTGATCAAAGTATATTTTTAGACTGCTAAGCTAAAAATAGAAACAGTCAAATATTATTAGCCCTTAGTAACATTTGGACTATAAACTTTATCTTATTCTCTTGGAGCACTTCAGTTCGAGCTACGAATGTGGCACATGCAGCTGTCAGAAGGAAATATGATTTCTTTGTGGGTCAGCTGAGTTATTGCATGGTTGACTTTAGTTAGAACTCATGCATGTGAGTTCAGTGGAGTTGGATGTGGAGTTGATGGAGTTGTGTTCAGTTGAACTAGTTGTATTCAGTCTAACTGGAGAATACACTAGTGATGAGTTGTGTGAATTGATTGTTAATTAATTCACTAATTATTAACTCATAAAGTAACTGAAGAATACATCAGTTAACTCAGTGCATGGACAGTTCAACAGAGACAGGTGTTAGAGGTAAGTGAAAGGGTGAGTTGTGACTATCAGTTGTGCATGAGGATTTGCACAAGCATGGATTGAGTTATGCCAATGAGTATTGCGCAGTATTTTCCCAGTAGAATAGCCTGTTCTCACGTGATTTTCAAGGTGATTGATTTTCACATTATGTTGTGTGCAATAGAGGCAGGCAAAGCAGCGGAGAAGATTTGAACCTGTGACTTGTTCGGGTCTGAGCTAGTTTTGTGTGTAACAGGTGGAGATAGTACTGAGTACTTGTGAAGAGTATTGTACTATGTAATGTTACATGTTCTCAATCATTAATATACAGATAGTGTGGAGTTTTTAGTTGTAAGCTTTCCCCGGGTTACATACTGTGTTAATGTGTGCATGCTATTGATGTTTCATTGTTTTTAATGCTGCTAAATTGATGATCAACGTAGAGGAGATTATGTATTGTGCATGTATTCCACAATAGTGTATAATCGGGATAATCTCTATGAATAAGTGTCATATTATTCAAAATTTCTACATGGTATCAGATCTATTGATCATCAGATCTATTATTCAGAAAGGGTTTACATTGCAGAGTCTGTAATTAGGCCAGGTAGCCTTTGGATTCATCCTTCCTTTGGAAGGTGAGATATCTGGTAAAAGCCCATACAGTCAATCTCTATATGAGAAATACTTTGTTCTCGCGAATCTTAGATCAGAGGAGGTTGAGTTTGGAGCTGGTGGAATTCGAATTTGCAGCAGTGTTTTCTTGGTATCAACGTGGCAATGTCTTTCAACGGATTGCGATTGGAGTATGCTCTTGAGGGCATCTTGAACTATATTGCATGGAAGGACAAGATGGAGGTAGTGTTGGATGATAACGGGCTGAAGGATTTCATACAGGCTGATGTCCCAAAGCCTATTGATACTGCGCAGGTTGATGGTTGGCAAAAGAAGACAGCAAAGTGTCGAAGGATTCTGTTGGAGGGCATGAAGGATCACATTGTGTCCAG
Source organism: Pinus tabuliformis (assembly GCA_031772625.1). NCBI lineage: Eukaryota > Viridiplantae > Streptophyta > Pinopsida > Pinales > Pinaceae > Pinus > Pinus tabuliformis. The sequence goes on from CM062816.1 coordinate 1,525,311,668, forward strand.
CTCGCATGGAAAGGCTTCTCCATACTTGATGTGGAAAGCGTTAACAAATATATTCCAAAGCAAGAGTGATCAGAGGAAGCTGGCGCTCAAGGATAAACTTAGAAACATCAAATGTGAGAAGGGAAACAGTATGCCCAAGTATCTCACGAAGTTCACTCAGTGCAGAGATGAGCTGGGAAGTGTGGGGGTGACTGTCGATGATGAGGACTTGGTGAGCCTGGCTCTCCTTGGTCTTCCGAAGAGTTGGCATTCCTATCAGGACTCTGTCAATGGTTCGGAGAAATTGCCAGGATGGGAGAGACTTTGGTCAGATCTTGTGCAAGAGGAGATCAGGCGGAATACCAGGGACGGATCTTCATCAAAGGGACCTGATGAAGAAAATTGTGCTTTGGCTGCCAAAGCAAAGAAAGGGAAGAACAAGAAGGATTCTCAGTCTGGTGTGAAAGGAAAGAAGCAAGACATGTCCAAGGTGAAGTTCTTTCACTGTCACCAGCACTGACACTATGCCACTAACTGTCCGTAGAAGAAGAAGAACAAGCAAGCTGCTGGATCTGCAATGGGAGAGGCTCTAGCCTCGCAGTTTGAGCTTGATTTTTCATTGATCACATGCTTGGTTTCAAGTGTGATGGGATCGGTGTGGTTCTTGGACAGTGGTGCATCTTTTCACATGACAGGAGATCGATATTTGTTCTGATCTGGAGGACAAAGATCTTGGAGTGCACATCGAGATGGGCGATGATGGTAGATACAGTGCGACCGGTATCGGTACCATTTCCTTTGAGAGGGAGTCTAGTAAACCCTTTGTATTGAAGGAAGTGATGCATGTTCTAGGATTGAAGAAGAATCTTATCTCTGTGGCGATGTTAGAAGACAAGGGATATGATGTTGTTTTTAGCGAGGGAAAGGCTTTCCTGCGCAGCAAGACAACTGGAGAAACCCGGAAGATAGGGGTTCGAGTGAGGAACCTTTATCAGTTGCATGTAGATGGATGTGTAGCAATGGCATGCAAGGCAGAAGGATTGGTGAGCCGGGATGATGGCGAGCTATGGCACAGGAGATTGGGTCACCTTCACCATGGAGCCTTGAAGATACTGCAGCAGATCACTACAGGGCTTCCTAAAGGCACTCTTGCGCAGTCAGATCAGTGCAAGGGGTGTACTTTGGGAAAATTTGTGAAAGCCACCTTTCACGAGAAGGATAGTCGTGCCATGACGATCCTTGAGAGAATTCACATAGACGTGTGTGGACATTTCTTAGTAGCTTCGACAACAAAACACAGGTATTATGTTATTTTTGTTGATGATTTCTCTCGTAAGTGATGGATCTTCTTCATGCAGAAGAAGAGCGAGACATACTAAAAGTTCTATGAGTTCAAAGCACTGGTCGAGAAGGAGTCAGGGAAGAAGGTGAAGGCTCTTATGAGTGACAATGGTGATGAATACATCTCTGGCAAGTTCAAGGAATTTTGCAATGCAGAAGGGATTTGAAGAGAGCTCATAGCTCCCATAACCCACAGCAGAACGGGGTTGCTGAGCGGAAGAACAGAACAATCGTGGGTGCTGCACGGGTGATCTTGCATGATCAGGGCCTACGCCTTCACTTGTGGGCGGAAGCATGCAATATAGCAGTATATGTGTAGAACCGTCGTCCTCAAAGGATACTTGGCATGAGTACACCCGAGGAAGCTTATTCTGGTAAGAGGCCTGATATTTCTCATTTGAGGATTTTTGGTGCTAACGTTTACATGCATGTGACGAAGGATTCCAGGAAGAAGTTGGAGCTGACCGCAGAGGTTGGGATATTTGTGGGGTACACTGATACGCCCCACAACTATCGTGTGTATTTGCCAGACAATGGTAAAACTGTTGTGCGACGAGATATAAAATTTCAGGAGGAGAAAGCCATGAAGTGTTCGCTTGAGAGGTAGCCACACTTGCATGCAGATGAGGAGCTATTAGTTCCTAAGGATGAGCTTCAGGACGTGGATCAGCCACAGGACGAAGTTCATGGAGTGGAAGAGACCACTCATGCAACGCCAACCATCAGAGGGCGAAAGCGCTTGATAGAAGCTGAGCGACTGGCTCAAGATGCAGAGAAAGTTGTAGGGCCACCTACAGCCCAACACAGGCAGAGACAGTCACCTAATCGGTACACTGGATACATGGATCTTATGAGCAAATGTGTTGTGACTAAGCCAGCCTCTTTCGAGGAAGCTATGGAGGATCCCACATGGGTAGACGCCATGGTGGAAGAGTATGATTCGATTGTCAGAAACAGTGCATGGGAGATTGTTCCTAGACCAGAAGGGAAATCAGTGGTGGGTTCGAGATGGATCTACAAAGTTAAGCAGGCAGCTAATGAGAGTGTGGAGAAGTATAAGGCAAGATTTGTTGCCCGAGGCTTTTCACAGATAGAGAGGATCAATTATGAGGAGACCTTTGCACCTGTCGCAAGGTATTCTTCCATACGGACGATCCTTTCTCTCTCAGCGCAGATGGGGTGGCACATTCATCAAATGGATGTGAAGACTGCGTTCCTCAATGGAGTCATTGAGGAGGAGGTGTACATTGAGCATCCCGAAGGTTTCGATATCTTCAGCAGTGATTCGCATGTGTGCAGGCTCAAGAGAGTGTTGTATGGGTTGAAACAAGCACCACGTGCTTTGTACACACATATAGACAACTATTTCACCGGACCTGGATTCTCCAAGAGTGAGGCAGATCCTAACCTATACTAGATTGTGGTGGAGGGTAAGTTGCTTATCATTGTACTATATGTAGATGATTTGATTCTAATGGGTGATGAGTTGTTGATACTTTCATGCAAGGATGATCTTGCTAAGGAGTTTGAGATGAAGGACTTGGGCCTCCTTCATTATTTCCTGGGATTGGAAATTTGGCAGCGCAATGATGGACTGTTTGTTTCTCAGGGTAAGTATGCTCAGGAGATACTAGAGAAGTTCAACATGCATGGATGCAAGCCTATTGATACTCCTCTTCCTAGAGGTTGGAGGAAGGAGGATGCCACTTTGGCAGAAGAAGTGGATGCCACTGTTTATCGACAGTTGGTGGGGTTGCTTACTGGTCAATACACGACCTGATATATGCTATGTTGTTAACCAACTTTCACAAGCTATGGTTAAGCCAACCAAGCTCTTCTGGAAGGCAGGCAAGCATGTATTGCGTTATTTGAGAGGCACATCGCGATATGTTTTGTGGTACAGACAGGAGGATGAGGTGAAGCTATGTGGCTTCACAGATGCAGATTAGGCAGGGAGCCCAATGGACAGAAAGAGCACATCAGGAGGGGTCTTCAGTATCGGGTCGACAACAGTTTCTTGGTACAGCAGGAAGCAAAGATCCGTGGCACTCAATTCAGTGGAGGCCGAGTATATGGCAGCAAGTTTGGTTGCATGCGAGGCTATATGGATGAGGAAGATCCTGGTCAGTTTGTTTGGTTCTCACTTGGAGCCTACTATGATTTACTGTGATAACCAGAGTTGCATTAAAATCTCGGCTAATCCTATATTTCATGATAGATCTAAGCATATTGACATCAGGTACCATCATATCAGAGATTGTGTGCTGTGGATAATCATGTTACTTTCATACATTCCAACGGAGGATCAGGATGCTGATATCTTGACGAAGGCGCTCACCAGGAGCAAATTCGAATACCACCGAGGCAGGATAGGGGTTTCTAATAATCCATATCTTGTTGAGAGGGAGTGTTGAGAATGCAACAAGATGATGGAGCTTAGTGGAAAGGAGTTGCCTTCACTAAGTGGGCCCACAGGCAAATTATGGTGTAAAGTCTATTTTTAGACTATGTCTATTTTTAGACATATGGATCATGGTCTATGAGTTACAGAATGTTGTTTATGGATGATTGGTCATGTTGGGAAAAATAGATCCACTTCTATTTCTGGTTCATAGCAGGAGTGATCAAAGTCTATTTTTAGACTACCAGGCTAAAAATAGAAACAGTCAAATATTATTAGCCCTTAGTAATATTTGGACTGTAAACTTTATCTTATTCTCTTCGAGCACTTCAGTTTGAGCTACAGATGTGGCACATGCAGCTGTCAGAAGGAAATATGCTTTCTTTGTGGGTCAGTTGAGTTATTGCATGGTTGACTTCAGTTAGAACTCATGCATGTGAGTTATGTGGAGTTGAATGTTGAGTTGATGGAGTTGTGTTCAGTTGAACTAGTTGTATTCAGTCTAACTAGAGAATACACTAGTGATGAGTTGTGTGAATTGATTGTTAATTAATTCACTAATTATTAACTCATAAAGTAACTGAAGAATACATCAGTTAACTCAGTGCATGGACAATTCAAAAGAGACAGGTGTTAGAGGTAAGTAAAAGGGTGAGTTGTGACTATCAGTTGTGCATGAGGATTTGCATAAGCATGGATTGAGTTATGCCAATGAGTATTGTGCAGTATTTGCCCAATAGAATAGCCTTTGCTGACGTGATTTTCAGGGTGAGTGATTTTCACATGGTGTTGTGTGCAATAGAGGCAGGCAAAGCAGCGGAGAAGATTTGAACCTGTGACTTGTTCGGGTCTGAGCTAGTTTTGTGTGTAACAGGTGGAGATAGTACTAAGTACTTGTGAGGAGTATTGTACTATGTAATGTTACATGTTCTCAATCATTAATATACAGATAGTGTGGGCTTTTCAGCTGTAAGCTTTCCCCAGGTTACATATTGTGTTAATGTGTGCATGCTATTGATGTTTCATTGTTTTTAATGTTGCTAAATTGATGATCAACGTAGAGGAGATTATGTATTGTGCATGTATTCCGCAATAGTGTATAATCGGGATAATCTCTGTGAATAAGTGTCATATTATTCAAAATTTCTACAATCCGATCTTGTAAATCTGCCCCATAAGAACTCATAACTGCTATATGATTTACCTGTACCCTCCAGCTAAGATAATATGCAACCCTATTCTCCTTACCCTTGATGTACCTGATCTTAAAGTCAAACTCACTAATCATGGCCAACCATCTAGCTTGTCTAACATTCAAATTTATTTGGTCAAATAGATACCTCAATCTACTGTGATCACTCATCAGGATGAATCGTTTGCCAAGAATATAGTGCTTCCACATCTTGAAAGCATGGATGATCGCTGCCAACTCAAGATCATGTGTCGAATAATTTTATCCATGCTCATTTAGTTTTCATGACTCATAGCATACTAGTTGTCCTTCCTGCATAAGGACTCCACCAAGTCCTCTCTTGCATGCATCTATGCATACCACAAATTCTTTGTCTGGATCTGCAATCTTTAACGCTGGATCATTTGTCAATATTTGCTTCAACTGCCTAAAACTTGTTGCACATTCCTCTGTCCATTCAGATTTCTTACCTTGCCTTTGCAGTGACATAATAGGATATGTAATGCGAGAGAAGTTCCTGATGAACCTCTTATAATAACTCGCTAGCCCCATAAATGATATTATCTCATCCACATTTCTAGGAGCTGCCCACTCCATGATAGCTCCTATCTTCTCTAGATCCATTGCTATGCCTTCCTTAGAAACAACATGCCCCAAGTAATGTACCTTTGTATGAAAGAAACTGCATTTTCTAAGCTTGGCATATAACTGATGCTCTCTCAGTAATTTTAACACTGCTTCTGAGTGCTAGGTATGCTCTTCCTCAATTTTAGAATACATCAAGATGTCATCAATGAATACAATAACAAAATTATCCAGATAAGGACACAATACACTATTAATCAAGCACATAGACGTAGTTGGAGCATTAGTCAAACCAAATGGAACTACAACAAAATCATAATGCCCATACTTGGTCTAGAGAGTTGTCTTATATATTTCCTCTTCCTTAATGCATACCTGATGGTATTCTGATCTCAGATCAATCTTCAAGAACACTATTTCTCCCTTCAAATGATCAAACAAATCATCAATCCTTGGCAACAGATACATGTTCTTGATGGTCACCTTGTTCAAATACCTGTAATCAAATGCATAGCCTAAGAATACCATCCTTCTTCTTCATAAACAACATTGGTGCACCACAAGGTGATACACTTGCCCTATTGTATCCCTTGTCAAGCATTTCCTTTGACCATAACTTCAACTCTACTAAATATAGAGTGCTCATCCTATATGGTTCCTTCAATGTTGGTGTTTCCCTTGGTACAAACTCAATGGAAAAGTCCACTTCCCTATGAGGCAACAACTTTGAAATATCTGCTGAAAACACATTCGGAAACTACTGCAAGATCGGGTACCTTATTAGTACCTTTTCATCCTCAACATCCTTACCTTTATCATTGGAAATATGCACTGCAAATAACACACACCCTTTTTTGTGACTGTGGTTTTCCTCCATAGTTTTCACCATTGTAATTGATATTTCCTTCTTCTTACCTTGTAAGATTCTATATTCTCCATTATTATCCAAACACTCAATGGCCTTGTCATATGAATCCACTTTGGTCCTATGAAGATACAACTAGTCCATACCCAAAAGCATATTGTATGATCCCGACAGAAATAAATTCAAATGTGATGAGATAGGCATACCATTCAAATTGAATGCACAAGCTCTTACCCAGTGATACACTCTCTTCTTTGTACATATAGGCAACTGCATTAACCAAGATTTTGCATACACTTCTTTATTCAAACCATACTTATCCACCATTTCAAGACTAGCATAACTATAATTAGATCTAGGGTCAATCAAAATGGAAACAACTTGATCACAAATCTTACCATCCATCTCAATAACAATTGTTTGGTGACCTGCCTGCTTGTTATCCAGCGCTACATAAATCCATGGAATGCTCTGTCCAACATATCCAACTGTCTGTGCTTCCTGTGAACTGTAAATCTAAGGCCTACCACCTTGATTCTACATACAATCCCTCTTAAGATTCTCCTTACCACATGTCCAACATTGCAACCATCCTGTACCATCACCTTTATTCTACTTCCCTCCATGTTGTGGCCCATTAAACTTCTTGTAAGGTGCAACATTTTCTTTCTCACCTACATCCCGAGGCCTTGTTCTTTTCGGCTTCCATTTAACTTTAGCTTTGTCTTTCCCTTTCCAACCTTGTTGATATTTTGTCTTGTGATTTGACTACTCATAACGATGCTTTAACTTCCTAATAACTTCCTCAAGCGATCAAGTCCCATCATACTCAATCCAATCTCTAAATGCTAATGGAAATCCACTGACAAATCTCTGAACTTTGTCTTACTCATCTTTAAGATAAGGTACATACCTTAATAACTCCATGAACTTAGTTGTATACTCCTCATTTGTCATTGACCCCATCTTTAGCTCATAGAATTCCTTGGCTTTGTTGTCGTAGTACCGCTCTGACAAATACTTCTTCCTGAATAGTTTCTTGAATTCATGCCAACTAAACTCCTTTGTCCTGATGTCTCTAACCCGCTTCACATCTTCCCACCAGATGTCTGCTTTCCCTTTGAGGCTAAAGATAGTTATTTTGGCCTTCATATTATCTGTGTATTCATGCAACTCAAGTTAATTTCTTTATCCCAAGTAGCCATGCTTTTTCATCCTCCGGCTTCTTCAAATCCCCATCAAAGGTGGGTGTCTTTGATTTCTTGAACTTATCTTGAAAATACCCCCTTTTGCTCCTCCCATAAGGATGATAATGATGATGATCATAGTGCTTGTCAGAACCATAACTAGAATAGAAGCTATGCCCATCACCTCTCTTATTTGGAGCATCCAAGGGCCTGCCAGCTCTGATCATGTCATTTCTATCTGACATGTGCCTATCATGAGATCTACTTCCATATGCTCCATTTGTCTTGTCCTCTTGCCCATGGATGATCTGAAGTGGTCCTTGTATTTGCAATTATGACAAACTATGAAGGATTACCGCATTGAACTCTATTTTTTTCTCATGTGTCTGAATGATCCTGTCATTATCTTCCTTGCAACTCCTTATTTTTTCCTTCAAGCTTCTCAATGTGTCTGCTAAGTCAGAAGAATTCCCAACACCACATTGCTCATATGACCGAGAGGGAGAATCTCATGGACCGTAGTCTACCATCTTGCTAGTCATCTTTGATCTCTTCCTGTAAGTACACCATGTCATCTAAAACCAAAACATAACATAATAAACATACCTTAGTATAGTTCAAGGGATGACATATCATCTGTAATATTAACCATAATATCATGATACATGTATAATCATAATCACATTAACATATAACATCAGTTTAACCACTATCCAATTACCAATCCCTAATCATACCAACCACATACCATGAACTCATGCATGACAACTACAACCATACCAATGTATGCATAACAATATATATGCACTAACATGCATAACCAATGCATAACCGACATACACTCATGACGACCACATCCAACAACACACCATCCACTTTCATATGGAAACACCACTACAACCATGACCACCACCATGCATACACAGCAAGTACTTAGGCCATAAGAATAAAGAACACATATATGCAACTGACATGAATTCATGACCAACACACTACCCATCTAGTCCAAGGGGCGAACCATGCTCTCATACCACTCTGTAACACCCTCCTCCAGCATTTACCCAAGTTAACCAATCTACTGGGGTAAACATGTGACAAGAGGTTACTATGATGAGATTCAACTCCCCATGTATAGTTAAGGAAGTGGAACCAACAAAACCAAACCAATATGACCTTCCACACATGTTACAGAACCTTCAGGAGCCAACCAACCCTTCCAATCGACCAACCCTTGAGGAAACTTGACATTTTACGGAACTAGATCCCCAACCACTTCCATGGAAATCCATGCATGCGACTGAGGCTTTCTAGTCACTCCCACGGCAAGGGCATGCCAGCGATTGTGGAATTTTTCAAATAGTTCTGAGCTAGTGACCCCAGATTTTGTGCCACTTTTTTAGGTCCAAGACTTAGGCCACTGCCCAGAACTTCATGAAACTCTTAGAAATGATAAATGACATTGGAACAAAGGTACTAATGAAAACACTTAATCAATGACTTGACTGGACCCCTACTATCCATGACAAACATTTCATCAAACATGTCACAAATATGTAATCTACAGGTCATAACATCAGATCTAAGCATAGGGGTCTCATACTTATCTGAGATTCGTAAAGAAGCATTGTTTCCATATCACAATAGCTGCATTATCATATATTAGGTCATGTATTCATTGTACTTTCAATTACTAATCAAAACATGATGAGAGGCATACATCAAGTCTATCATAAATTATACTCATAACCAACATAAATAACAAGGATATAACAACCATAAAATCCACATATAAGACAATAAATTTACAAATGAAATACCAAGGAGAAATAGATATTATTAATGAATGCAAAAGCCAACTAGGTTTGGGACTTCCACAAACCACGTGACCATAAATTGGCTGAACCAAATCTTTCTTTCAACCAATCACCCCTGTGCCATATTTCAAGCATGAATGTGGGACTCAAAACCAAACCAAACCAAGTTTCCTCAGGATTTACTGCAATCCCCACTAGATCAATAGGCCCTAAACAAGCATGGATACCACCATATTTCTCCACCTACACCATGAGGAATTTACCTATATCCTAGTCTCTAGGCTTTATCGTATATATTGGCATACAATGATCAAGGATTCCTAGGCCTAATCAAGACTCCACCCTTCAGGGTTTACTGTATATCCCGCCATTCACCAGCAAGGATTCCTAGGCTAGATCGAGGGAAAACACCTCTAGTATTTACCGTATATCCCACCATTCACCATTCAAGGATTCCTAGACCCACTGATGCACACAAAATCCATATTTAACGTAATCCAAGTTTGGTCCAAGGATTCCTGGGCCTTGTGTTCTTTCTTTCAGAGACCACCTCATTCAGTTTCAAATCCAGCAATCCATATCAACCAAATACAAGAAAACCTATCACACCATGGCTATCCGGAAATGGAATGGCAAGGTAGAAGAACACTATCACACCTGGCAAAACCCATGCCAATGACAACAATAGAACTAAATACACATATGCATGCCAAAACTGGCAAGGAAATCACACATGCAAATCGATACCTGCAAATAATTTCGTTGTATGCTAGAAGTTTCTCTTCCTTGCTTGATCTTTGCCGCCTTGGTCCTTCCTTTTCTTTCTTGATCCAATGCTAGAGTGCTCCAAGAAAACTCTAAGTGTCTAAGGGTGAGAGAGAGAGCTCCAAAACTAAAGTGGCAAAAGGTACCAATTGATTCTCAGAAGCCTTTTTATTAATGAGGTCTCTATTTTCTTTAATTTTCCATTATTTTCCTTCATTTTCCTCCTCACATGAAACTTGTGACCTTTCACCTTCCTTTTTTCCCAATTTCCATTATTTTCATAAATAAATTCCCAAAAATGCAATTTTGCCTTTTCAAAGCCTTTTCCATTGCCTTTTCCAATTTCCTTAGCCATAATAAACCAAATGAACATCGACACTAGGATGTTTTTCCAAACATTCAGCTTGGAATACGTGTCCTATGACCTTGGTTATTATTTTTCCTTTATTAACTTTATTACATGGAATTTTTTACCAAGGCTATTACATATATTGTTTCTTGTAAATATCTACTTCACCAAATAGCTATCTATGTGGGAATACCATGCTCTTAGGGTTTGCTTCAAAACATACAAAGCCTTGCTCAACCTGTAAACATGTGTCTTTCAATCGTCTACTTCAAATCCCTATGATTGTTCAACATACAATTTGTTGGGTGTGTCTAATATTCTTTCCACGACTAGCCCCATGCGTTGGGCGCAACAGGGGGAGTTTCAGGGGGGTGGTAGCCCCCTTGTACGGGGTCCAGGGAAGCGCCCCATGAATTTGTTTTTCGGATCCTAGATTAGGTGGGCAGACTTACCTATGGTTTTGTGGATGGGTTTTGCACATGGTTTTGGGCATGATGGTTTTCTGCCCATGGTATCTTGTAGATACGGTTAAGGGAAATATGGTTATGTTCTAATCCATGGTTAATGGATTGGGCTTTATGAATGCTTCGACATGTATATATATGTTAACATTGAAAGAAAAATAATGAAAAATCAATTTGGTAGTCCCGGTTTTGGGATCCAGGGGAAAATATCTGTGTATTTATTTTATATTCTCACCATTGCTTATCTTCTATTTTTAGAATTCGTATGCAGGTAATTTTTGTATAGGGTTAAAACCTACATTTGGTATCAAATACTTTTCAGCTTCACGGGAAGGCCTTTACTGCTGACGGGTTTTACTTAGGCCTGTGGTAGACCCTGTTCAGTGGGAAAACTACAGGATCGATTCTTGCGTTGAAAGAAGATGGTGAGCAGTGGAAAGATAATGAGAAATTTAATGGTCAAAGTTTTGAGTTGTGAAAACTCAAGATGGAGGACTTGCTGGTGGATAAATATCAGTGGATCATGGTAGATCCAAGTACTAAACCAACGGAAATCTCAGCTGAAGACTAGATGAAGTTGGATTAGAAAGAAAAGAGCACAATACGGTTTTGTATCTCAAATTTATTAATGTTGAATGTATCAGGGGAATCTATGGCGAAGGCTTTGTGGAACAAGTTAGGGACTTTGTACCAATCTAAGTCTCTAGTGAACAAACTGTTCCTACATAAAAAGTTGTATAACCTAAGGATGAAGGATGGAGACTCGGTGACAGAGCATCTGAACGCCTTTAATACTATGGTAAGCTAGTTATTATCTGTTGATATTAAAATTTTAGATGAATATAAGTGCATTAATTTGTTGTGTTCTCTACCAGATTCATGGGATAGTCTGGTTGTTGCAATAGGTAGCAAAACAACTACCTTGAAGTTTGATGAAATAGTCTCATCCTCGGAAGAGATGAGACGGAAAAAATGAGGGCCAGAATGGAGATGCCTTGTCTATATGGGGACGATCTCAAAACAGCAACAAAAATAAGTCCTTGAGTGAGAAATATAAATCTAAAGGGAGATCTAAATCTCGAGGAAAACCTGTAAAGGTGTGATAGAAATGCAGAAAGGAAAGACACTTCAAAAAGGATCATAGATATAAAGCTCTTATGAAAGGAAAGGGATGTAATGTTGCTTCTTCTGCAGAGGCAAAAACCACCTCAAATGAAGGTGGGGATGTGTACTTGGCTTCTTATTCAAGTACACATGTAGATCATGAGGCATGGTTGATTGACTCAGGTGCATATTTTCACTTCACTCCCCATAGGGAGTGGTTTTGCGAGTATGAGAAATATGATGGTGGTGATTTATTCTTAGAGGATGATAGGAAGGCTAGAATCATCGAAGGCGGAAAATTCAAGTTGAAATTGCAAGATGGAAGGATTTGGACACTTTTGGGTGTTCTGCATATTCATGCATTGGACATAAATCTGATTTCTCTAAGCAAGATGGATGATGTAGGTGTAAAAGTAATGTTCGATAAAGATACTTGCAAGATGGTTTGGGGAGCACTAGTCTTGATGCGGGGAGTTCATATTGGAACTTTGTACAAGCTTTTGGGTAGTACTTTTATTGATGGGTGCAACAATTATGTGGTTCCTAAAAGTGGAGCAAAAAATCTAGTGGTCTCTGGAGAAAATACCATGCTATGGCATCAAAGGCTTGAACATATTGGAGATAAGTGCCTTTGAATACTTCATGGTAATGGTATGGTAGAAGGTATGCCTAATTTCTCTCTGAATTTCAATTTTTATGAACATTGTGTATATGGAAAGAAAAATCGGGTGAGCTTCCCCTCTGGTGCTAAGAGGGCGAAAGGGATATTAGAGCTTGTGCACAATGGTGTGTTTGGACCTGTGTCCATTCCATCATTGGGTAAGTTTGTGTACTATGTATCATTTATAGATGAATTCTCAAGGAATACATGGATATATTTCCTGAGGAAGAAATTTGAAGTCTTTGACAGGTTTAAAAAATTATAGGCTCTAGTGGAAAATCATACAGAGAAAAACATAAAGGTGTTGAGGACAGATAATGGTGGAGAGTTCTGCAAAAAGGGTTTTGAGGAGTTCTGTAAGAAGTGTGGTATAGCATGATAGAAGACTAATCCATACATGCCTCAATAAAATGGAGTTGAAAAAAGAATGAACAGGACGTTGGTGGAAAAGGTAAGAAGCATGTTTAGTGGTGTTGGGTTAGGATAAGAATTTTGGGCAGAGGCAATGGAGAATGCATGTTACCTGGTTAATAGATCACCTTCATTAGCTGTTGAGGATAAGAATCCACATGAAGTATGGACTGGTAAGAAACCATCTCTTTCACATTTGAGGGTATTTGGCTATGATGCATATGTACATGTTCCAAAGGAGAAAAGAACCAAGTTGGTTGTAAATTTAAAAGGTGCATCTTCAATGGGTATAAGGATAGTTTAAAAGGTTATAACATTTGGAACCCAGAAATAAGGAAGGTTATGTACAACTGAGATGTGGTGTTTAGAGAGATGAAAGATGCTATTAAACATTAAATCCTACCAAAGGAATCTGAGAAGATAGAGTTTGAGCTAAAGGAGGAAGAATCAGACTCTACAACAGAAGAGGAATCAAAAGATGAAGAGCCACAAAATCTAGTTGTGAGAAGATCAATTCGAGAAAGAAGGCAGCCAGAAAGGTATAGTCCATCTAATTTCTGTTCAAATTTTGTTTTATTTATTACTAATGATGATCCCAGAACTCTCAGGGAGGCAATAGATTCAGAGGATGGTAAACTCTAGAAAGAGGCCATGGTTGATGAAATGACATATTTGGACAAAAATGAGGCTTGGGATCTGGTGGAGTTTTCAGCTGGAATGAAACCCATTGGAAGAAAATGGGTGTTTAAGAAGAAAATGAATGCAAAAGGCAAGGTGGAAAAATACAAAGTTCGGTTGGTAGCAAAAGGTTATTCCAAGGTGTCAGGAATTGATTTTGGTGATATCTTTTCTCATGTTGCGAAGGTAGCTTCTATTAGATTAGTTTTATATGTTGTTGCTGCTTTTGATTTTGAGGTAAAATAGATGGATGTGAAGACAACATTTCTTCACGGGGATTTGGAAGAGGAGATCTATAGGAATCAAACTGAAGACTTTGTGGTGAAGGGAAAGAAAGAGCTGGTATGTAGGTTAAAAAAGTATGTGTATGGGTTAAAACAATCACTAAGGATGTGGTATCAGAAATTTGATACATTTATACATGGAATTGGCTTCACCAGAAGCAAAGCATATCACTATGTGTATTTTAAATTAATTGGTGAACGTGTTATTTATCTGGTCTTGTATGTTGATGATATGTTGTTGATTAGAAATGGCAAAGAAATTATCCATGATTTGAAGACCCAATTGTCCTCCAAATTCGACATGAAGGATATTGGTGCTGCAAACTATATTTTTGGCATGGAAATTAAACGAGATCAGGCAAAGAGGAAGCTATGGTTAAACCAGAGGAATTATGTCGAAGCAATACTGCAGAGGTCTAATATACAGGATAGTAAACCCGTGAAGGTTCTTATTCCTGTAGGTGTAAAGCTATATCTTGAGCAGTGTCCCAAGACACAAGAAGAGGAACAGGACATGTCACGTGTTCCATACACAAGTGCAATCGGTAGCCTGATATATGGAATGGTATATACTAGACCATACATTGCACATGTAGTGGGAGTATTGAGCAAGTTTATGTCAAAACAAGGGAAGGAGCATTGGACAATAGTAAAGCGAGTTTTCAGGTATTTGTATGGCACTAATGATTATGGTCTGTGCTACCAAGGAAGACGAGGAATCAGAGAAGATCTACAAGTGGGTATGTGTTTAACCTATTCAGAGGTGCATTCAGTTGGATGAGTAAGAGGCATTCTGTAGTGGTACTTTCAACTACAAAGGTAGAATACATGGCAACCACTCATGCAAGCAAGGAAGCAGTTTGGTTGCAGAGGTTGTGTTCAAGTATGGGGTTAGTACAATGAGCTATAAGGATATACTGTGATAGCCAAAGTGCAATTTTCTTGGAAAAGAACCCTTCTTATCAATCAAAGACAAATAAAATTGATGTTTAGTATCACTTTGTGAGGGATATGGTTGAGGAAAAAATGGTGTTGCTAGTAAAGTTGGACACTTTGAAGAATGTTGCAGATGCATTGACAAAATCTGTGAGCACTAAGAAATTTTCTTGGCGTAGAGAAATAATGGGCATTGCAAGGTTGAACCAATGATTAAGCTCTCCTGTGAACCCTTGTGTGGAAAAGAAAACAACAAGTGGGAGAATGTTGGGTGTGTGTTATATTCTTTCCACAACTAGTCCCACGTGCGGGGCACAATGCCCCAGGATTTTTTTTTTTGGACCCTATATTAGGTGGGTGGACCTACCTACGGTTTTGTGCATGGGTTTTGCACATGGATTTGCGAATGTTGGTTTTATGCCCATGGTATCTTGTAGATCCGGTTAAGGGAACTACGATTATGTTCTAATCCAAGGTTAATGGATTGGGGTTTATGAATTCTTTGACATGTATATATATGTATTGTAACATTGAAAGGAAAATAATGAAAAATCAATGTAGTAGTCCCAATTTTGGGATCTAGGTGAAAATCTCTATGTATTTGTTTTATGTTCTCACCATTTTTTATTTTCTATTTTTAGAATTCGTATGCATGTAATTTCTATACACGGTTAAAACCTACACACTTCTTTTTGTAACATGCCATGGAGGAATGATGTATTTACGTCCATTTGCTTAGGGGTCCATCCTTGACTTGTGTAAAGCACAACTATTGAATGAATGGTTGTATATCAAGCCATAGGTGAAAATATATCATCATAACCTTCTCCGTTTTTATGGGATAATCCTCGAGCCATGATCCTTGCCTTATATTTCTCAATGCTTCCATCGACTCAATGTTTGATCTTGAATAGCCATTTTGAAGTCACCGTAGATTTCCCCTTCGATCTTGGCACAACATCCCATATGTTATTCTTCATAATTGATTCATATTCTTCGGCCATAACATCCTTCAAAACTTGTTGTTTCACAACTTCTTCAAAAGTAGGAGGTTCAACTTGAATCATAATGCTCATAGCTACAACATATCCCTAGTACCTGCATGGATTCTTTCTTTCCCTAAATGATCTTCAAACGAGAACACATCTCTTGTCATCATGTAATGTGTCAAGAAGCGAAAGTGGCCTCTTTCTAGTAGGAGGATCACATAGAGTACATCTAAAGGGTCCATGGGCTACATGGGATCATCAACAATGTTTCTCTGATATTCAGGCATGAAAGTACCATCTAAAATATCCAAATCATCATTCTTCTTCTCGGGAGGAGGAGAAGGAGGAAGGTCCCTTTCTTTCCCAAGGGTAGCATCTTTATCGAACATTACATCCCTATTAATTTCAACCTTCCTTCGACCATGAATATATATTTTAAATTATTTAGAATTTTCATAATATCCAACAAACGTACATTTTCTTCCCATGGCTTCTAGCTTGTTTCTTTTGTCCTTAGGCATGTGGAAATATATGGGGCAACCAAAGATATGGAGATGGCCAACATTGGGCTTGACACCCGTGAACACTTATTTGGGGGTCTTGTTGTCCAATGCTTGATGAGGCTCCTTGCTTTGAACATATACGGTAATATTCGTTACTTCTCCCCAAAGGAACTTCAACAACTTTTGATCATGGAACATGGCACGAGAAGATTCTATAATAGACATGTTATTTCTTTTAGCTACTCCATTTTGTTCAGGATTATAGGGCACAATTGTCTCTTTCTTGATACCTTCCTTCTTACAAAAATTGTTGAACTCATTCAAAATTTACTCTCCACCATTGTCACACCGGAAGATCTTAATTTTATTCCTTGTTTGATTTTTAACTAAAGCTTTGAACTCCTTGAACATTTCGAAGGCCTCATCCTTTTGCTTTAAAAAAAATATCCACGCATTTATTGATAATTCGTCAATGAAGGTGATGTAGTAGAGATGGCCACCAATAGAATGTATGGGCATCGAACTACACATGTCACAATGAATGAGTTAGAGGATGTCTTTTGTTTTGTTATCGCTAAAGTGGAATGGTCCACTTGTCTTATTTCCACTAGCACAACTTGGACATACTCCATCATGTTGGTCTTGAACATCGGAAATACCAGAGACCAATTTCTTCCATTTCGGAAGAGAATCATAATGAATATGGGTTAATATTCAGTGCCATAACTCGATTAGATGATTAGTATCATGGACCAATGATAGAAGAGGTCTACTAGTGATTTTATAGATTCTGTCAAATCTCGATCCCAATGTAAATGCATCTCTTATAGGGGATCCAATAGGACAAGTAAAAACCTTTCCCTTGATGAAGGAAATCATCATCCCTTTATCTTCTAAAGTAGATATTGATGCCAAATTCTTCTTCAATCCTGGCACATACATCACATCATGGAGCAAAATAGATTCCCCATAATTCAAATGAAATTTAGTGAACCCAAAGCCTTTAACGGGATGAGTGGAGTTGTCTCTAAGAATAATTTTCAAATTTGACTCTCTATCTACCAAATTATAGAGAACTTCCTTACACCCAAATAAATGATGACTGGTCCCACTATTAACCAACCAACTATCTCGTGAATCTGGAGGAGAGGAACTAGTGAGAGAAGAAATAAGAATATATTCAGATTGATTGGCAACATTACTTTCATACCTGGGGTATCTTGACTTCTTTTGAGGACAATGATCTTCTTCATGATCACTTAGAGCATCTCTTCTTCTTCTTTCATATCTTCCATTGTGGTCATTACTTCGGTCATCTCTTTTTCTTTGATTGTTGGAGCATCTCTTCTTCTTCTTTCATCTCTTCCATTGTGGTCATTCCTTCGGTCATCTCTTCTTCTTTGATCGTCAAACCTATTATTTTTGCTTCTAGTGTTGTAGTGTGGACCTTTGTTCTTCTGAGGGAAATCTCGAGAAAAATGACCTTTCTTGTGACAATTGTAACATTCAATGTGTGATGATTCTCTATCATTCCTTCTCTTTGAGCTTCAAGGAGGAGGCTTCCTTGAATTTGATGGACCTCATTTTCCTTTATTCTTCTTGTAATTTTGAGTGATGAATGCAACAGACTCTCCTTCTTCATGCTTTTGAATCCTGCCTCTTGATATCATCCTTGATTCTTCTTGAGTGAGATTTCCAACAATATCATCAAATGGCGATAATGTATTATTGTTGATTATGGCAGTAATGAAGGTTTCCCAAATGGAAGGGAGACCTCTAAGAGATACAATCACCAATTCCTTGTCAGACACAATTTCCTTGACTCTTTGCAATTGATCTCTAAGATGAGATATCCTCATAGTGTAGGATTGCACAAACTCTCCTTTATTCATCTTCATATCTTTGATTTGATATTTCATGGAGAGGATTTCATTCAAAATCTTGACTTCATACATGCCATCTAGCTTATCATACATGTCCTTAGGCTTCCTCAAATTTCAAACACATGCAAGTAAATTATCTTGTAAACCATCAACTATAAATTGCTTTTCTTTTAACTCACCTTTCTTGTGCTTGTTCTTGGAAGAAGTGAAAGCATTCTCCAGAGGCTCAGGTACCTTTCCTTGAATGAATCCCAAAACATCATTACTATCAACAATGATCTCCAACCTGATTTTCCATGCATCAAAGTTAGATGAGTCACCAACCTCTTATGTTCCTTGAAGAAAGAGGAAGACATCTTCACTTGATTAGATATGATCCCTCAACTTTCCAAACATGATTTCTTCAATTCTTGTCTTCTTTTGGGCTTGTCCTTCACCTTAACTTTGATTCCATGTTAAATTTGAAATTGTTCTATGTTGCTTCAATTACTTTAGCCTGATTCACTTCTTCAATTAACAATATTTCATTAATAATTAATATTTCCAATCATCAACATTAATTGAAGATATAATAGTAAATGAAATGACAAAGGAGAAAATCAATACATCAATAGGAGACACCATATTTTCAGTCATTGACCAGGGAAAAACACACTGCTGGGAAAACCCTTTGGAATTATTCTTTTATTATATTATCATAAAATGTTCAACATAGAGTACAATGAGCCCAATACAAAATCATCTAGCAACATTAACCCAACATCATTCAGAAATACGTTCCTAGCATCTATCCAGATTAGAGACAACTTTTCCTTTCTATAGTCAACTGCGGTCAAATGTCAAAATTCGACCCTAGAGACCAACCGCACGGAAGAAGAGGTGTGTGTGTGGTTGAGAGTTTCAAACCGCATGGATGTGCCTGCCTGCCTGTTGTTATAGCTGAAAAATTCATGTGTTAATCCTGTGGTTGGAAACCAAAACCCTAACACATGTGAGCTTCAGACCTTGCAATCTTAGACCTGTACGAACCAATTTCCTCGACCCAACCTCAGACCTGTGCGAACCAATCAATGAAGAGGAGAAAAAGAAGATGTTTTGTGATGTCCAAATGAGCTTGAGGTCACTTGTATTTATAGGCTTCCAAGGGTGTCCAATTTCCTATTAGGGTCGACCTAATCAAATGTGACATTGTGGGCTTCAATTCAAAAATACACTTTCCCTTGTCCAAATTGAGTGCTTCAATAGTCAAAATTGATCCTCTCAAAAAGAGGAATCTAATCCCATGGTTGTAATTTGTCATTGAGCTTTAAAAATAATAAAATAAAGAGTGGAAAAATACAAACCTTAGTTAGTAGTGAAGGGTTATTCCTAGGTAGAGGGAACTGATTTCCATGATATGTTTTCTCCTAATTACAAGTTAACTTATATTATATTTATTTTATTTGTTGTTGTTGTTTTTGATCTTGAAGTAGAATAGATGGATGTGAAGATGAAATTCCTACATGGGGATTTGGAAGAAAAAATCTACATGAAGAAACCATAAGGCTTTGATGTGAAAGGAAAGAAAGAGCTAGTATGCGGGTTGGAAATTTTCTTGTATGGGTTAAAGCAATCATTAAGGACGTGGTATAAAAAATTGATACTTATATACTGGGAATTGGCTTCACAAGGAGAAAATAATATCACTATGTATATTTCAAATTAGTTGGTGATCATGTTATTTATTTTGTCTCATAGGTGGATGATATGTTACTGATTGGAAATAATAGACAAATTATCCAGTAAATGAAAACTCAAGTGTTCTCTAAATTTGACATGAAGGATCTCGGTGCTACAAAATTTATCTTGGGAATGAAAATTAAAAGAGTTCATGCAAACATGAAACTATAGTTCTGAGGAAGCATGTAGAGAAAATATTGCATAGGTTTAATATGTAATAACAAACAAATAAAGGTGTTTATTCATGTAAGTGTAAATTTATTTGAAAATAAGTGTCCTAAGACATAGGAAGATAAAGAGGACCTTCCCTATGTTCCATATTCTAGTGTGGTTGGAATATTTATGTATGTAATGGTATGTACTGGACCAAACATTTTACTTGCATTGGGATTATTGAGCATATATATGTCAAAACTAGGAAAGGAACATTGGGCAACAGTGAAGAGGGTTTTCAAGTATTTTTGTGACATTACTGGCTATGGAATGTGCTACAAATGAGGACCAAGATTATATAGGGTGTTGGACACTTGAACTTTTTTATGCAGACCAAGTTGGATACTTGCTACAGAAGATCTACAAGTGGGTATGTGTTTAACCTATTTGGAGGAGAAATCAGTTGGATGAAAAAAATGTAATCTATAGTGGAACTGTCAATTGCGGAAGTTGAATACATGGAAGCCACTCATGTAAGCAAGGAAGCAGGATGGTTATAGAGATTATGTTCAAGCATTGGTTTGGTACAATGAGTTGTAAGGATAGATTGTCACAGTTAGAGTGAAATCTTCCTAGAAAAGAACCCAACTTATAATTCAATGACAAAGCATATTAATGTCCAATATCACTTCATGAGAGATATAACTGAAGAAAATAAGCTACTACTGGAAATATTGGACACGTTGAAGAATATTGCAAATTTATTAACAAAATATGTGAGAAATGAGAAGTTCTCTTGGTATGGAGAAACAATAGGAATTATTTCCCTGGATTGTTTATCATGTATGCCTGTGACCCCCTTGTGTGCAAGGAAAACAAATGGGAGAATATTGTGTATGTGTTATATTCTTTGCATCACTATTCCCATGTGTTGTAAAAATGCACAATGAGTAGCAGGGGGTCACAGGGGAGGTGGAAGCCCCCTCTGTTCGAGGGTTAATAACGGGGAACCAACCCTCCTATGCAGGGGAAACACCCACCAAAAAAAAATTGAGTGGTTTTGTGCACCCATTTTTTGGTGGTTTTCGACACATGGCTTTTTCTAAAAGCAGTTGTGTGGTGCATGGTAATTTTTCTCATGGTTTTGTAGTTTTAGTTAAGGAACTATGGTTGCATTATAATCTAGGGTAAATGGATTGGTGGTTCATGGATGTTTTGGGATATATATTGTACTGTAATAATGTACAAAAGAATATATATTGAAAAAATCTTGTTGGTTTTCTGGGTTTTGTGTTTTTAGTATAAAAATATATATGGTTAATGTGTGTATTTATTATTGCATATTTTTTGTTTCTTATGAATTTTTTTTGTAGTAATTGATTGTACAAGGTTAAAACCTATAATTAAAATGTTTATAGTCATGCAATAGGAACTCCCTTCCCTTCTCTTTACACACACATACATTGAATTTTTTTTGTTATTATTATTTTTTTGAATGTTACATAGGTAATCTCTCTCTCTCACTCACATACACACAAGTGGAAAATATATATTTTACTTTCAATTATTTGTTCTCTCTCATATATATATATCAAGTTGATAAAGTTATTCTACATAAGGTGCATTGAAATATTTTTTTATGGTTAAGATTGAAATATTTTTATATAGTAAAGGAATTACATATCTTTCTCCCATGAGAAAGTAAAATTATAAATATTCACACACATACACACACTTTCAATTACTTTATCTCTCTCTATCTAAAGTTGACAAAAAATTCCCTTGGATCGAGTGAGGTGGGATGAAAAAATGCAATTGTCACCCCACGAAATAAACAAGGGTGATGTGTTGCAAGCTACACAATAAAGTTGTAGCATGTTTGAGGCCCAGTGTTTAGATATTCAAGGGGAAAGGACAATGCATGAGACTGGTCCATAAAGAAGGTTTTCAATTTGCAAGGTGGGGAGATAGAAGTGTTGAGATTGCAACAAGATGATGGAGCTTAGTGAAAAGAGTCGCCTTCACTAAGTGGGCCCGCAAGCAAATTATGGCGCAAGTTCTATTTTTTATCACAGTGTGGATGATCACAGTGTGGGTGATCACAGTGTGAGTGATCACAATGTAGGTGACCAAAGTGTGGGTGACCACAGTGTGGGTGATCAAAGTCTATTTTTAGACTGGCTATCAAAAATAGAATAGTCAAATATTATTGTCTCATAATAATATTTGGACTATAAACTTGATCTTATTCTCTTGGAGCACTTCAGTTTGAGCTACAGATGTGGCCCATGCAGCTGTCAGAGGGAAGTACGCTTTTCTTATGAGTCAGTTGAGTTGTTGCATGCATGACTTCAGTTAGAACTCAATCAGTTGAGTTTGGTGGAGTTGATTGTGGAGTTGATGGAGTTGTGTTCAGTTTGACTTGGTTAAACTAGTTGTAGTTAGTCTAACTGCAAATAGACTAATGATGAGTTGTTAAACTAATTATTAACTCATAATACAACTATAGAATACATCAGTTAACTCAGTTGCATGTCAGTGCATGTTCAGTTCAGCAGGGGCAGGTGTTAGAGAATCAGATTGCTATCAGGTGTGACTATAGTTGTGCATCAGATCTTGCACAATCAAGGGATTGAGTATGCCAATGAGTTTGCTCATGTATTTGCCCAGTTTGTAGCTTCTGCTCACGTATTACACATTGTGAGTGATTCTTTGGAGGTGAAATATGAGTTTGGTAGACCATTCTCATTCATTCTTGAGCAGGTATTGAGCAGTGGAGGCAGGAAAGCAGTGGAATAGATTTGGAGATCAGATCTTAGCTGTATTGTGTGTAACAGGTGGAGCTGGTACTGGATTGCTTGTGATAAGCATTGTACTTTGTAATGTTACATGGTCTCAATCATTAATATACAGATAGTGTGGGGTTTTTAGCGAGATGCTTTCCCCGGGTTACATATTGTGTTAATGTGTGAATGCTCTTGATGTTTTATTGTTATTGATGCTGCTATATTGATGATCAACGTAGAGGAGCTTATGTATTGTGTATGTATTCCGCAATAGTACATGATCAGGATAATCTTTGTTGAATATGTGTTAAATTATTCAAAATTTCTACATGGTATCAGAGCTGCTTGATTTGTAGAAGACATTTTTACAGGATATCAAGCGGGGATTGATCATCAGATCTACTATTCAGGAAGTGTTTACATTCTATTTCTTCAGGCAGAGTCTATAGTCGGGCTAGGTAGCCTCTGGATTCATCCTTCCTTTGGAAGGTGAGACATCCGGTGAATGCCCATACAGTCAATCTCTGTACAAGAAATATTGTGTTCTCACGAATCTTAGATCCGAGGCGGTTGAGTTGGAGCTGGTGGAATTCAAATTTGCACCAGTGTTGTTGAAATGTCTTTCAACGGATTGCAAATGTTATTCCAAAGCAAGAGCGACCTGGCGCTCAAGGATAAACTCAGAAACAATAAAGGTGAGAATGGATCTTCATCAAAGGTATCTGATGAAGAGAATTGTGCTTTGGCTGCTAAAGCAAAGAAGGGGAAGAACGAGAAAGCTTCTCATTCTGGTGCAAAAGGCAAGAAGCAGGATATGTCCAAGGTGAAGTGTTTACACTGTCACCAGCATGGACACTATGCCACTAATTGTCCGCAGAAGAAGAAGAACAAGCAGGCTGCTGGATCTTCAGCAGGAGAGGCTCTAGCCTCACAGTTTGAGCTTGATTTTTCATTGATCACATGCTTGGTTTCAAGTGTGATGGGATCAGTGTGGTTCTTGGACAGTGGTGCGTCTTTTCACATGACGGGAGATAGAGATTTGTTCTCTGATCTGGAGGAAAAAGATCTTGGAGTGCACATCGAGATGGGCGATGATGGTAGATACAGTGCGACCGATATCGGTACCATTTCCTTTGAGAGGGAGTCTGGTAAACCCTTCGTATTGAAGGAAGTCATGCATGTTCCAGGATTGACGAAGAATCTCATCTCAGTGGCGATGTTAGAAGACAAGGGGTATGATGTTGTTTTCAGCGAGGGAAAGGCTTTCCTGCACAGCAAGACAACTGGTGAGACCCGGAAGATAGGGGTTCGAGTGAGGAACCTTTATCAGTTGCATGTAGATGGATGCGCAGCAATGGCGGGCAAGGCATAAGGATTGGTGAGCCGGGATGATGGCGAGTTGTGGCACAGGAGATTGGGTCACCTTCACCATGGAGCCTTGAAGATACTGCAGCAGATCACTACAGGGCTTCCTAAAGGCACACTTGTGTAGTCAGATCAGTGCAAGGGGTGTACTTTGGGGAAGTTTGCGAAAGGCACCTTTCACAAGAAGGATAGTCGCGCCACGATGATCCTTGAGAGAATTCACACAGACGTGTGTGGACCTTTCTCAGTTGCTTCGACAGCAAAACACAGGTATTATGTGATTTTTGTTGATGATTTCTCTCGTAAGTGCTGGATCTTCTTCATGCAGAAGAAGAGCGAGACATATTCAAAGTTCTGTGAATTCAAAGCACTGGCCGAGAAGGAGTCGGGGAAGAAGGTGAAGGCTCTTAGGAGCGATAATGGTGGTGAATACATCTCGGACGAGTTCAAGGATTTCTGCAAGGCAGAAGGGATTCGTAGAGAGCTCATAGCTCCCCATAACCCACAGCAGAACGGGGTAGCTGAGCGGAAGAATAGAACGATTGTGGGTGTTGCACGGGCAATGTTGCATGATCAGGGCCTACCCCTTCACTTGTGGGCGGAAGCATGCAATACAACAGTTTATGTGCAGAACCGTTGTCCTTATAGGATACTTGGCATGAGTACACTTGAGGAGACTTATTCTGGTAAGAAGCCTGATCTTTCTCATTTGAGGATTTTTGGTGCTAATGTTTACATGCATGTGATGAAGGATGCCAGGAAGAAGTTGGAGCTGACTGCAGAGGTTGGGATATTTGTGGGGTACACTGATACGCCCCACAACTATCAAGTGTATTTGCCAGACAGTGGTAAAACTGTTGTGCGACGGGATATAAAATTTCAGGAGGAGAAAGCCATGAAGTGTTCGCTTGAGAGGGAGCTACACTTGCATGCAGATGAGGAGCTATTAGTTCCTAAGGATGAGCTTCAGGACATGGATCAGCCACAGGATGAGGTTCATGGAGTGGAAGAGACCACTCATGCAGCGCCAACCATCAGAGGGCGAAAGCACTTGACAGAAGCTGAGCGACTGGCTCAAGATGCAGAGAAAGTTGTAGGACCACCTACAACCCAACGCAGGCAGAGACAGTCCCCTGATCGGTACACTGGATACATGGCTCTGATGAGCAAGTGTGTTGTGACTGAGCCATCCTCTTTCGAGGAAGCTGTGGAGGATCCCGCATGGGTAGACGCCATGGTGGAAGAGTATGATTCTATTGTCAGAAATAGTGCATGGGAGATTGTTCCTAGACCGGAAGGGAAATCAGTGGTGGGTTCGAGATGGATCTACAAGGTCAAGCAGGTAGCTGACGGGAGTGTGGAGAAGTACAAGGCAAGATTTGTTTCTCGAGGCTTTTCTCAGATAGAGGGGATCGATTATGAGGAGACCTTTGCACCTTTCGCAAGGTATTCTTCCATACGGACGATTCTTGCTCTCTCAGCGCAGATGGGATGGCACATTCATCAGATGGATGTGAAGACTGCGTTCCTCAATGGAGTCATTGAGGAGGAGGTGTACATTGAGCAGCCTGAAGGCTTTGAGGTCTTCAGCAGTGAGTCGCATGTGTGCAGGCTCAAGAGAGCACTGTATGGGTTGAAGCAAGCACAACGTGCTTGGTACACACGGATAGACAGCTATTTCACAAGACTTGGATTCTCCAAGAGCGAGGTGGATCCTAACCTATACCAGATTGTGGTGGAGGGTAAGTTGCTTATCATTGTACTGTATGTTGATGATTTGATTCTAACGGGTGATGAGCTGTTGATACTGTCATGCAAGAAGGATCTTGCTACAGAGTTTGAGATGAAGGACTTGGGCCTCCTTCACTATTTCCTAGGATTGGAAATATGGTAGCACAGTGGTGGACTGTTTGTTTCTCAGGGAAAGTATGCCCGGGAGATACTGGAGAAGTTCAACATGCATGGCTACAAGCCTGTTGATACTCCTCTTCCTGGAGATTGGAGGAAGGAGGATGCCACTTCGGCAGAAGAAGTGGATGCCACTGTTTATCGACAGTTGGTGGGGTCGCTGATGTATTTGGTCAATACACGACCTGATATATGCTATGCAGTTAACCAGCTTTCACAAGCTATGGTTAAGCCTACCAAGCTCTTCTGGAAGGCGGGCAAGCATGTATTGCGCTACTTGAGAGGCACATCGGGATATGGTTTGTGGTACAGACAGGAGGATGAGGTGAAGCTATGTCGCTTCACGGATGCAGATTGGGCAGGTAGCCCAACGGACAAAAAGAGCACATTAGGAGGGGTCTTCAGTATTGGATTGACAGCAATTTCTTGGTACAGCAGGAAACAGAGATCCGTGGCACTCAGTTCAACGGAGGCCGAGTATATGGCAGCAAGTTTGGCTGCATGCGAGGCTATATGGATGAGGAAGATCCTGGTTGGTTTGTTCAGTTCTCATTTGGATCCTACTGTGATTTACTGTGATAACCAGAGTTGCATTAAACTCTCGGCTAATCCTGTATTTCATGATAGATCTAAGCATATTGACATCAGGTACCATCATATCAGAGATTGTGTGCAGTGGAGGATCATGTTGCTTTCATACATTCCAACGGAGGATCAGGATGTTGATATTCTGACGAAGGCTCTCACCAGGAGCAAATTCGAGTACCACCGAGGCAGGATAGGGGTTGCTGATAATCCATATCTTGTCAAGAGGGAGTGTTGAGATTGCAACAAGATGATGGAGCTTAGTGAAAAGAGTCGCCTTCACTAAGTGGGCCCGCAGGCAAATTATGGCGCAAGTTCTATTTTTTATCACAGTGTGGATGATCACAGTGTGGGTGATCATAGTGTGAGTGATCACAATGTGGGTGACCAAAGTGTGGGTGACCACAGTGTGGGTGATCAAAGTCTATTTTTAGACTTGCTGTCAAAAATATAAAAGTCAAATATTATTGTCTCATAATAATATTTGGACTATAAACTTGATATTATTCTCTTGGAGCACTTCAGTTTGAGCTACAGATGTGGCCCATGCAACTGTCAGAAGGAAGTATGCTTTTCTTATGAGTCAGTTGAGTTGTTGCATGCATGACTATGGAGTTGATGTGGAGTTGATGGAGTTGTGTTCAATTTGACTTGGTTAAACTAGTTGTAGTTAGTCTAACTGCAAATAGACTAATGATGAGTTGTTAAACTAATTATTAACTCATAATACAACTATAGAATACATCAGTTAACTCAGTTTCATGTCAGTGCATGTTCAGTTCAGCAGGGACAGGTGTTAGAGAATCAGATTGCTATCAGTTGTGATTATAGTTGTGCATCAGATCTTGCACAATCAAGGGATTGAGTATGCCAATGAGTTTGCTCATGTATTTGCCTAGTTTGTAGCTTCTGCTCACGTCTTACACATTGTGAGTGATTCTTTGGAGGTGAAATACGAGTTTGGTAGACCATTCTCATTCATTCTTGAGCAGGTATTAAGCAGTGGAGGTAGGCAAGCAGTGGAATAGATTTGGAGATCAGATCTTAGCTGTATTGTGTGTAACAGGTGGAGCTGGTACTGGATTGCTTGTGATAAGCATTGTACTTTGTAATGTTACATGGTCTTAATCATTAATATACAGATAGTGTGGGGTTTTTAGCGAGATGATTTCCCCGGGTTACATATTGTGTTAATGTGTGAATGCTCTTGATGTTTTATTGTTATTGATGCTGCTATATTGATGATCAACATAGAGGAGCTTATGTATTGTGTATGTATTCCACAATAGTACATGATCAGGATAATCTCTGTTGAATATGTGTTAAATTATTCAAAATTTCTACAAGAAGGGTGGTAGATGCAGTGAAATCTCCATCATTCTTGATGTTGGTTCAACTTGGGCTATTCATTTCCTCAGCCTCAATTGGAATATGAAATTATTTAAGTCCTTTGTGATGTGGTATTGGTGGTTGTTTCCCCTATCATTATTGTTTTTGAGTTGGTTCCTTCTGCATTTGTTGTTTGAGTGTGAGCCTTCCCTGCCTTGCCACCTTCACTGTCGGAGAGTGCAAGTTATTCAGACCATTATTCTTCTTTTTCTTAGAGGCATGTGTTATATTTCTTCGAGAGGAAGGTTGGTCTAGTCACCTAGGTATGAAAATATGGTATAGCAAAGAGTGTGGTGGAAATGAGGGAGTGGTAGTCGTGGTGGGCTGGGAGATTCACATTCTTGTTCTAGGGCTAAGGCTTTATCTCGTGTCTTTTGTGAACATGTCCTTGGACCAGTCCATGAAGAGATTTGAGAGCTCAAGGTAGACATGGTGGTTGAACTTGGATGCCTTTCTAATTTATAGGTGTTGGAATACATTATTGGGTGGGTGCCTAACCCAAGGCACACCAATGGAAGGCAAAATTAACACCAGCTAACTATTGACCTCCAATAAAGGATGAAAATGCTACTTGTAAGAGTTATTATGGATAAGAATGAAGCCAAATAGGATATTTTGGTGATTATGAAAAAGGTGGTGCTCCAGTAAAAATACATGGGGACTCATCTTAAATGCATTGAAAGATAGGTAGCTCCTATTTTGGGTCCAAGTGGTTGCAGTCAGGGGCACACCAACTCCATTAAGGTGGACATCTCCACATCTACTTAGTTTTATGATGAGTTTGGTTTTCCTGTTTTTCTAGTTAGCTAGTTTTGATAGGTTGTGGTATGTTGGTATTTTTAGTAAATTTGATAGGCACTATGTGTCTTTTTCTCTACACCTTTCACGGTGCTTCAAAAACCCATATGGACTCTCTAAGATTTTGGCACATTGGTATAATTTGAATGTCTATTTTTTTACTACACCTTTCAAGACACTATCAGACAAGATTACAAAATTGTTATAGTTACTTGAATCAATGAAATATTAGAAATTATGTTACTTGATATAGAAATTAAATTGTTTTATTAATGGTTGACATAGAAATATAGTTTTGTTATTTGTATTTCTTTTCTAAATATCATGTGTCAACTTTAAGTGAGCATAAGAGGAATTACACATCTCCTTCATAGTGGGGTGTAGTATCATTATTATTTTAAATGACATGTATCACCTCCATATTGAGTTTGGAAGGAATTATACATCTCCCTCATGTTGAAAAGGAGTAAGTAGTTAAGGATGAAATTACTCTCTCTCTCTCTCCAAGAGGCACTCGAGGCACTCTATAGTCGAGAATGGGAGCGATGTCATAGTGGTGTAAATGTTTGTAAACATTTCCATGTCCCCTTAATTAAAAAATAATAAAATGTTAAAAATAATATAACGTCCAGTATGTGGGAGATGTTGTAGTGTTTGTAAGTGAGTGTAAACATTTGACTGTTGGATTAACTAATGATAAAAAGTTAAAAGTATTTAAAATAATAACATTTAATTTGTTGTTTTGCATTTTCATTTTTATTAATAAAACTATGAACAATGTTTTAAATAAAATAAAATCATAATATGTATATCACATTAAAATATATAACATATAAATATTAGTTATAAATTAAGATCCATTTTACTATATAAATTAAAGTAATGTTTCGTAACCATATTTAAATCCAATTAATAAGGATGTAAAAGCTTAATACTTACAAAAAAATACAATATAAAAATATTCTTAACCATGGATATTCACCCTCACATTACCATGAATATTATTAAATTGTAAATATGCTTTGTTACAATACTATGGGCCAATGCCATGGCTTATCAATACCACATGCACAAAAACCATAACTCATTTCACAATCCAAATAATAACTAGCACAACCACATATTGATAAATGCCAATAGGCCCATATGAAGCCCATATACCAATTATCAACAATATTAAGAATTAATGTTATTAATGTTATTATCAATAATATTAATATAAATATAAGAACCATATTAATAATTAATATTATTTATATTAGATAATAATTATAATGATGATAATAATAATCTCCCGATCGGGATGAGTGCGATGTCAGAGGCACCAGGCTTGAGTTGACATGGACGGTACAATAAAATTCATTACAGCTGCACCCCACATGCTCAAGGTAGGGAGTGCGGTGTCCTTTGCCTTGAATTCATGGGAGGTGTGCTAGCAAGGTGGCAAAGGGGGACTTAAGGGAAGGTGGAAGAGTGGGAAGAGTTATTCGACGTGCAGTGGAGGTGAAGGGTATAGCAATGAAGGCAAGAGCTGCAGAGCGGGAGGGCAGCGAAGAAAACAAGTCTGTGGGCAAGCGTCGGCTCTCAGGTATGTAGACTGGTCCTGGCCTTATTCAATTCATAAGTTCTGGATGGGTTTTAGGGGAAATTCCATGAAATGGTGGGAGAGTGGCTGGGGATGAGGGAGAGGCGTGAGGCCACCCCAACGAGGCTTAACCCAGCCAGGGAGGAACTAGGGAACGTAGGGGGGAGCTTTGGCTCAACTCTGTGCTACTTTAATTTTGCTTTCAGGCAAAAGCAAGTGTTGTGGGATGAAGGATACCGAGCGAAACGTAGAAACCCTCCCTGACTCGAACGATAAGCCTGAGGGCATAGAGGTTAATGGGAAAGCCTCACTCGATCGACTGTGCATAGTTGAGAATGGCAAGGGAGTGTTGTAGGCAAGGGTATGGGACGCAAGAAGGGCGGGAAATGGGCTGAGCGAACCTGAGCAAATGGCAATGCATAACCATAGGGAGTAGGTAGGGACCTTGGCTGGCCTAAGAGGTAGAGAGGCAAGTAGAAAGTGGCCAGGACATCGTTGGCAGAGGTAAGGATTTTTGGGCATGATAGCATTAGAAACACATGGCTCCAGACGGGGCTAAGAGCTAGGTTATGACTACAAGGGGGTGACCAATTTTAGAATAGTAGTAAGGGTGAGAGGCATGGCAACAAACCATGGGAACCCTACTCCCATCCCGCTTCCACTAGCCACTTGTGGGCACAGGGATGACAATGATTGTAAACCCAAGGGATTTATATTAAACCCTAGGATTAATATTATAACCCCTATGAATAATATTATACCATAGGAATATGAACCAAATAAACCCAAGGGATTGATATTATAAACCAAAGGGAATAATAAACCCAAGGTATCAATTCTAAAACCCAAAGGTATTATAAACCCAAGGAAATAATATTTACCCCAAGGGATTAATATTATAAATGCAAGGTATATAAACCCTAAAGGGATTGATAATATAAACCCAAGAGATTAATACTAAAATGCCAAGGAATTAAAAACCCGACGGATTGATAATATAAACCCAAGGGATTAGTATTATAAAACCAAGGTACATAAACCCTAAGATAAATATTATAAACCCAAGGAAATAATAAACCATAGTGATTATAAACCCAAGGGAATAATATTAAACCCAAGGGATAAATATTATAAACCCTAAGATGAATATTATAAACCATAAGATTAATTTTTTTCACAATGCGACATTGGAATATCGTTGACCATGATTGATTTTCATATTGAGACAACATTTGTCACAATGTGACATAGGACAATGGCCGACCATTGTTGACCATGGCTGTCTCCATATTGAGACAATCTTTGTCACAATGCGACATTGGTCCATGGTTGACCATAGTTGTGAAAATGTGATGTTGGACCAAGAGATAGTCTTTGTCACAATGTGACCATGGTTATTGACCACAGCTGACCATGATTGAGCCCAAAGGTATTATAAACCAAAGGGAATAATATTAAACCCAAGGGATTAATATTATAAATGAAAGGTATATAGACCCTAAAGGGATTGATATTATAAATCCAAGGGAATAATAAACCCAAGGGATTAATACTAAAAGTTAAAGGGATTAAAAACTCAATGGATTGATAATATAAATGCAAGGGAATAATATTAAAACCAAGGGATTAATATTATAAACCCAAGAGATATAAACCCTAAGATAAATATTATAAACCCAATGGAGTAATTAACCCAAGGGATTATTAACACAAGGGAAAAATATTAAATCCAAGGGATAAATATTATAAACCTAAGGAATATAAACCCTAAGATAAATATTATAAACTCTAACATAAATATTTGTCACAATGCGATGTTGGAATATGGTGGACAATGATTGATTTTCATATTGAGACAAATAAAACCTAAAATAAACATGGTTGACCATGATTTACCATCATTGATTTTCATACTGAAATGATGTTTGTCACAATCTAACATTGGACCATGGTTGATTTTCATATTGAGACAATATTTGGCACATTGTGATGTTGGACCATCGTGGACCATGGATGACCATGATTGTAAACTCAAGGGATTTATATTAAACCCTAGGATTGATATTATAAACCCTATGAATAATATTATACCCTAGGAATATGAACCAAATAACCCAAGGAATGGATATTATAAACGAAAGGGAATAATAAACCCAAGGGATTAATTCTAAAACCAAAGGTATTCTAAAACCAAGGGAATAATATTAAACCCAAGGAATTAATATTATAAATGCAAGTTTTATAAACCCTAAAAGGATTAATATTATAAACCATGGGAATAATAAACCCAAGGGATTAATAATAAAAACCCAATGGATTGATAATATAAACCCAACGGAATAATATTAAACCCAAGGGATTATAAGCACAAGTGAATAATATTAAACCCAAGGGATAAATATTATAAACCTAAGCAATATAAATCCTAAGATAAATATTATAAACCTTAAGATAAATATTTGTCACAATGCGATGTTGGAATATGGTTGACCATGATTGATTTTCATATTGAGACAATGTTTGTCACAATGTGATGTTGGAAAATGGCCGACCATCGTTGACCATCATTAATCTCCATATTTAGACAATCTTTGTCACAATGCGACATTGGACCATGGTTAACCATGGATGACCATGGTTGTGACAATGTGACATTGGACCAAGAGATAGTCTTTGTCACAATGTGACCATGGTTGACCATGATTGAACCCAAAGGTATTATAAACCCAAGGGAATAATATTAAACCCAAGGGATTAATATTATAAATTCAATGTATATAAACCCTAAAGGGATTGATATTATAAACCCAAGGGGTTAATTCTAAAACCCAATAGATTGATAATATAAACCCAAGGGAATAATATTAAACCCAAGGTATATAAATCCTAAGGTAAATATTATAAACCCAAGGGATTAATAAATTTCATAATTTATTAATCATGGAGGAACTTATCATGGAACTTATTAATATAAACAACGTACTTCATAAGTAAAATATTTCAGTCCCATATTAAGTAAAAAAATTCAATGTCAACTAATATGTAAAATGAAAAGAAATACATTTTCATGGTTAAAACATTTTTAAGAATTCCAAGTAATGTTATTATTTTATATTTTGGCTATATTTTTTTGTCAATTTTATGTGTGATATGTAAACATTTTTTTTCAAAATTTGCATTTAAAAAAAAATTACACAAGAAGAAATTACATCACTCTAAACACTTCTTAGATTTGCGATTAAAATAGATCAATACTTATCTTTAAAGAAAAAACTAATAAGATCGGCTTGCAATTTGAAAATTTGTTATTCAATGATTGCTAATTAATTTTAGACCGCAAATCCATTAATGCTAATTTACCTAATTCTACACTGAAAACATAGGATAGACCAAATTCATAGCTGAGTTACATTTATACATTTGTATTTGAAAAGTAAATCAATCTTCCATAGAGCACTCCAAGTCATTAACATATAAACCACACTTAGTTACTAAATTTGTAGCAGAAACATAATTGATCTCATGGAGATTTGTGACATAAGCTGGTCAAACCTTCTACTCCTCATTTGTGCGACGACACATATTCCTCTAGAGAGTCAAGGGCCTGTAATTCAGCCTCGTGATCAAATATCAAATGCCCATACTTCTCATAGAGGTTGTCCATGTAAATTTTCCACTATCTAACGCCTATGGCAGCATACAAATATATGTATGTTCAGATACCTTGTTATATATGGTATGGAAAACTGTGTTATTAATTGAAGAAGACGTAGCATTCACAACTTGTAGCCCAAATTCTTCCAGCATGAGCAGAAGATTGGAGTAGACAATATGATCTTTGAACATGCTAAGGGACATCTTAACACCGAAATGGATGGAATTTATTTGCACTGTAGTGAAGATGTAGGAAAATACCTTGTTATATATTTGGTTATATGTAAATAAATGTTGTAAATAATAATGAGGAACTTATCATGAAGGAATATATTAGAATTGGAATAATCTCAAATCCATAGGAAATTGGTCTGTGGGGAGCCACGTGACACAAATCTAATTTTTTTAATTTATTAAAAGTAATGGACCATTTTGCTAAACAAAATTTGTTTGTATATAAATGAATGTTATGAATAATAATGAGGAACATATTAGAATTGGAATAATCTGAACATGGAGGAACTTATTAGAATTGGAATAATCTCAAATCCCTAGGAAATTGGTGGGTGAGGAGCCGTGGCATGAACCTAATTTTTTTAATTCATTAAAAGTAATGGACTATTTTGCTAAATAAAATTTTCTTATATATAAATGAATTTTATAAATACTAATGAAGAACTTATCAGAATTGGAATAATCTCAACATGGAGGAACTTATTAGAATTGGAATAATCTCAAATCCCTAGGAAATTGGTGGGTGGGGAGCCATCGCAAAAATCTAATTTTTTTAATTTATTAAAAGTAATGGACCAATTTTCCAAATAAAAATTTCTTATATATAAATGAATGTTATAAATAATAATGAGGAACTTATTAGAATTGGAATAATCTCAACATGGAGGAACTTATTAGAATTGGAATAATCTCAAATCTCTAGGAAATTGGTGGGTGGGGAGCCACATGGCACAAATATAATTTTTTAAATTTATTAGAAGTAATGAACTATTTTGCTAAATAAAATTTGCTTATATATAAATGAATTTTATAAATAATAATGAGGAACTTATTAGAATTGGAATAATCTCAAATCCCTAGGAAATTGGTGGGTGGAGAGCCAAGTGGCATAAATATAATTTTTTAAATTTACTAAAAGTCAATGCAACCTAAAATTAAGAAGAAGCATATGCTAAGCATATTCTATTGAGAATCAATCTAGGGCCTCAATTAAAAAAAAAAGAGTCAACAAACCTCCTTCCATATAAAGTTCATATATATACACTTATCGGCTAAATATTTTATTTTGATTTAATTTTATAACATGTTTTTAATTAAATCTAAAAGAAAAACGTTATGAATACTTTTGAGATATATTTAAACCCTTTATTCCATAGAGATTGAAACAAGGTTTTAATAAAATAAGAAATGAGAATACTTTTATATATAGAGATGTGAAATTTATAATATAAATAATATTATTATGAACCAACATAGATCTATTTTAACTAAGAATCTACCAAGTGATGAGAGGAATCAAATTTCTAGAGGTGCAAATATTTCCTCAACTTTTGCACTAAAAAAATGGTTTGAATCTTGAAAGATTTAAACCCTATTAGCACTTGGTAGATAGCTAAAATGGATCTATGTTGGTATTATAATCAATATGATGAAGAAATGTACTTTATTTTGTGAGCATATTCTAATGTCAACTATAAATAAAATATTTCAATATTCATATTAAGTAACATAATTTTATACCAATTTTGCATAGAAAAAGATAAAATAATTGAAATTAAAAAAATCTCATATTTCCACTTTCCATCATGAATGAGACATGTAACTTATTCAATTGTTAATAAGGAGTTGATATGTAACATTTAAAAATATTAATAACGAAAAAATCAATGCGGATTATCAATAAATATGCATACGTTGAATAAAATATTTAACATAATACTTATATAGAGATCAAAAGAAATTATCTGATTATTAGTACCTACTAAAGTAATACTATAGCAATCTATTTGTTTTTGACTACCCATTAGATGAGCTTTTACCAACATATTATGTAATGTCTACCTCATCCATTAACCAACACTAAAACCACTGAAACCGTAGTTGTTTACCATTGTCAGCCTCAATAATGGATCAAAGAAATGAAAGTAGAGTTTCCCAACCAGAATAAAGGATAAGGCTTGAAAGAATTGTCAAAACTCTTAGCAGCTGCAGCGGTAGTTGCAGTATACGCCTATTCTGCCTCAAACGTAGTGTATGTTCTATCACCAAAAGGATTATTCATAGAAACCTACGATAAAAACAGCGCGTGGCATGGATTCATAGTGAAATGGGTTTTCTGTGGGGAGATTTTACAGTTTCCAAAACATGTGTTTGGAAAATAATTTAGATTTTACATTTTCCAAACGGTGAATGCACATTGTTCTCTTCTTACTATTATTATTACTACTAGTTTTTTTAAAGCAAAAAGCTCTGTAAATTCTTAATAATGTGTGCCTTGATTCATGTATTACAGGAAATGAGATTTAATGAATTTTATTTATAGTGTTTGGAAAATAATTTAGTTTTTAATGTCTCCAAAAACATGTGTTTGGAAAATAATAATTTAGATTTTATTGTTTCCAAAACGCAAATGCATGTTGTTATGTGACTAATGTTTCTTAGGTTTAAGCCGAAAGCCATGCAAATTCTTAATATTTTGTACCTTGATTCTATGTATTATAGGAAATGAACATAGCAGCCTGCCTTACCTATAGGATACAATTTATTTTTATACTCTTTGTCATTAGAGTAGTCTTGGAAAACACATGCATTAACCCTATTTATTTTATTATAAAATATTTTATTTTATTTATGATTAAGTAAAATATATATATATATATATATATATTTTTCAATTTATCATAAAACAAAACATCAAAACATGTGCACATCAAGATATCAAGATATATTTTCACATGTCTAAATTCTTACTATTAAAAATGAAAATTTACTACTTTAACTTTTTTTAACACATTATAATTCATTTTACAACTATTTTAACTTTCTTTAAAATGTTATATTCAAAATCTACATAAAGTAACTCACAAATAAAATTAATATAATATATAGAAACTCAAACCACCAATATATGTGTTAAGACCAGGTTTATTAAATAACTCAAGTTTAGTCATTTGTTTATTAATATATTTATTTATGTAAAGATCCTATAACATAAAAAACAATATTCACATTTTTTTTTCCCTGGGAAAATTTTAATTTTATTTAAAAAGTGAAAAATTATATGTTGTAGATGCTAATGAGCATATGTAGTAATAGCAGGTCCTGGTTTCTCACAATCCATAAAGGACTAATCTACTCTTTCCTACCTTTCTTCTTTTCCATTTTTCGCCAACCACCAATGTTGGGAGTGGAAGTTATAATATACATTTGATTCTCATTGGTATTAGTAAGATATTCTTTGTCCGAATTTGATCCCTCTGATCCATGGATTCGTTTACTGTCACTAACTTATTTCCCTGTTGTGTGCTGCTCGTACTGCTGCGAAGGGTTGTTGGGCCACTGCATTAATGCATAGGTGTGCTCTGTGTTGTCCTTCTGTGGATTGATCTGTATAGTCTGCTCGATATTGTTTGCAGTGTTCTTTGTTGTCTCCTCTTCTTCTGCTATTTCATCTGGATGCTTTGTGCGTTGCCAACCTTTTGGTTTTTGTGATTGTTTCTTATTTCTTCTGGTGTCTTTTTTAGCTTGTGGGCAGGTACTGAGAAGGTGACCTGTTTGTTGGCAGCCACGACACCGGAATGTCATATTTTCATAATCTAGTGGTTGAGTCCACTGTATATTGTTATGGATCAAAATAATGTTGTCAGGTAATCCTTGACTAAGATCTACCTCAACACATATTCTGGCGAAGGTGAATATGCCTCTTGAGACTCTTTCTGCATCTGTCTTGAGAAATTTGCCTATCGAATTCCCCATTCCTTCTAATACTTTGGGATGCCAGAAATGTAGTGGGAGGTTGTGTATCCTGACCCAAACAAGCATTTTAGAAACCACCATAGTAGTGGCATCAAAACCTGGGAACCAAGGGATCATGAAAAGTCTCGCATTGCCCCAGAACCATGGTCCCTCATTGAGGGCATATTCCTTATCCTTGATTGTGTCGAATTTGACAATAAAAAACCCCTTAGAACATAGATGGATATCACAATTTGTTGACCATGTGGAGTAGATCCATTGATGTAATGCATCTGATTTAGGCCAAAAACCATTGAATCTGCATATGACAGCCTTAGTATAGAAATCTGCGTAAAGCTCATTTACCTCAAGTAGAGAGACTATCAAGGCTGGTATCTGTGATTTTTGCTCCACAATGTAGGGTCCAGGTAGTTCTGGTGGTGGTGCTGGTTTGGTGCTGGCTTCTCCCTTCCCTTTGACTGCATCTTTGAAGGAACTCGTGCCCTTTGAGCTAGATCCAGAACATCCACCTCTCAATCTCAAATTTAGGATGATGGTTGAATCTGAGACAATTCCATAGTCCTGTACTGTGTAATTATCCTGCATAATTTGTCCTGCATATATCAAGCTTTGCATACTTACTAATATGCCTGTATGCACTTGGATTTCATGCTTTAATTCTTTTATCAACCTCCCCTTCCAGGTTCACATGCAGATAGTCCTTCCTGACAAAGTTCTGATAAAGATTTGTATCAGATCTAGATCTGTGGTGGGTAGATCTATCCTTGACAAGGGTCGATCTGCTATAAGGGGTGTTGGATCTAATGGATCTAGGCAATTCGAATCCCAATCCTTTACTTGAAGCAGCCGTGTTGGGTCAGCATAGCCATGCTTCTTAGGTTTGTGTGGATGCCCTGTCCCCTTCTTGTCTTCAGCCTGTAGGGAAGGCAATGGGGATTCCTCATTGCCAAAAACTGAAGCCCTTCTAGGGTAGATGCCCGAATATATGCAAATCACCAGATCCAACCTATACAGGAGCAAATCCGCTTGTTGTAAGGGCGTATTCATTAAAACAATGATGTTAGGTCCCTATAATACTAATGATTCCCCCATTACTATTGTCATTGTATCCCTTATTGTTATTATTGTGCCCTATAGAATCTCACTATTATTATTTTTGTGCCTTTATATTATTATTGTTAGGTCGGCTTGGTTATATTGTGACCCCTTAGATTCTTATATATAGAAAGGAGGTTTTGTCATTTGTATCATCCAAGAATTATTCATTTATGTAATGTAAAGGAGGTAGCCCCGTCAAGGAGGCTGAATTCTAAGGCGTTGATCTATCTTTTCTATCTTTTTGTGAGCTGGTTTCATAACATTTGGTATCATAGCTTTGGATTCTAGGGTTTCGCTGCTCCAAATAGGTCATCATGGAATTTTCGCTATAACTTTTTCTTGTGATGTTTCAGAAGTGAAAAAAAAACCCATTTGAGACGAAATCTTGCTGAACCTCGACTCAAAATTTCATATCTTGTCTCACTATATTTTCGGAGATATGATCTGAGGATGTTATGGTTTTTGTAAGCTCCAAAATTTCATCTAAAACAGGTCATTGTGGAATGTTCGCTATAACGCTTTCTCTACAAAGTCTCAGAAGTTAAAAAAAAAACCCATTTGAGAAGAAGTCAATCTGAATCTCGGCTCTGAAGTTCAGATCCTGTATCGCTATATTTTCGGAGATATAATCTGAGGAAGTTAGGGTTTTTGCAGACCCCCGAATTACATTCCAAACAGGTCACCTTGGGAAAATCGTCATAACTTTCTCTCTGAGCATCAGATTGAATTTTCGTAAGAAGTTGCAGAAAGAGGATGGACTGTAGTTTTTTGGGTACCATTTTCAGAACCTAAGGTTGAAACAATGACCCGTGGCACATTGTACAAGTTCGCTCTACTGAACAAGTCTATACTCAGGTCATCGTGGGAGATTTGGCATAACTCTTCATTGGAGAATCCAATCTTGATCAAAATTGCAGAGTTAGAAATATTACTCAGAGGGTTACCGTAAGAAGAAATTTCAAACCTTGGAGATCCAAAATTACAGAAATACATCAGATTCAATATCAAGCTCCTACAAAGTGAAAAAAAGGTGTGTAGTTTTTTTTTAATTTTTGCATAAGCTTGGTTTGGAAAATTACTTTGAAGGAATTCAAAGGGCATAGTGAGCATTATTATTGGTAATTGATGCCCTGAAGAAAGAAAATGGAAACACCTAGTAAGCAACCTGAAAGCTTTAGCATGACTCATGAAGAAGAGGAAGAAATGCAACATGATATATCAAAATTACAAGACCAAGTGCAACAAATGTCACTCGCAAAAAACGTAACAGAATCTAAGATAGATCGTTTAAACAAAGACGTAGAAGCTAAGATGTATGGTGTGGAAGCTAAGATGGATGGTTTAAAGAAAGGCATGGAAACTAATATGGATGGTTTAAAGAAAGGCGTAGAAGCTAAGATGAATGATGTGGAAGCGAAGATGGACGACGTGGAAGCTAAGATGGATAGCGTGGAAGCTAAGATGGATGATTTGAAGACAAGAATGGAAGATTTGAAGACAAATTTAAAGACAGATTTGAAGACAGATTTGACAAATTTTCTACAAGAAATGCTTACTAAGGGCAAAAGGGTAGTAAAGGAAACTCATGATGAGAACAAAATAAATGTTAATCATGATTTCATAGACTCTAATGTTGGATCAAAGAACCACCATGTTCCAAAGATCGATATGAAGAAGTTTGATGGCAAGGATCCCAGAACATGGATACTACAGATGGAGCAATTTTTCAATCTCCATAATGTGCAAAACACACAAAAGGTACGCATTGTAACTTTATATTTGAACCAAATCAGTTTGTATGGTATCGATGGGTTTTCTCTAGTAAACAAATTTTCACTTGGGCTATTTTTACAGATGAAATGATAGCACATTATGAGGATACAAAAAGCAACACATTTTTTAGCCAATTGATAAATCTCAAACAAAAGGGTTCAATGATGGAGCACATTGAGGACTTCCAAAAATTGAATATAAGGGTACAAGATATTCCATAGGAGCATAGGATTGATGTGTTCATAGGGACTTTAAAAGATAACATCCAACATGAGGTTCACCTTTGGGAACCAAATTCATTGGAGAAGGCATTTAGATTGGCAAGAAAAATGGAAAGCAAAGTTATGGCAACAAGGAATCCTACCACTCACAATCATAAAGATGGAAGTGTTGATGCCCCTAGCCATCCACAACCTACAAGGTTGACACCACAACAGTTGGAAGAAAGAAGAGAAAAAGGGCTTTGTTACAGTTGTGATAGAAAATACACTAAAGATCATAAGTGTGCCGAGAAGAAATTATTTTACATAGATTGTGAAGAGGAGGAAGAAAATGAACAATAAATGTCAAAAGAAGAGGATATACACCAAGAACAAACCCTAGAAAAAGAAGAAATGAATGCGACCATATCTTGTAATGCATTGGCTGGAATTACCACTCCTCAAATTATCAAGATAGAAGGGCATATCAAGAAGAAAAAGGTAATAGTGTTGATTGATTCAAGAACTATCCATAATTTTATTCATTGTAAGATAGCCAAGGAATTGAATTGCTTCCTATATCCAGCACCAAAGCGTCAAGTGATGGTTGCAAGTGGAGGAACCATAAATTGCTCAAGAAAGTGCCATAATATCAAGTTATCCATGGGAGAATATGTATTGAATAGCCCAATGCTTTCCATTCCAATGGGTGGTGCTAATGTTGTACTAGGAGTCCAATGGCTACAATCCTTGGGTACAATAGCTTTTAATTTTCAAGAAATTTTCATGAAATTCTCTGCAGAAGGAAAGGAAGTTGAATTAAGGGGTATCACAGGGAAATCGAGAAAGATAATAAGCACTAACGGAATGATAAAACTTCTAAAGAAAGAACAACGAGGCATAATTACACAATTATGTTCACTAGAGGTTCCCACATTGAAATCATCCATTTCTCTAGATCTCCAAAAAGTCTTGGACAATCATTCCAAGGTATTTGAGACTCCCAAAGGCCTCCCACCTATTCGTGATCATGATCATGCTATCAATTTGATTCCAGGAAGTGTTCCTCCAAACATCAGGCCTTACAAATATCCCTATATCCAAAAGAGTGAAATTGAAAGTATGGTTGCAAAAATGCTAGAGGTTGGTATAATTCAACCTAGTCAAAATTCTTTCTTTGCGCCAGTAGTATTGGTTCACAAGAAGGATGGATCATGGCGCATGTGTCCAGATTATAGGGAGCTCAATAAGCTCACTATTAAAGATAAAATTTTCACTCCTATCATTGATGAATTATTGGATCAATTACATGGATCAATTTACTTCACCAAGTTGGATCTTCGTTCAGGAAATCATAAAATCATAATGAAGACCAAAGATATTCCAAAAACAACATTTAGAACTCATGAGGGTATTATGAATTTTTGGTCATGCCTTTTGGCCTTACTTATGCACCTTCTACATTTCAAGGTTTGATGAATTCCATTTTCAAACCCTTCCTTAGAAAATTTGTGTTAGTATTTTTTGATGATATACTAATCTACAGAAAGTCTTGGAAGGATCATGTCCAATATGTTGACATGGTGCTCAAACTATCGGAGGAGAAACAATTATATGCAAAAATTTCCAAATGTTTCTTTGGAGTACAAGAGGTGGAATATCTGGGTCATATTGTATCTCATGAAGGTGTTAAGGTAGACCCTAAAAAAATTAAAACCATTAAGGAATGGAAAATCCCCACATCCATCAAGCATCTACAAGGATTTCTCGGGTTGACAGCGTATTATCACAAGTTTGTTAAGAATTATGGGAGAATAGCAGCACCTCTAACAACATTATTGAAGAAAGATGCATTCTCATGGACTTTAGAAGCAACAAAGGCCTTTGAACATCTTAAAGAGGCAATGTGCCAAGCACCAGTCTTAGCTACACCGGACTTTAGAAAAACCTTTATTGTGGAATGTGATGCCTCAGGAAATGGAATTAGTGCTGTTTTAATGCAAGAAGAAATACCCATTGCTTTCAAAAGTTGTCCAATCAAAGGAAAGTATTTACACAAAGCTATTTATGAGAAAGAAATGCTGGCAATACTACATGCACTTAAGAAATGGCAACCCTACCTAATGGGAAGACACTTCAAGGTAAAAACAGATCATGATAGTCTTAAATACTTTTTAGAACAAATATTATCTTCAGAAGAGCAGCAAAAATGGGTCACAAAGATGTTGGGCTATGACTTTTAAATCATATACAAAAAAGGGAAGCAAAATGTTGTGGCAGATCCACTCTCAAGAAAGGATGAGGATGTGGAAGCATTTTTTTGTGCCATTTCTATTATCCAACCAGATTGGATAAATGAAGCAAGGGATGAATGGAAGAATGACGAGGAAGTGTGGGCACTCATTCAAAAGATACAACAAGATCCCAATACATTTGATACATGTAGCTGGAAAAATGATTCATTATGGTACAAGGATCGTTTATACCTATGTAAGAATTCCCAACTCAAACAAAAGATTCTTAGGGAATTACACCTCTCCGTTAGAAGAGCACTCAGGATTTCTAGAAACCTACCACAAGGTTAAGAAGGATTTTTTTTGGGATGGACTTAAATCGGATATTCAAAAGTTTGTGGTGGAATGTTTGGTTTGTCAACAAAACAAAGGTGAAACAATTAAGACCCCGGGACTATTACAACCTTTATCGATTCCAAGCCAACGTTGGGAGGAGGTTTCAATGGATTTTATCATGAGTTTACCCAAGTTTGA
Organism: Pinus tabuliformis; assembly: GCA_031772625.1. Lineage (NCBI taxonomy): Eukaryota > Viridiplantae > Streptophyta > Pinopsida > Pinales > Pinaceae > Pinus > Pinus tabuliformis. Next base: position 1,525,355,830 of record CM062816.1, read on the forward strand.
AGGAAAGAGTGTTATCATGGTGGTAGTTGACACACTTACCAAGTATGCACACTTTTGTGCATTATCTCATCCATTTAAAGTGAGTACATTTTCTACTGCATTTATGGAAACAATTCAAAAGCTACATGGAAACCCAAAGATTATTGTAAGCGACAGAGATCCCATTTTCACTGAAAATTTTTGGACAGAATTATTTTCATGTCTTGGTACTCAGTTAGCTCATAGCTCATCTTATAATCCTCAATCTGATGGGCAAACTGAGATAGTAAACAAATGTTTGGAAGGATATCTTCGTTGCTTTGTATCTAATAAATAGACACAATGGGTCAAATGGTTCCCTATGGTTGAATGGTGGTATAACACTTCCTTCCATACTGAAACAAAAATGACCCCATTTATGGCACTTTATGGATATCATCCACCATCCATCACATCATATTTAAGAGAAAATTATAAGGTTCAAGCAGTGGAAGATCACATCAAGCATCAACAACAAGTTCTCCAACTCTTAAAGGATAACCTCACCTTGGCGCATAATAGAATGAAACAGCAGGCAGATCAACATCGCATCAAAATAAGTTTTGATGTAGGTGATTGGGTATTCCTATGGCTACAACCATATAAACAAATGTCCCTCAAGCAAGCTAAGAAGGATAATAAATTATCACCGAAGTATTATGGTCCGTACAAGGTGTTGCAAAAGATAGGCACTATGGCATAAAAATTGGAGCTTCCTGCAGCTTCCTGAGTGCACCTAGTTTTCCATGTTTCATGGTTAAAGAAGGTTATAGGTGACAAGATTCCAGTTCAAAAAATATTGCTAGAACTTGATGAGAAAGGAACAATCATATTGGAACCTGAAGCAGAGAAAGAAACAAGAACTCGACAACTACGAAATCGATCAATTTCAGAGTATCTCCCGTTGAAGATTCCACATGGGAGGATGAGAAATTTATACAGAAGCATCCAAAACTACTCAAGCATTGGGGACAACACTTTTTGAAGTAGAGGGGCTTGTTAGGTCACTATAATACTAGTGATTCTCCCATTACTATTGCCATTGTATCCCTTATTCTTATTATTGTGCCCCATAGAATCCCACTATTGTTATTTTTGTGCCTTTATATTATTATTGTTAGGTCAGCTTGGTTATATTGTGACCCCTTAGACTCATATATATAGAAAAGAGGTTTTTTCATTTGTATCATCCAAGAATTGTTCATTTGTGTAATGTAAAGGAGGTTTCCCCCTTGAAGAGGCTGAATTCTAAGGTGTTGATCTATCTTTTCTATCTTTTTATGAGTTGGTTTCATAACAAATGAGATTTGATCCATAGTATGAACCAGAAGATAAGCATGACTCTAGATCTGACCTATACATGGGCATATTTGGTTGTAGTGAGGGCGATATCGTGGAGTCTTTGAATATTAAACACAACCGTTCTTGTCACTGAGCTTTACATTTGGGAAACTAGTCGCTCCATTAACCAGAGAATCCAAGAACATGTAGTAGATATTAAACACTCTTGTGGGATTCCCTACATTGGGGAAAGTTGTTCCATTAACTAGAGAATCCAACAACATGCAGTAGATATTAAATACAATTGCTCTCGTTACTCAATTTTACATTGGGGAAACTGGTCGCTCCATTAACTAGAGAATCCAAGACCATGTAGCAGATATTAAACGCAACCACTCGCATTCCTTAGCTTTAGCTAAACATGCAGTGAAGTCCAAGGGTTGATCACTTCCATCATAGGAAGCTTAGAGAAACCATTGAAATTGAAAAGTGTGCTCTTAATGTTAACAAGTACGTTGGTTGGAGGTTAAGTAGAAATAGGATCCTCGCCATCTACGAATGGTTGGAGGTTAAGTAGAAATTGGATCCCCGCCATCTCTTCGTAGATTATATATATATATATATATATATATATATATATATATATATATATATATATAGATATATATATATATATACTCTCTTCGACCTCCCTATTAAAATATTCTCGAATATTTTAATATAATAATATTTGAATCTAATTGTTAAATATTAGTTATTTTATTTAATAACCATTTGAGAAATATATTAAACTTATTTTTAATTATGATTATATATTTACAAATATTCAATTCTTATCATATTATTATTAAATTAATCTAACTAATTTGAATTCAATATTATTTTAATTAAAATATTAATAAAATAAAACAAAACATAACAAAATGGTTCACTCTAGAACCGAATGCATCTTTTCTATTTAAACATTTTGATTGACTGATTTTTTTCACCTTTGTCTTGAGAATGAACCACATTAAATAGTTCGAAACATTGACCAACAACTTATGATGTGATTATTCCGAAAGACTTTATCAAAAACATAAATAAAACTTAAAACAATAGTTGTGTTTCTTAAAAAACAATAATTTGAATCTGCCTTGTCAAATCTTTTAACTGTTTTAGTCTCATCATTTTTTTTAATATTTTCTTAAATTCAACCTAGTGATACAATAATTTTAATAGTGATATTAAAAATAAATATATATCAATTTTAATAATATTAAAATTAAAAATTATATTTTAAATTTAGTTTAATTAAATTATCTATATTACTTATTATATTTTAAAAATAATTTTTCCAAATTTAATATTATAAAAATATTTAATTTTTTTTTTTAATGTTAAATATGTTAAAAAAATAATCTTAGAATCTCATTCTCATATATATATATATAAGTATATAACTTTTATAAATGTTATCACGCACCTATTTCTATTCCAGGATGATATGTGTTAAGACACAATTTATTGAATAATATAATATAAAATAAATAAGTACATTATAATAAGGATTTTTATATTTGTTAAATGTTGAACAATATGTTATTTGTATATTAAATTTGGAATAATATATTAAAATACAGGAGTTTAGGCTTCTGTGATCCATATTATGTTAGAGAAAGATTTCGGCGAAAATCACATGGAAAATCATTTGTCGACGCGTTTCGAACCAACTAGTGTGGTTCATCGTCAGGACAAGTTGAAGAACAGATCTAGCGAAGCATGTTAAATAGACCGAGTAGAGCCTCCAACGGCTAGTTGACCAGCCGCTAATATGACCAAGGGACCAGGATCAAAAAATTAGTTGCAACAGATTACTAAATTAAGGGAGAATGAAATAAAAGTTAAAACGCTCATGGATCAATGGAATAAAACACCTACCAATAGTAAAAATAAAATAAAACAAATTAATTAATTAATTAATTAATAAATTAAAACTTAGTAATGCAAAATAATACTAAAGCTCTAAGAATAATGAAACCAAATAATAACTAAAGGGGGAATAATGACCAAAGGTAAAGAATAAATAAAAATAAATAATAAAATAATTAAAGTAATAATAATATTAATAATAATGAATTAATTAATTCAAACTAAAAATTAATAATAAATTAATAAGTGAATAAAAATAATGCCAAATAATACTAAAGCTCTAAGAATAATGAAAAAATAATAAATAAAGGGGGAATAATGACCAAAGGTAAAGAATAAATAAATAATAAAATAATTAAAGTAATAATAATATTAATAATAATCAATTAATTAATTCAAACTAAAAGTTAATAATAAATTAATAAGTGAATAAAAATGAAAACTAATAAAATAAAACTAAATTGAATAACCAAAGGGGATAAAACAAAACTGAAAATAAAGGTATAAATAAATAATAAAAATAAATTAAAATAACTATAATAATAATAATAATAATAATAATAATAATAATAATACAAACAAATAAAGTAATCCAGTAATAAATAAAGGGGGAGTAAAACCTAACTGAAGGGCCAAAGGTAAAGAATAAATACCTAAATGAAAATAAATTAATTAATAAAAAGGTAATAATAATATTAATAATAGTAATAATAATAATAAAATTAATTAGTTAAAACTAAAAATTAATAAGTGAATTAAAATAAAATAATACGAAAAATAAAATGAATAACCCATGGGGTCATTATTCCCCCTTTATTTATTATATTTTTTCATTATTCTTAGAGCTTTAGTATTATTTGGCATTATTTTTATTCACTTGTTAATTTATTATTAATTTTTAGTTTGAATTAATTAATTAATTATTATTAATATTATTATTACTTTAATTATTTTATTATTTATTTTTATTTATTCTTTACCTTTGGTCATTATTCCCCCTTTAGTTATTATTTGGTTTCATTATTCTTAGAGCTTTAGTATTATTTTGCATTACTAAGTTTTAATTTATTAATTAATTAATTAATTAATTTGTTTTATTTTATTTTTACTATTGGTAGGTGTTTTATTCCATTGATCCATGAGCGTTTTAACTTTTATTTCATTCTCCCTTAATTTAGTAATCTGTTGCAACTAATTTTTTGATCCTGGTCCCTTGGTCATATTAGCGGCTGGTCAACTAGCCGTTGGAGGCTCTACTCGGTCTATTTAACATGCTTCGCTAGATCTGTTCTTCAACTTGTCCTGACGATGAACCACACTAGTTGGTTCGAAACGCGTCGACAAATGATTTTCCATGTGATTTTCGCCGAAATCTTTCTCTAACATATTAAAATACAAATAAAATAAGCAAAATTTAAAACAATTTTTTTTGTTCTAATTTCTTAAGATACAATCATTTTGAATCTAACCTTATCAAATCTTTTAGTCTCATCAATTTATTGATTTTAATAGTCGCATTGATTGATATATCAAATTTAATGATATTAAAATTATATTTTAAATTTAGTTTTATTAAATTATTTATATTTATAAATAAATAAATATATATATGTGTTAATTTTAAAAATTTGTTAAAAAAAATCATGTTTAAGAATCTTGTTAATATTTATATTTATGTTTAAGAATATTTTTAATTTATGTTTCTATTTACTCTTTCAAGGCAACCAGACTTTTATAAATGTTACTACTGATTTATGTCATTTTAATTTTCACTTTGGGGTTTTTATTTATTATATTATTTTAAATATTTTAAAATTACAACATTTAGTTTTTGATGTAGATTTTATGAATTTGCAATATGCAAATTTGATACTATAATGTATGCATAATTTAGTAATAATATAGAATTATTAATTTATGAATTTTTTTATTTAATTAATTTTTCATTTAACATATTATGATACCAATAAACTTATTTGTATGAAAAATAATTTAATATGGTATGAAAAATAATTTAATATAGGATATCAAAAGTGAATAGTTTTTTAATCACATTTTTATTAGAATTAGTATTGTGGATTAAGGATTTTAGTTGAATGTTTTGGTGAACAATTTATTTCCCTAGACAACTAATTTGTGATATTTATGAAATAATTGTATTTAATGTAATAGTTACATTTATGAAATAGTTGTATCTAGTTGTTCTCTAAAAACTCTTGTTTTGGTTAAAAAAAACAATATTGTGGATTTAACTTTTACACACCACTAAGTAATTAGTTCTTATATGTCTATATTTACATTATCTCAATTTGAAAATTCTTGTATATGTTATAAGACATTTAGGAAGATGATTTTACATTTTTCCATGTGGAATATACATATTTCAATCCATTATATAATGGGGTCACAACCATTACATCAAATTTCATCGTATCACTAATAGGAATTGAAATTTGGTTGGGATGGTCCTAATCATTCATGCAATCCACATAAAATCAAATCTCATCATGCCACCAATAAAAATCAAACTTGGATTGAGATAGTATTAATCATTCCTCACATCCACCCAATGTCACCCCAATAGACGAAGGCTAATAATTTTCCACATATTCTTACTTATGCTTAGATATTTATAACACTAATAGATGAAATTTTCATATAAATATGAATATGTTATTGAATTGATTTTCTTATTACTTATTTAAAAAAAAATCACTTTTAATATATAATTTAAATTATTATTATTTTTATTGTTTTATATTTATGTTTTCTTATTTTATTTTATATATTAAATTTTAATGATTACCAAATATTTAACTATTTTTATTAACTAATGTAATAAAAGTTTGAATATCTATTTAAATTTAGTGAGTTTATTAGTTAATTACACGATAAATTTTGAATATCTATTTAAATTTAGTGAGTTTATTAGTTAATTACATTATTTATATATTGTGATTAATTTAGAGTAGGTTTTTTTGTTTTTTAATATAATATTAGCTAAGCAGTTAAATTTATTTGTAAATATAAAGTTGGAGTAAATTAATTATAATTTTTGATAAATTATTTGGTTATTTTCAATTGTTCTTTCCACTCAGTTATACTCAACCCTCAACCAACCCTAGAACTCTAGGAAAATTCTTGGCATGTGTAGAAGTACTGATTTCATCAAGCGTATCGCTTAGAATATGTATATCTAGCCAAAAGTGTTATTTAACATAATTCTCATATTATTTAAACAAAAATATTTCATAGCTGGTGACACTAGACTTCAACATTATCTAGGCAATCCATTAAAAATAAATGAAGAATGTCACCACATAATAACCAACCTAATAATTTTGGCCATTTTTCTAGAATGTAGTATGTATCCACTTCACCCAACTTCACCATCATCTTGATTTTAAATTCCATTTACACTATAAAAATGAAAAATTCTTGGATGATACAAATGACAAGGCCTCCTTTCTATATATAGGAGTCTAAGGGGTCACAATATAATCAGAGCCAAAATAACAATAATAATGTAAGGGCACAACAATAACAATAATTGGCTTCTATGGGGCACAATAATAGCAATATGGGGACTACATAGGGACAACAATACAATAAGGGGGTTGCACTAATAAGAATAATGGGCTACACTAGTTGTATAGGGACCTAACATGCCCCTCTCCTTAAAAAGAATGTTTTCCTCAACACTTGAGTAGTTTTGCATGCTTCTGTATAAAATTATCATCCTCCCATGCGGAATCTTTAGCGGTTAAGTTCTTCCACTTGATGAGATACTCTAAAATTGATGGATTTTGTATTTGGCAGGTTCTTGATTCCGTGACTTCTTCAGGTTCCAATATGATTTTTCCTTCCTCACCAAGTTTTGACAATATTGTTTGAACTGGGAGCTTGTCACCCATAACCTTCTTTAAGCATGAAACATGGAGAACTAGGTGGACTAGGGAAGATGCAGGAAGCTTCCATTTGTATTCCATAGTACAATTATTTTGAAACACCTTGTCAGGACCATAGCAGTTTGGTGATAATTTCTTATCCTTCTTATCTTTCTTGCGGGGAATTTGTTTGTATGGTTGTAGCCGTAAAAATACTCATTCGCATACATCAAAACTTGTTTCATTGTGATGTTGATTTTCTTTTTGTTTCATTAGATTCTGCACCAAAGTGAGGTTATCCTTTAAGAGTTGGTGAACATTTTGTTGATGCTTGATGTAATATTCCACTGCTTGAACCTTAGAATGATTGTCCAAGACCTATTTTAGATCTGTAGAAATAGATAATTTCGTTGTTTGAACCTCTAGTGAACATAATTGTGAAATTACACGTGTTTTTCTTTCTTTAGAAGCTTTGTCATGTCGTTAGAGTTGATTATATTTCCTGGTTTCCCTGTGATACCCCTTAATTCAACTTCCTTTCCTTCCCAAAATAAATTCAAGAAAAGTTCTTGAAAATTAAAAGTGATCGAACCCAAAGATTGTAACCATTGGACTCCTAGTACAACATCGGCACCACCCATTGGAATGGAAAGCATTGGACTATTCAATACATATTCTCCCATGGATATTTTGATATTATGGCACTTTCCATAGAAATTTATGGTTCCTCCATTTGCAACCATCACTTGATACTCTGGTGATGGATATAGGAAGCAATTCAATTCCTTGGTTATCTTATAATGAATAAAATCATGGGTACTACCCGAATCAATCAACACTATTACCTTTTTCTTCTTGACATGTCATTCTATCTTGAGAGTTTGGGGAGTGGTAATTCCTGTTAATGCATTACAAGATATGGTCATATTCATTTCTTCTTTTTTTAGGGTTGGTTCCTAGTGTATATCCTCTTCTTTTGACGTTTCTTGTTCATTTTCTTCCTCCTCTTCCCAATATGTGTAAAATAATTTCTTCTGAGCACACTTATGACCTTTAGTGTATTTGATATCACAACTGTAACAAAGCCATTTTTATCTTTTTTCTTCCAATTGTTTTGGTGTCAATGTTGTAGGTTGTGGAAGGCTATGAGAAATAACACTTCCATCTTTATAATTGTGAGTGGTAGAATTCCTTGTTGCCATAATTTTTCTTTCAATTTTTCTTGCCAACCTAAATGCCTTCTCCAATGAATGAGGTTCCCAAAGATGAATCTCATGTTGGATGTTATCCTTTAAAGTCCCTATGGAGACATCAATCCTATGCTCATTTGGAATATCATTTACCCTTATATTCAATTTTTGGAAGTCCCTCAATGTGCTCTGCTATTGAACCCTTTTGTTTGAGATTTATCAATTGGCTAAAGAAGGTGTTGATCTTTGTACCCTCATAATGTGCTATCATTTCCTCCATGGAAATTGACCAAGTGACAAGTGGTTTACAAGAACAAATCCCTCTATACCATACAAACTGATTTAGTTCTAAATATAAAGATGAAATACGTACCTTTTGTGGCGGTTGCACATCATGTAAATGAAAATATTGCTCCATCTGTAGTATCCAAGTTACCAGATCCTTGCCATCAAACTTCCTCATGTCTATAGTTGGAATATAGTGGGTCTTCAACCCAACGTTACATTCTATGAAATCATGATTAACATTTATTTTGTTCTCATCATGAGTTTCCTCTACTACCTTTTCAACATTAGGAAGCCTTTCTTGTAGCGACTTTGTCCCACCTTCCTGCAAAACTTTCATGTATTTATTCAAATATTCCATGTTTCCATTCAATTTTTCTTCTATACCATTGATATTATTGATCATATCTTCGATCACATTCTTCAAATCATCCCTCCAATTTTGCTTACTAGGTGTTTCTATTTTCTTGATTCAAGTCATTCTTTTTCTTTCTTTTAGAAACTAGATCTTGAATTTCTTGTATCTCTGTCATTTTGGATCCCCAAGGTCTGAATTTGCATCCTGTGGTAGCCCCATGAGTCATCTTTCCCACCCCACAATTCTAATTGATATTGGATTCTCCAAGAAAACGTTATGCCCAATCTCTCGCGATGACCTGATCATAGACTGGTTCAATAGAGCGAACGTGTACGACATGCCACATGTAACTATTTCTACCTTTGGCCCTAAACATTATACCCAACAAACTATAGTCTATCATTTTTCTGTCACTTTTTAAGAAATTTGAATCCGATGCTTAGAGAAAAATTTATGACAATTTTCCCAAGGTCACCTGTTTGATATGGAATTCGGGAGCCTGCAAAAACCCTACCTTCCGTAGTTCATATATCTGAGCATATAGCAAGAAAAGATCTGAAATTCAATCAAGAGGTTCATCATGATTTATGCTCAAATGGGTTTTAATTTTAGCTTCTGAAGCTTCGTATAAAAATAATTATAGCAAAATTCCGCAATGACCTGTTTGAAGTAGTGAAACCCTAGAATCCAAAGCTCTAATTCCAAATGTTATGCAACCAACTCACAAAAATATAGAAAATATAGATCAAAAGACTTCTAAAATAGCCTCTTCAAGGGGGAAACCTCTTTTACATTACACAAATGAACAATTCTTAGATGATACAAATGACAAGACGTCCTTTCTATATATAAGAGTCCAAGGGGTCACAATATAATCAGAGCCAACATAACAATAATAATGTAAGGGCACAACAGTAATAATAGTGGGCTTCTATGGAGCACAATAATAACAATATGGGGACTACATGGGAACAAAAATACAATAAGGGGGTTGAACTAATAACAATAAGGAGCTACACTAGTAGTATAGGGACCTAACATGCCCATCTCATTTGAAAAAGTGTTGTCCTCAATGCTTGAGTAGTTCTGGATGCTTCTGTATAAAAATTTCATCCTCCCATGTTGAATCTTCAATGGGTAAGTTCTTCCACTTGATGAAATACTCTGAAATTCAGACACGATTTTCATAAAGATTTCAGCCCAGCCAAATTGTAGAACAATTAAAAAATGTTTTTTTGGGATCTTGGTAATTTATTCTAGTTTCTAATTTTAAAAGAAATTACCAAACCTGAAATTTCAAAATTACAAAGTGGTTCTAGTTAATTTTGTATAATTTTTAATTTCACTCCAAATGGACCCCACTTCACCTCACCTCACCTCCTCCCTTCCGAAATAAAAGTTCTGATTTTAAAAGCTCTGAAATAAAACTCCTGATTTGAAACCTCCCATATTTGAAAGCCCTGATTTTTTTCTTATGATTTTAAAACCCCTGATTTTCAAAATATCCAATATTTCAATATCGGAACATCGATGTATCCACGTTTTTCATTGGCGCATATTTTAAAAGTTCTGATAACGCATTACCTCTAATCTCTGGTTTTGATTTTAAGTGGTGCCTATTTTATTTTAACCTATGGTTTCATCCACCTCCTTATGACTCCTGACCTTCGCTCCATACATCATCCTCCCTCATCACTTTATCTCTCCACCTCACCCCCTAATCTCTCCACCTCACGTAAACTCATACTCCCTCCTCCATATCCAATCACCATGATTATTAAAGGGTTTTTGATTTTGATTAATATGGTTTGTTAATATAGTATTATAATATATATTATAATTATAATTTAAATATAATATTAATATAATATAATTATATTTTAATTAATTTTAATTCCTAAATTAAGTAAATTTCCTTATAGTTCATTTGTAATTAATTAATTAATTATAATTTAATTAGTATTAATTAATTAATAACTATAATTTAATTTAGGATTAGATTTTAATTAAAAAATTCTTATTTTTGGCCTTGGTAACAAATTTTCCAGAATTTTGGTAGTTTTGGTTCTTCAACGTTTGAAGCTCATAAGTTGAGTTTTACTTGGCCAAATGAGGTCCAGGATGGCTCGTTGGATAGATAAAATCATGGAGAATATTTATGAAGTGGTTTCATAATCCAATTTGATCATTTAATGAGTCTAAAATTTAGCAGAAGATCAAGCTCCAAAATTTTAAACAAAATTAATTTTTTGAATTTAATTTTCTGCATTTTCATTTGCTCATAACCTCTACTGAGTGCATATCCATTCGATTATGTTATCCTTGAAAAATTGGATATTTACAGGGATCAGTGAAAATCTCAAATTTCCTTTTATTTATATATATAATTAATTTTTTATTGGAGATATTTTGTATCCCATATTTAGTGTTTTGACTTTGATTTGTATTTTAATGAAATTTTGATTGTTTTTGACATGGAAATAGCTGAAGAGATCAGAGAAAGAAGATTTCAATCAATGGGATTGATCCAGAAATAGAAGACAAGGAATTTGAACTAATGGAATTTTTTGGAACATAAATACTCTTTAACAAATCCCTTATTTGAAATTCATTTTGTAAATTATAAATAGTGGTTTGTAGAATAATAAAAGGGCTTCTCTCTTCTGCAATTTTGTAATGCTTAAAGCACTATTGTAATATGGATTTCAGGATATAGGTAGGGAGAGGATCAATCTCATATCTAGGGATTATTGGGATTTTTCTTTTGCATTCTGAGCTATGTATGGAGAGCAGAGCTTGCATTATTGTAGCTCTTGTTTTAACAACAAAAGTTTAAGATTTGTAAAGGGTTGTTGGATATCAGAGCCAAAGAAACGGTTTCAATAAATTGGTATTTAAAATACTATTGTTTTAATATTGGCTTAATTTTATAATAGCATAAGAGTGCCATTTTTATTCATATTTGTGCACTATTGTCAATGTGAGTAATTTGCCTCATTAATCTGTTGTTATTTATCTATGCTATTATGTGTTGAACTCTGATTTCTGAGTAACTATTTACTCAGAAATCAGTCTTTTAATTATGATTTAAGAAACAATAATATTTTGTGAACTACTTCCTTATATTATTATTTAATCATTCAACTTACTCATTTAATAATGATCATCATTTTGTGAACTACTTCTTAAATACTGTGATTAATTATTTTTGTTAATAGATCTCTGAACATAATGTGTTTTGGTATTCATAATATCAGTTAATTGAACTGCTTTGTTAGCTTGATATTCATTATAGGTCAGACATATTTAAATCCCAATCATTTAAATACTTTGCTCTCGATTGGTTAATATCTACATCTTCCTAATCGAGATAGGCTTATGATCTTTTTTCCTTTTGCTTGCATTCTAGGATTAGTTTTCATTTAGATTTAATTCTACATTCTTAGAAGTCCTCTTATTAAAGAGGAAAAAATCAATTGTGGCTTGGCTAAGCCCCATACCATCTTAAGGATCACTTTCTTGCTTTATCAACAAGATGGATGATCTAATGTCTCTTCTCTATTGGTAGGTGAAAGTCATATTTTAAGCCAGTGGAGATAGAGAGAAGGTAATTGGATCTATTTTAACCAGTCATAACCACCATTTCAACGAAAAACGAGCTTCTCTAAGTTCCCTCGCTAGGTGCTCTTCCTTATAATGTGGTAGGCAAAGATTTTCAAGCCTTCAACATTTTTGGTGCTAGAAGGAGGGCCAGCGAATTGTTTTCTTTGAATATTTTTATTCTATTTACTATGGCCCCATGTAAAAGACTTCCTTGGAGTTGATTTATTGAACGTCATTCAAAAACCACTCCAGTAAAGGCAGTCATGATCCCGTCTCTGGTAAAATATAATGGTAAGAAATGTGCTTTTAATCATCTCCTTCAATTTATCTTAAGTTGTAATAATTTCAATATTGACGAAGATACTATTTGCAAGATCTTCACTCTTACTTTGATAGGAAAAGTGAAACACTGGTGCTTATCACTTCCAGTTATTTCTGTACGTATTTGGGAGGAATTTTCGAAGATTTTCCTTCACGCATTTTTAGGAATATGATTACAAAAAGGTGTGTGATCAGTTAGAATAATTGTGTAGGATGGAAATTGAGACTTTACATATGTTTTATGTTAGATTTAAATTAATTTTAATGCAATTTCGGTCCAAATATTTTCCTCCCCAATTCCAATTAATTGGATGGTTCAGACGTTTAGTGTATTTGTCATGTGATAACTATCATGAACTAGAAATATATCCTTCGTTGATAGTGACACTTTTGCTCGAAATGGCAATTTCAATTCTTCGCAAATTGAAATTACAAATGATAATGCCAAAAATCCTCCAAATTTACATAGTGTTGATCAAGTAGAATTTCAACCAAATGCACAATTTATTAGCAATGATCAACAATAATTAAATCAACCATAGAATGTCGAAAACAAACACTCTATCGCTGAAATTAATTCACAATTTGTTGTTAATAAATTGCAAATAATGGAGCAACTCAGCAACAATTTGCAAATCAATCAAATACATGAAGAATCTGGATTTTTTATTTTGGAAAATGAAAAATCATCTATGCATAGAGAAACCTTCATGTATATATCTTCAACTTCCTATTTTTCTCACTACCCTGATATTTTTAACAATATTAGTTTAACTCATAATCAATTAACAGTTCCTTTGAATACAAATTTAATATTAGAAAATAGAAAAACTTATTTTAATAATGAATTATTAATTTCTAATATTGGTAGAGAAAATTTAATTGGTAATTCAAGTAATAAACTTGAAGATTCTCTTAACTTGATAATCAATCACTTGCCTGGTTCTGATTAATTTAATTTAGAGGAAAATAACAATTGTGAAGTTACTTATAACGATGACTTGGAAAATGAAAGTACTCAACCTATTTTATCTTCAAAAATTATGTTGTTTGATTCTTTAGGTGAATCTATTTTTGAAGATAAAGAGAATTTTAATCAAGGATTTATTCTAGTTCATTCCAATTTTCAAACATTCAATCATCATATTAATTTTGGTATTCGATAAACTATCCCAATTTTTAATTCCTATGATGATGAAATGTCCTTTTTGAATCATAAGCTTGAAATCTTCCAATTCCCACAAAAGAAAGCAAAAAATGAGTTTAATTTTATAATTTCTATTGATTCTTGTGGGAAAGTAATATTCTCAAATGAATCCCAACTATGTTATACCATTATTTGTAACATTAAAGTAAACTTGAATTTGCTTCATTTTCAACTCCCTCGATTTCAATTTTTTTCTTTCAAATATCATTTTTGAATTTTTGAACACGTTGTGCTAGAAATTTGAGCATTCAAACTAGAGACACTCCTCAAGTTCATTAATAAGTTTTTATGAAAATCAATCATAGAATTTCAAGCATGAACATGTGCTACTTTTTATTTTGAAATTTTATTTGCTCATGCTTGACCAATTTGTTTCTGATTTTCAAATAAGTTCATCACAAATTCTGTTACCTGAGAATGCACCATTTCATTATGACCAGCAAATGGACACTTCTAAAAACCTTTTAAATGTTCATCCATTCTTTATTGACCCATTTGAAAAATATCTAAAAGTTCCACTGCTTAAGAATATTTCTCACTTTGCTAGTATTCAACAGGCTTCATTGATTAAAAATGTATCATTCAGGTCTGGCATGATGTTTCCTCTTCCTTTGAACTTCTTCCAATAATTCTCTAAAATTCATGCTATTTTTAATGCAAGAATTTCAAAGTAAGAATTTTGTAAATAAAATTATTTTGCCGAAGTTGTTAATTGTATAGAGTAGGCTGAATTTTTCTTTTAATAATCTAGTTGCAGTTTCATTTTTGTTATTGATCTTTAACCTGTACATACATGCAAGAATTAAAATGAAAAAATGGTTACATTGGAAGTATGACTATACCTAGGCATGTTTTCCTTCCATTCAGTTAGCAATAGAAATAGATTAATTTATATTAGATTCCTTTTCTGTTTGCATTTATTTTATTATTTCAAATTTTTAATAAGAAAGTAATGAATCCAAGTTTTTCTTGGCATCCCCTTTTATTTGTTGAAAAAGTGGCTTAGAACATATCAGAAGCTGTTATGTAGCCAGATCATACACACTTGTGAAGTGCTTGATTGTTTTTTTTTTGCAAAAATTCATCACATTGATAAAATGTTTTTTAATCATATATGAATAAATCCTAAGGAATTGCTACAACTTTGCAATTTGTGATTCACAACTATTCCTAAAAAGGCTCATTTTCACCACTCTTGTCCTATGATGTAAATCTAAGGAGGATGCAATTTTGAAAGTTTATTACTTAGCATTTTTTACTAAATAAGTAAATGTTTTGAAAATATGAAAATTTTGTGAAATGCATGGAAGAACTTGAAGATTCACGAGGTAAGTCAAAATTCTTCCAAGTATTCATTAACAAGTTCATATTCATCTGTTTTAGCTATCCCTTTTTCCTATGTTTATTTGTTATTTCTTTTATAGGTCTTCATTGACTTGATTTTGGAGACTTGAGATAAGCAAGCAGTCAACAATTTCTAAATCTACAACATGTTCAAGGAATTATTTATTGTTTTGTGAAAATTTAGGTATACTTTATTTTTTATTCTATTCATTAAAACCATGATAGGCCTTTAATAAATTATTGAAAGATTCATATCATATTATTATAATATCATAACTCTCCTCATAAGAAAGTTATGATAAAATCATTCTCCAATCAAATATTTTTGATAGTTAATATAATTATTAAAGGGGTTTTTATTAAAAGGAAAAGTTGAGTTGGACGTTTTCTTTTGAATTAAATACTGTCGATCCCACAAGGTTCTCATGTAGCATTATTGCAACTTCCGAATATCGAAACATTTCATATAAGCATCAATCAAAATACTTCGATGTCCCAACCCATCAATCCTATAATATCTCGATCCTTCGATCCTCCAATATCTCTTTTCACCCACCATCCGATATATGACATCGTCGATCCTCTGATATCCTTATATCACTAATCTATGATATCTCGATCCTTCAATCTCTATTATCCCTTCCTGCTCATCCTCCGATGGATGAATTCACCAAAACTGCAATGTCCATACATTTCTAATACTCTGATCGCTAATCTCTGATATTCCCAATCCTCCAATCTCCAATAAACTTCCTGCTATCCATATCAGAACTTTCATATCGGGACCTTCAATCTACTGTTTCTCTTTCACACCTTGATCTTAGATCTCTGATAAAGGACCTCCGATATCCCTTCCCGCTTATATTTTTAGCTGTTACATAATAAAAGCCTATCAGAAGGTAAGAATATCGCATGTTTCAAAGATACAACCATAAGATTTCTCCGATATTATTCTTTAGATACACTCATGTGTGCAGACTCACATAAGTTTACATTTAGAAATATGATTCAATAATCATATTCTACCTCTCATCGATGTAGCTGAAATGAAACTCTTACACTCTTTATTGCTCATATTTGCTACAAACAGAGGAAAATTCACACAAAACTCTTGCAGCGAATTATCTTATCCATGATTTTATCTATGCTTGTTCCAAATCTTACAATTTCCAAGATGAGTTGAACCATTGCATCACACTCACCAATTGTTTTCCCTTTAGTCATATTCCTTTCTTCCAAAGGGATTCAAAGCCTCTAAATTGGTGAATTTTTGAATCTCAATCCTCTGCTTTTCATTTTCCCGAGATATTTCCTCATAATTTCATATTTGTTGTCTTATTGAACTCTTGGATTTGTATTATATCTGAAGAATTTAAAACAAATTCTGAGATTTACCTCTCCGAGATCCACAATTCCTTTTCCTCCACTATCATGTCCATTATACTCAGTAAAGGAAATTGCCCCAATTTCATTGTCTTCACTTGAATTTTGTGGTCTTAGAGTTTTGTAAGTTGATTTTGTCTTAATAAAGGGTTTTGAGATCCTTGACACCCAATTTATTCTCATATTTATTAAATCATGAGATCCTTTCCTTAGAATCTTATCTTTCGGATAAATATAAGTGCTCTTGTAATAATTTTTACAAAACTTCAAATTATCTCATTATCAGAATGAAATTCATTGCAACTACTTTATAAACTCTTACGAAACTTTTACCTCTGATACATGAATGTTTGATGTACTAGAAAGGCAAAGTTCCCACATTATACATTTTAAAAGCATTCGTTATCGGGCATGATCAATGTCGTAAGTTTTGTTTGTGAAAGTTACAAAAAACTTTTATTCCAAGATCTTGCTTCCCTTTAATATTCTAAATACCGAGACTTCTTAAATCGAAAGTGAAATTTAATTAAACTTCCGAAAATAAATGTTATCAGAAATATTATGAAGCAAAGTCTTTATTTATTGGAGTTTTGCCCATTAAGATTTTTGGAAAACTTGAGCTCTTACCTTTCACTTTGATTCTCTTGGAAACTCAAAACTTCATAATATTGGGTTAAAGTATCTTCGTAGGTCTATGATCAATTCACTTTGATCTTTCACTATGCTCACATGAAGTCTTGTTTTATTATTTTTGTATATATATGCTACTTTTATGTTATCATGGTGGTCAAAAGCTTAGATGTGTTTCAATAATAATTTCATCAAACCCAAGTAAATATTCATCAAGATGACTTTGTAACTTTAGGGATACACATTTTTCATAGTATGTGCACATGGGCCTGTTTTACTTTTCTCAGCAATCTACTTCGCTAATAAGGAATTTGGAACATGTAAGGGTAATGGACCATGGTTAATTCATGTTTGAATTCTCTTTTATTTAATTTTTGTTATATAGGTCCATACTTATAATATAAAGATTCAATTCTTCTTCATATACATAATTGCTACATTATTTAGATTTTGAATCGATTTCACTATTTTGGAGTTGATATAAATCTAGAATGGAAAAAAGCAAAGAGAACAATCATCGTTGTGATTCATAAAGAAGCATATCTTCATTCTCATTTATGATGGATTTGGTTTATTTCCGATTCCTTGAACATGAAACATTGTTATCTTTTAATTGACTACGTTCTTTAGTTTAGATTTAATAAATGATGATTTTGGATCAATAAAATTTCAGTTAATTCAACTTCTTCATACTTTTAATTCTAATTAAAAGAATAAGTTATCTTTTATTGGAGAAGATGATATCTCTCAGGTGAGATTAAATGAAATTCTCCAATGGTAAGTTTCATACACCCACTTTCATTCATTTTTTTATTTCTGGTTTCAGTTTTGTTTTTAGTTTTTTCTAATATAAAACTTTGTTTTGCAACTCTTCATAAACTTTTCACACCTCTAACAGATCAGATTTGGAGTTCATTCTCCTTTGTTCAGTTTACTTTCAAGTTTTTGGGAGTAGTAATGATCCTCATCAAATCAACTAAACTAGGGAGTTTCTAAACCTTTAGTCTATTTCTTGAGCATTACTTTTATTAGAAAATGGTTAAGATGCTTTTATGCAGGTTTTGCTTTGAAACAAGAAAATTTGTAGCAGACAAAATTTTCTCATTTAGCTTATTATCTCTCAACATTATTATTCACCCTTTCCATTTTGAAAGACTCATTTCTTATAACTCTGCGAGATAAAAAATGTAAAAATATCAACATAAAAAGAAACGTTCACATGATTATCTTCTTTTAGTTCTTTTGTTGAGACATTTGTATAAGCAGTCTTGTTGGGGTTTATCGTTGAAATTTGTCTTTTAGATTTTTCTTTTAAAAGCTTTTGCTTTCTTCATTTTTACATTTTTGAGTTTGTTGATTTCTTTTTTCTACTTCAGTCTTGAGTTCTTTTCCTTATGCTTTCGATTTTGGTTTAATTGTGATAACTCCACCATGATTCATGTGAAATGACTTTTCCTCACGTAACAATGATTGGCATACATGGAAAATATTTACTCTGTCTATTTCAGTGATTTTCATTTATCATTAAAGGTATATCTTTATGGAACCATAAATCCCTCTTGCTTTAATTTTTTTTCATGGAGGAACACACATCCTTTGTAAGTGATAGGGTTTACCTTTTCAAGTAAAGAACTGATTTGAGTTTAACTTAATGAATCCCTCCCAACCCTCCACTTTATAAAACCTCTGATTGATGGTAGCGGGAAAATAATTTGGAGTCAACATTATGAAATTAGTGTATCTATTAACATAAGTCTCTATTACCATCCCACCTCTTTCATTCAGGTACATCATAAACTAAAATCTCAAAAATGTTCTTATCAAAAGGGTGATCAAAAGAGGAAGCATGGGAAATACAAGTAAACCCATCATGGCTATGAATGCTCGCTAGCAGCGGGGCTAGGCTTATATGGCATAAAAGACAACTTTGTTGGGGTACTATCTAGGCTCGCTGGCAGCAAAGCGATGTCAGAGACCATTCATAAAAATGGATATATGCTTTATCAAAAAACTCATATTTGTACCTTCTTCTATTTTTCATATGAGGTAACATTAAAATAAAAATTTTCCAAATTTTGAATTCATGACTTTTACTCAAGTCTGCTTTGAGTGCTTATCTATTCAAATCATATTGCTTAATCTATTTATGTGGGACCCATGAAAATGTTTTACTGTTACACGGTTTTGTAAACTCCATTTTTTGTAACATTTGAGTAAATTAAAGTTCATTATCTTTAACTAGAGATAACTATTTCTTCCTAGTGTATCGCCAATTTTGTAGGAAAAACCCAACACACCCCATTTTTTGACTTATTTACTTCAAATAATGGGGACCCTTTCCATTAATTTTTTGTTAAATCAGCGTTTAAAATTTTCTTTTGTTTAAGTGTCCTACAATTTTCCTTTTTTCTTTTTCATCAGATTTCTATTTTGACTTCTTCATTGAATCTGACTTTTTGCTAGCTTTCCATCAATACTTGTTTCATCTCATTTGGTTACACAGTTTGCAAATTGTGCTTATCCGAAGTCGATAATTTTCACTGCTTGAGTTAAAAATTGTACAAAATGTATACTATTTTAATTTTTGTAACTAAACTAGTAATTCATTGTAAATATTAATCCCTAGTTAGTTTTTACTAATTTCTTAAAATTTTCACTAACTGTCCTACAAAATCGCCTAAGCCAAATTGTAGAATAATTAAAAAATGTGTTTTTGGGATCTCGGTAATTTATTCCAGTTTCTAATTTTAAAACAAATTACCAAACCTGAAATCTCAAAATTGTAAAGTGGTTGTAGTTCATTTTGTAGAATTTTTAATTCCACTCCAAGTGGACCACACTTCACCTCACCTCCTACCTTTTGAAATAAACTTCCAATTTTAAAAGCTTTGAAATAAAACTCCCAAATTGAAACCTTTGATATAATTTCTTCGATATTTGAAAGCCCTGATATTTTTCTTATCATTTTAAAACTTCCGATTTTAAAACCCCCTATTCAAAATCTCTGATATTACAATATCATAACATCAACATATCAGTGTTTTTCGTTGGCGCATATTTTAAAAATTTCGATAACACATTACCTCCGATCTCCAATTTTTTTTATGTGGTGCCGATTTTATTTTAACCTATGGTTTCATCCACTTCCTTATGAATCCCGACCTCCGCTTCATACGTCATCCTCCCTCATCCCCTTATCTCTCCAATTCACATACCTTATCTCTCCACCTCACGTAAACTCATACTCCCTCCTCTATTTTCAATCACCATGATTATTAAAGGGTTTTTCATTTTGATTAATATGGTTTGTTAATATAGTAATATAATATAATATATATTTATATTATAATTATATTATATTATATTATAATTGTATTATAATTATAATTTTAATATAATTTAATTATAATACTAATATAATTTAATTATATTTTAACTAACTTTTAATTTTTTTTTTAATTCTTAAATTAATTAAATTTTGTTTATAGTTAATTTGTAATTAATTAATTATAATCTAATTAACTAATAATTGTAATTTAACTTAGGGTTAGATTTAATTAAAAAAAAAATATTTTTGGCCACGTAACAAATTTTACAGAATTTTGGCAATTTTGGTTTTTCAACTTTGGAAGTTCATAAGTTGAGTTTTACTTGGCCAAATGAGGCCCACGCCAACTCGGTGGATAGATAAAATCATAGAGAATATTTTTGAAATGGTTTCATAATCATATTTGATCATTTAATAAGTTTAAAATTTAGCAGAAGATCAAGCTCTGAATTTTTAAGCAAAATTAAATTTATGTGTTTAATTTTCTGCATTTTCATTTACTTACAACCTTTGTTGAGTGTAGATCCATTCGACTATGTTCTCCTTGACCAATTAGATCTTTACAGGGATCAATGAAAATCTTAGATTTCTTTTTATTTATTTATTTAATTAAGTTTTGATTGGAAATATTTTGTATTCTAGATTTGGTATTTTGACTTTAATTTGTATTTTAATTAAATTCTAATTGGTTTTGACAGGGAAATAGTTCAAGAGATAAGGAAAAGAAGATTTAAATCAATGGGATTGCTCTAGAAATAGAAGAAAAGGAATTTGAACCAATGAAAATTGTTGGAGCAGAAATACTCTTCAATAACTCCCGTATTTGGAATTCATTTTGTAAATTATAAATAGTTGTTTGTAGAATGAGCAAAGTGCTTCTCTCTTCTGTAATTTTGTAATTCTTAAAGCACTATTGTAATAGGGATTTCAGGTTGTAGGTAGAGAGAGGATAAATCTCAAATCTGGGGATTATTCAGATTCTTCTTTTGCATTTTGAACTATGTATAGAGAGCAGAGCTTGCGCTATTGTAGCACTTGTTTTAATGACAAAAGTTCAAGCATTGTAAAGGGATGTTGGAGATCAGAGCTAGAGAAATGGTTGCAATCAATTGGTATTTAAAATATTGTTGTTTTAATACTAGTTTCATTTTATAATAGCATAAATGTGTCATTTTCATTCATATTTGTGCACTATTGTTGATGTGAGTAATTTGCCTCAATAATTTGTTGTTCTTTTATCTCTGCTATTATTTGTTGAACTCTGATTTTTGAGTAACTATTTACTCAGAAATTTGTCTTTTAATTCTGATTTAACAAATATTAATATTTTGTGAACTATTTCCTTATATTATTGTTTAATCATTCAAGTTACTAATTTAATAATCATCATCATTTTGTGAACTACTTAAACGTTGCTGATAAATTATTTCTGTTAATAGAGATCTGAACAAAATGTGTTTTGGTATTCATAATATCAGTTAATTGAACTACTTCGTTAGCTTGATATTCATTATAGGTCAGACATATTTAAATCCCAATTGTTTAAATACTTTTCTTTCTGTTGGGTAAGATATACATC
The DNA here is from genome assembly GCA_031772625.1 of Pinus tabuliformis. Lineage (NCBI taxonomy): Eukaryota > Viridiplantae > Streptophyta > Pinopsida > Pinales > Pinaceae > Pinus > Pinus tabuliformis. Next base: position 1,525,378,155 of record CM062816.1, read on the forward strand.
TTCATAATCGAGATAGGCTTAGGATCTTTTTTCCTTTTGCTTGCATTCTAGGATTAGTTTGCATTTAGATTTAATTTTACATTCTTATAAGTCCTCTTATTAAAGAGGAAAAATTCAGTTGTGGCTTGGTTGAGCCCCAGATCAACTTAAGGATCACTTTCTTTCCTGATTAGCAAGAGGGCTAATCTAATGTCTCTTCTCTATTGGTAGGCAAAAGTCATATTTTAAGCCAATGGAGATAGAGATAAGGTAACTGGACCTAGTTTAACCAGTCGAAACCACCATTTCAACGAAAAAAGAGCTGCTCTAAGTTCCCGACTGGATGGTCTTCCTTATAATGTTGTAGGATGAGATTTTCGAGCCTTCAACAGAGCCCTAGTTGAGTTTATTTTGAGTTGTAATTAATTAATTCAGTTTAACTGAGTTAAAGTCAGTTAAACTAGTTTCAACTGATGGAAGAACTAGTAGGAGGTCAGACAATGGGGTTTTACTTCATGTCTTCGACCAATTAATAGGGGTCTAATTCCCAAGGAAACAGTGCAAGGAAATAGGGACTTGGGCAAGCCAAAATTTGGTTAATTATGGCCTGGGATTGTTTATGAAGTAGTGAAATAGATAGAGATAGTGCAAAGGTTGCTCGGGCTTGAAAATAGCATCGTAATCTTCTCATATTTTATTACTAATGTAATATACAGATAGCAGGGGTTTTGTATTGTGGATTTGCCCAAGAAATCATTGTGTAAAGTGTTGATTGAATTATTTCTCTTGTATGATTCATGATTTCTTGATCGATTAATTGTTTCCATTGATGAGTAGAGTAAATTCACGTCTTTTTCTTTAGAAAATTACATAAGAAGTTTGAATATACAAGGAATTTCTACATGGTATCAGAGAATAAATCACTCTAGAAGAGGAGAATACAAGTTTTTCTTTTGCAGGTGAAATCGAATTTGCAGGATCATTCTTCAGAGCCAGTAGGATGTCATTCTATGGATTGAGACTTGAATATTCCCTTGAGGGTAGTTCGAATTATATTGCTTGGAAGGATAGGATGGAGGTAGTGTTGGAAGATAACGGGTTGAACGAATTCATAGACAATGATATTCCTAAGCCTCCAACAACAGATGCTCAAGATTTGGCAGAGTGGAGGAAATGTGTTGCAAAGGTGAGAAGGATCATACTAGAAGGAGTTTGAGATCATATTGTCTCGAATCTCCATGGGAAGGATACACCATATGAAATGTGGCAAGCCTTGGTCGATTTTTCAGAACAACAGTGACGACAAGAAGCTGGCACTAAAGGACAAGCTTCGGAAGATCAAGATGGATAAGGGCGACCTAATACCACAATACTTGAGCAGGTTCACCTAATGTTAGGATGAGCTTGGGAGTGTTGGTATTACAGTTTTTGAAGATGATATGGTCAACTTAGCACTTCTAAGCCTTCCCAAGAGTTGGAACAACTACCAGGATTCGGTAAATGGGAGGGAGAATCTACCAAAGTGGGATCGTTTGTGGTTTGACTTGGTGTAAGAAGAGATAAGGCATAGCACCAGAGATGGAACCTCATCCAAGAATGATGATGAGGAGAACTGTGCCTTATCTGGAAAGGAGGAGAAAGGGAAATGAAAGAAATTCCATTCCAAAGGAGATTCCAATCAGGGCGACAAGAAGAAGGACGTGTTGAAGATTAAATGTTTTCACTATCATGAGCTGGGACACTATGCAACAAAGTGTCCGCACAAGAAGGCTGGTAAGAAGCCCTCAAGAGGAGTGGCAGGTGAAGCTCTTGCTTCACAATTGGAGTTGGATTTCACTCTCATTGCTTACATGGTGACATCAATAATGGGTAGTGTGTGGTATCTGGATAGTGGAGCCTCATTCCATATGACCGACAACAAAGAATCCTTTAGTGAATTGGATGATAAGTACCTCCATATGCACATCAAAATGGGATATGATGGAAGGTATAGTGTGGCTGACATTGGTACTGTTACTTTTAAGAGGGAGTCTGGTTCTCCTTTCACATTAAAAGATGTCATGTATGTTTTGGGTCTGAAGAAGAATTTGGTTTCATTTGCTATGTTGGAGGACAGTGGATATGATGTGATATTTAGCAAAGAAAAGGCTTTCCTTTGTCACATAGCCTCAGGACAAGTGAAGTTGATCATGGTTTGGGTGAAGAACTTCTACATATTGGATGTAGAATATTGTGCTACTTTGAGAACAAAAGCAGAGATGGTGCAAAGCCGAGACATCAATGAATTGTGGCATAGAAAATTGGGTTACTTGCACCACGAAGCTTTGAATATTATGTAGAAGATTTCTACAGTACTTCTTAAGGGTACATAGAGCAAATAGATACATGCAAAGGGTGTACATTGGGAAGTACACCAAAGCCACCTTTCATGAAAATGAGAGTCGAGCATAAGTGATCCTTGAAAGAGTTCACTCAGATGTGTGTGGACCATTCTCGACAACATCCATAACCAAGCACATGTATTATGTAATATTTGTAGATGATTTCTCACATAAGTGCTGGATTTTATTCATGTAGAATAAAGATGAGACGTTCTCTAAATTTTGTGAATTTAAAGCACTTGTTGAGAAAGACACTAGCAGGAAAGTGAAGGCTCTTAGGAGTGATAACCGTGGAGAATATGTGTCGAATGAAGTCAAGGACTTTTGTGCATCAGAATGCATTCAACATGAATTAATAACACCACATAACCCACAACAAAATTGGGTGGTTGAAAGGAAGAACAAAATTATTGTGGGAGCTACAAGGGTGATGTTACATCATCAGGGCATATCGTTGCACTTATGGGTTGAAGCATGAAACACCATTGTATATGTGCAGAACAAGAATCCTCATCGTATTCTTGGGATGAGTACACTATAAGAAGATTTTTCAGGTAAGAAACAAGATGTGGCACACTTCAGGATCTTTGGTTCATCAGTTTACTGTCATGTTACCAAGGATCCAAAGGAAAAACTAGAACTGACAGCTGAGTTGGGCATATTTGTGGGGTACACTAATACACCTCACAACTATTAGGTGTACCTGTCATCTCACAGGATGACAATGGTTTGTAGATATGTGAAGTTTGATGAAGAGAAGGCCATGAGAAGTTTCCTTGAGAGGGAGCTTCAGTTACATGCATATGAGGATATTTTAGCTATAAAGGAATAACCTTAGGATGATGTGGGAAAACCACATGCAGAGGAGTAGATAGTGGAAGCACCCACTCATGGAGAGGCATTTAGAGATGGAAGGAAGCGGGCTAGAGAAGTTGATAGATTGATGCATGATGTTAGAGAGAATGTGGGAGCACCCACATTAGAGCACAGGTAGAGGAGGTCACGAGATTGGTACACTAACTACATGGCTCTAATGAGTGAGAGTGTAGATATTGAACCATCCTCATTCAAGGAAGCAGTGAAACAACCAATATGGGTTGATGCCATGGTAGAGGAGTATGACTCCATTATCAGAAACAGTGTTTGGGAAGTGATCCCAAGACCAGTAGACAAGTCAATGGTGAGTTCCATATGGATTTACAAGGTAAAGAAAGCAGCATATGGGAGTGTTGAGAAACACAAGGCTAGATTTGTGGCTAGAGGGTTCTCTCTAGTGGAGGGAATTTATTACAAGGAGACCTTTTCTCCAGTATTAAGGTACACTTCAATCAGATCTATTCTAGGAATTTCAGCATAGATGGGATGGAAGATACATTAGATGGATGTGAAGACAACATTCCAAAATGGAGTGATTGAGGAAGATGTGTACATTAAGAAACCGGAAGGATTTGAGACATTCAACAGAGAGTCGCATGTGTGCAGAATCAAGCGAGCACTGTATGGATTGAAATAAGCGCCTTGTGCTTGGTACACCAGGATTGACAACTATTTCACCAGGTTGGGATTCACCAAAATTTTAGTAGATGTCAGCCTTTACCATATTGTGGTTGAAGGTAAATTGTTATAGTATTATATGTCGATGATTTAATTCTAACAAGTGATAAGAAGCTGACAAAATCTTGCAAAGAGGATCTTGTAAGAGAATTCGAGATGAAGGACCTAGGGCTCATGCATTATTTCCTTGGTATGAAAGTATGGCAAGGAGACAAGGAATTGTTTGTCTCTGAGGGTAAGTATGCCAATGAGATACTGAAGAAGTTCCACATGGAGAGTGGAAAACCCATGGAGACTCCTCTAGTAGGTAATTGGACGAAGGAAGATGCTACCTCCATTGAAGTAGTGGAGGCTACCATTTACAGGCAGCTTGTGGGTTCACTTATGTATTTGGTGAACACACGACTAGACATATGTTTTGTAGTTAACCGGCTTAGTCAAGCAATGGTTAAGCCAGCCAAAATTTATTGGAAGGAAGCTAAACATGTGTTGAGATACCTCAAAGGCACCACTCAGTTTGGTCTTTGGTACAAACGGACGAAGGGAGTGAAGCTTCAAGGGTTCACAGATGCATATTGGGAAGGGAGTCCATCTGAAAGGAAGAGTACATCAAGGGGAATCTTCAATATTGGGTCAGCAACAATTTCTTAGTACAATAGAAAGCATAGATCAGTTGCACTCAGTTCGGCAAAAGAAAAGTACATGGCTGCTAGCCAAGAAGCTTATGAGGCTCTCTGGATGAGGAAGATCCTTGTTGGGTTGTTTGGTCAACAGATGGATCCTACAGTGATTTATTATGACATTTAGAGTTGTATCAAACTCTCTGAGAATCCAATTTTTGATGATCGGTCCAAGCATATCGACATCTAGTATCACCATCTACGAGATTGTGTGTAGAGGAGAATCATGTTGCTGGAGTAGATTCATACAGAGGAGCAGGATGCAAACATCTTGACTAAAGCACTATCAAGAGGAGAATTTGAGCTTTATAGAGGAAGGATTGGGGTATCTATAATCCCTTTCTTGTTGAGAGGAAGTGTTGAAAGCACAACAAGAAAATCCTAATTTAATTTTGTCCTTGAATTAAATTAGGAATAAAATTGTAATTCCACATCACAAGACAACTTGTATGAGTTAACTAAGTTAGTTTGACTTAGTTGGCTCAGTTAATTCAATTTGAGGGTCTAACTTGAGTCATGTAGAGTGTCTCCAACTTTGTAGGAGCCCTGATTGAGTTTACTTTGAGATGTAATTAACTAATTCAGTTTAACTAAGTTAAAGTCTATTAAGCTAGTTCCAACTTATAGAGGAACTAGTAGGAGGCCAGATAGTGGGGTGTTGCTTCATGTGTTCAACCAGTTAACTAATGATTCATTCATAAATAACTCATGCATCTCAGATCTGAGAGTTACCTAGTTGAGACTGGACTTCAGGGACAATGTACTATTAGTTTTATAACCATCTAAATTATATAGGTGGTGCATGTAGTCAGAGGAAGGTCTATGAGGATTGCGCAATTCGTATTGAAGAATTCCCCTAATTAATAGGGTTCTAATTCCTAAGAAAACAACTCAAGGAAATAGGGACTTGGGCAAGCCAAAATTTGGTTAAGTATTGGCCTAGGCTTGTCTAGGAAGCAGTGAGACAGATAGAGATAGTGCAAAGGTTGCTCGGGCTTGAGCAAAGCATTGTAATCTTCTCATATTTTCTGACTAATGCAATATACAGATAACAGAGGTTTTTAGTTGTGGCTTTCCCCATGAAATCATTGTGTAATGTGTTGATTGAATTCTTCCTCTTGTATGCTTCGTGATTTCTCGATTGATTAATTATTTCCGCTGATGAGTAAAGTAGATTCAAGTCTTTTGTTTTAGAAAATTACATAAGCAGTTTGAATCTACAAGGAATTTCTACATGAGGGAGGATCTTAATCTCTTTCATGCTTAATCTAGTGCTAAAATATAACATTTAAAAAATATCAATAACAAAAATTATTCAATATATTTTATCCCATAAAGGGGGATCTATATTTTAAAATATATTAATAACAAAAAATATTTTAATGTAAACAATGTATGTCATAAATAAAATATCTCAATGGTCAAGTTGAGTAAAATATTTCAATGTCAACTATGTTATATTATAAAAAATAAAAAAATTTAGTTAAAAATGTTTTATCAATGTGTTGCTCAAAATGAAGAGGATGTATAATTCCTTCCATATTTAGCATAGAGTTGATACATGGTGTTTGTGTGTGTGTGAAATACTAGCATCAATCCATGTTAACCATGAATCGTTCAACTGTCAAGATATAAAATCTCGAGCTGTAAACATTTCTTCTAGTTTTGCAAGAGGTTTGCACATCAAAATATTTGATCCCTCAACAAAGTTAACAACCATAAATCTATCAAGTGCCAAGATATTAAAACTCTAAAATTGTAAATATTTATTTAAGATTTGCACCTCAAAAGATTTGATCTCTATCTATAGTCAACATAAATCTTGATTAATTATAAGATATCCTCTATAAAAATAATAAGATACCCTTATCCTTTTTTTTTCCTATTTATTTAAATTGATTTGATACAACTTTTTCATATATTTATCAAATTAACAAATAAATTTTTATCTTAAAATATTTTTATTTTAATTATATTCTTCTTCATATATCAAATTTAAATAATATATCTTAAAATATAAATATAAGTTGCATGTTTTTCTCTTCTTCCTTATTTTCAAATCCTATTTAGCTTTATTTCATACTTATCATTTACGTAACAGTAGGAATAAACAATGTACCAACTCCAAAAAAAAAAAAAAACCAAACCCAACCACTAACTCATTAAAGTCAAAATTAACTGCCATCTAAAAATATGAAGCAAAACTTCTTAGAGGTAAGAGGGATGGCACTATAATACAAAGACAGCGACTTTTAGGGTTCGCAGGGATTTGCACGTTAAGTAATAGAACGATATATTCAATTGATTTTGAACTTATCAATTTCGAGGTGTCGGAATTATTCAATGAAGGTAAACGGTTATTATAATAATATGAAAATTGCATAGAAATTTTCTCTCGATATAATATTCTTTTAAACATTTAATTTTATTTATAACTATATTCGTAATAAAATAATTATTATGGAATTGGATAATAGGAAGTGTGAATAAGAATATTATTAACTAAGTTCTGTGAATTTTGGGAAGTTTAAAAGTTCTATTTAAAGTTAGTGAAATTATATTTAAAAATAATAATCGGTGAAAAATAAATAAAAAAATTACCTCCACAATATTTATATTATTTTATGGATAAAATATATAAAATATTAGTTATATTTATAGGTTTGTGATGGGAGAAATTATATTAGTATAATAATAATAAAGTTTTAGTTGGAATAAATTAAACTTTGATGATGGAATTGGAAAGATAATTCATTAACAAATATATTACTGTTGAATTGAGGCTTCTGTGATTTATAACAACCTTATGAGAGATTTTTCGGCGTAATTTATTGACGTGTTTCGAACCAACCAGTGTGGTTCATCGTCATGAACCACACTGGTTGGTTCGAAACGCGTCGACAAATGAAATATCATGTGATTTACGCCGAAAAATCTCTCATAAATTAAATATATTACTTTCTATAAGTATTAATGCAATATTATTGTTGTCATTATATATATATAAAAAAATAAAAAAATCATCTATTTAAATAATGATTAACAAATATTTACTAGATGATGATCAACTTAAATGTTGGTTGGGTAAGCATCCTCTTCTTGGAAGGTTGGAAGTCTTGTTCTACCAACTTCTTCACCATTAGGAGACTCTATGAGTAAGTTTCCTCATCTTCCTTTGCATCTCATTGATGCAAAGTAGGATTTCTTGCTAAGCTTCAAAGCTTTCCACGAGAACCTTGTTCATAATTATTTTCATTTGCTAGTAAATATCAATGGTTTGCTTGTATCGAGTTTTTCTAGTCCTAGTGTTCCCAGTGTGTGGTATCTAGCCCCTAACTTCCTCCTCCACTTTAGCATTGGTAGTGAATCTACACTCAATCCTAGCCTACCTATTGGCCTCCTTGATCTTTACCCTAATTTCAAGTGGATTGGAGTGCATATAAATAATTGTTGAAGGTTCAATAGAGTGTTGATCTCGTGAGCTGGAGGGTAGTAAGTGGTTTCTTCTTCCCATTTGACTTCCTATGGGGCTTGGTCTAACCACGGTAACAAGGAGAAAAAGAGTTGTTTGAAAGAATAAGCCTTGGACAACACTTTGAGAAGAAGGGATGTCCCCACAACTGGAGAAAAGGCTTGACATGTTCAAACGAAAAGAAGGGGTTGATGGAGTTAAGGGAGAAATAGAGATGCTATAGGCTAGAGTGAGAGATGGCTTAACCCATAAAATCCTCCCAAATAGAGACTCAAACTAAACATTAATGTCGCCAAAAGCAATAAGGATCATGCTAGACAACTGCAATTTAGGAGATATAAACCAAGAGAAAATGGGAGAATAAAACCATAGAAGGAAAATGCCTTAAATATGATATTTTCCACCCCAAAGGAGAGTTAAGACTATAGTTGCAAAAGGAAAAGTCAAGAACAAGCTTGAGAAGGCGTCGACCAACCTCAAACCTAGATTTTGGAAGATGGTGAGCTACAAGTTTGAAACCCAATGCCACAATGAAATTGCCAAATACTCTAGTTAAATTGTTTTCCAAATCTACCACCCACACTTTATTTTGGTGTGATTTAAACACTAACACCCTACAACTTAACCAATAGATCATAACAAAAAAATACATTACTCCCTCCTCTAAAACCTCACTAGAGAAAAAAATACCACCAAACAAAATTGATAACTCACTATACAAGCCCCCCAAAATATAAACACATATTTCCTATAATCTAGCATCTATTTGGTTTCTTTTCCCAAGATTTTAAATAGTTCCCTAAGATTTAATACATTTCCCACTATTCACCATGAGAGGACTTTGATATATCATAATTCCTCCACAATTATGATTTGGTATTGGATTTATTGCTGTTCAAAACCACCAGCGTGCAATTACCGACTTCTTGTTTGAACAATCGCATGCAAAGCCTTGATTAAGACGTTGCCGGGTAGTGGTTGGCATAGATCCTCACCAATCCGAAGTGTGCTATGCCATTGTAGTTTATCATACACCATCCATGGTCACCGACAATAGGGAACAATTAATAATAATTATTCTCATAGTGAATTTTAACCTAATGCAAAATCATAAAATAATTTCTAATAAATAAATAATGCTTAAATTAATAATAACTTATAAATAACAAAGTTAATTATATCTATAAACTGAACTTCATAAAGTCTAAACTTTTAACTTTTTGGAGTATATTTTTTTATATTTTTAGTTAAAATCTGGTCAAAATTGGTTGAAACGATAAATTTGAATTTTTAAATTTGTATAGACTTAGCGCCTAAGAAGTTTATAGAAGCCCTTGATCTATTTATGTACTAAATAACATTTTAAATAACAAAAAATTTGGTCGAAAATTGTAAATGGAAATTAAATGGGTAAATACATATGGTTGACCATAAATTTATGATGATATAGCAATAAGTTAGAGTAATTTAAATAAAATCTAGAATAAAATCTTTGAACTACTACACCAATAACTTCTAATAACATGTATTATCATAACATCACGTGTCATAACGTGTCAAACATGTCCCTTAAAATTGAACCCAAAATCAATCACCAATAATTTCTAATAAACATGCCTTATCATAACGTGTCAAACATGTCCGTTAAAATTGAACCCAAAATCAGTCAAACGCCCTGCTATATTACATTATAAACTTAACACCCAACTCTATTACATTATAAACTTGTTTGGTGCATCCTGTTTGCATTATATGGATAAAAAAACTTCGAAGAAGTCTAGGTGATTGTGTGATTTTGAAAATAGAGTAAAAGCCATCTCACACCAGATATTGTCGTTATGCGAAATCTGTCTTTTCCCAATGGCAAAATATGCGTTTGCGCGTGATAAATTTAATAATGCCCTCCACTGTACGCTAGATCCTCGGAAAAACTGCTCATATAAGCGCTGTCCCCTGCAATGACCTGCTCCATAATATGATCCTCGGCAGTCTCTGGCTCTGAGTACCTACTTATTGATGAGCTGCTAGGTATTCTGAGGACAGAGGTTCGAGCCATGGCGGTTGCCACTGCATATCCTTCTTCTCCACCCTATGCCCTTATCCTGCTAGTTGTAGTAGCCATGATCCTTGTGGTGCCAGCTTGGCTCGCAGAGCAGAGCAGTTTATTGGAGTTTGCGATCGAGATAAGTCCAGTCATGGTGATGGCAGCGCCCGTGGTGTTGATTCTGGTCATAAGGTGGCTCTCATCCCCCAATGCTAACTGCGTTGCCGCATTCTTTGGTGGCGGGGATCCCTCCTCCATCCATAGGGCAGGGGGGTCTCCTGTTGGTGTGGCCATAGTGCTTTTGATTGTTCTTCTCATGATCTGGTATCAGTCCTCCGGAGACGACGAAGAATCAGAGGAATAAATCTTCAACTCCATAGATAGATAGATAGATTGAGGCTTGCATGTTTTTTCTCACACCAGAGGAACAAATCTTCAACTCCATAGATAGATTATTTGAGGTTTCTATGTTTTTTTTTATAGAACTGTTATCTGTGGAAAATGGCTATGTTTTATGTGTAAGGTATTTTTATGTTGATAATATTTTGGAATTGTATAATCAAGAGTAAGGTTAAATAATTGACTTTTTTTTTATGGTTGATTTCAAAATATTTCTAAAATCTTCAATTAACATAAATTTATCGCAATGAGTATGTTGTATGTGTAATTAACCTCTTTTTGATAATTGATTTCAAAATATTTCCAAAATCTTTTATCAACATAAATTCATCACAATGAGATATGTCCTATATGTAAAATATGTTCTATGTGCAGAGTATCCTTATATAGATAATATCACAATAGGATATGTTCTATATGTAGAATATGTTCTATGTGTAGAGTATTTTATGTCGATAATATTTTAGAATTCAGATAATCAGAAGTGAGGTTAAACCATTGACCTCTTTTTTATTAGAGATTGCAAAATATTTCCAAAATCTTTCAAAAACATATATATCAATTGAAAATATTATTTTTGTATATTGTATTCTATATATATATAAATATTTTACTGCTCAAACTATGTCATTGTGATTTTACTGCTCAAACTATGTCATTGTGATGGTGTATTATAATTTTAAATGCAACACTGTTATTTTGATGTTATGTATAACCATTTTAAATTGTTTTTAATAAAATAAAAAATGATTTATTAAGTTAATAAATATTTTACTGTTCAAACTATGTCATTGTGATGGTGTATTATAATTTTAAATGTAACACTGTTATTTTGATGTTATGTATAACCATTTTAAATTGTTTTTAATAAAATAAAAAATGATTTTTTGATATTGATCATTTTCATTTTTTTTAAATCAATAATATAATATATTATACAGTTTCAAACTTCAAATGTTGTGATTCTTTCTGCAATTATATAATAACCTGAACCTATATTGGTATCTTTGCAATACTATTCAGTAACATATTATTAAATGTGTACGCTAAGTCTCATGGTTTGAAGCTTTATATAAATGGGTCATAGCAGTGAAGATTGAAAATTTTTATGATAATGATTTTGATATGATTATTTTATGATAAGATATTAGAGAATCGTGTAAAATTAAAATCTATTTTAATTTTTAAAAAATGATTTTAGGTCGAGAGATTGTTGTACTCAATCATGAAATATCTTTTTTCTTTCACATAGTTTTGACTTTTGTAATTACGAATGATTAAGTTATTAACGTCGTGTTTAATACGCACAATTCAAAATATTATATGCCATTAGTTGGAATGTTATTGTCATCCTGCACTGTCTGCTTTGATATATAAAATATTATTATAATAATATAAAAATTAGATTATATGGAAAATAATATATATATATATATATATAATTTTAGCTAAGTGGTTTGGTGAATAATTTGTTCTTTCAACTCTGTGATATTTATAAAATAGTTGTATCTTCTGTTATAATAGTGATAACTTATATTTTTAAATTAACTATTATGAAATAATTATATCTTGTAAAAAAAATTATTTTTACAATTTAAAATAATAAATGTTATCTTATAAGTAAAACTTCTCACTATAACTATGTTGATGATTAAAGTCTGCTAAGACCTCTATGGTTTACAAAACCTTAAGAAGGTAAGAGGTAAATCTTTAACATTATATTTTTATACTTGAAAAGAAGTGAGAGAAGCATTTCCAAATGGCCATAGTTTGATTGACTTAAAAGCCAATAAGGTTAGTATTGTGACAAACATTTTAAAAAATGGATGGAATGTGAAGATGAGGAATCTAAGAAGAAGTGCTTTTCATTTTCAACCCTAAGATGAGCAATCTAAGAAAAAGTAATTTAATATCCCATAGGTGAGAGACTTTTTCATTACATGGTGTTTTCAGAATTGACTAATGCCCACTTTCACTTTGAAGCTCATGAGAATTAGTTTTTATCTTAGTAATATTCATTTTTTTCTTAACACTAATCAAGATAGAAAGATAATTTTGGTTTTCAAGATTGAAAGATAATTTTAGTTTTCAAGATTGGGCTTGATCACCTTCCTATAATATTTTAGTTTCTTTTTTCCCTCTAACTCTTTATAGGCACACAAATTCTCCTTAAATTTTGAAGTAATAATATTTTTAATATTATCCTTATTCTCCAAAATGGTCTTCTCTTTTATCCTCGAATAGGCCATCTAAGCCTGAGAATCCTCATGTCATCCTTGATTGAGCCAAAGATGGGAGTTTTGGTTAGAAGTAAAAGTGATTTTAGGAAATCTTTTGGCTTCTATGTTGCATAACTTCTTCTTATACTTAAGATACCTAGTCATAACCATGCTTTCAATTAGGGAAAGAATTGCTTCAATCAAGAAGATAGGGTAGGGAGTATTTCCCTTAATCTTGAGATTATAGGTTATAAATTGCTATTGGATATGCTCTGGATATATTACAACCTCACACCTCACATCCATATAAAATAATAGAATTTATGAGAGTCTCAATTATCTTTTTTTAAATCAATATTGTTGACTTAAAGTTGTTTCCAAGTCCATAATAAGATTTTCAAACTCCATTTATCCGTTGTGATACAATTCCAATTTAGCTTATGATGGGTGTGAATACCCAAATATATCGTTATTAATATTAATAATATTAATAAGAATCAAGGAGTAGGGTCCCCTACCCTTGTAGAGTATTGGCTCTTGCTAAGTCTTAAATTCCTGGTATAAATGGATTACTAGTTGTTGGATATATTTTTGGTGTCATGGTGGCAGTAGATAAACGTGATATTGGGAAAATATTATTAATAATGATGTCTCCATTTATCTTTTTCTCAATGTTTTTTTTTTTTTTTTTTTTTTTTTTCTGAATAAGACTATGCTATTATATTACAAAAAGGCAAAAATTACATCATCATTGGTACAACAGAGCCGAAGCCCTGTGATTCCTGTCGAAGGACTGACAGTAAGCTCAGGAATAATCATCTCCAAAATTACATAAGACCGACACTTGAACCAAATCGACATTCATGAGACCGACACTGAACATACATGATTAGCTGAGACTGAAACACATGGAGACTGGAACAACTATGGATAGCCGTCACTGTAACAGAGAAGGACAGAATTACATAATGACAAAGACCTGACACATATAAGATAGCGGTGAGAGCAGACAGTGAAAAAATTCCTTGCTCAGAAACCTGAGGCGAGTTGCAGAGCGAACTAGTCATCATCAGTGGTGTGCGGGTCTTCCTCCGTTTTGCATCTGGGAGGCTGGTGGATGTCCGGTTCGGTGAGAATGTTGCGCTGCACAGGTTCACTTGGGCCTGCCCCAGGATCTGGGGAGAAGCTGTCTTGAACAGGGCGCAGCATATCAATGGCGGGAACTTGCATATCTACTGTGGGAGCCAACTCAGGAATCCGCAGAGGGCTGGCTTGAAGAGCCTCATCTTGACCTCGAGGATTGCTGCAGTGCTCCACCGAAACCGTTACAAAGAAAGTAGAATTTGACAGAGTGCATGGAATACGATATCTCACCATGGGATGCTCAGAGTGCCCACATTCCATCCTTTCTTGGTGTTCCGCTGCTCTTCCTCTGCCAACTGCCCGTCCCCTGGATCGTCTGCGGTCGGAAGAAACCTCGATTGAGGAGGAGGGGGAGGGGGCTTGCCTCTGAGACGAAGCCCGGCCTCTGCAACTCCCGCGCCGACTTATCCCTCGTTGGCGCTCTCCCTGCATCCTTGAATTGGGCGAGTAGCAGGTATACTCTCTCGCAGCCTCCCTCGGAACCAGAGAATGAGCCCGCACCACCTCCGAGCACCAAATCCTTATGCCAGACTGCGGGAGAATGACAGAGATGCCATACATCCCCGAATTGTTCGAATTGTAGGAATGCCCCCTCGCAACCTCAGAACCACCACAACCTCCCTCAGAACCAGAGCAAGAGCCAACATAATGAGCCTCCACAACCTCCCTCAGGACCAAAGCATGAGCCAACACAAACTGCGGGAGAATGACAGAGAAGCTATGGCTTTGAAGCGCCATTTTCCAGTTACCGAGAAGGGCAGTAAATGCCGAAAGGACTCGACTGCCATAAACCATCACCTGCGAACTTAAATGCTTCACGCTGCTACACCATATACTAATCGTCCTGGTATACGTGGCTTGTCCTGGCGGACACATGCCACGGACCACGCACCTAGTATGACGAGCCACGGACCTGCTATGCAATAAAACCACCCGCATCCGGGAGGGAGAGGTCCTTTTGCACCAAAGCGATGCAGTCTTTTTTAAGTTGTTCATCCTCAACCATGTCCAAGGAGCCGGAGAAGTATGGTGATGTCTGAGAAACACCTTGGTTAGCCATTCTATCGGCTACCTGATTTGCTGTTCTTCGCACATGCTGGAAGGTTATACTTTGTGGATTCTTAAGCTTTGCCTCCAGGGATTCCAACCTACTTAGTAATCTCCAGCTGGTTGCTAATTTGGCTGCTGTTGCCCCTGCCTGAATTTTCTTGGCTGCTGCTATTAGGATGAGAGAATCACCCTCCACCTCAAGAGGGAAGAAGTGTTTTTGCTCTGCTAGACAGATCCCTTGCCAGAGTCCTTCCATCTCAGCTACATTGTTGGTGTCTTTGCCTAATGAGCCATAATAGATATGCAAAAGTGCTCCTGTATGGCTTCTGATGATTCCTCCGAATCCTGCAGGACCGGGATTACCTTTAGCTGCCCCATCGAAATTGAGCTTGAAAGAGTTGAAAGCTGGTGGGGACCAGGAGGACGGGGAGGTGGAGCTGCGTGGGGGACGGGTAATGACCTTTGCGAAGGTGGAAAGGTCAAGATTCCATTCTTTAAAAATATCCCTCTCTTGTTGCGCTTCTGGCATGTCTGTATCATACCAGGTTCTTATGGCTAAGGTTTCCTGGATATTTCTTTTGTAGATGAGCCACAGAGCGTCGATTGTCCGGGAAGTGTTGTTGAAGATTCGAGAGTTGCGCTCTTTCCAGAGAAGCCAGTACAAAAAGCCTGGTATTAGACCCCATAAAGTATTGAGAAGTTGGCTTTTGAATGGGTTCTTGTCCCAGTTCCGGATATTTTCCGTTACATCCTCACCCCTGGGTTCTGTTCTCTTGTTGCATTTCTCCACTTTCTCCCAAAGTTGCTTTGCTAGCGGACATGTCTCCATTAAATGGCTGATTGTCTCAGCGTTGAGATTGCAATTTGGGCATCTAGAAGGCCCAATGAATCCCCTTTTTATCAAATTATCCCAAGTAAGAATGCGCTTTTTACTGAGCAGCCATAAGAAGGTTGAGATTTTAGGCCATAGCCCTGGTAGCCAAACTCGTGCCCAAATTTGATCTTTATCCGCTTGGGTGTCTGAATAGCGCAGATGATGTGCTTCTTTAGTGGTGAATGTGCCTTTGTGCGTGTGACCCCATCTGAGCTTATCCTGCTGGTTGGAGTGACGGATTCTGCGATGAGTGAGTTCCTGATCCATGTCTGAGTATGTTTCGCCCTCCCAATCCCTTTGCCAGCTGCTCGCTGGTTTCCATAATTGGTACCCATGATGCTCTGTTTGTTGCCAGAATTGTTGAACCTGAATGAGGTTTTCTTGCTGCATATAAGATTGCCAGAGGGGAATTTGGAATAGATTCGCAAGTTTAGGGAGCTGCTGCCACGAATCCTCCCAAAACTTGGCTGACGTGCCTGAGTGGATTTCCCAGAAACTGTGTTCCTGAATGAAGCGGCTGTGTATCTTTGCAGCATTCCAGATTGGTGAGCCTTGGGCTGTGGAGTTAATTCTGATGAGATCGTGCCATTGACTTCCCAGAGCATATTTTGCTTGCCATAAACGAGCCCAAGGTGAATGAGGCTTGGAGATCCAGTTCCACCACATTCGGGCTCCCATAGTGTTGTTACTTTGAAGCGGATCTCGAAGCCCTAGTCCTCCTTCTGATTTGATTTTGCACACTTCTTTCCAATTAACGAGAGCCCATTTTCGATTCCTACCAGTGGAACCCCATAGGAAGTTGCGCTGAAGGTTACGAATGGCTTTAAGGACCCATTTTGGAGCTGCCATGGTGGAGAAGAGGTACAACGGCATAGCTTGAAGGACAGACTTGATCAGGACCAATCTGCCTGCCATGTTGAGAGCACGAAAGGTCCACGATGAGAGTTTTGATTCCAGCTTATCAAGGAGAGACCGCCAGGAAGCATGTTTGATAGCTGAGTCTGAGAGGGGAGCTCCAAGGTATTTAGATGGCAAATGGGAAATGGTGAATCCCAGAATTCTGGCAATATTCCTTTGAGTGGAGGGGGGGTGTTAAAAAAGAAGAGTTGAGACTTCGAGGCATTGATGGAGGTGCCAGAGGCATCAGAGTAAAGGGAGAGGAGAGACTTAAACACAGAGGCTTCTTTCGAGGAGGGATGACCAAATAGCATGGTGTCATCAACGAACTGCTGATGAGACAGAGGATTGAGACCATGGATAGAAATACCTTTAAGCTCTTGAGAGGCAATGGCTGATTTGAGAAGTCTGCTGAGGCCCTCGGCCATTAGAACAAAGAGAAATGGAGAAAGAGGATCCCCTTGCCTAATGCCGCGAGAGGGTCGAAAGGGGGAAGAGGGAGAGCCATTCAAAAGAACAGAGAAGCTTGGAGAGGTAATGAGATTCATAATCCACCTGGTCCAGGTTGCACTGAAGCCAAAGGCTAAAAGCATTTTATGAATAAAATTCCAACTAAGCTTATCAAAAGCTTTGGAGAGGTCGAGTTTTAGGATCATACCTGGTTTCTTAAGAATCTTTAATGAGTGTATTACCTCATTTGATAGTATGATTCCATCCATGATCTGCCGTCCTTCCACATATCCTGTTTGTTCCGGAGATATGAGTAAGGGCAAGAGAGGTTTGAGCCTATTTGCGATGACCTTTGAGATTAGCTTGTATATAACATTGCATAATGCGATTGGTCTGTAATTTTCTGGCCTGTTGGGTTCTTCGCCCTTGGGTACCAGAGCTATGAAGGTGGTATTGAGGGCCGGGAGGATCCAGTGCATGCTTCTGGATTCTTCAACGAGGTCCCATACTTCATTTTTGATGAGTTCCCAGAATTCATGGAAGAAATTGGCTGTAAAGCCATCAGGCCCAGGCGCTTTTCCGTCTTTGAGTTGAGCCATGGCTTCTTCAACTTCCTGCAAGGTCGTGGGCTGGAGTAATCTGTTATTGTGATCCTCAGTTATGATGCTTGGAATATGCTGCGTGATGGCTCTGATTGCTGCATCCCTGTTCTCAATGGGTTCCGTTAAAATTTCCTTGAAATACCCTGTGAATTCCTTTTCCATGTCCTCATGTTCCTCAATTCTTTCGCCTTGTTGGTTGTTGATGAACGTGATATTATTGTGCATTCGCCTTTGAATGGTGGCTTTGTGGAAGAATTTTGTATTCTTCTCCCCCTCTTTGAGCCAATTGATTCTAGATTTTTGCCGCCAGAGTATTTCCTCTTGTTTCCTGCGTTCCTCGATTTGGTTCCAGAGTATCTGTTCCTGTTGAGCTTGTTCTTCTGATTTGCCTTCAAGAATGAGAGTTTGTTGAAGCATGCGCATTTGCTGTTCCAATTGTAAGCGCTTCTCCTGGATGTTACCAAAATTTGTGCGATTCCACACTTTGAGGACATATTTCAGATTTTTCAATTTTTGTTGGAATTGATACATTTTGGCTCCCTCTGGCGGAGTGTAAGCTGCCCATGCATCGCTGACTACCGTCTTGAAAGTGGCATTTGTTAGCCAGAATGCTTCGAATCTGAAAGGTCTGTTGCAGCGGTTACCTGGTCTGGACCATTGTAGCAAAATTGGCCAGTGATCAGAACCACTTTGGGGGATGATGGAAGCATTGAAATCCCCTCCCAGGTGGATTGCATTGTCAGAAAGAAGGAATCTATCAAGCCTGGAGGCAATGTGATGAATACCTCGTCGCTTGTTAGTCCAAGTGAAAATTCCATTAGAGGTTGGTATGTCCATAAGTTGATTGTTTTGAATGAATTCTTTGAGGCCCTCACTGTCACTGTCGAGCCTGATTCTGCCTCCCTGCTTCTCTGCCATGGATGTTATTATGTTGAAGTCGCCGCCACCAATCCAGAGCGGGAATTGCCTGTTTTCATTGAGGATAGAGATCGTTTCCAGCAGTTCTAGTTTTTGCTGAATTGTCTGAGGAAAATATACATTTGTGAGATGCCCATGGATTCCGGTGCCAATGAGGTGGAAGGAGGCTTGAATAAGATGGAGGGTGGCATGGAAGTCATATAGTGTGATGATTTGCGGGTTCCACAAAATAGCTAAACCGCCTGAGGCTCCAGAGGCGTCTACAGAGATGGCTCTGCTTCCTGCCCAGACTTTGCCGCGAATTCTTTCAATAGCATCAGTGCTGCTTTTTGTTTCTTGCAGAAAAACTATGGTTGGTTTTTCTTGTTGAATCAAGTTTTTGATCATTCTATGTTTTGAGGGGCTGTTGAGTCCTCTCACATTCCAGGATATTAACTTCATGTAAACTGAGATTTGGGTTTGTAGAACTTTGTCAACTTAGGGAATCGCCCCGACTCCATAAGTATTTCACCTAATGCTATGGTTCTTTGAAGGTCTGTCTTTCTTCCTCGTTTCTTAAG
This sequence comes from Pinus tabuliformis, assembly GCA_031772625.1. Lineage (NCBI taxonomy): Eukaryota > Viridiplantae > Streptophyta > Pinopsida > Pinales > Pinaceae > Pinus > Pinus tabuliformis. Next base: position 1,525,397,377 of record CM062816.1, read on the forward strand.
ATCTTTGAGCACCTTTTTTCCGTCCCAAGGGCTGCCTCCCTGTATGCCAAGGCTTTTATTATGCTGCGCCTTGGCTAAGACTCCTTCCAGCTTATCTATTTGCCAGGGTTGAATAGAGTTGTATTCTTTCTGTTTGCATGCCGTTTCAAGTGTGAAGATGTCTAAACCATCTATACTAACATCCGCCTGATCTTCTTCCATGACAGTGGTTTCCCCTAGTTCTTCCTCATCCGCTTCTTGCTGAAGACTGAGAGCCAGAGTAGCATCGGTCTCCATATCATAGTCTTGCTGCTTATTATCCAATGTAGGCTTCTCTTGGGAGAATGAGAAGGGACTGAGACTTGACACCGATTTTCCTTTCTCCAAAGAAAGGTTTGGATTGGGATTCGAAAGAGCAGGATCAGAGGGCTGCAAGGGGTCTGAGTGAAGGAGGGAGGAAGAGGGCGAAGAGGAATTGAGTGGGGGTTCAGAACTGGGATGGTCTTGCTTATTATGCGTTGCAAGAACAGAGAATCTGTTCTGGGAGTCAGTTTTGAGAGCGTTTTCCATGCCTGGCTGACTCTTTTTGGCATGCCTACGGCGGTTGGGAATTTTGATGAAACCTTCAGAGTCTTTATCAGAGACAGCAGCAGCTGCTTTGGACTGAGAATTTAATGGACAGTCACGGAAGAGGTGGCCATGCTCATGACACTTACGACAGCGGAATGGAATATGCTCATAATCTAAAGGTTGTGTCCATTCATAATCATCGTGATAGAGTCTTACCGTATCAGCTAGAGCTTTGGTCAGATGCATTTGGACGCAGATCCTGGCATATGAGGTATATTTGCGAGTTTTTGTCTCAGCCGCGACTCGGATGAAGGTGCCAAGTTTGTTGCCTATATCCGCTAGCATTTCTTCTTTCCAGTACTCCGCTGGGAGGGAGTACATCCTGATCCAGACCGGAGCCCAGCTGAAATCTTCCTTGTCGGGATTGAATCTTGGTTTCCATTCTGTGAGATAGAGGCCTGAAGAGTTGAAGAAGTATGGGCCTCCTTCGAATATCCGCACTCTGTCCTCCACACAGTGAAAGATTGCTGTGAAAAAGCCTTTTGGACCTAGTTGCAGAGTAATTTGTCCTTTGGGCTTCCATTTTGAAGCTATCCAACCTTGTAAGGCTTTTTCCGTAGGCCAGAAGCCTAGAAACTTTCCGATTAGTGCATGATCTTGCATGTACTGGATCTCACCATTGATGCGGTGGCTAGGCAGGTCAACCTTGATGGGTTCGGCAGCTTTTGGGATACAAGTGGCCGAGGTTGCCTTTGGCTGAGACGCCTTAGCTTTGTTGTGTATCTCTTTGTCTGCATTGTCTTCTTCTGTCGGGGCCGTATGTATCCTTGCTTCATTCTTCTGATGTCCGTCTTGTCCTTCGACTGGGCCTGCGCCAGAGGGGTAAAGAGGCTGAGCGTACTTAGTTTTGTCAGAGCTTGTGGAGTTTTTTGGAGGGGAGGCAGAGCTCTCCCCTCCTACCGCCATTTCCATTGCAAGCGACCAGCAGAGGTGCGGCGGCTGCTACAGTGAGGGCAGTCAGGGGCGGCTACTGGCTAGGGTTTGGCAGCGTTGGGCAGTGATTTGCATCAGAGCAGTTTTCGATCTCCCCAATCATCTTTTTCTCAATATTATAATTCCAATTGAGCTTATAATGGATGTCAATTCCTAAATATATGTCTATTGATATTAATAATATTGATGTTGTTATTACAATAAAAATTTAAATATTTTAATTGAACTTGAGCGGAGGAGATAACAACCATTCTACCACCACCACCTGAGATCATTCCAATTAACAGAAGTTATATATATAGAGAGAGATTGATATTAACAAGTTAACAACAACCACAATAAGGTAGTTATAGATATTCCTAACCATTGAAGTCAAAGGAATATCTAAATATTTAAATATTACTAATTATTTATAGCAATTTATAATTGATCACTAATTATATTATATTTTTATAAATAAAATTTATATGGTTTATCAATTTATTATATAATTGATGATACAATATTATTATGTTTAAATAATAATTATAAATCAATATATGATGACAATATACATCTAATGAGGTGAAATTTGGTTTATGGAACCTTACAAAAGGGGAGGAATTACTTGGTTTGCTTTATAATTTTATTTTTCTACTAAAAAATCTTTAAGAAAATCATTTCTAAATCAATATAGTTTTCATGAGTTGAAAAGTTAAAAAAATTGTGGGAATTATCCAACACATTATTTTATCATGGAGCTTGTGGGAGTTTGTTCTTATTTTAGCATTGCTGATTTGCTTCTTTAATCATCTTTTAATATGGGGTTGAAGTCACTCTTCCTTATAGTATCTTAATTTTCTTTTATCCACTAATTTTTTATAGCATCATAATTTTTTCCTTAGATTTAGATGTAATAATATTTTTAATATTATCTTTATTCTATAATGTGACCACTTTCTTTATTTCCTAATGATTTAACTGACATTTGTAATATTTATACCAACTACACTTGAACCACGGGTCTTCACTCAATGCACCTGCTTCATTCATAGAATATTAAAATTACCCATTATTTTACTAGATATTGATACAAACTTCCTAAAATATTTTTGTTGAATCCCCTTCCCAATACATCTTTCCAACGAAAAGAACCATTGTTTTTATTATATACCCCTTTTAATAACCCCACTACCTACAAACCTCCTAATGCCCTATATCCCTCTCTCAAATATTTACAATATATTGATTTTCTTTTTCACAATTTTAAAAGTCACTTATGAATTGACATGATCACATATTATTCAACAAGGTGAAGATTCCATAACTTCAACACCATGTGTTTTTTGTCTAATATTTGAAGCAATCTTAGGAAGCCTCTTGTTTTCCATATTATTTATGGTGCCTTTGTACATTCAATGCCTAGCCATAGCCATTCTCTCAATTGGAGGAAGATTCTCTTATATATAATAGATAAGATATGTGTTCCTTTTGATTTTTAAATTATAAAATACTTTTGAATTTATTCTATATTTCTCCATTATTAAAATTGATGCAATTCCAAAATTCATAACTAAATAAAATCACAAAGATAATGATATTTTCACAAAATAAATTCTCCTGATCATATATCAAAATATATAATTATTTACTATTATTTACAATTTCATAATAAATTTTCTACCCTCCATATATTATCTTCTATATTTCATGTTTTATAATAAAATATTTAATATTTTTCTTTCTAGTTTATGAGAGCTTGAGATGACTAGCACGACTAACCTATGGCTTGAGTAGCCACTACCCAAAGGCATCTAAGTACTCAAAATCACTTCGGGATCACACTGAGCCCCCACACCAGTCCTTTGCATGGTTGGATTTTTTCCCGCAAAGTTTCGAACTAGTGACCTTTACACCACATAATGTCTTAACTAAATACCCTATCACCTTCTATTAAATGCCCAGAGACTTATAAAATATTTAATGTTAACTATTATATAATTATTAAAAATATTTCAATTAATAACTAGTTTGTAATTTATTACTTAACTAATTATATTATCATAAATAACAAAAATAATTTTCATATTATTCAAATAAAAATATATATTTAATTATGTGTGATTGTGTAATTAACTATATATTTTATTTCATTGTAAATAACTATATATTTAATATACTTAAATATAATATGATATTATAATACTATATTATTATAGTAACGATAATAATTTATTATATCCTTTGGCTATCACAGTCTATCCTTATAGCTCGATGTACTAACCCCATATTTGAACATAGTCTTTGCAACCAAACTACTTCTTTGCTTGCATGAGTGGTTGCCATGTATTCTGCCTCTGTAGTTGAAAGTGACACTACAAACTGTCTCTTACTCATCCAACTGACTGCACCTCCAAATAGGTTAAACACATACCCATTTGTACATCTTCTCTGATCTAGATCTCCAGCCCAGTCTACATCAACAAATCCATGGATGTCCGAAATTCTATCCAATCCTAGTCTTACTTGGTGGCGCAAACCATAATCACTAATGCCATGAAAATACCTGAAAACCCGCTTCACTGTTGTCCAATGCTCCTTCCCTGGTTTTGACATAAACCTACTCAATACTCCCACTGCATGTGCAATGTCTGGTCTAGTATAGACCATTGCATACATCAGGCTACCAACTGCACTTGCATATGGAACACGAGACATGTCCTCTTCCTCTTCTTGTGTCTTGGGACACTGTTCAACAAATAACTTTACACCTATAGGAATAGGAACCTTCACCGGTTTACTATCCAACATATTAAACCTCTGTAGTATTTTCTCGACATACTTCCTCTGGTTTAACCAGAGCTTCCTCTTTGCCCTATCTCATTTAGTTTCCATGCCCAAAATATAGTTTGCAACACCAAGATCTTTCATGTCGAATTTGGAGGACAATTATGTCTTCCAATCCTGGATAATTTCTTTGTTATTTCCCACCAACAACATATCATCCACATACAAGACCAAATAAATAACATGGTCACCAACTAATTTAAAATAAACAGTGATTTGCTTTGCTTTCGGTGAAGCCGAGTCCTCGTATAAATGTATCAAATTTCTGATACCACTTCCTTGGTGACTATTTTAACCCATACAAAGACTTTTTTAACTTGCATACCAGTTCTTTCTTACCCTTCACTGCAAAACCTTCACGTTGCTTCATGTAGATCTCTTCTTCCAAATCCCCATGAAGAAATGTTGTCTTCACATCCATCTGTTCTACCTCAAAATCAAAAGCAGCAGTGACAGATAAAAGTAATCTAATAGAAGCTACCTTGGCAACAGGAAAAAAAAATGTCACCAAAATCAATTCTCGACACCTTGGAATAACCTTTTTCTACCAACCGAGCTTTGTATTTCTCCACCTTTCCTTCTACATTCATCTTTTTCTTAAACACCCATTTGCTTCCAATGGGTTTCCTTCCAGTCGGCAACTCCACCAGATCTCAAGCCTCATTTTTGTACAAAGATGCCATTTCATCAACCATGGCCTCTTTCCAGGGTTTGCCATCTTCTTAATCTACTGCTTCCCTCACGGTTCTGGGATCATCATCAGAGTTTGCAAAATTTGAACAGAAAGAAGATGGACTCTGCCTTTCTGGTTTCCTTATTTCTCGAACTGATCTTCTTATAGTCCGAGTTTGTGGCTCTTCATCTTCTAATTCCTCTTCTGTTATAGAGTCTAATTCTTCCTCCTTTAGCTCAAACTCTATATTCTCAAGTTCCTTTGATAGGACATCATGTTTAATAACATCTTTCACCTCTCTAAACACCACATTTCAGTTGTACACAACCTTCCTTGTTTTTGGGTTCCAAAGCTTATAACCTTTTAAACCATCCTTATATCCAATAAAGATGCACTTTTCATATTTACTATCCAACTTTGTTCTTTTATCCTTTGGAACATGTACATATGCATCACATCCAAATACCCTCAGATGTGAAAGAGAAGGTTTCTTACCAGGCCATACCTCTTGTGAAGTCTTATCCTCCAATGTTGATGAAGGTGATATGTTGACCAGGTAACATGCAGTCTCCACCGCCTCTGCCCAGAATTCTTGTCCTAACCCAGCACCAATGAGCATGCTTCTTGCCCTTTCCATCAATGTCTTGTTCATTCTTTCTGCAACTCCATTTTTCTCAGGTGTGCATGGAATAGTCTTCTGTTGTGTTATACCACACTTCTTACAAAACTCTTCAAATTCATTCCTGTAAAGCTCTCCACCGTTATCTATCCTCGAGAACCTTTATCTTCTTCTGTTTGCTTTTCCACTAGAGCCTTAAATTCTTTAAACCTGTCAAAGACTTTAGATTTCTTCCTGAAGAAATATATCCATGTATTCCTTGAGAAGTCATCTACAAATGATACATAGTACAAAGACTTTCCCAGTGATGGAAACAACACAGGTCCAAACACATCATTGTGCACAAGCTCTAATATATGTTTCACCCTCTTACCACCAGAGGGGAAACTCACCCGATTCTGCTTTCGATATACACAATTTTCACTAAAATCAAAATCCAGAGAGATATTATACATACCTTCTACCATACCATTACCATGAAGTATTCAAAGTCCCTTCTCTCCAACACATCCAAGCATTTGATACCAGAGCATGCTCTTTTCTCCAGAGACCACTAGATTTTCTACTCCACTTTCAGGAACCACAGAACTGTTGCACCCATCAATAACAGTGTTACCTTGAAGCTTGTACAGAGTTCTAATCTTAACTCCCTGCATCAATACCAGTGCTCCCCGAACCATCTTGTAGGTATCTTTCTCAAACACTTTTTTACACCTGCATCATCTAGCTTGCTTACAGAAATCAAATTTTTGGCCAATGCAGGAATATGCAGAACACCCAGAAGTGATCTAATCCTTCCACCTTGCAACTTCAACTTGAATTATCCACAACCAACGATTCTAGCCTTCCTTTCATCCCCTAAGAATACATCACCACCATAATATTTGTCATACTCACAGAACCACTCTCTATGGGGAATGAAGTGAAAGGATGCACCTCAAACAATCAACCATGCCTCATGATCTACATGTGTACTTGAAGAAGAAGACAAATACTCAACCCCACCTTCATCTGAGGTGGTTTTTGCCTCTGCAAAAGGAGCATCATCAGATCCATTTCCTTTCTCAGGAGCTTTAGATTTACAGTCCCTTTCGAAATTCCCTTCCTTTCTGCATTTCCAACACACCTTTATAGGTTTTCCTAGAGATTTATATCTCCCTCTAGATTTAGATCTCCCACTCGAGAACTTATTTTTGTTTCTTTTCTGGGACCGTCCTCATACAGCAAGGCATCACCATTATGGCCCTCCATATTTTTTCATCTCATCTCCTCTGGTAGCAAGGATAAGACTATTTCATCAAACTACAAGGCAGTTGCATTGCTACCTATTGCAATAACCAGACTATCCCACGAATCTGGTAGAGAACATAACAAACTGATGCACTTATCTTCATCTGAAATTTTAATATCAACAGATATTAATTGGCTTACCACAGTATTAAATGCATTCAGATGCTTTGTCATCGAGTCTCCATCTTTCATCCTCAGGTTATACAACTTTTTCCGTAGGAACAGTTCATTCACCAGAGACTTAGATTGGTACAAAGTCCCTAACCTGTCCCACAAAGCCTTCACTGAAGCTTCCCCTATTCAGCAATACTGAATCTGAGACACACAATCTTATTGTTCTCTTTGCCTTCTGATCCAACTTCGCCCAACCTTCAGCTGACATTGTTGTTGGTTTAGTACCTAGATCTATCACAATCCACTAAGCTTTATCCACTAGCAGATCCTCCATCTTGAGTTTCCACAACTCAAAACTCTGACCATTAAATTTCTCAATCTCTATCTTTCCACTGCTCGCCATCTTCTTTCTCCACAAGAATCAATCTCGCAGATCTCCCACCGAAAAGTGTCCATCATAGGCCCAAGCAAAAACCCTTCAGCAGCAAAGGTGTCCCCTTGAAGCCAAAACAAATCTGATACCAAATGTAGGTTTTAACCCCGTATAGAAATTACCTGCATACAAATTCTAAAAATATAAAATAAACAATAGCGAGAGCATAAAACATAAAATAGATATACACAAAGATTTCCCCTGGATCCCAAAACTGGGACTACCAGATTGATTTTTCATTATGTTTCTTTCAATGTTACAATACATATATATACATGTTGAAGCATCCATAAACCCCAACCTATTAACCCTGGATTAGAACATAATTGTAGTTCCCTTGACTGGATCTACAAAATACCATGGACAAAAAACCATGTGCGAAATCCATGCACAAAACCATAGGTAGGTCTTCCCACCTAATATAGGGTCCAAAAAAATTCTCGGGGCACTGCCCTGGACCTCGTGCAGGGGGGGCGCAGTCAGTCCCCCTGTGACCCCTCGGCAATGCCTGGCACAACGTATAGGGGGGACTACCGCCCCCCGCACATGGGGCAATCGTGGAAAGAATATAACACAACCCAACATCACGCATGTGTCATATTCCAAGCATGAATGTGGGATCTCAAGACATAAACATCCATGGCTTCCAGGAGATTAAACCGGCTCCACCCTTAGGCTATCGTGTTCTCGCGAAAAACGGTCAAGAGATAATAAAAAAATCCCAAAACAAGCTTGGATGCCTTAGAGTTTCTTCACCATTACTGTTGGGACTCAGAAATGTCATATTTTCATCCACCTTTTTCTTCACTATTCCTTACATTTCATATCCCATTAACCTTTTATCATATCATTTTCATACATACATTTGGGTTTCACCTTCTTATTTTCCATTTTATTCATTTTTGTATTACAAGTGAATTTATGATTAATTATTAAAAAATATACATATTTTTATATATATCTCAGGAATATGTGAGTTTTGTGATGTGTAGGAAATATGTGAAGAATTAATATCTCCTCCACCATATCAAGGAGATAATTATGCAAGCCTTTTCCTAAGGAGAAAATCATGGAGGCATATCTTATCCAATTCCTAAGGAGAAAATCATGGAGGATTTGGTTGGCATATCTTATCCATATCTCCTCCACCATATTAAGGAGATAATTAGGAGAAAAGCATGGAGGATTTGGTTGGCATATCTTATCCAAGATATGTGAGAGATTTGTGGGGGATTCAAAGGGATCATATTTTGTAATAATGGGAAAGTAGTTAAAAATGCTTGAGAGATTTGTGGGATCATATCTTGTAATAATGGGAAATTAGTTGAGAGTGCTTGAGAGAATATTGGATATGTAATTATTAGAAGGTTATCTTCCTCATGTATATAAGAGAGTGCTCTCTCTTCATTTTAATAATGAATAATGGAAAGGAATTCTTAGTTTTTCATTTTTATTGTTATGCCTTCATGATTTGTAATTTGGTTTTTGTAATATAAGATATTTTTATTGTTGTGAGCTCACATATGTTGTTTGTCATTCAATTCTTCACATGTTGTATTGCTTTTCCTTTATGCAATTTCCTGCTTTCGTATTTAATGTTTCAATGCCTTCTTAGATTAATTCAATTACAGTAATTTAGATTAGAGTAGATTAGTTCCACTTCAATCCTGCATATATAGTGCATGTGTCTCATAAGTCTACAGACCTCGGATTGACAAATTAAATAGTTGGGCAAGTACTACCACAGAATTAAATGGTAATATTTTCACCCAACATTTTGGCACCGTTGCCAGGGAGGCACGATGGATTGAAGTTTAGTTTGATTTTTTTCATGTAAGTGTGTTTAGACATGTTCCTAACTCCGAGGTGTTAAGGCGGTAAGACGTGGGGAACAGCCTACGCATCGCATTCGAGATACCATAATGGGCTCGACCTCTTATGGATCAGGGCATGTAGGGTGTGTTTACATTCATGAAAGTGTGAATTTCAATTTCTGCAAGTGTGTTTGATTTTCGCAGCTGTGAATAGTGTTTGATGAATTCATGGTTCATGGTTATAATTGAAGCATTTGATTACTCAATTAATGAGCAGTCCTTGTAAGAGGGTTTAATTGAGTATTGAATTCAAGATTATTTCTATGGTCCTTTTGTTTTTAATTCAATTTTTAGTGTGCTGATTTTTTTTTTTGTTTTTTTAACATGATTTAACAATGAGTTTCAGCTTGGAACTACTCACTCAGATCCTAGCAGAAATCAGGATCTCTTCTTCCTTGGAAGAGGAGATCTTGGCAAGAATTAAAGGTTCAACTACTCCCCAAGAAATAAATGAAGATTCAACATCTAAAGAATCCTACATATCTGATGGCGAACAATCATTCGAACAGGAGATCGAGGAAGAAGAGCAGCAGATCGGAGAAGAAGAACAGGAGTTACAACATGATCTAAGTGAGAGAAACTGTGCCTATCAAAGCTTTATCGAACAATGGTTCCAGGTAAGTACTAGATTAGATTCATCTTTTTATTTTTTAGTTAATTTGCAGTTACAGCAACTAGACTCATCCACTCTCGAATATTTTCATTTTTCATTTGAAAAATTGCTACTGAATCTATTGTTGTTACTGCTACGTGAGTGGCTTCATTGGAAGTTTAACTACACGTAACTAATTTGTAAATTCTAATTAGTATAGAGTAGGTAGGCTTTCAGTTTTAGTTTTTGCTTTCATTTTCAGTTTTGCTTTTACCTAGAATAAGTATGCTCTCCTCCTGCGTCTTTGTACGATCTCGAGGATCAGAAAATAGGGATGATTTAGACTATTTTCAAGAATAAATTCATGTTTTGCAATATGCTTCATCACCAACATCTTTAAATATGCAAATCATTGTGTTCATTTGTTAAAAAAAAAAAAAAAAAACTAAATCTAGAGAAAGTTTAATTTCTTTCTAAATTCTAGTTTTTCATTAAAAAAAAAATTAAGAAAAAGGGTTGTCATCGCCATAATTCTCTGCACATTAATTGTAAAAAACCCGTTTTTTTTCTTCACGCAGTCATCTAAACAGAGTCTCGAAGAACCATGATTCCCTCTTAGACCGTTAGGAATTTAAGCAAATGATTTCTGGGTTATGTAATTTATTCTATTGTGAAAAAACCCATGTCTTCGTTTGTCTAGATTTGTCCTGGTTTGATCACAAACTGCTTTTCAAAACTGACGTTTTTAAGGGGTTGCGTTCTGAAGATGTTGGCATCCACATTGAGGCGGTGGGAGTAATTGGGTTTGCACTCTGATAATTCACTCTTGTTTGCTGCATTTTTCTTTGCCGAATCCTCATAAAAATCATGAGAATCTTGCCAAATCGAACCAGAACCTTATCTGATTACTTGTGATCTCGATTTCCCTCCACATTGCATTCACAGCGTTTGGTAGGCAGTTGCCTCTATTTTCCTGTTGTCGCTCTGGCCCGTGGATTCGGTGGATTTTATTTGCAGAGGTGAAGCAACTGTGGGTAGTCATCGATCTACTAGTGACCTGCACTCAGCCTAATGTGGAGCTCCAACAGCGGCCTCACCGAAGGTTCTGTCCCGGTAAACACACCCTCCAGCGAGACTGCAGAACAAGGAAATAATGCTTATGGATAAGAAGAGAAGCCTGAATCTTTTAATTCATGCAGTCAAACGTATGATCTAAACTATAGTTACTACGGTGCCTCTTAGAGATCACTCAGGCAGAAAAATGAAACTCCGACATGCAATGGTATGTGCATCAAACCAAAACCGCAGCATGGAAGCACATGCTCTGCTAAAAAACATGGTTTTGATGTGAGTTCTTATGGGACGGGACCTCATGTGAAATTTCCTGGTCCATCAATAAGGGAGCCGAATGTATATGACTTTTGCACTCCTTATAGAAGAATGTTTAAAGCGTAAAGATCCTGAATTGTATCCTGAATTGTTCATCTTAAATAATACCTGTTTGAGTTTTATGAATATTGCATTTGATTCAGGAGGCATTCGCGCTTGCATTTCCAGAAATTTTATGGTGCCAAGAAGTGCCAGTACCAAGGATGAATTCAGAGAATTTATTAAGGGAGCCGAATTAGTTTATGCACCAAAACAGTGAAGGCTGACATCTCTTGTGACAGGAGGACCGAGTTGTAAATTTTATGGAAAGATTGTTTTTATTGAACGACCAAAAACCGTCTTTGTACTGCCAAAGTCTTCGCTCAACCAGTTCCTAAATTCATTATTCCAGATTTGATTGTTATTCTCCAAGCAGAGTTTAGGATCAGTTAACATGGCCGAGTTTCATTGCCGAAGATAAGCTTGTGCAATCTTGAACTCGGGAAGAATTTCCTGCGTTTGCAAATCTGGTTGCAGGCCCGAGAGACCACAACGCACTGCCTCTTGCAGGCCCGAGACTGCCGATTCAGCAACACCATTCCGACGACCTTGGCATGCCCAGCGCTGGCAAAACAACGATGGGAGCTTGAGCTCACGCATTTATGCAGTCACTGTGTGCATCCAAACTGCAACTAAATTACTCGCTCACCTCCATTCTTGACTTGCTGGACTTGCTGGATCACATTTGGTGCATGGACAGATGGAACCCACCGGTAATACACATCTGCGTTTTCACATACGTATGCAATGGGTTTTATATCAGAAGATTTATGGTGAGCGTCGAATTAAAATGTACAGTTTTGTTTTTAATTAATAAATAAAAACACATCAATTAAAAAAAAAAAAAAAAAACATTTCATATATTTTCTTTTTTTTTTATTGTTTAATTCAACACCAGACATACATGCTAAAATAAAATCTTCATTTTAATTTTGTTCAAACATACAAATAACAATTTGTTGTTTAAAAAAAAAATTGAAAAAAAAAAAAATTGCCCTCATTCATTCATAAACTCACTACTTGTTCCCTAACAAATACAACGCCTTTTCAAATGTTTTAAATCCATTTTCTTGCAAACCAATAAAAACATTTTGAAAAAGTATTGCACAATCAACGAATACATTGCATGGGGGCATGCAATATTTCTAGTTGGGGGGGAATCAAAGTATGTTGGATTTTTTGTGAATTTATGGGAAAAAGTTAGGATGCATAGACTAACAAGATAAATGAGATTGGTGTTGTGTAGGTCAACGAGAAGCTTATGCAGAAAGCTCAACATTACGATAGACACCCTTTTCATCCAGAATTAGTGTAACTTCGAAAAATAACTTACAAATGGATATTTCATAAATTCTTGAAAATGAGCTAATTTGTTTTTGAGTCACTTCATACAAGAATGATCGATGGAGATGGCACACAAAGGTGGCAATTTTTATGTAGGAATGGTGCTAAGAGTTGAAGACAATCTAATGCAAAAGTGATTCTTCGAAATCACAATGAAACATGCATCATTGGACGCTTGAAGGAACTGATTCTTCACAGCACATATCATGACATTTTCCACTACACAAAAATCCTTTTGTGTCATGATTACTCCCCTTTTTCCTTCCAAACGCCTAGACCATCCTTGTGTTGCAGCCCATCTTCCATTTCCTTATCTTTCACAACTTCATGCACGCATATTTTTCTGAATCGCATACATCCCTTTATCCTTTTCAGTTTATTTTTGCCTTCTAGTTTTCCTTCTGAATAAAAGTCATTCCCTTTCCATGATTACATTGCCTCGATTTCCTAGCCATGCTGATCCACACTGCTTGTCTGTGAGTTCTTTCCATTTATAGTCCTACCAAATCTTTTTGTACAAACTCGCGTCGACTGATGTGGGATTCCTTAAGGCCCACCTTTCAACAAGTCTTGCCCCATCGACATCAGCACCTTATCTGGGAAATAGACTAGAGTTCCTTTTGAGTACCTAGAGGCTTGCATGCCTTAATGGCAAGTTCTCTCACTGGCAATCATGGGAATACATCAATGTCCCTTGATCTTCAGATCTTGCAAGTGGCTCGACCTCGACACATCCATTCGCACTTCGCAAGATGTACTCCGGTACCTTGGCACTCATTGACATCAATGGTGAGTTGCCTCGCATTGGTTAATGGCATACATCAATGGCCAGTAATCCAATGATTTCTATTCATGCTCGATGATGAGCCCCAATTTTTGGTATAATTTGGGCTCATTTGGCCTACTTGCTTTGCTCAAACCATTCATCTTTTATTGCTTATGCATGCATTTCTTAGTTTATTCGTGTTGTTTGTAGGAAGAAGGGTAGACATTTTATCTACGTGACTAATGCATGATGCTTTCAGGTTTTTGGCATTAAAAGGAAGAAAAGACCACGTGAAAGGAGACAAGGGGATAGTGAGGTGGCACTGCTAGTTTTTAGGAGAGGATGTCCACAGTCTTGGGGACTTTCCTCGTGATTCCCACCATAGCTCCGAGCTCCAATCCATCTCCCCACCGAGCTTAGAGGTAGCCAACTGTTCTACAGGAACAGCAGTTATAACTGTTCTACAGGAACAGCAGTTATGACTGTCCTACAGGATCAGCAGTTTAAACTTCAGTTGGACAGTCGAGCTCCTCAAATCAAGGACACCTGTTGGATGATCATTTTGCATAAATACTAAGGCCGTAGCCTTGGATAGAAGCTTTTTGAACTTTTGTATTGTGCTTGTAATTTGGAAGTATGAGCTACAGCTCGGTGTTTGTTCCTTTTGTAAGCCAGTTTTGGCATGATATCAGATTATGAATAAAGAAGGCAGATTTTGATCTCATTCTGAGTTTTCTAAGGGAGCTATAGCTCTCAGGTTAGGGCCCAACCTGAGAGCAATAGATCTCCTCGGTGTTGTAATGTTGTTGCATTTCATTCCAGCACTTTGAGTTTTTACTTTCCCATGCAATTCGAATTTACAGTTTGTTAATTTAGTCTTTTTCATGAGCTTAGATAGGATTAGTTTATGGTGAATTTGTTTCCAGTTGCTTAGGTTAGAAGAGGATAGATATACTCTATTGGAGCTCCATAAAAAGGTTGTAAAGGCTCACTGCCATCTCTGTTAGGGATTGGGGTGCAGTCCATAACCAACCACCAAAAAGAAACGCAGTTCTTCTCACTTCCATGCAAGCTGCAACATAGACATTTTCGTTGAAGATCCATCCATGCACTTTTGACATTGAACCATACTTCTACATTTCACTTCCATGCACGAGTTTCATTTCTTGGTTTTCCATTGCTGTTCATAGGTTTCATGGCACAGTTATCATAGGTTAGTGAATTCTCGTTTTTGGTGCATAAGTCATTTGTTTCATTTACGCTGCTCCATATCATTCCACTTTCTTCTTCTTCTTCTTGATCTCTCCTCAAGTCACCCATTCGGCCTCTGTCCAGCTCATTTACCCTCCAACTCATCCATTGATCACTTAGCTCCATTTACTTACACTTTCGTTGATCCCATCCTTCCAACCATCAAACCACTGCATGCACTCTTCCTCCATCTGATTTTTCTGCTCCTGAGCCATCACCAGCTCCATCTCCATCTCACCTATCCTCCCACACCACTCCAACACTTCACCATCTCCCAAAACCTCCACGGCCAAACATCCTGTAGAATTGCACAGACTTCCTGTAGAAACCTCTGAGTTTCCTGTAGGATCCCCTGCAGACTTCCTGTAGAAGTCTGCAAACTCGGTTGCTGAGCATCCGAACGTGGTAGACTTCTGGGGATCGATGCTAGAGACCCTCTGGGACCTCCCCTAGCCATCCTGACCTTGCCCATGCTTTCCTTCCATTCCAACTGCTCCTGCACAACCAAACCCTAATCAAAAGCATCATCACAACAAATCCAACCACTTAATGAAAAAATACAAAAACATGTCTTTTCAAATGCAAGTAGCTTAGATGCATGTATTTCAGTTCACTGCAAGTAATGGCATTATTGGTAGTTGTTTCATTCACAGTTTTGCATAGTTAGGGTCTAGCTAGTCAAATTAGGGTTTACTAGGGTTTTCATGCTTCGTTGGCTTTCAGTTTCTTTTTGCAAATAGACTAGTCTCCTTTGAGTTAGCTTTCGTCCATCATTCATAAAGCTTCTTCTGTGAGCCTATAGAAGTTGGCTTGAGCCCTAGCGGACTTGTGCCAGCTGACCAAGTGACAGCTGCGACAAGAGCTAGTACTTGTGCATACAGCACCGTCGCTTCCAAGTTTGTACGAACTACCGGGTTGATAAAATTAGAGATAGGGAGCTCCAGGAGTTGTAGCATTATTGCTACAATACTGGAGCCCACCATCTTTTTGGTGCCGTTGCCGGGGAAGTGTCAGAGTATTAGTAATTGTTGCTTTTCTTCTACTTTCTTACTCTTACCTTTTGCTAAGTAGTTTATTTCATTTCCATTCTGCAAAAGTAGCATAGACATTTCCTTCTTTCATAGATTAGTATTTCCTGCTTACATAGATTAACATTTCCTTTCCGCAAGCGTAGACTAGCATTTCCATTTTTGCAATTTCATTTGAGCAAAGTAGATTAGTTCTTTCCTGCTTTCAGTTTAATTCTGCATCTTTCATAGTTAGTTGTAGATCAATCTGTCTCAGTTTTGCAGGTACCAAAAGAAAAGCAAGCAAAAGTAATCAAAAGAAAAAGAAAGTCTTTTCCATTTCATGCCTCGTAGGAACCGAGATAGATCAGGCAAATTCCTACCAAACACCCCCACCACATCACTAAGTCACCCTTCTCTCTTCTTTGGTGACAGTGACCCAGAAGAACCTATAGGTGAACATCCTGAGATATCCAAAGACCCTATAGTAGAAGAAGAGTTAGAGACCACTCCATCTGAAGCTATGGCTGACAATAGAAGAGAAGATGAGAGAATAGAAGGTGCCTTCCCCATCCGAGAGACCAATGGAGAGATGAAAATGAAGAACATTAGCCCCTCCGCCTTACCTCACTTCCATGGGCTGACCACTGAAGATCCAGATACCTTCCTGTTCGAGTTTGTTGTCCTTTGTAGAACTTATGACTATACTGAAGATGAGAAAAAGCTGAAACTATTCCCTTCCACTCTTAAGGATGCAGCATTACGCTGGTTCATGGGCTTACCTGGGAATAGTATCACCACTTGGGCTCAGATGCAGCAAGCTTTCAATACCAAGTACCGGGATTACTGTAGGTCCAAGGAAACAAAGGGGGAAATCTTTCGGATGACCATGGGAAATGATGAGTCCTTAGAGGATTATGAGGAGAGGTTCCAACTAAGCTATAAGCGGGCCAGGTGTACACTTGACCCTGAATCCCTCAAGTTGGTCCTACTCCGAGGAGTCCCTGAAGACCTCTTAGATACCCTTCACATGTTAGCTGGGGGGGACATTTACCAACTGCCTTATGAGGACATCAAGACTGTGTTTAGAAACCACTCCAGGGCAGCTCGGAAACGTGGTAGAGGAAACCTCCTCTCAACTAGTGTCCCTTTCTCCAAACATGAGCTTGCAAATCAATTAGAAGATCTTAAGAGTGAGGTGAGACAGACCATTGCCATGCAGCTTGACACATTCAGGATTCAGCAAAAGAAAGAAGAAGCTGAGAGGGCCTTGGCGGTCTTCTGCCCTAGGTGCACAAGGAGACACCCTAAGAACGAATGTCCATTGCATTCTGTTGAAGTGTGTTTTGTTTGTGAGGAGGACCATCCCACAAATCAGTGTCCAACCTTACCTGGGTTTAAAGCCATGTACCAAGGGACAGAAGCTCCCACAGAGCCTCTCTATTACCTCAACCAAAGGAGGCCGCAGGGATCTAGACCTTATCAGCAGGGGATGCAAGGGGCATCTCAAGCCTATTACAGCCCCAACCAATCGACTCCTATGCCTTCCTGGGGTCCCCCTGCTCATCCTTCATGGTCCATGCCTCCTCCATGGTCTTATCCACCTCAGTACGCCACTCAACCTACTTCTCATTCATGTCACTCACATGCCCAGCCACAGCCTCAATGGAATGCACCTCAGCTGGGGTGGAGGCCCCAATACAACACTCCTCCTGCCATTTTGCCTCCACCACCAGTTCAACCTTAGCCATTACCTCCTGCTCCTCCAAGGCAACCTCAAATGCCTGCTCAACCGAACCCGAACCCCAACAATAGACAGGCCCAGCAGGTATACACTGGGGAAACCTCATGCCCTACCTATGCTGTGGAGATCCAGGAGATCAATCTTCGATCTGGAAGGACTCTACGAGATCGCCAACCTCCTCCCCCAGAGGATGAGGAAGATAAATAGGAAAGTGAACCAAAGGCTATTCCACCCTTTCCTGAGAGACTAACAACCACCACACAACCTAACCCAGAGGAAGATGAGCTTCTGGGTGAGCTCAAGCAGTTGTGTGTAAAAATACTACTTCTCCAAGCCATCAAGGATGTGCCAATATACAACAAACTGGTTAAGGAGAAGTGTTTCAAACATCCAGGCAGACGGAAGAAAGATGCTTCAACTATCAATGTCATAGGACAACTGTCTGACCTTATGCTAGGACAAGTCATCTGCCCAAAGTACCTAGATCCTGGAAGTCCTGTAGTAGATGTCCACATCAGTGGCACTATTATACCTCACACCTTGATTGATCTAGGGGCCGCCATTAATGTGATGACCAGGGATACCATGCTTAAACTCAATCTTCAGGGTTCCTTGAGGAAGACCTCGACAGTACTGCAATTAGCAGATCGCTCCACCGTGACTCCCGAAGGGATTGTGGAGGATGTCTTGGTATCCATTGACTCTTGGGAATACCCTGCAGACTTCCTGGTTCTGCAACCAAAGGCCAAGCTTACTGGATATCCTCTCATTTTGGGAAGGCCTTGGTTAGCTACTGCAGATGCTTACATAAGTTGTCGTGCAGGAAACATGACCATCAAAAATGGTCCCATGTCCAAGCAGCTAGTCCTATACCCTCCTGCCCAACCCTCCTTGGAGCATGACTTACCACTCTGGTTGGAAGAAGGAGAGGAAGACGAGGTGTACTCAGCACCTCTGTGCACCTTAGATACCACTAGAAGAGACCCCCCAACCGAGGATGACTTGATCGAGACCTTGATCCAGAATCCACCTTCCAGTGCACTATCCTTAGAGAAATTGGTGGAGGATGCCCAAGCTAGCACCCTAGTGGATCTTTGTACAACCAACCCTGTTACTCCCAGAGTCAAGAATGTGGAGTTCGGCCCTGAGAAAGCATTGAAGATCAGCTCCTCCCTATCTCCTTCCCAGGAAAAGGAGCTGTGTAGTCTGTTGGCCAACCACCTAGATGCTTTTGCTTGGAGCTATAAGGAAATGAAAGGAGTCCATCCTTCGGTCTGTACCCATCATATATACATCAAAGAGGATTGTAAACCGGTTAGGCAACCTCAGAGGAGAATGAATCCAGCCCTTAAGGACATTGTCAAGGAAGAATTGCAAAAACTGTTGGATGCCGGATTCATCTACCCCATCTCAGATAGTGAATGGGTGTCCCCTCTAGTGTTGGTTCCCAAGAAAAATGGGAAATGGAGAATCTGTGTGGACTACCGAGAATTGAACAAAGCTACCAAGAAGGACCATTTCCCTCTACCTTTCATAGATCAAGTGTTGGATGGACTGGCAGGAAAGAAGTTCTTCTCTTTCCTGGATGGGTTTAGCGGGTACAACCAAATCCAAATCAGCCCGAAAGACCAAGATAAGACCACCTTCACTTGTCCTTGGGGTACCTTTGCCTATCGAGTCCTTCCCTTTGGGCTGTGCAATGCTCCTGCTACCTTTCAGAGAGCTGTCTTGAGCATCTTCTCGGAGCTGGTCCATGATGCAGTAGAAATCTATATGGATGACTTTACTCCTTATGGGGCCAACTTCCAGGAAGCATTGTCCAACCTGGGAAAAGTCCTAACCAAATGCACCGAGATGAACTTGTCCCTTAGTCCTGAAAAATGTGAATTCCTAATGACTGAAGGGACCGTGCTAGGCCATACCATTTCTTGCCAAGAGTTGCAGGTGGATCCTAACAAGATTGCTCTCATCAAGAGGGTTCCACCTCCTCAAAAGGTAAGGGATGTCCGGATTTTCTTGGGATTAGAAGGATACTACCGGAGATTCATTAAAGATTTCAACAAGCTAGCCTCGCCATTGTTTGGTCTGTTGGCAAAAGATGTGGAGTTTAATTGGACTGACGATTGTCAGAGGGCTTTAAATGAATTAAAGGACAAGTTGGTGTCAGCCCCAATCCTGAGAGGTCCAAACTGGGCCCTACCTTTCCACATCCACACTGATGCCTCGAACAAAGCCATAGGTGCAGCTTTAGGACAAGTTGAGCAGAAACTTCCATATGCCATTTACTTTGTTAGCAAAAACTTGTCCAAAGCTGAGCTGAATTACACTGTAACTGAGAAAGAATTCTTGGCTGTGGTCCATGCACTGAACAAGTTCCGACATTATATTACTGGTTACCAGACCTTTGTACATACTGACCATGCTGCAATTAGATATTTAATGAATAAACTAGATGTGAATGCTCGTATTATTAGATGGTTACTCTTATTGCAGCAGTTTGATTTGACCATTGTTGACAAACCAGGTAGAGAAAATGTTGTTGCTGAATTTTTATCGAGATTGGATTTGTCTGCAGATGAGGATGGAACAGTGGATGACCAAATGCCCGATGAACATCTGTTTGCTATTTCAGTACTCTCTCCATGGTTTGCTGATATAGCAAACTATCTTGTTTCAGCACAGTTCCCTCCACACCTATCTTCCAGAGAGAAGAGCAGAATCATCAGAAAAAGTGCCTCATTTACTTGGATCGGGGGCAATCTGTTCAAGCTTGGCCCCGATCAGATCTTAAGGCGTTGTGTAAGGGAGGAGGAAGTCTTTGATATCCTCCTCACTTATCATGATGGGCCTTGTGGAGGACATTTTGCAGCAAAGAGAACTGCCTTCAAAATCCTGCAGGCAGGCTACTATTGGCCCACACTTCATCAATATGTCAGAAGATATGTCAGTCAGTGTGACCAATGCCAAAGAATGGGGAAACCGACCCAAAGGGATGAGATGCCTCTCCAACCTCAAGTGACTCTTGAGCCATTTGAGAAGTGGGGCATGGACTTTGTGGGCCCGATCAACCCCTCTTCGAGGCAAAGGACTTACATCATTGTGTGTACTGACTATTTGACAAAGTGGGCCGAGACCAAAGCAATCAAAGCAGCAACAGAAGAGAAGGTGGCCGAGTTCCTAAGAGAGAACATCTTCTATAAGTTTGGCTATCCAAGAGAGCTGGTCACCGATCAAGGGAGCCAGTTCACCTCCAACCTGGTTGAAGATCTCCTAGCTCATCACAAGATCAAGCATAGGACTTCCACCCCTTATCACCCTCAAGCCAATGGGCAGGTGGAAGTCACCAATAGAGCATTAGAAGGGATCTTGACTAAAGTGGTGAGCAGCAGCCGAAAGGACTGGGCAGATCGCCTGGTTGAAGCCACATGGGCTTACAACACCACTTGGAAGACCACCACCGGCTTCACACCATATGAGCTGGTCTATGGGAAGAAAGCTTTGCTGTCCATTGAGTTTGAATACAACACTTTGAGGATGGCAGCTCAGCTGGACCTAGATCTCAGCCATGCACAACAAGAAAGGCTGTTGCAGCTGAATGGCCTGGATGAGCACCGAATGCAGGCCCTCCTTCACTCAGAAGTGGTTCAACTTCAGAGAAAGGTGTGGCATGACCAACATCTCCATGACAAGCAATTTCAGCCGGGAGATTGGGCTTTGTTGTATGACTCCAGATACAAAGATTTCAAGGGGAAGCTGAGAACCAGATGGCTAGGACCATATGCAGTGGAAAGATGCCATGACAATGGATCTGTCCTTATTCGAACCATTGATGAGGAATCCATTCCCATGCTTGTCAATGGGCATCGGTTGAAGATCTACAGGAGACCTCTCTCCAGACAAGAGTTCATCAAGACTATGGAGAAATCTGTATTGGTCATAGAGAAGGGTTCTGCCTCTGCTTTTGGCATACCCTGAAGGAAAAAATAAAATTAAAAAAAAATTAAAAAAAAAATAATAAAGATCCTTGGGTGAAAACCTCTCTGAGGCGCCCAAGGCAGGTAGTAGGGGTGAAAACCTCATTGAGGCGCCCCTATTGTCTTTCAAAAAAAAAGAGAAAAAAGGTTTGAAAAAGATCCTTGAGTGAAAACCTTTCTGAGGCGCTCAGGGCAGATGGCATGGGTGAAAACCTCTTTGAGGCGCCCCTGTTATCTTTCAAAAAAAAAAAAAAAAGAGAAAAAAGAAAAAAAACAATAAGCAAAATATGGTAAAATTGCATGCAGACTTTCTACAGGAAGCTCTGTGTTCTACAGGAAACTTCCTGTAGAAGGGTTGAAGATGTTCTATGGAGGAGAGGAAACCCTCCAACTCAAAGCCAAAGGTCCGTATCATTGTCAAGGGACCTCACCAGCACCTCCTCCAAGGATATCCATGTTTTTTCCAAGGTATGTGCAATTTTATCATGGTTTGAATCTTCTACAGGATGATGCAGTCTTTCTACAGGAAGGCGCGGATTTTCTACAGGAAAGTACAGACTTTCTACAGGAAGGCCGAACTTTCTACAGGAAGCTCTGTGTTCTACAGGAAACTTCCTGTAGGAGTTTTGGACGGCCAGAATTCATCTTAAAAAGAGATTTAGCGACTATGGATTGGTTTGGATGCATGCAAGCCTCTGTTGGCACCCTTGCACATTGCTGTCACCTTGCTCCACCATCCTTGTCGACATGCGACCAAGTTCCCTGCACCAACAAAGAAGATCGATGAGTTCTCGCGGGAAAAGCCATTTTCAAAGTTAAACAAATGCTGGGATCTCATACCGCAGGCATCAAGAGCTCCGGGAACGTGATTGAAAGGCCAGAACCTCCGTCGTGCAGCATGCACGCAAGGAGAAAGGACTGATACGAGACACCTCGCGGGAATCCTGTAACAGTTCAACCTGCTCGAGTGGATACCATTCACAGCACCGCCATCTGAAATGAAACGCGGGCGCATGCAAGCAAAACATCCACTCCATCATTGGCAGCCTGTAACCACGAGCCTCTGGGTCTGTGTAAGTCGCATGCAGCAGGTAGATCCACTCACCATCGTCCAAGAACTGGAAAAATTGTGTGCAGCCACGCAGGTAAGTGTCTCAACCCTTCCTTCCATCAAATCGCATGAATCTTACTTTGAAATTGTTTGCAAAGCGTAAAATTGAATGGTTGAGCGGCCGTATGGCCAGTCGACTGGCCACGTCGGCTAGTTAAAGTGTACTTGGATGTTTGGGTGGCGGCCACGACAAAGAGAATGAACGGCACGCATGTGAGAACACTCTCGTCAAAAGCATGAGTTTAACAGGAAAAGGCGGTGGCAAATCTGTGGGAATGAATGCGGCAGCAAGTGAATACGCAGGCGGATGATGGATGACGTCGCCCAACGGTCCGGCGGGAACAGCTCATCCCCCGTGCCACGGATTGCGCCGATTCAAAATCTAATCGGCTAGATCATGCGCATGCATTTATCATCCAACACTTCAACTCGGGTGGCTATTCTGATCTCCTCTGCACTTTGATACGCCGAGCTGTTGGCTACCAGAACGCCGGTAAAGAACACCTCGAGCGCGGGCCAACTACAGTCCTCCCCGAGAATTGCGCACTGCTTCTACAGGAACGCAGTTCTACAGGAACGCAGTTCTACAGGAGCGCAGTTCTACAGGAACGCAGTCTACAGGAACACAGTCATCTACAGGGAAGCGGGTGCCTCACGAAAAAAGGTGGCCAATTAAAGAGGTAACCCTGAACTCTTCATGCAACTGGTTAGTAGAAGTGGCAAGACCATCGTCCACAGTCGGGTCATAAAGATATTGGTGGAATTGTTGTTTGCTGTGCCTATGCTATCGTTCTACAGGATGTCGATATAAGTAGACTGTGTTGAATTTTGTGGATTTTGTGCATGCTCTGTCTTAATAGACCAAATCTCTTTTGCATTTGCCACCTTTAATTCAAACGACCGTGTTCATCATGCCGGGTGGGTTTATAAGACGGGAACCCACTGATTCAACCAAATTAAGGGAAAACCCGGCAGTGGTAGAGCTCTTCACCAGAGCACAATGGATGCCTTTTTGTGATAAGCTGCAGGGTTACGATGATGAAGTGGCCGAAGAATTCTTGCAGGCTCTGAAGCCTAAATCCCAGACACTGGCCACAGTGAACTTCAGAGGCCTAAGCCTCAAGCTCACCCCAGAACATATCAGTCGGATCACAGAACTTCCTATGGGTTTGCCGTGGGATAAGGAAGAAAGAAAGCTGAGCCAGCAGGCAAAGAAAGAATTCTTTCCACCTGAGGAAGAATTCTCGGAGGACAAAAACGGGGTGCGAAGAACGAGCCTGTTGCCACCTTGGAATGAAGTCAGTTTGCAAATCATGAAATATATTACTTGTGAAGGCCGTTTCAGCATCGTGTATGCATATCACTTTCGGTTGCTCACTGAATTAAGGCACCGAATTGACCTTCCTGTAGAACAAAAACTGAGCATCCCTTATTACCTCCTGCAGTCTCTAATGGAGTGTGCTACAAAGCTGAAAGAGGGAATACCAGATCAGATAGCCCACCATGGGTTGATCAAGCTTCTTGTGGAGGATGCATTGCATTCATATAAGGTTCCCCTCTCATGGGAATCCTTCCGGAATTTGACAAAAGATGGGGACATTAAAATGTTGATCGAAGAAACGGGTTCCTCCAGCAGTGAGGAACACGAAGCAGTGGCCGAGGAACAGAAGGAAGAAGGCCAAGAGACCCCGACAACAGTGCAGAAGAAAGAACAAAGGAAGAAACATGAGGAAAAGGAGGACAAAGAAAAAGGTGGCACACCTATCTTGTCAGCAAGAGAAAAGAGGATGAAGAGCAGAATGGACAAAGCTGAGGTGGTCCACGTCAGCCCAAGTACCTCAACAGCACCTGCAACCAAAGCAAAAAGCAAAACTCAGGCAGGTAAGCAAGCAAAGACAGAAACACCTGTGCCTACAGGAAAGCAGAAACAGGCTTCTACAGGAAGCCCGAAAACAGAGATAAAGGCTTCTACAGGAAGCCCGAAATTGCAGAAACAGGCTTCTACAGGAAGCCTCGAAAAGGTAACACCCAAAGAGAAGAAGGTGGATATTCTGGCACGGGAGGCAGCAGCGGTATTAGCTGGCCTCAGCACGCCAGCTAAGCCAAAAGGAAAGAGGAAGAGGGAGACCCCGCTGTACTTTAAAGCTCGAAGAAGTGTTAGGATAAAGACGGGCAAGCCACCGCCTCAATCCAGCAGCCCGATTGTCATCGAAGATACACCTGCTTCTCCCAAAGAAAAGTCACCCTCCAGGATCACAGTCACCTACGAGAAGGGGAGTCCAAAGAAAAATACGTGGCAAGAAAGGTTAGAAAAAACACAGCTACAGGAAGCTGAAAATGTTCTACAGGATACTCTGGCCCGGTTACAGGAAACGGAAAAGAGGGAAGGAGAAGGACCCTCATCACCAAGGGAGGGTGAGGCAGAACCGCCTGAAGAGATAGCAAGAGAACATATACCAGAACCTAGCCCTTCGCCCAATCTGAATTCGTATTACACCTTTTTAGACGCGGGCAAAATCATACCGCAGAAATTTACTGTGCCTCTATTTTTTGCACTAGAGGAGGAAAGAGTCTGTTCCCACACATGGATGCAGATCGCCAAATCAAAGGGTGTGGCGAACATAGGCCCTTTACAAGAGCAACTCAAGGAAGTCAGGAGTGAATTCACCAAGGCTAAACATGTGGCTAGTTGCCAACATGCGCTTCTACAGGAAGAAAATCAGAAGCTGAGGTTGCAGCTACAAGAACTAAGGGCAGGAGCAGGAACATCCTCCAAGGAAATCACAAAAGAACAGCCAAGCAAAAAGGAGCTGACCACCAGTCTTGAAGAGCCAATGGCACTTCTACAGGAAGGAGAGCAGCAAACAAAAATTGAAGTGCAAGCCCTAAAAGAACAGCTGCAACAAAAGGAAGCATAATTGGCCTGCATGGCCAGTTGGGCCATGGAGGCAATTCAGTGCAGACCACCTTCAAAATCCTATGGATTGTTCTTAAAAGATCAATGGCTGCAGTTCCAAATAAACACCTTGGCACAAAGAGGTCTTTCACATATCCAAAACCCACAACAATTTTCTGAATTGTGCAGTACTAGTTCGTCTGAGGACAAAGCCAAATTAGCAGAGTTTTACCTCCACAATTTGACTTTGCCTAATGAAGTCTCTTGGGATCCCAATATTGCCTTGGGTGATATGCAATTGATGGCGTTCGCCTCATGGTTAAACCATGAGGATCAGAGAGCAGCTGAAGCAAAATCGGTCATGAACCGAGAAGTGAGCGAGCCACTGTTCATTAGGCCAGAACTCGAGGATCCGGTGGCACTCATCTCAACACACCAACAGTTGGCTACGGATCCCACAGCTTCCTTGAGATTTATGGACCAACAAGCCCAAGCCATAGCTCACTTTGAAGACATGGAAAGGTTGTTGGGAGAAAGTGCTGCCCAGGCATGTGCACGCAGATGGAATACCCTGGCCCACAGCTTGAAAATCCGAGAGTACCATACCCCCATCCGGATGAGGGAAGCTTTGGCAAGGGTTGACCTTTACAAGAAATCCATGCAAAGCCTCCAGGCCAGCTGGATTGGCCTTAAACTTAGCCCACCACTACTGCTAGGATTGATTGAAGGCAATACAAAGGAGGATGACAGTCAACAATGGGAAGAGGTGAACAGGAAAGCAGGGTTTCATATCCACAGAGAGGACACTACCACAGAGCCTTGGGATGCAAGGGAAGCAGTGAAAGCAATGAAGGATGAGGACTTGGACTAAGTTGCTCAAGGATGAGCAAATAGTTTAGCTGGGGGGTGATGATGAGCCCCAATTTTTGGTATAATTTGGGCTCATTTGGCCTACTTGCTTTGCTCAAACCATTCATCTTTTATTGCTTATGCATGCATTTCTTAGTTTATTCGTGTTGTTTGTAGGAAGAAGGGTAGACATTTTATCTACGTGACTAATGCATGATGCTTTCAGGTTTTTGGCATTAAAAGGAAGAAAAGACCACGTGAAAGGAGACAAGGAGACAGTGAGGTGGCACTGCTGGTTTTTAGGAGAGGATGTCCACAGTCTTGGGGACTTTCCTCGTGATTCCCACCATAGCTCCGAGCTCCAATCCATCTCCCCACCGAGCTTAGAGGCAGCCAACTGTTCTACAGGAACAGCAGTTATAACTGTTCTACAGGAATAGCAGTTATGACTGTCCTACAGGATCAGCAGTTTAAACTTCAGTTGGACAGTCGAGCTCCTCAAATCAAGGACACCCGTTGGATGATCATTTTGCATAAATACTGAGGCCGTAGCCTTGGATAGAATCTTTTTGAACTTTTGTATTGCGCTTGTAATTTGGAAGTACGAGCTACAGCTCGGTGTTTGTTCCTTTTGTAAGCCAGTTTTGGCATGATATCAGATTATGAATAAAGAAGGCAAATTTTGATCTCATTCTGAGTTTTCTAAGGGAGCTATAGCTCTCAGGTTAGGGCCCAACCTGAGAGCAATAGATCTCCTCAGTGTTGTAATGTTGTTGCATTTCGTTCCAGCACTTTGAGTTTTTACTTTCCCATGCAATTCGAATTTACAGTTTGTTAATTTAGTCTTTTTCATGAGCTTAGATAGGATTAGTTTATGGTGAATTTGTTTCCAGTTGCTTAGGTTAGAAGAGGATAGATATACTCTATTGGAGCTCCATAAAAAGGTTGTAAAGGCTCACTGCCATCTCTGTTAGGGATTGGGGTGCAGTCCATCACCAACCACCAAAAGGAAACGCAGTTCTTCTCACTTCCATGCAAGCTGCAACATAGACATTTTCGTTGAAGATCCATCCATGCACTTTTGACATTGAACCATACTTCTACATTTCACTTCCATGCACGAGTTTCATTTCTTGGTTTTCCATTGCTGTTCATAGGTTTCATGGCACAGTTATCATAGGTTAGTGAGTTCTCGTTTTTGGTGCATAAGTCATTTGTTTCATTTACGCTGCTCCTTATCATTCCACTTTCTTCTTCTTCTTCTTGATCTCTCCTCAAGTCACCCATTCAGCCTCTGTCCAGCTCATTTACCCTCCAACTCATCCATTGATCACTTAGCTCCATTTACTTACACTTTCGTTGATCCCATCCTTCCAACCATCAAACCACTGCATGCACTCTTCCTCCATCTGATTTTTCTGCTCCTGAGCCATCACCAGCTCCATCTCCATCTCACCTATCCTCCCACACCACTCCAACACTTCACCATCTCCCAAAACCTCCACGGCCAAACATCCTATAGAATTGCACAGACTTCCTGTAGAAACCTCTGAGTTTCCTGTAGGATCCCCTACAGACTTCCTGTAGAAGTCTGCAAACTCGGTTGCTGAGCATCCGAACGTGGTAGACTTCTGGGGATCGATGCTAGAGACCCTCTGGGACCTCCCCTAGCCATCCTGACCTTGCCCATGCTTTCCTTCCATTCCAACCGCTCCTGCACAACCAAACCCTAATCAAAAGCATCATCACAACAAATCCAACCACTTAATGAAAAAATACAAAAACATGTCTTTTCAGATGCAAGTAGCTTAGATGCATGTATTTCAGTTCACTGCAAGTAATGGCATTATTGGTAGTTGTTTCATTCACAGTTTTGCATAGTTAGGGTCTAGCTAGTCAAATTAGGGTTTACTAGGGTTTTCATGCTTCGTTGGCTTTCAGTTTCTTTTTGCAAATAGACTAGTCTCCTTTGAGTTAGCTTTCATCCATCATTCATAAAGCTTCTTCTGTGAGCCTATAGAAGTTGGCTTGAGCCCTAGCGGACTTGTGCCAGCTGACCAAGTGACAGCTGCGACAAGAGCTAGTACTTGTGCATACAGCACCGTCGCTTCCAAGTTTGTACGAACTACCGGGTTGATAAAATTAGAGATAGGGAGCTCCAGGAGTTGTAGCATTATTGCTACAATACTGGAGCCCACCACTCGACATCGACACATTCATTCGCATGTTTAGAATTGTACCATCGGGTTTGTAGCGGGTGAAGACTATACACTTTTTCATGAATCCCTCAGCAATTACAGCAGTATGCATTCTGATCTATGAGAGTACCACAGTTCCACTTTCAGCATTTATCTTTTCCATGATTCAGCATCAGCAGTTCAGATTCCTTCATTTCCCAGGATCCAGTTACAACAACATCAGTCACATTTTCCTGATCTAGCAGCAGTAGCAGCAGTTACATTCCTATTGCATAATTCATCATTCTTGGGTAAGTAGAGGTATGTTGTTTTCTAATCTTTAATCATGCAATTCCTTATATGCTAACTTGAATATTTTGGAAAATTCCCTCACCATGCTACATTTCTTTTCATGAGCCATGTCAAGTTGCATGAGGACATGCAACCAATTCAGTTGAGGGGGGGGAGAACTATATTCACTACATATTCACTTCCATGACTCCATTTCTTCACCACACTACATATTCACTTCCGTGATTCCATTTCTTCACCACTATCATTCCATTTTTTTCTCATTCACCATTCACCAACATTTATTTTCCAATGATACTTTGTTGTACTTTGCTTCTACGCAATATTGGCATGCTTCATTAATATTACAAAAGGGCTTTCTTATGCACATTATGATTTCCAGTGAGTGCTTACATTATTATTGAAGAAAAGAGAATAGAAAATGAAATGATTGTTGTTAACACAAGAACCAACATTCTTTGTATTCATGGTTGTCACACAAGAACCAACCATAAGAAAATGTAAGTTGTTACTCATGTCTTTCACATATCCTGGAAACATTCATTATTAGAAGACATCATCATGTAAAGCCAAAGTTCAAAATGCCAAATGTTCTTAAAGAGGCCCATGCATGGTTGCATGAGGACATGCAACAAGTTCAGTTGGGGAGGATGTTGGGACTCAGAAATGTCATATTTTCATCCACCTTTTTCTTCACTATTCCTTACATTTCATCATCCCATTAACCTTTTATCATATCATTTTCATACATACATTTGGTTTTCACCTTCTTATTTTCCATTTTATTCATTTTTGTATTACAAGTGAATTTATGATTAATTATTAAAAAATATACATATTTTTATATATATCTCAAGAATATGTGAGTTTTGTGATGTGTAGGAAATATGTGAAGAATTAATATCTCCTCCACCATATCAAGGAGATAATTATGCAAGCCTTTTCCTAAGGAGAGAATCATGGAGGCATATCTTATCCAATTCCTAAGGAGAAAATCATGGAGACATATCTTATCCAATTCCTAAGGAGAAAATCATGGAGGATTTGGTTGGAATATCTTATCCATATCTCCTCCACCATATTAAGGAGATAATTAGGAGAAAAGCATGGAGGATTTGGTTGGAATATCTTATCCAAGATATGTGAGAGAAATGTGGGGGATTCAAAGGGATCATATTTTGTAATAATGGGAAAGTAGTTAAAAATGTTTGAGAGATTTGTGGGATCATATCTTGTAATAATGGGAAATTAGCTGAGAGTGCTTGAGAGAATATTGGATATGTAATTATGAGAAGGTTATCTTCCTCATGTATATAAGAGAGTGCTCTCTCTTCATTTTAATAATGAATAATGGAAAGGAATTCTTAGTTTTTCATTTTTATTGTTATGCTTTCATGATTTGTAATTTGGTTTTTGTAATATAAGATATTTTTATTGTTGTGAGCTCACATATGTTGTTTGTCATTCAATTCTTCACATGTTGTATTGCTTTTCCTTTATGCAATTTCCTGCTTTCATAGTTAATGTTTCAATGCCTTCTTAGATTAATTCAATTACAGTAATTTAGATTAGAGTAGATTAGTTCCACTTGAGTCCTGCATATATAGTGCATGTGTCTCGTAAGTCTACGGACCTCGGATTGACAAATTAAATAGTTGGGAAAGTACTACAATAGAATTAAACGGTAATATTTTCACCCAACAATTACCTTGAGGAATTTTCATATCTCCACCCACCTGTCGAGGGCTTCTCAGAGATTAAACCACCTGCACCCCCAACCCTTGGGAATTTTCCTCAAACCAACTCACCTAGTTCCAAAACCTTCTAGTAATCCAAATCTCAACCAAGAAAAGAATCCAATCACACGATGTCTATCTAGAAAATGGAAATGCAAGGCTAAAACCATTGGCAAACCAAAAAAAACCCATGCCAATGACAACAAATGAACCAAATAAACAAATGCATGTACCATACATTCACACCTTAGCTATTAAATCATGCATGCAACTTGTTACCTACAAAAACTTCCTGTTGACGTTGCTTGATCCAACCTTCCTTGCTTGTCCTTGCTTTCCTTTTCCTTCCCTTTCTTGTTTGTTTTCTCCTCTTGGTGCTCTTCTCTCTATGAAACTAATTCCAAAGCCAAACTGATAAAAAGCTATGAATTGATCCTCATAAGCATTTTTATTATTAAGGCCTCTATTTCCTTCATTTTCTTTCATTTTCAGTCAATTCCCCTCTCATGCAAACTTGTGACCTTTCATCTCCCTTCTCTCCTATTTTCCTTTATTTTCATAAATAAATATCAATTAATGTCTCTTTGCATTTTCTAATGCCTTTGCCAATTTCCTTATCCCTAAATAAACTGAAAGTGACACCCATTATGATGTTTTTCCCAACATTCAGCTTGGAATACATGTCCCATGACCTTGGTCTTATTATTTTTCCTTTATTAACCTTTATTACATGAACTTTTAACCCAGGGTTGTTACAAAGAAAATAGCAATGTATCCGAAAGCTATAATGAATCCTCTAGTGAAGATGGAACTAGTGAATTCATGCTAATGGCTTTAGAAGATCTAGAGGAAGAATGTAAGGAATATGAAGAAGAAGAAGAAGAAGGTGAGGTAGATATTGAGGGGGGGTTTATCAATGCTCTAGAGGAAATATATAGACTTAAATAGAAGAATAAGTAGCAAAAAGAGATTTTAATAAAATATGTAAAGGAAGAATCAAATTCAGAGGAAATTATCAAGCTAAAGGTTGAACTTGAAGAAGAAAAGAAGGTGGAATATATTCTACTACAACAAATGAAGGAGAAAAGTTAGGAGTGTGAAAAATTGGAAGAAGAGGTGGTAACCCTGAAGAAAATGCTAGAGAAGGCACATATTGATTTGAACATGAATATTCAACCTATAAAAGGATACAAAAAATTGTATGTGATATTAAATGCTTAGAGGTCTCCACTTATGAAGGATGGGTTAGGCTATGAAGGAAAATTCAATGAAATTAGGACAGAGGACAAAAAGACAATTAATTTTGTAAAAGTTTTCAAGGGAGATAATGACAATCCACATCAGTTTGAGAACAATAAGTTGAGCAACACTTCAACATCAAAGGAGCAGCAACAAAGAAGCGCTTCCAGCAAATTGCAGTAGACAAAAGGAGTGTACAAAAAAACAACAAACGATCAGACACTAGTCTTCTTTAAGAGACAATATTATCAAATTTCAAGATTATTATATCATCAAGTGTTGTCTACTACCAGGTATGGAAACATTTTATATGGGTATTGTTATTGTTGTAAAAAATTTCGACATAAATCTATAAATTGTAGAGCTTATGTCAGAAGAAATGAGCTGAGGAATCCTAAAAGAAGTGAGGCTAATAATAGATTTGCAAACATATATATATATATATATATATATATATATATATATATATATATATAATATATATATATTAAAAAAAAAAAAAAAACATGAATCTAGACAAAAGCCCATTTTCCCCTCTCCTTGATATCACTGAGTGTTTTTATTGTCACAATTTTGGGCATAAGTGATATGAATTCCAGCTTAAAAATAGTATATCACAATCTCAGAAAAATTGTAGAACAAATGAATGTATGCAATGGAGAAAGGATAAAGAAGAGAAGAAAGTTGATGAGTGTGACCTAGCTCTATATGCTCAAAATCAAAACAGTAAATGGCATGTGGAAAGTGGTTGCTCTAGACATATGATAGGAGATAAAAATAAATTTTGTATCCCTAGAAAAAAATAAAACCAAAAATGTCACATTCGAAAATGATGAAGCAGGAAGGATTATAGGAAAGGGTACAGTGAGTCTGAATAATGGAAGAGGAAATGCTCAAGATGTAATGTTTGTAGATGATCTGAAAATTAATTTGTTGAGTGTAAGTCAGATGTGTGATAGAGGATGTGATGTTCTATTCAGGGCTAAGGATTGTGAAATCAGGTCAACAACTATGGGAAGATTTTGTCTAAAGGAGTTCGAGCAGAGAATAATGTATATATTTTGAAGGAAGATAGTGAAGAGTTCTATATTAGAAAACAATATGAGTCTTGTCTATGGCATATGAGATTCGGGCATCTCAATTTTGATCGCTTCATTAGGATTAATAAGAAGAGAGAAGTGAGATCTATCAAATATAAAGAAACCTCAAAATCCTACATGTAATTCATGTCAAATGGGAAAACAAACTCAAACTTAATTCAAGGTTAAGGATAAGTTGTCAAGTAGCAAGCCTTTGCAGTTAGTACATATGGGTTTGTGTGGTCCTTCCAAAACATAAGCAATAAGAGGAGAAAAATATTCCATGTTGTTAATTGATGAATATTCTAGATTAACATGGGTAGCATTCCTTATAAATAAGTCAAAATCATTTGAGAAGTTAAAAATAATCAAGGCACTAGTCGAAAATTAGACAGGGTACAAGATAAAGTGTATAAAGTCAGACAAAGGAGGTGAATTTACTTCAAATGAATTTGCAGACTCTTGTGATGAAATTGGCATAAAAAGGTTGTGTACTATTGTAAACACACCACAAAACAATGGAGTTGTAGAGAGACAGAACAGATATGTTCAGCAGATGGCCAGATCCATGATGCAAGAGAAAAACATTCCTCAAACCTATTAGGTAGAAGCAATACACACAGTAGTGCATATTCTCAATAAGGAACATCTCAGACCAAATTGTGACAAGACACCATGTTATAACCAAAATATGACCCTGATAGGATGTTCATCAAGTCAATCTCAGTGTAACTATTTCAAACCAATCTTTTGGCTGAGGCTTAGCCTCCTCAGCCTGAGAGGGCTCTCTCAAGGGTTAATGATATTGATTAAAGATATAGATAGATGGCTAACTCTATGGTTTGTGATTTTATATGTTTATAGGTTGAAAGATGGAGACTTGCTACCATTGGGCTATGGAATAAGTGATAGAGATAAAGATAACAAATAGCTCTTCTTATAAAACTGAGGCTTGTATATACTTCAATGAAAGAGTAACACATTCAGGAAAGTCTCAATAACTTGAATTTCATAGAAGTCAGAGCATGTGGGCATGAATTCTGAGTAATGATACATTAAGGTATTCAAAAGGAAAGTATTAAAATTGATTCATCAAAGTTTAATACTTAAAGGAAGTCAAAGCATAAATATCCATGAATTTTGAGTAATAAGTATTAAAACATTGAAGAAAAACATCCAAAGATAGGACCCAAGAACTCAATTCACCATAGTTTAACACTTAAAGGAAGTCAGAGAATGTTCCTCCATGAATTCTGAGTACTAAGCGTTAATACTATGGATGTAAAACATATCAAAGATAAAAGATAAAGCTCACTGAAGTACACTAAGAATCTCAGCTTCAAAAAAGTTAAACTATCTCTGTATATATCAGTGCCTTCCTAGTATTTACATAAAAATGGAAAAAAATGTATAACTGGTTGAATTACAGATTAGCAAACATCTATTGGGCCATGGAGTCAAATTAGTCTTTAATGAAACATCATAATCAGCTAAACATGGAAGTCAAGGCACTTGGAGTTTAGGTTTATAAGTGAAACATTAACACAGTGAATAAACACAGTCTACAAGCAAATGAAGGAAGTTAGAGCATTTTCCAATGAATTCTAAGTAACACATGCTCATAACACTGCAAATAAGTAATTGGAAAAGGCCATAGAAACATCTAACACATAAACCTCTTGTGAATCTTGAGTAGTAAAATTGATCTCTGTATTAAGTTGAAAAACACACAGTCTGCTCCCATAACACAGCTTCTTTTGCTAATACAAATGCCAACCTTGAGGAATTCGACCTCATGCTTCATATAGAGTCTTTACAACCTTGGATTCTATGATCCATCCTTAGGAG
Organism: Pinus tabuliformis; assembly: GCA_031772625.1. Classification (NCBI taxonomy): domain Eukaryota; kingdom Viridiplantae; phylum Streptophyta; class Pinopsida; order Pinales; family Pinaceae; genus Pinus; species Pinus tabuliformis. The sequence continues at coordinate 1,525,432,101 of CM062816.1, forward strand.
AATTCAAATTTCTAAAATTGACACCTATCTACTCATAAAACAAACTCTTAATTACAAGCTGACAGCTAACTGTCTTTTAGGAGTCCTAATACAAATAGGAGTGAAACTCCTAAAACATGTTTCAACAACCTTATCTAAGACTTAAATACATTCTTTGACAACTGCTAATCCATGTCTTCGACCTTTATGATGCCTCCAACATTGTTACCAACCCTGCTGATCCGTGACCTAACTGTCCAGAAACTGTCTTTGAACAACATGTGTAAAACTGGAAAATTCTGATTTCTGAAAATATGGCTTCAAAGAAAGCCTTTTTTCTCTCAACTGGTAACACGTTTGAGGAAAGTGAGAGAGTTTATTGTAGCTGGATATGTTATGAAGAGAAACCTCTTTTAGAATTCTAAAATACTTTTGCATTTGGCCAGAAACTGATCATGAAGTGAACTATTAAAACCATAAAACAGAGTTTTCCTCTCAATGACTTTCAGCAGTTTTGTAGCGCAAGTTGGGTCATAAATTTCTCCCACCTCATAATGAATTTAAAAAAACTAAGAGAGTTTTTTGTAGTTAAGTATGTTAGGAAGAAAAAAGTCTTTCAGTTTTCAAAAATGAGTTTTCGATTGCCCAGGAACCCCATTGGAAGTTGACTACTAAAAACAAAAAAAGAACATACACAGCAGTTCCGTAGCGCAAATCACCTTTTTTGAACTAGCTACCTTATGAAACTGCGGATTCCTATGTGATTGCAAAAATCTAACCCTAAACTTAATGGAATTACTTCTAAATGGAAAATGTGATCTATTTGACCATGAAGTGAACCTAAAGGACTTTATTTGGAAATGAAAGATGACATTTTAAGACTTCAAACCCTATCACTTACCCTTTTATCAAGACTACAATGACCTTTAGACCTCCTTGAAATCATGACTAAAATCAAAGTTGAGACAATGATGTTTTGAGAATTTTTTGGGTGATAACAGTGGCTCTACTAGGGATAGTGTGCCCCAGTGGTACACTAAGAACCGATAGCTCCAGTGTTGTTATCCATACTTTATAATAAAAATCTGAAATTTTGCCAAGCTTCTCCTCAAGCTTTAATGGTCTTCACCTCGGGCTCGAGCTTGATGATCACTGCAGAAGAAACAAATTTGTATCTACTGAAAAGATGCTCAGACAACTTTGAGCTTATTCACACACTCCTACCTACCCTATCAACTGCAACCTCCATTTGTAGCTCAAGGAACATGAAACTTCCAATGAAGCCAGTCATTGATCTGATCTGACACTTGAATCTCTTCACTGTGCTTGAAGCAAAAATAAACATGTTATTGAAATAACCGAGGTAGCATGAGATGTAACTGATCTTTAAGATGAAAATATAACTGGAAATATGAACAGTAAATCTTTTCCATGTAATCAGCTATAGGGTCAAAAAAGACATGATTAGTTTGATGATTCTCATAACATTCTGGCTGTTCAAACTGATCTTCAAAAATAGTGTATTCTTCCTCAATCACAAAAGAGAAAGGAAGAAACACCCTCTCTTTGTGTTCTTCCATAGAAAGCTTTTGAAAAGAATGATCATGATCATGAAGACTATATGATTGAATTTGACCTTGTAAACCTTCAATGTCTTTCTCAATGTTCTTAGCAACTTCATCCAAAAATTTCATCTTATCTTCTGTCTTGCACTCAAATGTTTTTAGATAAGAAGATAAGGACAAAGAAAAATTTCATCTATTTCTTCATTAATATGATCATCATTCCATTGTTTGAAACCTTGAATTGAAGGAGAGTTTGCCACCAACTCTGTTCTGTCTATCCATTCCTCCAAAAACATAAGCCAAAAGTCTGCAAATGACTTAATAGATTTGACAGGAAAACTTTCAATCCACTGCTTACATTTCCCTTGAAATGAATCATAGAACAACATAATGCAAACATCCTCATGTTTGACTCTAAGAAGCTCGGTAAAATCACAAAAATCTGATATATGCTTCAAAGTTAAACTCAAATCTTCTCCGTTGAATTTTGGACCATTCCTTAAAAAATATGTATCCTTGGGAAAATGATTTGGGAAACCATGAATTTCTGAAAAATGTATACATCCATACCTTGAAACAAGAATGTCAGCATCTAAGTTCTTCATAAGTTCAGTAGAATCACCATAAATCTATGAAATTTGAATACTTCAAACAATGGAGTCGCCAAGGTAGTTTTGCAACCTCGAAAAGATTCTTGAGCTCCTGCTACCTTCAGAAGTTCAGCTTCTTGATTTCGGGAATGAGTAATCTTCAGACTCCCGGCAGACGCACCAAAATGTTATCACCAAAATATGACCCTGATAGGCTACTCATCAAGTCAATCTCAGTGTAACTATTTCAAACCAATCTTTTGGCTAAGGCTTAGCCTCCTCAGCCTGAGAGGGCTCTCTCAAGGGTTAATGATATTGATTAAAGATATAAATAGATGGATAACTCTATGGTTTGTGATTTTATATGTTTATAGGTTGAAAGATGGAGACTTGCTACCATTGGGCTATGGAGTCAGTGACAGAGATAAAGATAACAAATAGCTCTTCTTATAAAACTAAGGCTTGTATATACTTCAATGAAAGAGTAACACATTCAGGAAAGTCTCAATAACTTGAAGTTCATAGAAGTCAGAGCATGTGGGCATGAATTCTGAGTAATGATACATAAAGGTATTCAAAAGGAAAGTATTAAAAGTGATTCATCAAAGTTTAATACTTAAAGGAAGTCAAAGCATGAATAACCATGAATTCTGAGTAATAAGTATTAAACATTGAAGAAAAACATCCAAAGATAGGACCCAAGAACTTAATTCACCATAGTTTAACACTTAAAGGCCGTCAGAGCATGTTCCTCCATGAATTCTGAGTAATAAGCGTTAAGACTATGGAAGTAAAACATATCAAAGATAAAAGATAAAGCTCATTGAAGTACACTAAGAATCTCAGCTTCAGAAAAGTTAAACTGTCTCTATATATATCAGTCCCTTCCTAGCATTTACATAAAAATGGAAAAAAATGTATAACTGGTTGAATTACAGATTAGAAAACATCTATTGGGCCATGGAGTCAAAGTAGTATTTAACAAAACATCACAATCAGCTAAACATGGAATTCAAGCTACTTTGAATTTAGGTTTATAAGTGAAACAATAACACAGTGAATAAACACAGTCTACAAGCATGTGAAGGAAGTTAGAGCATTTTCCAATGAATTCTAAGTAACACATGCTCATACCACTGCAAATAAGTAATTGGAAAAGGCCATAGAAACATCTAACACATAAACCCCTTGTGAATCTTGAGTAGTAAAACTGATCTATGTATTAAGTTGAAAAACACACAGTCTACTCCCATAACACAGCTTCTTTTGCTAATACAAAATGCCAACCTTGAGGAATTTGACCTCATGATTCATATAGAGTCTTTACAACCTTGGATTCGATGATCCATCCTTAGATGAATTCTAATTTCTAAAATTGACACCTATCTACTCATAAAACAAACTCTTAATTACACGCTGACAGCTAACTGTCTTTTAGGAGTCCTAATACAAATAGAAGTGAAACTCATAAAACATGTTTCAACAACCTTATCTAAGAATTAAATACATTCTTTGATAGATGCTAATCTATGTATTCGACCTTTATGATGCCTCCAACATTGTTACCAACCCTGTTGATCTGTGACCTAACTGTCCAGAAACTGTCTTTGAACAACATGTGTAAAACTAGAAAATTCTGATTTCTAAAAATATGGCTTCAAATAAAGCCTTATTTCTCTCAACTGGTAACACCTTTTAGGAAAGTGAGAGAGGTTATTGTAGCTGGAGATTTTATGAAGAGAAACCGCTTTCCGAATTCTAAAATACTTTTGCATTTTGCCAGAAACTGATCATGAAGTGAACTATTAAAACCAGAAAATAAGACAAGATGTTTCCAGAATTCTGAGAAATGCCAGACCTCCCCCCAGCAACATTTCTAAAGATGAAGCCACAGCCCTAAAAAACATCAAGAATAACAAAAACATTATAATCTTAAAAGCCGACAAAGGTAATGCCACGGTTATCATGAATAGATCTGATTATGAGCTTAAAATGGAAGATCACTTAAACAACAGTGGCTGTTATAGAGTTTTGAACAAAGACCCTAGCAGCAAAATTCTTCGCCAGGTAAGTGATAAAATTAAAAGCTCCTCTCTTGATGCCACCATTAAGAAAAGATTAATTCCTAACAGTGCCATTATCCCCAGAATTTATGGTGTTCCTAAAATCCATAAAACTGGTGTCCCTTTAAGACCTATAGTAAACACTATAGGATCTCCCACTTATTGGTTAGCTAAATATCTAGCGAGTAAACTTAGACCTTTATGCGGTAATACTCCCTCTTACATCAAAGATTCTGCTTCCTTCATAGAGTGGATTAAAAACCTAGAATTTAATGACAATGACCTCATGGTTAGCTTTGACGTGGTGTCTCTCTACACTATGATTCCTGTGGATGAAGCCCTAGAAGTTTTGAAGAAAATCACTGACCCTGAAACAGTGGAACTTATAAGTATTTGTCTTAAATCCTCATACTTCAGTTTTAAGGGAAAAATTTATGAGCAAACTCATGGTGTTGCAATGGGTTCCCCATTATCACCATTGATTGCCAATCTTTACATGGAACACTTTGAGCAAATGGCCCTTAAGTCTTTCCCCTTTACCCCTGAAGAATGGAAGCGATATGTAGATGACATTTTTGCTAAATGGACCCATGGTTTGGTTAAGCTGAAGGAATTTTTATCTCATATAAATAGCCTCTCTAAACACATAAAATTCACCATTGAAATTGAAAAAGACAACCAGCTCCCCTTCTTAGATGTCCTTCTTACCAAGAAAAATGGTAAGCTCAGCCACCAGGTCTTCAGAAAGCAGACTCACACAGACAGGTATCTTCATGCAAACTCCCACCACCACCCTAAACAAAAAGTTGGCGTCATCAAAACCCTTACCACCAGAGCCTCCAGAATCTCTGACCCGGAACATTTAGAAGAAGAACTTGCCCATCTCCATGAAGTCTTTTTATACAATGGCTATCAAAACCACACTATCCGTAAAATAATTAAAGACTCCATTACCAATAAACAGATAAGAAAAACTTGTGATAACCCTAGAATCTCCTTACCCTATATTAAAGGTATCACTGATAAAATTGCCAGAGTTCTCTCCAAATATAACATTATGGTTGCCTTCACGCCCCCCAACACCTTAAAAAACATGCTTGAGTCTGCTAAAGACTCTATAGACCCAAAATATCACAAAGGTGTGTATTCAATTCCCTGTTCTTGTGGTAAAGTTTATATAGGTGAAACAGGAAGATCCTTTGGAATAAGATTAAGAGAACACATTAATGATATTTCTAGAAATAGGTCAGATAAATCAGGTCTTGCAGAACATGCTTGTTCCTCTTCTCACTATATATGTATGGAACAAGCTAAATTAATACATAAAGAAGACCACTACTTAAAAAGAAGAATTAAAGAGGCAATCGAAATTGAGAAATCCTCTAATAACATGAATAGGGATGATGGTCTTAAACTAAGTAGTACTTGGAAACCCCTATTAAATAAAATGAAAAAATAAAATCTTAAGCTAATCCATTCCAGCCTTAGGACTTCATTTGTCAATTCATAATTTATTTAATCAATTATAGAAATTAATGCAGACAATATTCTTAAATCATTTCTAAGAAAAGATCTCACTTATACAACATATCACAGAATTTAAAAAAAAAAAAAAAAAAAATAACATACAACATAATATATTGGTGTAATTAATTAATTTAGTAATTTAATCCATTTTATTAACGTAATTTTCTAGTCTTTTAAATAAAAAAATTATTTATTAACTGCAATTTAATAAAATAAAATAAATAATAATATTAAGATTAATATTAAATAATTAAATAAATGGAATATAATAAATAAAAGAAATATAAATAAATTAACAATATAAATATAAATGAAAGTATATTAATTCATTATTTTAATCCATATCTTTTGTTAGTTTAAATTTCTTTAATTGCAATTATTTTAAAACAAATAACATTAGTAGGTATAACATAATTCTCAAGCTAATCCACTTCAACCTTATGACTACATTTGACAATTCATAATTTTATTTAATCAATTATATAAGTTAATGTAGACAATATTCTCTTCTTCTTAAATCAATTCTAAGTAAAGATCTCTCTTACACAACATTTCACATAATTTTAAATATAACATATAATAGAAAATATTGATGAAATGAATTAATTTATTAAATTAATCCAATTTTTATTAACGTAATTGTTCTCCAAGTAAATTTAGTTCAAAACATTCTCAGTTATATTTTAGCTCACATAATATGAATAAACAAAATAAATAATAAAAAACATTAAATTAAATTAGATACACATTGTCTTTTAAATAAAAAATTATATATTAACTAAAATTTAATAAAATAAAATAAATAATAATATTAATAATAATAATAAATAAATAAATAAATGAAATATAATAAATAAAAGAAAAATAAACAAATTTAACAATATAAATAAAAATTAAATTAAATTAACTTATTAACTTAATCCATATATTAGGTTTGTTTAATTTCTTCATTTGCAATTATTGCAAAGTAAATAACATTATTAGGTATAACATAAAAATATTTACATATGAGGCTTTTAAATAAAACTTAATTATTAACTTTTTTCAATTTTGAAATTTAAAATAAAATAAATATATAAATATATGTAAACAAATAAAAATAAAATTAAGAAAAAAATAAAAAAAAAATTAAAATTAATTAAATTATTGAAATTAAATTGAGTTAATTAATTTATAAATGTAAATCTTCCAGCCGACAGTACAAGCTAAGAGATATCTCTCGATTCTTCTATTAATAACTTAATGTCTTGACTCTCTCTTCTCATAATTCTAATCTCATTGCCCTGATGATGGACTCACCTAGCTAGTCCGAAACGTCGGTTTCCTAAATTGCTCACAGGTTTTCCATTAGCAATAAAAAAAAAAAAAAAAAAAAAACAAAGTTTTTCTCTCAATGACTTTCAACAATTTTGTAGCGCAAGTTGGGTCATCAATTTCTCCCACCCCATAATGAATTTAAAGAAACTGAGAGAGGTTTTTGTAGTTACGTATGTTAAGAAGAAAAACCTCTTTCCATTTTCAAAAGTGAGTTTTCAATTGCCCAGGAACCCCATTGGAAGTTGACTACTAAAAACAGAAAAAAGAGCATACACAGTTGTTTCGTAGCGCAAATCACCTTTTTTCAACTAGCAGCGCTACGAAACTGCGGATTCCTATGTGATTGCAAAAATATAACCTTAAACTTAATGGAATTACTTCTAAATGGAAAATGTGATCTATTTGACCATGAAGTGAACCTAAAGGACTTTATTTGGAAATGAAAGATGACATTTTAAGACTTCAAACTCTATCACTTACCCTTTTATCAAGACTACATTGACCTTTAAACCTCCTTGAAATCATGACCAAAAGAAGAGTTGACACGATGATGTTTTAAAAAAAATTTGGGTGTTAACACACCATATGAATTGTGGCGTGGTAAGCCAGCTTCAATTAAACATTCTAAAATGTTTGGAAGTAAATGTTATATCAAAAATAATGATAAAAAGTTAGGAAACTTTGACGATCGATTATATGAAGGAATATTTTTGGTATATTCGTCAAAAAGTAAGGGATATAAGTGTTATAATAAACAACTACATATGATTGTGGATTGTATATATGTAAAGTTTGATGAAGAGCTAACTAATAAGAATAAGAACATTGACTTTATTAATCCTCAAGGTCATCACCATGACAATGAATAAAGTGAAGTATAGGATCAAGAATTAGAAAATATGGAGACTCATTCAAAAGGTCCCTTGAGCCATAAACAAAAGAATCGCCATGTCAGTCAAATTATTGGAGATAAAAGTTAAGGAGTTCAAACAAGGAGGAAACTTGCAGAGAAAACAGACCAAGCTCATATTTCTATGTTGTCACATATTCAACCAAAGAATTTTGAAGAAGAAAGTAAAGATAAAAACTGAATAGATTTTATGAACGAGGAGTTAGATCGAATTGAAAAGAAAAAAGCTTGGGAACTAACACCAAGACCACTAAGAAAGAATGTCATTTGCACAAAATGGGTATTCAAAAACAAGATGAATGAACAGGGTCAAATTGTTAGAAACAAAGCCAGACTAGTGTTCAAGGGTTACTCACAAGTAGGAGGTCTTGAGTATGAAGAAACTTTTGCACCAGTGGAAAGACTAGAGGCAATCATGATGTTTCAAGCCTTTGTTTGTTATAATGATTTCAAAGTGTACCAAATGGATGTGAAGTCTTCTTTTCTGAATGGAGAACTTGAGGAAGAATTCAGTATGGAACAACCTGAGGGATTTTTATTATTAGATAATCCTAATTATGTATGTAGTTTAAACAAGGCATTGCATGCTCTTAAACAAGCACCACGAGCATGGTACTCTAGGCTAGACAAGTACCTTCAAAAACACGGTTTCAAGAGAGGAGGAGCTGATAGTAATTCGTGCATAAAGGATAATGAAGATGAACTCCTAATTTTGGTTGCTTATGTATATGATAGTATGTTTGGAAGTAATAAAGAGAATATAGTAAAATGGATTGTTGAAAAGATGAAGTCCATTTTGAGATGCCAATGATTGGAGAACTTACCTTTTGCCTAGGGTTGTGAATCCTACAAAATTTAGGAGGTATGTTCATTTGTCAATAGAAATACCTAAAGGATTTGTTGAAAAAAATCCAAATGGAAGACTGTAAACATGTCTCAACCCCTATGGAAATTGGATTCAAGTTATGTGCAGATGATGAATCACGGGATGTTGATCAAAAGCTTTATAGATCTATGATAGGGAGCTTGTTATGCCTAACAACATCTAGACCAGATATAATGTTGGGATTCCGATTAGTGGCAAGATATCAATCAACACATAAATAGATTCATATACTATCAACAAAAAGGATATCCAGATACTTGAAAAGGGAATATAGACTATGCTACCCAAAAGGGAAGAAATTTACATTGACAAAATAGATGCAAGGCCAGTTTTGTGGATGATAGGAAAAGTATGAGTGGTGGTGCATTCTACTTAAGAGAATCACTGGTTGCATGGTTAAGAAAAAATCAATGGTCAATATCTCTATCTACAGTATAATTCAAATACATAACAGTTGTTGCTTGTTGCACATAGGTGTTGTGGATGAAACAGACTCTACAATATATGAAGGTACCTTTCAGTGTACCTATATCTATTAAGTGTAACAATACAAGTTGAACAAGTATTTCAAAAAATCGAATGCCTCACTCAAGTACTAAACATATCCTTATAAAGTACCACTTCCTCAAAGAAAAAGTGGTTGAGTAAAAAGTGAAAATGGAATACATATCCACAAAAGAACATATGGTAGATTTATTTACTAAGATGCTGGCTATAGAACCATTTGAATATTTGAGGAACAAATTAGGGATAGTCCATGTAGACTCTTCTCACTAGTTTGACTTTAAAAGAAGAGCCTCAAATAATGTATAGAATATGAAAAGGAATGCACTATATAAGGGGGAGACTCTACACGAGAAACAAGGAGTAAAGAAGAGGAGCTAGAAGCATATGATTGTGTCAAGATTCTGAAGCAGCGGGAATAAAGGAATAAAGGAAAATCCTACAATTGCAATATCAAACCATCTTCTTGATGAATATACAACATCGATCAGTTTTATCATTCAGATGTTCATTCTTTGATACAAAATTTTATGTAAAATGTATATATAACATGTAAATGATCTTTCCCAAATGTACATACTCTAGTTTAACATTCGCATATCTAGTCAAAGCATGTTGAAGATGAGTATAGCCCAATGTATATTTGCACATTATAATTTCTCAAAACTCTTTCCTCTGATGAATTTGAATATGTTTGCACTATGCATCAAAGTATATTATGATAACTCATATATTCAATTGATATTTGATCTATGAAGAAAGAAAATCCAAAGACTTCTTCAAATATGCATAGTGAAAGCAAATATGCTGACACCAAGCTAAGATGAGCATATTTTATATATCAAGAAGTGTCATGTTTGGTTTTTTGAAGCCTTCATCATGAAGAACCATGTGATCGACATCAGAACCATATTATTTGCAAAGTCCAAATGAAGACACATATGCAGGAGTTGTATTCACATGAAGACATCTAGTTTTTTTCCAACATCTAAACTATCACAAAGAAATCAATCAAAGTTAGAGATAAAGCCAAAGCACAAATCTAAGTGGACTTATATCATGAAGGAAACCATCAAATTGGATATATGATCAGAAAGACAACATTTGATCAAACTAAATTGTTGCATTGAAATCAAAATGTGTACAAGTATGTATCCATCATAGGCAAAGAGGGGTCAAATATATATATATATAGATATAGATATAGATATAGATATAGATATAGATATAGATATATATATATATATATATATATATATATATATATATATATATATATATATATATATATATATATCCATTTTTAAGGTCACAGCCAAGCCAGACACCAAATTGGTGTATGAGACCCCCTTGTTTGTGGGACAAGGGACCCACCTCCACGCAGCGATTTGACTGCTAAGTCTACGAAGGCATACATACTCTACCCCCTCTGGTTTTGAACCTGCGACCTCTTAGGAGGAAACACATGCTCTTAACCATTAGGCCCACTCAATATATCTATATATATATATATATATATATATATATATATATATATATATATATATCTTGCTCTCTTTGCCTATGATGGATATATATATATATATATATATATAGCATTTCAATGCCTCAATCAAATGAAGGAGACTCTTGAAGCTCTTCTGAGCTCTTCATCAATATGCTTGAACAAATCAAATTTTAGTCAAATGAAAGGCCATTGCCTCCTAAAATAAGAAGCATAGCCTGGGAAATGACCTTATATAAATTACTAAAGGAAAAAAGACGCTTCAGCCAAATCCAACATCATGGGCAGAGGGAATGCAATATCAAATGTGTTGGCAAGTAATATAAAATGGCTTTTCATATTTAATGTGCTAGCAAGATATATCCAAGGTGTTGAAGATCACAAGACAACAATGCGCTGCAAAGGGCAAACAAATATACAAACATGCAACACTTTTAAAAAGATGGTCTCTGTATTAAAAAGAATAAGCAATATATAAAAACATAATACTGAAATCACGAGCTCATACCATTGAAAAAGGTATTACCATGACCGAGTTGTTAAATCGTTGCACATGAAAGTAAAAAAAGAACCCTAAAAATCAAGGACCTATCTAAATCCACTTTGTGTGAATTAATCACAAGAGAAAACTTATTAAGTAAACAAGCATTTAGACAAAGAAAATGGCAGCCTAAAGATAATTGAGTGCTCCCTATATGTAATGCTAAAGAATAAATGTTGGCATGGAAGATAAAGTAGAGAATAGTAACAACTAGAATATCAGAAGTATAATGATGGTTATTCATAACTCATACGAGTAGAAATGTGAACGGAGACCAAGATAGTGAACTTTATATCCTATGCTTTAGTTATAATGATCTTGGTGTTACATTGCATATTTAGGCATTCAGAGAAGCATACAAATTTCTTTGGTATACATTGCTATTTTGAATAAGATACATTATATATTCCTAATTAAATCACTGTATGGTGCATTACATTGAAAGTAGGGTTTTGTGCCCTAATCCTGTCCATGACCATTGAGTCTACTACAGAAGGATTCTCATGTGTATGCTGCAACTGTATTACAAATGTTGGCATTAAAAATGCATTAATATATGTTACCGAATGACATTACAAATGCATTGATATATGGGGTTGGTTATTGCAACAGATTCTGATTACAATTGGGTAATATTACAGGTGGTTATTACTATGGGTTGATACAATGCATTATTATTATTGCAATGCGTTGATACAAGGCTAAGATAGAACGGTGGTTGAAAATGCTTTATAGAACGCTATCAATTACTATACAACGCTATATGAAACGTTGCATAGAACGGTATATTGAACACAATAACCAATGTGTGGAACCCCACATAGAATGCGTTAATAAACTTTGGAGAGCATTATGAATAATTTGGTAATTTGCAAATTTAGAATATTATGTCAATACCAAAGTTCATGGTTCATGATAGTTTTGGAGGGCAACCCTTATCCCGATTGCAGGTTCTCTATACCCGCAGTACCGACAATTCCTTGCATTGATCCTTCCCCTGCAGCATACATTGATGTCAGAATTTCGACCATGGCATTCATCGATAGCCTCATATGACAACGGAAGTGGGAAAGCATAATAAGCATACCTGGAGAGAAAGAGGAAATTTGAAGTATTGGCAAAGAGAATGTTATCAGGTTTTATATCTCGGTGAGCGATTCCGATGGAGTGGCAGTAACTGATGGCTTCCATGAGCTTTTGCAGGATGCTGGCGGCCTCGGCCTCCTCTTCCGAAAAAGGAACTGTATTCTTCCTGCCGACGATTCTGTCATACAGATCTCCGCCTGAGCACATCTCCATTACCAGATGGACAAAATCATCATCCTCATAAACGTCATGAAGCGAAAACACAGTGGGGAAGAAGGGAAGCAGACGGAGCTTTCATAACTTGAATAGCTTCGTTGTGTGAACTGGGTATTTTTGTGGCCAACTGGGGGAGCTGTGGGGTTGATGGGGGGAACTTGAATAGCTTCGTTGTGTGAACTGGGTATTTTTGTGGCTAACTGGGGGAGCTGTGGGGTTAATGGGGGAATTGGGAAGAAGCGGGAAAGGTAACAGGGAATTTTAAATTGAGTCTCGAGCCCTGAGCCCCTCCAGCATACGAATACAGGCTGTGCAAAGTACAACGAAAAGACAGGGCAAGTTTCACGATGCCAAATTCATTGGGAGTTTTCCGAGTTCAGCGGCAGGTCTATCTGTTTATGCAAACGGAAACGGTAACGGAGATGGAAGAGGGCCCCACTGGCCACGTCGACAGGCGCATCGAACCTGCAATCGAGTTAAGGTCGGCGGTTTTGGAGAGCATTGAGCATATTTTCTAAGCCACATTGTGCAGCGTTCATTGGTGCGTTAACATTACGCTTGTGTGCAGCGTATTTACAAGCAGAATATCTAAAACAGTGTATTTCCAACGTATTTCCATTTGTGCATTTACATTACAAGCAGTGTTAACATTAAAACTGAGTTCATTGCAGCCTGATATCATTCCCAGTGTTTATTACGTTCTTTATTTAATATTATGGTGAAGAGCATTCAAAAACTAGATATGCATTATTTATTATGTTGGAGAGCGCCTTGTTTAAAGCGGTGTATCATTGCAACATTCATTGCCAACATTAATTGCAGGCAGTGTTAACATTACAGCTGAGTTCATTGCAGGATGATATAATTCCTAGCGTTTATTACGCTCTTTATTATGGTGAAGAGCATTCAAAAACTAGATATGCAATCTTTATTATGGTGGAGAGCGGCTTATTTAAAGCAGTGTATCATTGCAGCATTCATTGCCAACATTAATACAACGTTCATTGTGGTGGAGAGCAACCTACTAATAGCAGCGTTCAAGTCATGGAGATTGATTATCAAGTTATTGAGAGTGTTGGTATCAGCGTTCAAGTCATGGAGAGTGCATTATCAAGTCTTGGAGAGCGTTAAAACAATTGCCAATTGGAGAGTGTTAATACAATTGCCAGTTGGAGCAGCATTGATCATTGTATATTGGAGCAACGTTTATTCTTTACCGTGGTATATATTCATTCCAACCACATTCATATTCTTTACCAACAGCCTTGGAGTATGGTGTATTCATTACGTTTAATTCATTGGAGCATGGTTTATAAACAACGTTTATATTGGCAGTGCTTTTAATACATTGGGCAACGTTCTGATGTATATAACGTTACTAATACACTGCATATTTGACTTAGTAATGGGTATTGCGTATTTGACTTGAATTGCCCAGCGTTAATTGCCTTGCGTTGATAATCCATTACGTAGGTACATTGGGTATTGGCATTGCATTGTTAAATGATTATATGCAGTGTTAAAATTTGGTTATAATATAAGGTCGCAATCCCAAGTCCACAACTGTGGAGGTCTATGCCGTAGCTTTAATTATGGAGCAGCGTTCATTCAGGGAGTTGTATGAGAGTGTTCATGATGAGCAGCGTACATAATTGAAGAAAAGAAGCAGAGAAGATAAGCAAAAAATAAGTTGGAAAAATTAATATCAAGTAACCAGAAAGTTTGATTTTGTATTGTGATTTGGAAATTGCAGTCTCTTTTCGAGTTGTAGTTTGATAAAGAATAGGTTATAGATTTTTAAGGTAAGAGTGTGATCTAGGTTGTAGCATGCAGAATACTTTATGGGAGTTGGAGCTTCCTTGAGGTATTAGCCTCCTATAAGTTGGAGCCTATGGAAAGTTTGATGTAATAGGGGAGTAGGAGTTTGCCTTCACATCAATTTCAACTAACAAATTGTGGTTTTCTCCCTTATGGGTTTCCACTTATATCTGGTGTCTTCATGTGTTGGTAGTTGAATGTTGTGTGAATGCTCTTGAATTTTGAATAAGTATGTATGAAAATGTATCTCTTTGATAGCTACAATAAAAACCATTAATAAATTGAACATATACATAAGTCATTCGCTGCATAAAAAGGTAATAAAAGATAAGGAAATTAAGTTGAGTTAAATAATTGAAAGATACAATTACTATTACTTCCTTGTAATATCATGTCCACCAAACACATTACATCCAAGTTTTTCCATGCATTTCGAATGGAATCATAGAGAAACCATGTTTATGTGTGTCTTTGTCACCTTTTCCATGGAACAAACAAAGCTATAAAATGACTCATATGACTAAGCTTTCACCATTCTCTAACCTTCAATATTAGTTATTGTATTGTTGGTGTTGGTCCTACAACAACACTTACAAAGCTAGATAACATTGACTTCAAATTCTAACTCCATTGAGAGGTCATACTTTCACTATTCATAGCAACTATAGTTGGGTTCAATTCATCTACCAATCAACCATACACTTGTACTATGTGTAATGATGGTCACGAGGTCTTGATAAATTCAAAAGTTATAGTGCATAGGATGTAGGATGAACTAACTTCACTACCATTTCATTGTGATTCCTTGGTTGTATGACAATTTACAAGGTTAGAATACAATAACAACACAAATTCAAAAGCATCTTTAAATACCTCTTCTTGGTCCTACTCTTCTCTGACTTCCACAGTATCCCCTCAGTCAACAAACTTGGACAATGTCTCTTCTCTTACAAATTTTCAATATCCATGTTCTCTTCATCATCATGTAGTCTCCATTACACTTCTTTAGAAGTTCTTTCTACCTATAATAGCTCATGATTTATTCACAATGCCACATTTTATTGATCTTTCATTGCAAGGGTGACCAAATATTCTCCTCTTGTTAATAACTCTTTCCTAACATGAATCTTTTCCATTTATTCACACCACTAATTATTTACTATCTATGTGCATCTTTGTTATGCTTCATTTATTCTCTTTCAAAGTCTACAATATTTACCATCATCTTTTCTTCAAACATCATATGACACCAACCTTGTCATCAAGTCCTCCTACTTTTCCACCCCTCATGCAAGGATTGCACTTACATCCCAATAGGGTTTGGTAATATACCTTGTTCCACCATCAACATTTTTATCCATGTCGATGTTTCTTCAATCAATCTCATGTGGCTCTTCCATAAATAATCTAAGCAACTTCATCAATGGAAGATAACATTCTAATGCAAACTCCAAATAAGAAACTTCCATTACACCTTTGTTCCAAAAATCAACTAGCTAGGTCAACTTATGGTAATACCACTGAATCTTTAGCAAGTTCTTAATGATACATTCAACCCTAAAAATAAAACATTAGTGTCATTGTTTCTTTATGATCATTTTGATGGTTCAAGCAATTTTACTAAAAGTTCCTGTAGAAAATATCATGTAGACACTCAAATAGGTATTTATATTTGAATATTGTAACATCCTCTCATACATAAAAAATTTCTTGGTGGGATAAATCATGAATTATTTCTTATAGCCAATCATGCATCTCAAAGTTCTCGAGCATCCACTACATCTCCATTACTCTACACTAGTTATGGTCCTAGTAATGGAACTATTTTATTAGCTCTATGATAAACATAGGATCCATGAAAAGTTTCAAATATAGACTCATTGTATTCTAAAGCGTTGTCATGTTCAATTTTCCAGAAGGAAGGAGGTCTCACTTTAAGCATGTATCATAGTTGCCACGTGATTAAGGTGCAAAGAATTAAAGATTTAGTGAAGTTGTTCCTTTATTTTCTTGCTTGTTATTACATTCACCTAAGGAAATGGGAGTAACCACATACACATGAATCAAAACCACATATGTATCATCCAGATATAGCATGAATACAAATGCATGATCAAAACAAGTCTCCATTATGTTAACAAAATTATCAAACCCGTGCAAAAAACTCATGTCAAAGCATCTGATTTAGAACTCTTCTTATTACAATGTCAAAATCCAACTATAACCCACTCTTACAAAAGATTTTGTGACTTTCAAGAATCAAGACATGTGTAGAGGATCATGGGTGAGTGTAAAGGATGTATAAAACAAATCCTTATCCTTTGGATACTTGAACTTCTATGAAGCTATGTGCTTAGGATTTTGCAATCCCATGGCTCTTCCAGGTTAATCTTTTGCATAACTCTATAGTGTGTCAACACTTACTCAAAACTAAGCTAGAACACTCACTTGCATCTAATGCTTGGTTATTGTTGTATTTTTCATATATCAATATGAAAACCATTACAAATTGAGACACATGCACTTAGATGTTTATTGATTTGTGTGTGTCTACTAATTTAATTAATTTTCACTATATTGTCAATTTCACATTTGAGACATGAGTTTCTTCCAATGTGAACACCCACTTCCTCTCTTGATTTCAAGAATGTTTGAACATTTAAAAAAATCCTATAAATCCTAAAAACAAAATATTAGGAAAAAGAATAACATATTATGAGTTTACTAATTTTCTCAATTTATTAAGTCTTTGTAATTTTTACTTGGATATTCATTGACGTCTTCCTTTATTGCAAATTCTACATAGAGGAGAGTCATTTTTCTCCTTCCACTTGGCAATTATGGTCATTGAGTTTTAATCAATCCCATTTCTCTTCTCAAAATGGAGTCTTTGTTTGTCCAAACCACCTATTGTTTCTTTCTTACTTTTATAAATCCATATCTTTGGATGAGTCATTACCCCATGGTTTCCATTAATGTGAAGCCAAGTATTTTCATGTTGCTCCATGTAAAAGAATGTATTGCATCACTTTTCCCATGTTTGGTTAGTTCCCTCAAGTTGAACCTATTTTTTAACTATTCATTAGATCTTCTTACTTCGTTTTGGTTGAAGAGAGATATCATTGTCATTTTTTTAATGGACCTACTCATATTGACAACAACACATTTGTTATGAGAATTTAATCTAGAGGACTAGTACCTTCACTTCAATTTCCTCATTAGTATATTTCCTTACATTGGTAGTGGATTATCATCATTGTCCCTTGGCCAAGTGGTTTCTTTCAACTCTTGGCTTCTATTCACATCATTAGGATCATATTAGTGCTTTAATACACATTTTCATTAATAGTGAGTTACCTCATGTCTAGTATAGATTTTCAGTAATGAGAATTGATTAAATAGTGTTTTCCATGTTTGACTTTAGTTCCTAATCACATGTGGAGAATCATATCCATTAGTGTTAGTGTCTTAGATTCATAAGAAGACAATGGACCTCTAGGGTTTTTTTTATTTAACGTTGGAATTTTGATTTAGACATCTTTTTAACTAACATTTGGGTTCTTTACATATGTTCAAACCTCTTTTCAATTGTGAGGCTTCATCTTATTTAGTTTTGTGGAATTTATTTTGGCAACATTATACCATTGATGGTAAAGATGTGACCTACTTTAGTTTTCTTCTCAAACCATAAATCCATGTATATATATGACATATAGATCATAGCATCACTTTCCCATTTTGTTGCATTGTAATCCACTTATATGTTGTACTTGAATTGGCTCATACATAACCATGGTATAATTAACTCATGAAAGAGAATATAACTAGTTTATCCTTTTTCTACCTTTATAAGTGTTTTTTTCTAATTTCATTAATGATTTCTTTTTTTAAATTTTGAAAATCTAGAAAAAAAAAAACAAAAAACATTATTTTGTATATAATGAGATGCACTAATAACCCCATATATTACACGACATATATTATAATAAGACTTTATTTTACTTATAACTCTAAAATACATTAAAACACTATCTTTGTCCTTAAAATTACCATAATGACCAAAACTTAGAAAAATTATTACATTTTCATAGTTAATTAAAATAATGCTTATATTAGCCTATCTTTAATGTTGGCTTTAGCGCAATTTCAACAATCCCCCAATCCCCTTATCATGAGAATCCAACTTCAACATAATTTCACGTTGAATAGTCCCTATTTGATCATTGATGAGTATCTAAAAATAAAAAATAAAAATATAGAATATAAACTTATTCTCCCTGTAAAAATGCTAGGTTCAAGAAGCCTAAAAAACTTTCACATAGAATTGAGACTTTCATATTAATTTTAGACATTATTTAAATAAATAAAAATATCACATAGAATTGAGACTTTCATATTAATTTTAGACCTTATTTAAATAAATAAAAATATCAATTTTAACAGTTGTATTAATTTATCTAATTTTCTTATAAAAAATTGAGGAGAAACAATTTGGGTAGGGAGGAAGAATATAGGTACAAAGAGTATCAAGGGGATTCCTATAAGAAAGAAGGACATAAAGCTATTTCATCATAACAAATTATTAGATTCATCATGATAGTTTTTGTTTGTTATAATATAAATATTTTTTTTAGGACATAAAGCTATTTCATCCGAACAAATTATTAGATCCATTATTATAGTTTTTGTTTATTATAATATAAATATTTTTTTCCCCGATTTAATATAATTTTTCACATATTTATTGAATTAATAAATAGTTTCAAAAAACTATTTAATAAAAAGTTATTTTTTATATAAATTTATCTAGTAGTTAATATCATTTAAACATTAATATGTAAATTGATTATATATATATATATAGAAGAAATAGCATTAGAACCTTGCAATACAATAAGTATGATTGTGATTTTTTTATGTATAAACAAAGTTAGTACTTCGAAAAACTTTGGTTGATAAATTTAAATTTTACCTCTTAAATAATTTAAATTCTATTTTTAAAAATCTCTGTCAATTTTTAGTTAAAAATAGAGTTGTCTTTAGTGCTGCTTTTTGGAAGCTTTTCTGGTGGGTTGTTCTGGTAAGTTTGATGGGTAAACCCTTGCACAATCCAAGTGCCCTAAATATTTTTTTAGGGTGCTGAATCCATATATAGAATCAAAAAAACAACTTTAAATAACACAAATCAAAATTTCACCTCAAATTTTTTTGCCAAATTCTATCCAAAAAAATCCCACTATAGACAACTCAAAAAAAATGAAAAAAAATATTTCTTCTCCTATTTATAATATATGTTTTTACTCCATTAAATTCAAAAAATTCTCACTACTTCTCAGGTAAGGAGGCTAACGGAAAAAAGCAATACACAAAACCCAATAACATCAACATTAGCGATAATTTAATATTCATTTTGCAAATTAAAATTAAATTAAAATACGTTTTGAGCATTTTTTAAAATAATAAAATAATCCCTCAAATTCCAAATTTAGTTAATTTAATATATTGTCCCACCTGCCTTGCTTTGAACGTCTACAAAGCTATCAACTGCCCCAGATACTGCATCTAAACGTCATCCCCTCCTTGGACAGCTTTGAATTTAAAACCCTAAAACTTTATTGCTGGCATCAAATTACGCAGCTGAATTTTGATTTTTACGATGCCAGTTTGAATTTTTAGATCTATAAACATTTATATCCTGGATGCCTGTGCTCAGGATACATGATTTTATACGTATTGTATTGCGTTATACCTAAAGAAAACTCAAATAACACGTCTAGGTTATTTAATGATTTTGAAAGTAGTGGAAACGCCATGAGAGACCTGAAAATTGTCGGGACTCGCGATGCAAAATCTGTTTTTTTCCGGATGTCCAAATCCAAGTTTGCGCGTGATAAATTTAATAATGCCCTCCACTGAAGACCCAGTTGTCAGAAAACTGCCCATATAAACACTGTGCCGCACAATGATCTGCTCCAGAATATGATCCTCGGCAGGCTCTGGCTCTGAGTACTTATTGATGAGCTGCTAGGTATTTTGAGGACAGAGGTTCCAGCCATGAAGGCTGCCACTGCATATCATTCTTCTCCACCCTATGCCCTTATCCTGCTAGCTGTAGTGACCATGATCCTTGTGTTTCCATCTTGGTATGCAGAGCAGAGCAGTTTATTGGAGATTGCGAGCGAAATAAGTCCAGTCATGGTGATGGTAGCGCCCGTGGTGTTGATTTTTGTCATAAGGTGGCTGTCGTCCTCCAATAACGACCGCGTTGCTGCATTCTTTGGTGGCGGCGGGGATCCCTCCTCCATCCATAGGGCATGGGGATCTCCTGTTGGTGTGGCTGTTGTGCTTTTCATTGTCATTCTCATGATCTGGTACCAGTCGTCGGGAAGCGACGAAGAATCAGAGGAATAATTCTAATAACTTCACAGCTAGATATTTTCCGGTGTGTTCTCAGTTTTTTTAGCTTACAAGAAATTCTGTTTGGAGCAGTTGAAGAAATTGTGTTTGGAGCAGTTGAGGAACTTGTGCTAGGAGCCTAGCCGTTTGTGTTTGGAGCAGTTGAAGAACTTAGCCGTTTGTGTTTGGAGCAGTTGAAGAACTTGTGCTAGGAGCGGCTCTTAAGTCAGTATGGTCTTGTTTTAGATTAGACACTAAATTTGTGGAAATCAAACCTCTCCACATAACTGTATGACCACTTCATAACTTTCTTATATATATCAAGATTGGAAAATTCTTCTCCTGTACTGTATTCTGTGTAAATATTTCATTGTTAAAACAAACAATATTATTTTGATGATGATTTTGAGTAGACATTATTTTGATGGTGATTTTGAGTGGGTTTAATGGATAAGAATGATTTTTTAACTAACAATATTATTCAAATAATGTTATTTTGATGATGGTGATTTTGAGTGGGATATTATTTTGATGGTAATTTTGAAGAGGTTTAAAGGGTAGGAATGATTTTTTTTATTGGTCCAAAAGTTACATGTGCGGGAGGAATGAATTTCTATTAATTACATCGATTTTAAATTTAAAATTGTTTCCCAAAGGTTAAGATTGATTTCAATCATGTTTATCAGATTTAAAAATGTTTTTATATTTGACTTCGTTGGTCAAATATAGCCCTTAGTTGGTCAATTTAGCCGTTACTTGGTCAAATATAGCCGTTGGAGGTTCTGCTACTATTTAACATGCAACCTAGATCTTATTCTTCAACTTGTCTTGACGATAAATTGGTTTGAAACGCGTGGACAGTGATATTATGTGATTTACGCAACTTTTTTTTGTTATTTTTTAGTTTAATTAAATTATATTTAAGCTAAGCCACAAGTACTAGCTACCATATAACCCTTATTTGTAATAATTTACACATTAAAAACACATAACATTTTAGGCATTTAAATATATATATACCTCTTTCCTACCCTACAATCTACCTTTTCCATAATATCATCGCAACAAAATCCCACCGAGCTCTACATTTTAAATAGTTGAATGAAAAAATTTGGTGTAAACATTAGAGGTTTACATCCACAAAAATACTTATTCATAAATTAAATACTTATTCATAAATTAAAATGGGGTTAGAGGAAAGAATTGTGATAAAGTTTTATATGGATGTGTTGTTGTTTGTGTGATTAAATAAATAGATATAATGTTCTTTTAACTTTAAATGGAGGGAATGGTATGAAAAATTTTGGTGTAAACATTAGAAGTTTACATTAACAAAAATACTTATTCATAAATTAAAATGGGGTTAGAGAAAAGAATTGTGATAAAGTTTTATATGGATGTGTTGTTATATGTGTGATTAAATAAATAAATAAATATAATGTTCATTTAATTTTAGATTCATGGAATAGTATGGAAAGAGTTAAATGAGTCATGATTTTGGATAATGGTATTGGGTTGTGATATTACATGAAATAAAGTCTATAAATATTTTAGGGGTTTTTATTTTTATAAATATTTTAAGAGTTTTCATTTTTAGGATGGAAACGAGGGAATTGGTGAAAATAGAAAATGAGTGGGTGAGAAGTCTCACTTATAGTTGAGTTAAAAATAATTAACTTTACTAATCCTTTCCCGAAAGATTTTTCCATTGTTGGTTTTTCACTTGAATTTAATGTATTGTTGGTAACTATTATCATTTACATAACTTTAAGTGGTGAACCTTCGGCTCCCGCTCTGCAACTTGTGAGATCCGCTTTCTACAGGACCTGAAGACTGCGAGTGCGCTCGCTCTCTGCGAATACTGATCCCTGCAGGCGTGTCCGCCGAGGGCTTCACTCCAATCTGCGGCCGATTTGGTTGGATCTGCTAGCCCTTCATGGAGGAGCTGACTCCCCCCAGGGGTCTTCCTCACCTCCTCCACCTTCCATTGCTGAGGCCTTCAGATCCTTGCTGGCCTCTCTGCCCAAGAAGAAATGCGGGGAAGCTACTAAGTTCGTGAAAAAGCTAGAAGATATCCCTGAGATCGCCCTTCAGCCTGAAGGTCCGATTCAGGTAGCCTTATCCCTGGCAGGTCGTGCTCTAGTCGGTCAGTTTACAGGTCTTTGGCCTTCCCCGAAATCAACGGAGAATTGGGTTGCTAGGAACTTGGCTCCTCTGATAAAGAACAAGGTAACCTCTTACTTCCTCAAAAGGGGATACTTCTTATTTGAATTTTCTGAAAAAGAGGACAAGGATCTCATTTTCAGGAATGGTCCCTACTTCATGGGCCCTCAAGGTCTGTATCTAAATAAATGGACGCCAGACTTCAAAACGGCGGTGGATGTGCCTTCTACGGTCCCGGTGTGGGTAAGACTCCCTAATCTTCCCATTCACTGCTAGAACTGGGACTCTTTGAAACATATAGGAAACACTCTTGGGAAATTTATAGACAAGGCCAATAGCAAAGATCAGTACGATTGTGCCAGAATTTGTGTGGAGGTAGATCTGGAGGTCGGGCTACCAGAAGCCATCAAAATAATTGTAGGTCCCTGGACGCATGTTCAGAAATTGGACTATGAACAGCTGCTGTTTAAATGCTAGAAGTGTCACGTCTATGGACACTTCACTAGAGACTACCCGTCCAAAGGGGTAGAAGAAAAAGGGAAGGAAGAAGGATGGAATCAAGCAAAGTGATCCAAAACCTCACTCAGGAAGAATGCAAATGCAAATGCTAGAGCTACCCAAGTGGGCCCTGCTCAGAAACCACCCATGGAAAGTCAAGGGAAAAAATTTGAGATCCTTGGATCTGAAATCATGAACACACAGGAGATAGAAATCCCGAAGGAGATCTCTCCATCTAAATCCAAAAGTGTACCAGAGAGATCCAAAGGGAGGATGTCAGAAGAAGAAGAGGAAACCTAAGAGTCCAAGGAATCGGAGGAAGAAGGGGAAATAGGAGAATCACAGTATACCCCTAGAAGATCTATAATAGGGCACATGTCAGCAAAGGAAAAAAGAGACCAAGAAACATATAAAGACAAGTTTAAGGGCAGCCAGCCAACACTA
This sequence comes from Pinus tabuliformis, assembly GCA_031772625.1. Classification (NCBI taxonomy): domain Eukaryota; kingdom Viridiplantae; phylum Streptophyta; class Pinopsida; order Pinales; family Pinaceae; genus Pinus; species Pinus tabuliformis. The sequence continues at coordinate 1,525,456,108 of CM062816.1, forward strand.
GAGAAACTCCTAGCAAAAACCCCGAAGATGAAGAGGATCCAAGCCCAGAGCTCCAAAGGAGCTCACCACAGCAAAAGTAAATGATGAAGATAGTCTCCTAGAATTGTAGGGGAATGGGCACCAAAGCTAAGGAAGAAGCAATGAATAGTTTAATAAGACTGGAAGCCCCAGACATTCTTCTCACCCAGGAGACTAAATTGGAGGATTCAGTCTTCCTCTAGGCAACAAAAATTTTTGGAAGAAAGACGGAGTGCAAGCAACCTCTGCCCGTGGAGCATCGGGAGGACTTGGGTCGCTCTGGAATCCAAAAAAGTTCTCTTTAATCTCTGAGTCCCTGAACACTCATTGGATATTGTCAAAAATGCATCACTTAGAATCTAAGGAAATTATTTTCCTGTTCAATGTATATGCTCCTAACAATGCAGGTGAGAAAAAATTATGCTGGGACTCCATCAAAAACTTAGCAGATCTAGAAAATCTAGAGAATATAATCATAGCCAGAGATCTCAACCTCACCCTCCTCTCGTTAGAAAAAAGAGGAGGCAGTATCGTCAGGGATCCGTCAAGAGAATTAGTGGAAGATCTCATGAAAGATTGGGATCTGATAGACATTAAGCCAACTACTGGAAAGTTCACGTGGTCATACAAGAGAGTTGGCCTGGGCCACATAGCGGTAAGACTTGATAGATTTTTGGTGCAAAGCTCCTTCCTACTTCTTGGACTAGAAGCTAGAATGCACATTCTTCACAGTAGTATATCAAATCAAAATCCCATTAGCCTTGAGCTGCTGACTCCCAAGGATCTGGGGCCTATTCCTTTTAGATTCAGCTCTCTCTGGAGCAAAGAGACAGACTTCATGGAAAAGGTCCAATATTGCTAGAAAGACCCAGTAAAGGGATCCGCCTTCTTTGTTTGGGAGGAAAAACTTAGAAGGGTTAAAGCCATGCTAAAAAACTAGGCTAAGACCCTACCCAACCCTGCTGCGAAAAAGAAAAAAATTCAAATCGCCCTAGAAAGCCAACATCTCCATCTTGAAGCTCTTGAAATCACTAAGGATGAGTTGGAAAAGGAGGCAAAGCTTCAGCAAAGTTTCCATAAGGCCTGTCTGGTAGAAGAAGAATATTGGAGGCTCAAGTCCAGAAGTCTTTGGCTCAAATCTGGCGATAGAAACTCCTCCTTTTTTCATAAACAAGCCCAAGCCAGGAAAGGCTGAAACTCCATCACGGAAATAAAAGAAGAAAACTGCGTTCTGAAGGACTTTACAAGCATAAAAAAGGCAGCCTCAGAACACTTTGCGAAGCTATACATGGAAGATATAGGAGTTGAGAAAAACGACATTTTGTTGGACGCTGTCCCTAGCCTTATCACCTCCAAGATGAACCAGACACTTGAAAGCAAAATCTCGCAAAAGGATGTCAAGGACGCCCTTTTCGCAATGGATCCCGACAAAGCTCCGGGACCGGACGGTTTTACACCTAGATTTCTCCAAACCTATTGGAAGATTGTTGAGAAGGAGTTCTTCAAAATGATCCAGAAGTCCCAAGACTGTCAGAAGATTGGAGGCTGCACAAATTCAGCCTTCCTTGCCCTCATTCCCAAAGAGAAAGGAGCAAACTCTTTTAGCAAATTTCACCCAATTTTCTTATGCAATATTGGGTACAAAGTGATAACCAAAGTGATAGCTGACAGGTTGAAAAGAATTCTCCCCAAAATTATCCCGGATAATCAAGGTGGATTTAGTCATGGCAGGCAGCTGGTGGATAATTTCATGGTGGTTCAAGAGGTGATTCATTCCAGCCTACACTGAAAGGAAAAAGGTATGGTTATTAAATTAGATCTTGCAAATGCTTTTGATCGTGTTAGACATACGTTTTTGTTTGATGTGTTGCACAAACTAGGGTTCGGGCATAATTTCATCAAGTGGATCAGAGCTTGTATTTCGGAGCCTTGGATTACCCCTCCTGGTGAATGGTAGGGCTGTTGAATTTTTCAAAGCCTCTAGAGGGCTGAGGCAGGGGTGCCCCCTTTCACCCCTCCTATTCATCCTTCAAGCCTCTGTCCTCAGCTTTTATCTTGAAGAAAAGCAGCAATACCAAGATATCGCTGGTCTGTGCATAGCAAGAGGGGTAAAAAACATCAATCACGTCCTCTTTGCTGATGATACACTACTGCTGGGGGTTGCTTCTCCTCATTCAGCTATCAAATTCAAACAAGTTCTGGATGACTACTGTAAGATCTCAGGCAGCGTATTAAACAGTGGTAAATTCCATATATACTGTTGGAACATTCTTGCTTCAACTGCAAGCTCCATTGCCAGATGCCTTGGATTTGCAGCCTCAACTTCCTGGTCCTCATTTAAATATCTTGGTCTGCCCATCTTTCACAAGAGGGCCTTGAGCAAAGACTGGTATCCTCAGTTAGACAAATTCAAAGCAAAAATGCAAGCCTGGGGATCCTCTTGGCTCAACATTGCCAGAAAATCAGTGCTCATTAAAGCAGTGCTCAGTAGCCTTCCGATATTCAAATTCTTTGTCCTCCTAGCACCTGTGGGAATCATCAAAAAGATGGAGGAGCTGATCAGACAGTTTTTCTGGAAAGGAGGCAAACAAAATGAGAAGAGAATTTCCCTAGTCAATTGGGAAATAGTCACCAGACCAATTCATGAGGGAGGACTGAACTTCAAAGATCTTAGAGCTCAAAATCTAGCCATGGGAGCCAAATTGATTTGGAAAATCATAGCTCCTAATCCAGGTTGGGTACAGGTTGCATTGTGGAGGAAATACTTTAGAGGAACGAGACTTAGATGCCTGGATCAGCCCAAAAATCAACTCAGAACTCCTTTCAGCATGTTCATCAACAGAATTGGCTCGCTGATAAGAAATCACTCCTTCTGGATACCAGGAAATGGAAAACGTATCCATCTGTGGAATGACAGTATCCTGAACAGACCTCCGTTGGCAGATTCTAGAGATATGACGGAGTTGAAACGTTGGATGTATGAAGTGAGTATCAACACATTGTTGGACCTCTCAAATTGGAAGGAGGATGCTTGGACAGGTTGGAAACAGCTCCCAGTTCCTCCTACCTTGCATTAAGAGCTGGCAACGCTCACCAAAAACTTACAAGGTTGGCTTCTATACATGTGCGCAGGCATGACATGAGAGGTTGGGGCGCAAATTGGGCAAGCTACACGGTAGCTCAGGGATATGTTAAATGCCTAGAGCGACCCCACATGCCTCCCAACCCTGCCCCCTGTGTAGGCATATGGAAAATCCCTTCAATCCCAAAAGTTGACCACTTATGTTGGCTTCTCTGCCATCAAAAAATTCTCACTGAAGACAAGCTTCAGAAAAGGGGCATCTATGGGCCTTCTAGATGCATGCTTTGCAAGGAAAACTCAGAATCCGCCTTCCATCTCATGATCGAGTGCAAATTCGCAGCCTCCATATGGCAGAAGCTTCTTGCTGCTTGGAAATACAAGTTCATCTTCCCCTCCTCAGTTCCGAATCTGTTCGTGAACTAGATGGCCAGATATCCAGGCCCATTTCAAAAAAATAAAACAATAAGGACAGTGTGGAGTGCTCTACCTAAATTCATTAGTTGGAAAGTTTGGCTGGAAAGGAACAGAAGGATTTTCCAGAACAAGGAACATGACTATAGAATAGTTTCCAACTCAGTGAAAAGTCAGCTAGTCGAGTGGCTGGAAGACAAAGGAGATGATTCAAATCTAAGCCAACAGGACAGAGATTTGGGAACTACCCTCAATTTCAAGTTTCAAAATTCGAACAGCTCTCCTCCAACCCTCAAAGAATGGAAAATTAGGAAAAACAAAGAAGATTTTCAGTCCTGGTTGTCCAATCAACCACTTCCCTCTCTCTTCTTTGATGGGGCATCCAAAGGGAATCAAGGAATTGTTGGAGCTGGAGGGCTCATCATTAACCCAATTGACAAATCTTCGCATAGATTTGCTTGGGGATTAGGCCATTCCTCAAGCATACAAGCTGAAGCGATGGCCCTTTTTCAAGGAATCAAACTCCTCAAAGAGCTGGGCCTTGAGGAGGCAAATGTCTTTGGAGACTCCCAGGTTATCATTAAAGCAGTGGCAATCCAGCGGACCTGCAGTTAGCAGGGATAATTACAAGGATCAAAGGCATGTCAAAGTCCCAAAATCTGAATTACTTCCATGTTTTGAGAACAAATAACAAAGAAGCAGACACTAAGGCAAACAAGGCAGTCCAATTAGGTGCCGATACTATTCTCAGAGATAAGGAAACCCTTTGGGAACCAATCCCCTAAAGAGTCATGTTTTATTGCATTCTTTTGCATCAGTTTGTTTGTATCTTTCAGCGCGGGAAATTAGCAGCAGAAGTGCATTATATTAAATGTAAAAAGAGGAACCTAATAAGAGTAGGCATTATATTCCTCTTGTTGGAAATTTATGCAGAAATCTGCTCCTCCTTTTGTAACCGGATTTGTGGCTTTTAGCCAATCAATTAATGAAATCCCATAACTGTTCTTGTAAACAAAAAACTATTATCATTTACTTTTATTCAAGTTTATTTTGTCTTTTATTGTTTTATTATTAATGACTAGTATCAAAGCTATAAGTCCTTGTTGTAAATGGTGTAAGTTGAATTTCTTAAGAAGTATTGAGACAATTGCAATGAGTGATTTGGAGAAGTTAAATGTGGCCAATTTTTCCCTATGGAAATTATAGATAGAGAATATATTGATTTTCAATGATTAATATTTATCTATTTATGGAGTGGTAAAAAAACCCTTATTCATGATGGATTAAGCCTGGAAGAGGCACTCACTAGCCTAGTATGGTAGAGATGTAATATTTTGTTTAACATGGTGTCTCGATCAAAATAAAGCTAAAAATAAATTAAAAACATAAAATTGATGATTATATTTATAATTACAATTATAATTAATGATTAAACCAATCTAGATCCATCTTAACTCCAGATCTACCAAGCTCGGAGAGGGATCAAATCTCTTGAGATAAGAAGTGTTTGGTAGATCCAGCGTTAAGATGGATCTAGGCTAGTTTAATTATTAATTGTAATTGTAATTATAAATATAATTAATAATTTTATGTTTTTATTTTTTTTTTATGAATCAAAATGTTAAATAGGACATTACAACATCTCTACTATATTGGGTTGGAGAACACCTCTCGGCGCAATCAAAGAATGTCTACTTCAATGTGGCTAGTGAAAATATGGTAGAAGCACTATGGAAAAAGCTACATGGTCTGTATGAGAAAAACACTATGTCAAACAAAGTTTTCTTGATGAAGAAGCTATATAATCTCAAGATAAAGGATGGTAGTGCTTCAGTTGCAAAGAATATAAATCAATTTAATACTATGTAAAAATTATTTTAGATGATGAAATTAGAACCATCATACTCATGTGATCGATGCTTAACAAGTCAGATAATTTGATGGTAACTATGAACACTTAAGCATTTGTAGGGACCTTGATGTTTAATGACATTAGTAACAATTTAATGAATCATTGACGATTTGTGATGCAAATAAATTGCAAAAAACTAGGGAGGAGAAGCTCTAGCCTTAACTGATCATGGCAGACATATAGAACATAATAGACAGATATGTTCAATATCAAGAGGTAGATTGAAATCAAGAAAAGGAAAACGTGTTTTCATTATGAAACTAGGACATAAGAAAATAGATTGATGGGTCTAGAAGAAAGAATAGAAGGAACAAATATTCACCAACACAAATAAAAAATCTAGCAGCACAAATGAAGGTGAGACAAATAATGTAGTTTAAAAAGGTGATGTTTTGTTTATTGTTCTAGTAGAAGAGTCATGCTTATATACTTCGAGTAATAACATTGGTTGGATACTTGAGTTTAGATCATCTCATGATGTAATTCCATGCAAAAACAATTTTGTTACATATGAAGTTGATGATTATGGTAGAGTACATTGGGGAAATAATTATCTTTGTAATATTATTGGAATGGGTTATGTATGAATCAAGATGAAGGATAGATAGGATATCTTGCTAAAATTGGTTAGGCATGTTCCAGAGATGCATATGATCTTGCTCTCTTTGGGACAATTAGATGATTAAGGCTACTGCACAAGCTTTGGAAAGGTGGCTAGAAAATTAGTAAAGGGTCATTGGTCTTGGTTAGAGGATTCGGGATAGGAACCTTTTACATTGAAGGAAATTAAAGAAATACTATATGTGGTTGTTGTTTCAAAATAAGGAAACTCAATGGATTTATGGCATAAGTGTTAGGGCCACATGAGCAAAAAATGATAAAGTCTCCTTGTTAGCAAAAATCCACTTCTAGGTTTGAAATCCTATAAACCTAATATTTGTGAGGATTATATATATATGGTAGGTAATGAAGAGTTTCATTTAATAGATGTGGCTATGAAAGAAAAATCGATATATTAGAGTTGATACACTTTGATGTGTGTGGGCCAATGAATGTTAAGTCTTTATTAGGAGCCTAATATTTTGTCACATTCATAGATGATTCATCCAAAAGGTTTGGACCTACCCCATGAAAAGCAAAGGTGAGGTGTTTAAAATATTTCAAAACTTTCATGATGTTGTAACTTGTTGAAAAAGATACTAATATATTGCTCAAGTGTTTGAGGAAAGATGATGGTCGAGGGTATTTCTCCAATATATTCAACTATTATTAGAATAGGATTAATATAAAACATGAGAATATTGTCCCTGGTACTCAACAAAATGGTACCGTAGAAAGTATGAATTGCATTTTCATGGAGAAAGTGAGGAGTATGTTGTCAAATTATGGATTGGAAAAGGGCAGTTGCATGAAGATGATGGCCTCAAAAGTGGAAATGGGGCCATCAGGAATACATGTGCATTCCCAAGAACATACACCTTCATGAGTGTCCAGGCTCAGCAAAGCCTCAAGCTACCAACCAAGATGCTATCCAGGTTGCTAACTGTACATGGCTTGAAATCAAACATGTGTTCTTAGGAATGAACATGTGCTCTAGGAAAATGCACATTCTCCTAATAATATTTTTTATTTATGTATCAATTGCCCCATTTTTAACCATAATGGGATCGTGCAACATGTTTTTGGGAGATATTGAACAAAATTGTTGATTGTTGAACAACCTCCAGTGCAAAACCAACACCATACCTCTTATTTGGCATCCAGATAAGCATTGAAATGGTTTTTTTTTTTTTTTGGGGGGGGGGGGGGGGGGGGTGGTGGGGGAGATTTTTTTATTTTTATTTTTAAGTCTAGTTTAAAATTGGAAAAAAAAACACCCTAAATAATACCCTAAACATAGTAATTATATTGAATTATAGGGAAATTGGTTAATATGGAACCTAATCAAAACCCAAACCGACCATCACCAAACAAAAATTTAAAACAGCCAAACCCAAACCAAGAACCAAGAAATCCAAATGATGAAATTGATGCATCCTTAGCTACATTGAGTTCATTGATACAGAATCTCCAAAACACTAGAGAGACACCTTGAATATCTCTTGTAAGGTCATTAAACTCAATTGTATCATCCATCTCCAGTGCCCAAAGCTAATTAACTAATATTTCTGATTACAGGACTAGAATGTATGAACACAATAGGATCGTTCTAAATAAATACCAAATCAAAGACCTCAACATTGCTAAACAAGATTTGATGTCTTTGTTTGTTGACCCAAGAGATATCAACCATCAATCAACAAAAAATGTGTTTATATGGATTTGAGCACCTACCAACCATTTTAGATTGTTGGATGGATAGGTGGCTTATGATATTTGATAAACCTCCTTGTAATAATAAGGGGGTACCTAGCCCCAAGGGATAGCTCAATTGGTCGAGTTCCCGTTGCTAAGTACTTTCCCAGTTGGGAGGTCACGGGGTCAAATCTCCTCGACACCCTCGGGGTTAGGCCTGTTAAGATTGGGCGATGGGCAGATCCCTTTGGGTGGATCTACCCCGATATTTACCGTGGATGTTGCGACCACTCAGTGATCGTGAACCACAACTTAAAAAAAAAATAAGGGGGTACCTTTATACTTCTTAAGGAATTTATGGGCAGAGTTTCAACTAAGACTCTATTTCAACTACTTTGACATGGGTGAATTATAGGGGATGGGTCGTGGGTCTACACAAGATAGACAAAAATTTAGGTGCAACCTAACACTAGGTACTCATCCACCTAGGTAAAGGCATAACCTCCATACCTAGCATATTGTAGTAATGTATAGCATTTTTTAGACCTAAGCGATTCTAGTTGCATTAACTCACAGGCTAGTGAAGCATGGCTGCTTAGTGGCATCATTTCCTGAGGATCCACTAGAAACTAATGTTGTAGGTACATACTTTGCAATAGGGATTTAATAATAGAGGCCACATGGAGGCTCACATGAGCTTCATGGATGTACCAGCTATAGGAAGACTTGTTATTTCCATATGGAGAGCAATAAGCAACATAGATTTATGGAGGAGGTTATTATATTGACCATCATTACATTCTTTATTTTAGATTTTATTGTGTGTTTTATTTATCTATCTAATTATGTGTCGTTTGCATTTTTTATGCCTTGATAGCCAACCCCCCCCAACCACCCCAACCTATTGATGCATCGGTGCCAACTTCAGCCACTGGTGGTGCAGTTGATGCCACCTACTCATTTGGCATATCACACAGTCAGATATGGTGAATTAAAACTATCCCTCCTTTCAAAAATATTTATATGTTATTAGTCCATAATATAGATTTTTTTAGTCTAAGTATAATTGTAGTGTTCATTTAATGTTTTTACAAATTATGGTGACACAATGGGAGGATTTAGGAGCAACTAGGGTGACCATATGTTCCCCTTTCCAGAAATCACATGTCAAATTATATTTTGTTTGAGTTTTTATTTCATTATCTTATTTTGGTTTACTAATTGAAATATTATAAATGTGTATGCAGGTTCCTCCATTTTCTCAGTTCTCCACTCTTACCCCTCCACATCATTCACCACCATCTATTTTTTTCCCACTAGCTTCCACTATTATCATCGCGTTGCCTCAATGTTTGGTATCAAAATTACCTTAATGGTGGAACTTCCTTCATTAGTACAACCCATGGATTTTGGTCATCACCCACCTCCACCATCTTCTCCATCCTATCAGCCCACAAAAGCTACATCCATAAACCATCCACTAGCCTTTGGGCAGGTTTTGCAGCCAAGTGCTTCACCTATGGGTGAATCTCCATCATTAGGCAAGCCATTCATAGTGAGATCATTCATTGATGATTTTTTTCATTATGATGAATTGAATTTATTCTAGGAATTTTTTGTTTAAATTCTATGTTCTTACTCTAATAACTATTGTAGGGTGGTATTGCTAGGATGTTAGGGATATAGAAGAGGATGATACTCCTACAACTAATTATAGCCTCTTTTGTGAGTTTTCTAGGCTTGAATTACAAAGCATTAGTTTGTAAGTGTGTAATTTATTATGGAAAAAAATTTAATGAGAATTTTGTTTCTTTATGCAATCCTAGAGAGACGAAGCACACCACAAAAAAAAGGGTCCATCTTCTTGTAAAAGGATAAATATCTACTTATGAGATCCAAATAATGGTGTCGAGGGTGGAATTGGTTAAACCATTTTGTATATACAACGTCATATGTTATACGATCATGTTTGGACATTAGATTTCATATATATATTAGAGTCATTTTCTATATAGGTCACCATGTGCCATACTTCTATGTTTATGCATGAGGTGTTATTTTGTATATTGGGCATACCATGCCATTTTGTTAAAAAATTATTTTGAGAAAATTTTGAGTGAGTACATTTGTGTGTGTGTGTGTTTGTGTTTCATGGGATGTGTTCTACGAATTGAAGTGTTTGTTTATTTGATGTTGAAGTATTAGATTGCTAGGTTGAATTTTCATATGTGAAGTAAGCACTCTAACATGTTGTATTATTAAGAGTGTTTGGATTGGGTTTTTCAAGACATGTTAGCTAGGCATATTCCTAGTGATACATGTAATTGACGATCCCAAACAAATTGCAACAAGCTTTATCCATTAGAGCACACTTCTCCAAGCGTAGCACAAATTTGAAAATCACTTTGTTTCAATAATTTATGTAATGTAAATATGTATTTAATCTTAAAATTCTATATGAAATCACTTAATAATTTCAACCCTATGTTATATCAATTCAACATGAATAATAAATCTTGGAAATTACTTAATCATGAATACAATGCAAGAAGAAAAAATCAAATTTGTAATCACACAATTTTGGATAGAAAGATAATTTATACATATATAGAATAAATGAAATACATGTGAACAAATTTATCAAAAAATTGGTACAATATCTAGCTCTCCAAATTATAGCAAGGTAAAATCATGAAAACCCTAGCCACCATCAAAGATCCACAACAATCTAGCATCAACACCAACAAGTCCTCCCTTGGCTTAAACAAACTTTTATCACATATGTTGTTCATACTAGCATTTTTTTTCTTCCTTAGGGTTCACAAACCTTAGCCATGTTGCATCACACAAGTGCATGGAAAGACAACTCTATTCCTAGTCTCCATATATACTTGTCCATCCTAGGGTTTGTGTACTCAAATTCTTGGCCTTCAACTCTTACATCAACATAAACAACAATGCCTCCATGGAACATCATGAAAGATATAATAACAAACTTGTCTTCTAATAAAGTAATCACACCATGCTCAAGATTTATCTTTCACTAGCTTAACATCCCATAAGAAAAAGGTTTTTAAATAATTCAAGGTGTTAGATCCATTGTTCATGTCTTCTACTAGGTTAGAAAATCTAGTAGTACAACAAGATCCATCATAGTCATCATCATGAATCACACCAACTCCATGTTCTTATCTAGGGTCTACATGCATAACATAAACTATAGCATCACATGAAAAAACCTAAAATTCACACAAAAGAAATCTCTCCATGAAACATATAAGAGATTTGTCTCCCCCACTTTTCTTATTCCAATGTTTTCTCATGCACCCTAATGTCATACTACTAGGGTTTCCTCATGAGCCTAATGTATTTATTTGTACAATACTTCTCTAAGACAATACAATGAATAGAGTAAAATGATGACAAAATATGAAACAACTCTATCCTTCCTTATATATATACAATAGGTGAGGGAGGCTAACATAATAAGGACATAATTCCATAAAAGTGAAACACCCTCCAAGCATGATCCTCCTTGGGATCAACACCCCTCCTCTAAGATGGTGCACTCTCTAACAAGTTGTTAGTCCAAAGCTTCCTCTTCCATGGTTTACTATCCAAGTGTCCTTATGCAAGATGATTCTCCTCTAACTATGTGCCACATGTCCCCAATGTTATTTTCATTTGATTAATAGATTTAGAACCACACTTGAGCACATTAAGAAGCCCCCCATTGTATTGGGAAGCTAAATTATTTTACTAGATGCTTATCTTTTCACATTGCATTACCATTCACATCATAAAAATATATTTTCATGCACTAGATATACTAAGTCAACAACTACCCTAATACATGTAATATAAATACTTGGGGTCGAACATGGGGAGTGTTACACTTGTCATCCCTCCCCTCTAATAGTTGATTCCTTATTATTCTGTCTCAGATATGATTATTAATGTACCACCATAAATAACTTAAGTGATGGGTACTAGAATTGCAGTATATCTAGATCAAAATTTGAGTGTCATGACGTAGGAAATACTTTAAAGACATTGCAATAGAACAATAGCATAAACAAGGTATGAAACCATGAAAAACTTCCTCATTTTTGTGAAATTTCCAAGTTCATATGAGATTTCTATTGAAATTGTACGAGTCCAGTTGGAAAATGGTTCTCTCATGAATAAAGTAATGTGATACATAGAGAAAATACCTAGGAATAGAATTAGTGGATTCTAGGTTAAGAAACCTTGTGAATGGCCAAGAAAATTCTTCATATAGATTGTCTAACATGCATACCTCAATTTTACTAGCATTACTAGATATTTAGAAGTATTCTTCAACAATTTTTTGAGAAGATCATTTCCTAAATTGTGATTACTCAGAAATGCATTGGTCTTTGTAATCTTAAAGACTTGATTTTCCTCTAAGAGTTAAAGCATATTTTTTTAATATACTAGGAGTCAAGGGAATGGGATATTTTATAACTTATTCAAGTTGAATGTGTATTTTTGTACTATCAAATTTGTCAACACACCAAGAAATCAAAGACATTAGCCATGCACCCAACATGTACAATGTCTGAAGTCCAAGCCTTGTTTCTACTCTTTTCTTTTGGGCTAAATTTTAAATACCATTAGTAAGAAATAGACCATTGGAAGTAATGGTCTTGTCTCCCAAGTGTGTTGATAATGTCCCAATAAAATCTCATCTTGTTCTATTTTCCATATTTATTTTGATACTTATTAACAATATTCAATCGGAAAATGAACTAAAATGTATTTAATTGACAAGGGACTTGGTGGATAAAGGATTGCCATTAACTTCAAAGTGAACCCTTCCGATGGATATGGATAATTCAGAAGGATTAAGTGTCTCTTGCATCAAGAGTTTAATGGATGTAGGATGTAGAATGTGAGATATAGGATAGTGTGGAACAAGGTCTCTTGTAACACACATAGACATGGTACTTTTTGAGTGCTTTGAGCTGAAAATTGATTAATGTGGGATGTATGACACAAGAAGGCTGGTGAAAAGGAAGACTTGCAACCTGCATATGTGAAAAATGACTAAGTGTTGTGAATGTTTCAAGTTTTGAAACATGTGAGAAATAAATAGGTAAAATCGAAGACCCATAACCCACATGATGATAAAAAAAGACTAAGTATTTGAAAATAAATCATATTAGTTGAGGTATGGGGTTAAGAAAGAAAAAATTAGCATTGATCAACAAGAGGTTTGAAAATTTGCAAATCTAAGCCTTACCCCCTTCATGGGTTTCTTCATCCCACTAGCTTTTTACACTAGATGAAGAAGGATTTAATCACTCTAAAAAACAAATTCTATATTTTGATTGTATAATGACATAGGGGGTTATTTGGATGCCTATCCCCAAATTCCTAACCAAAATAAAAACTTATTTTGTGATCTTGTGATGGATGATTTTATTTGGCTATCATAGAGTTTCTTTATAGAGCTTGTAACTAGGATGGTGGCCTAGCTATGTTTTATTTAAGTAAGAATGTGTGGTTTGATGTGAGAAATCACACAAGTTCAGGAATCACAACATGCATACATTCTATGGTCTTTACAAATTACCTACTTAAACTATGTGAGAGGGAAACCAAGCATCAAAATGAAGATACTTGAAAATTCATCCTAAAAATGAAAATATGCAAATATGATAAATCCTTACTCTCCTTAACAAAATTCTCTTATGTTTTGTTTTGCAACTTGAACTAAAAGAGTTAAATCCTTTAGCTAACATTGCAAAAACAAATGTTAGATTTTCACATTTGGGATGATTACAATTTGGCCTAATTATATATGTGATTGAAGAAAAACCCAAATAAAGGGAAACAAAATATGAATGCACACATTGGTTGTAGTGCTTATTTGTAGTTAACCTTTATGTTTCTCATGTTTGTTGGGAAAGGAAATATATATATATATATATATATATATATATTCTAATCCACTTCTATAGTTTTATGGTTGTAAAGTGGAGAGCATATGACAATTGTACAAAGCATCTCAAATCCTCAAATTTTTTGGGTTGTATTATACTCTTTCGGGGGGGTGGGGGGGGAATCACGGGGGGGTGGAATACCCCCCTGAATGTTGCGACAGGCACTGCCGAGGGGTGACAGGGGGGTGGCTACCCCCCATGTCGGCAAGTATGCAGGGGGTAGTAGCCCCCCTGTCGGCAAGTATGCAGGGGGTGGTAGCCCCCCTGTCGGCGGGTATGCAGGAGGCGGTAGTGCCCCTGCATGAGGTCCAGGGTAGCACCCCAGGAAAAAAAATTGGACCCTATATTAGGTGGGCAGACCTACCTATGGTTTTGTGCATGGATTTTTCACATGGTTTTGGGCATGATGGTTTACTGTCTATGGTATTTTGTAGATTCGGTCAAGGGAACTACAGTTATGTTCTAATCCAGGGTTTGTGGATTGGGGTTTATGGATACTTCGGCATGTATATATATGTATTGTAACATTGAAAGGAATATAATGAAAAATAAATCTAGTAGTCCCTGTTTTGGGATCCAGGGGAAAATCGCTTTGTATATATATGTTATGTTTTGTGTTCTCACCATTGTTTATTTTCTATTTTTAGAATTCGTATGCAGGTAATTTTTGTACAGGGTTAAAACCTACATTTGGTATCAGAGTTGTTTTGGCTTCAAGGGGATGCCTTTGCTACTGAGGGGTTATTTCTAGGACCTGTGGTAGACCCTTTTCAGTTGGAGATTTGCAGGATTGATTCTTGTGGAGAAATAAGATGGCGAGCAGTGGAAATATAGAGATCAAGAAATTTAATGGTTAGAGTTTTGAGTTGTGGAAACTCAATATGGAGGATCTACTGGTGGATAAATATCAGTGGATCATGGTAGATCCAAGTATTAAACCAACAAAAATGTCAACTGTAGACTTCGCAAAGTTGTATCGGAAGGAAAAGAGCACAATACGGTGTGTGTCTCAGATTCAATATTGTTGAATGTATTAGGGAAAGCTTTGGTGAAGGCTTTGTGGGACAAGTTAGGGACTTTGTACCAATCTAAGTCTCTGGTGAATAAAATGTTCCTATGGAAAAAGTTGTATAACCTGAGGATGAAAGATGGAGACTCGGTGACAAAGCATATGAACGCCTTTAATATTGTGGTAAGATAGTTATTATCTGTTGGTATTAAAATTTTAGATGAATATAGGTGCATCAGTTTGTTGTGTTCTCTACCAAATTTGTGGGATATTCTGGTTGTCGTAATAGATAGCAATGTAACTACATTGTAGTTTGATGAAATAGTCTCATCCTTCTTGTTGGAGGAGATGAGATGGAAAAATATGGAGGGCCAAAATGGTCATGCCTTGTCTGTACAAGGAAGGTCCCAGAATAGAAACAAAAATAAGTCATCGAGTAGGGGATCTAAATCTATAGGGAGATATAAATCTCCAAGAAAAACTGTAAAGGTGTGCTAGAAATGTGGAAAGGAAGGGCACTTCAAAAGGGATTGTAAAACTAAAGCTCCTGAGAAAGGAAAGGGATATGATGATGCTCCTTCTATAGAGGTGAAAACCACCTCAGATGAAGGTGGGGATTTGTACTTGGCTTCTTCTTCAAGTACACATGTAGATCATGAGGCATGGTTGATTGACTCAGGTGCATCCTTTCACTTCACTCCCCATAGAGAGTGGTTCTGCGGGTATGAGAAATATGATGGTTGTGATGTCTTCTTAGGGGATGATAGGAAGGCTAGAATCATTGATCGCAAAAAAGTCAAGTTGAAGTTGCAAGGTTGAAGGATTAGAACACTTCCAGGTGTTCTGCATATTCCTCCATTGGCCAGAAATCTAATTTCTATAAGCGAGTTGGATGATGTAGGTGTAAAAACAGTGTTCAAGAAAGATACCTGCAAGATGGTTTGGGGAGAACTAGTATTGATATAGGGAGTTCAGATTAGAACTTTGTACAAGATTCAAGGTAGCATTTTTATTGATGGGTGCAACATTTATGTGGTTCCTGAAAGTGGAGAAGAAAATCTAGTGGTCTTTGGAGAAAATACCATGCTATGGAATCAAAGGATTGGATATATTGGAGAGAAGGGCCTTCGAATACTTCATGGTAATGGTGTGGTAGAAGGTATGTCTAATAGCTCTCTAGTTTTTTATTTCTTTGAAAATTTTGTATATGGGAAACAAAATCGGGTGAGTTTCCCTTCAAGTGGTAAGAGGGCAAAACAAATATTAGAGCTTGTGCACAGTGATGTGTTTGGACCTGTGCCAGTTCCATCACTGGGAAATTTTGTGTACTATGTATCATTTATAGATGACTTATCAAGGAATACATGGACATATTTCCTCAGGAAGAAATTTGAAGTCTTTGACAGGTTTAAAGAATTTAAGGCTCTGGTGGAAAACCAGTCAAAGAAGAACATAAAGGTGTTGAGGAAAGATAACAGTAGAGAGTTTTGCAAGAAGGAATTTGAAGATTTATGTAAGAAGTGTGGTATAGCATAGCAGAAGACTACTCCATACACACCTGAAAAAAATGGAGTTGCAGAAAGAATAAACAAGACATTGATGGAAAGGGAAAGAAGCATGCTTAGTGGTTTCGCATTAGGACAAGAATTCTGGGCAAAGGCGATGGAGATTGCATGTTATCTGGTCAACATATCACCTTCATCAGTGTTGTAGGATAAGACTCCACAAGAGGTATGGACTGGTAAGAAACCTTATCTTTCACATTTGATGGTATTTGGATGTGATGAATATGTACATGTTCCAAAGGAGAAAAGAACAAAGTTGGATAATAAATATGAAAAGTGCATCTTTATTGGGTATAAGGATGATTTAAAAGGTTATAAGCTTTGGAACCCAGAAACAAGGAAGGTTGTGTACAGCCGAGATATGGTATTTAGAGAGGTGAAACATGTTATTAAACATGAAGTCCTACCAAAGGAACCTAAGACGATAGAGTTTGAGCTAAAGGAGGAAGAATCAGCCTCTACAGCAGAAGAGGAATCAAAAGATGAGGATCCACAAACTCCAGCTATGAGAAGATCAGTTTGAGAAAGAAGGTAGCCAGAAAGGTATAGTCCATCTACTTTCTGCTCAAATTTTTCTTTATCTATTATTGATGATGATCCCAGAACTGTGAGGGAAGCAATAGATTGCAGGGGATGGAAAACTCTGAAAAGAGGCCATGGTTGATGAAATGGAATCTTTGCACAAAAATGGGTCTTGGGATCTGGTGGAGTTGCCAGCTGGAAGGAAACCCATTGGAATCAAATGGGTGTTTAAGAAGAAGATGGATGTAGAAGGAAAGCTAGAGAAATACAAAGCTCGGTTGGTAGCAAAACATTATTCCCAGGGGGCGGAAATTTATTTTGGTGATATTTTTTCCCCTGTTGCCAAGGTAGCTTCTATTAGATTACTTTTATCTGTTGTTGTTGCTTTTTATTTTGAGGTAAAACAGATGGATGTGAAGACAAAATTTCTTCACAGGGATCTGGAAGAAGAGATCTACATGAAGCAACCTGAAGGCTCTGCGATGAAGGGTAAGAAATAACTGGTATGGAAGTTAAAAAAGTCTTTGCATGGGCTAAAATAGCCACCAAGGATGTGGTGTCAGAAATTTGATACATTTATACGAGGACTTGGCTTCACCAGAAGCAAAGAATATCACTATGTTTATTTTAAATTAATTGGTGACCTTGTTATTTATCTGGTCTTGTATGTGGATGACATGTTTCTGGTTGGAAATGACAAAGAAATTATCCAGGATTTGAAGACCCAATTGTCATCCAAATTCGACATGAAATATCTTGGTGCTGAAAACTACATTTTGGGTATGGAAACTAAATGAAATCAGGAAAAGAGGAAGCTTTGGTTAAACCATAGGAAGTATGTTGAGACAATATTGCACAGGTTTAATATGTGGGATAGTAAACAGGTGAAGGTTCCTATTCCTATAGGTGTAAATTTATATGTTGAACAGTGTCCCAAGGCGCAAGAAGAGGAAGAGGACATGTCTCGTGTTCCATATGCAAGTGCAGTCGGTAGCTTGATGTATGCAATGGTTTGTACTAGACTAGACATTACACATGCAGTGGGAGTATTGAGCAAGTTTATGTCAAAACCAAGGAAGGAGAATCAGACAGCAGTGAAGCGAGGTTTTATGTATTTGTGTGGCACTAGTGGTTATGTTTTGTGCTACCAAGGAAGACCAAGATTGGACAGAGTTTTGGACATCCATGGCTTTTTTGATGCAAATTGGGCTGGAGATCTAGATCAGAGAAGATCTATGAGTGGATATGTGTTTAACCTATTTGTATGTGCAATTAGTTGGACGAGTAAGAGACAGTCTATAGTGGCACTTTCAACCACAGAGGCAGAATACATGGCAGCCACTCATGCAAGGAAGGAAGTAGTTTGGCTACATAGATTGTGTTCAAGTATGGGGTTAGTACAACGAGTTATAAGGATATACTGTGATAGCCAAAGTGCAATTTTCTTGGCAAAGAACCCTACTTATCATTCAAAGGCAAATCACATCGATGTTCAATATCACTTTGTGAGGGATATGGTTGAAGACAAAAATGTGTTGCTGGTAAAGGTGGACATTTTGAAGAATACTACAGATTCATTGAAAAAGTCTATGTACATTGAGAAGTTCTCTTGGTGTAGAGAAACAATGGGTGTTGTAGGGTTGGATAAATGACTAAGCTCTCATGTGGCCCCCTATGGAAATAAAACAACAAGTGGGAGAATGTTGGGTTGTGTTATATTATTTCCACGACTATCCCATGCGCGGGGGGCGGAAGCCCTCCCTATACGTTTCATCAGGCATTGCCAAGGGGTATGTAGGGGGGCGATAGACCCCCTACACAGGGTTTAGGGCAGTGCCCCAAGAAACATATTTTGGACCCTATATTAGGTGGGTGGACCTACCTATGGTTTTGTGCATGGATTTCGCACATGGTTTTGGGCATGATGGTTTAATATCCATGGTATTTTGTAGGTCCGGTCAAGGTAACTATGGTTATGTCCTAATCCAGGGTTAATGGAGTGGGGTTTATGGATGCTTCGACATGTATATATATGTATTGTAAAATTGAAAGGAATGTAATGAAAAATCAATCTAGTAGTCCCGATTTTGGTATCCAGGGGAAAATCTCCATGTATATATGTTTTATGCTTTATGCTCTCATCATTGTTTATTTTCGATTTTTAGAATTCGCATGCAGGTAATTTCTGTACAGGGTTAAAACCTACAAAATCCAGAATTTGTCTTTTTGAAAAAAATAAACTTAATATACAAGACGGTGCACCCACATGTTGAAGCAAGAGTAAGTAACATAGGTTGAGAAGTCCATATAAAGTGAAGAAATATATTTGAAACATGTAGAATTAAAAAATAAAATTTAAAGAACTTGCATAAGGGAAAACTATAAAGCTCACATAATATTGCGTGATTGTTTCTTTGAAAGTCGTGCAAGTCTATTAGCAAATAGAATTTGGAAATCCACATGAAAAAAAAGGATAAAAATTATTTATAAGGCATAGTGAGGCTAGTTTCAACACCCACACAGCAAATTTGGTTAGTAGTGAGAGCCCTAGAACCAATCAAAATGGTGAATTGGATGAATTAAAATCTAAAGAAGTTTCCAATATATTGGAGATTTAAGTAGCTAGAATGAGTCAAATCCTTTCAAGTAATGGAAAGGATGAAAATTACCAACAATAGCATGTGATCTAAATAACATGGTTTGTGGGTTAGTAACTTTCATCTCAAACAAAAAAAGAAACTATGGAAGAATGAAAATATGCAAAACAAGTATAGCTCTTTTACCTAATGGCAAGGCAAGGGAGCTTTCTGAGACATAGAGAAGAGGCATCTCTTCAAGAGGGTACTTGTTGATTTTTTCAAGGATATATCTTTCTATTAAACCAATGCAAATTATTCTTAAGATAGAGTATGTCAATAAATTATTTGCCAAGATGACAATGCCTATAAACTCCAATTGTTTTTTGAATGCATACTAGTGGCCTCACTATATAGTGAAGATTTGATAACAAGAATGATAGAATTTCATGTACTCAAGATTTGTTGATTTTTTATAAAAAGGGCTTGATTTATCTTTAATGAACTCATAGTTTTTGGTCCCTAATGGTGCATTGAACTAAATATTTTTCGAAGAGTCATACTTTTGTATTCTTTTATAAACTTGTGTAGTTATTGAATGACAATCCACACAAATTGCATGAATTATATGAAGGAAACCCACGCAAGTATACAAAAATCTAATGTTCCTAAAAAAATTTGAGGAATTCATTTGGTGGGTATATTAATGTCATGGTACAAATTCTTCATGATGAGAATTTCCTTAATCATAGATATTTCTATGAGTGATTTCTTTGGTAATGAATGATTCATCTCAAAAGGTTTAATTGGTGGCCAATATCTCTCCTTTTTTCAATGTTTTTGTCATATTACTTAACACTCCAACATGTTTTTGTTGCCCTTCTCTTGGTTTTCATCTTCATCTTCCTCTTCACATTCTTATGGGGAAAAAATGGTGAGAAATAAATTTAAAAGTAATTTACAAGAATAAATTATAATTTTTTGTGTTTATATAGGTTTCCACTAAAGACACTTAGCATCAATCTTTTTTTAGGGTGGATAGATCATCCCCTACTTAGGTATCATGTACAAGTTGAATATGCTTTTAATTTACTATCAAATCTGTTATATTATTTTGGTTCATTTTCATGTTTCTATACATCCAAGCCACATCATTTATATTTATTTCACCACAACTACTTATTCTTATCCATATTGCACCCACATCATCATCCCATGGTATAAAGCAAGCTTGGTCCTTGGCCACCCTTCTCTAGCATTTGGCCTTCCTTTCCCCCAACTAGAGTAATTTGTTTTAACCTACATCCCATGGTAGAT
This sequence comes from Pinus tabuliformis, assembly GCA_031772625.1. Lineage (NCBI taxonomy): Eukaryota > Viridiplantae > Streptophyta > Pinopsida > Pinales > Pinaceae > Pinus > Pinus tabuliformis. Next base: position 1,525,476,784 of record CM062816.1, read on the forward strand.
GTTTATTATCACCCACCCCATCCACAATTTTTGTCCCATCCATACATTATGGTTGCATCCATCCTAGCATCCACCATGCACTAATTTTCCATGTTGTAACCCCACTGATTACATCCACTATTTCATATACCATATTTACATCTATAGTGGTTGAATTTATGATTCCTACAACTACATCCATCCCATCCCCCAATGTTTCCTCAAAGGATGTTGTCTAACGAAGTGCTTGAACACCTAGCCAATCTCTACATATGCATGAGACATTGATAGTGAGATCATTATTTGATGAAATCATTATTCTACATAATTGGAATTGATTTTATGGATTTTGATTTTTCATTAATTTATTATTCTAACTATCACAAGGAAATATCACGAAGAGGTTGGGATCAAGGAGTAGGGAAATGCCCTCACAAGTTCTATTCTTATCTATAGTGATTTTTTTTGTATTTAATTACATTTGTAATTTTTAACAGACATAATTAATAGAATTGTAGAAACAACATATATAAATGTTATTTATGTTCTAATATCCAAAAATATGCACAATTCCAAGATGCAAGAAGACTTGATCTTCCTCCATCTTGAAGACGAGTAATATCATCTTTGGATTTACTTAGTAGTGATGAGGATCGCAGGGTTCAATGCATGACCATTATGTATCTCACCCATGTTGTGTTATTTTATATCCATTCCAAGAGCTAGCCATTATTTGATTTTTGGACATGAGGTGTTATTTTGTATCTTGGGAATAATGTTTCATTTTGTAAAACAATGTATGGTTGGACCAATTTTTAATATAGATACATGGCTTTGGACATGTATATTGATTTATTTATGGTTTAGTTTATGATTATGGTTATGGTTCAATATATTTGATTGTTATGATGAATGATGTTGAGATGAATTTGATGAGTAGATAGTCAAACAAAACATGAAACTTGATTGTTTTTATTATATGCTTAACACAATATTCTGTAAAATTTGAAATCCAAATACACCAAGGTCATTCAAGTATGCCATTTGGTTACTAATGCATTTTTCCAATTCAATGTAAGTGCACTAGCATGGATTAACAACATACTATTAGAGTCCCATTTTCATGTTAAATCATTTTCCTCTCAGTGTTTCCATCCCCACAAATTTCCACACATGTAATTTAGGGAACGCACGTATGAGAAATGAAACTCTTACATTGGGGATATTGAGTTGAGTTATTATCCAATTTATTGTGCCCTTATATATCTATATCTATATATATATATATATATATATATATATATATATAAACTAATTTATCACACCATGAACTAAAGATTGTGTAATTTTGTTCATATTCAAATAAATAAAAATGAAACAGAATTTATCTCTCTAACTAACAAGACATTATAGTGCATAAACTCTAATTTCTTAGAATTGTCATTTAGTATATGTAATGCACCAAAATTCAACGTTGATACAACTTGTGTAATGTATCCAAGGAGAGTAATATGGGGTACAAATGTGATAATGAATATAATACAACCATAATCATGGAATAAGCTCTCTTGGTATTTTATGAATAATAAATAAGCCCACTAGTTAGCAAGAGGATAATATAATAATAAAAGGTATTTGATATAGTTCCCTAAGAATAGTCATGAGAAAGTACAAATACACATTAGTGTTATTCTAATGGATATGTTTGATTATTGTATTGTATTAAACATGCCTTATAAATTCTTACATGTTGGTTACTACTGGCATACTTTGTTTAAATATGCTTACACTTTTGCAAAAAATTGTAAGATCTACCAATCATCGGTAGAAAGAGGAAATAAACATGTGTTTCCTTTGCAGCAAGTGGTTATTAACATTCCATTTCAACAATGGGAAATTGACATTATTGGAGAGATTATTGCAAATTATTCTCAACTTTGCAAGTACAACCTTACTACATAGACTCTTTTATGAGATGAACAGAGGCCATTCCTCTTAAAACTATAAATGAAAATCAAGTGATCTTTTTCTTAAAACGGAATATCATTACCATGTTTGGAATTCATGATTCTCTTGTATTTAATAATGCATATTACTTTATGTACTTGAAGTTAGTTAAGTTTTGTATTGATAAATAAATTAAGATAAAATGTCTTATCAACTATTATCAACAAGGAAATGATCTTATGTAATCAACTAATAATAATTTCATTAGAATAATAAAAAAGGTCGTTGTTGAAAATAAATGAAAATGGTATAAACCTATTTCCAATGCCCTATCAAAATATTTTATTACTCCAAAGAACTATTAGGTAACTCACCATTATTTCTTGTCTACACAAGGAAGTCGTTCTCTCCCCTAATGTTTTTCTACCATCTCTACAGCTTGCTCAAGCCACCAAAGAAGATATATGCCTAATAGTACAAAAATGACTTGAAACTTTATTAAAATTGGAAGAAGAGTGAGATAAATCCAAGAAAAAATAAATTTACATCAACATATCACTAAAACCTAGTTTAACAAAACTCTAGTAGATAACAAAGATTTTAATATTGGTGATTTAGTTTTAAAGTAGGACAAATCCCATGAGTTTAAAGTAAACAGATGAAATTCCAAAACCTCTTGTTAAATCCATTTCAAATCTCTCAAAATATTGGTCCTTCAACTTGCATTTCGTAATCGTTGAAGGGGGAGTTCAAAGGCCTCCCCATGAATGGCCAAATATTAAAGATATTTTTTGTATGAATTTTCATTTATGCTAATTTTGTACATACTAACCCTACAATTTTTTATCTTTATTTTGAATTCCTTAAAATAAGTTGGAATTTCTTTTGGTTCTGCTACTTACTAATTGAAATTTTCAAACTATTGGTACAGATTTATGTTGACTATAAGTTGGTACCATAAATTATTTCCAGTATAAAACTGACAACAATACTCTGATCATGACCCAATAAGGATGATTTATCTGAAATAATTTTTATAGGCTAATTTTTCAAGTAAATTAAATTCTATTCCATTGAATCTTTATATTTAAGCAATATTTATCTTTAAAAAATTGTTTTATGAAGAAAATCACTTCTATATTGTTTTATTTTTGTAAAGAATTAAAATAATATAAATAATAATTATAAGTGGAAAAAAAATATGTACACTTAGTTTTTATGCCTCAATTGATTACCAATTATGATGACTCATGCACCACCCAATTTCCACACACACGCACACCAAAAGTGTGAAATAGATTGTTATAAATATGAAGGTGAAAAACAGTTAAAGTAGTGCACACACACACACAAACACATGTTATAAATATGAAGGTGAAAAAGACTTAAAGTAGCATGGGAAGTACAAGCAAATATGTTGGGACACTAGCAATGGCATCATGATTGTATGGTATTAAGGAAACTATGGATGTTCACTAGTAGAAGCAATGTTGGTAAAATTGGATGATGAATACAAGTGTGTAGATATTGATGGTAAGAAAAACTTTGGTTTGATGACCTGCTTCACGACTAATTAGAATAAAATTTCAAAATTGAAACTTAAATAATGAGCTCTACAACAACAATGTTAAAATCTTAAGAATTATGAATTCTTTAAACTAATCTTTCACAAGTTTTTTTTTCTCTTGTGGGGTAAAAATTGTATTTCCTTCCAAACTAACATTTACATGGGTAAGCTAGCAATGTTAGGCTAGTCTTTCACTAGGTATACCAGACCATAACCAAAAGTACATTCTTCTCTAAGGGACTAGTGATATCATGCTTTTACAAACTGAATAAAGAGGACATACAAAACTAGCCAAACAAGCATAACTAATAAGTCTATGAATTTGAATATGTAACAACCATTTGAATTTGTAAATTTTTGTTTCCAGGGGAACTGCTAGCTAATGGAGGGATGCCTAGATGGTGATCGATGTGACTCAGACAATGATCATTTATAGGTTCATGTGAAGGTGCTCCAAGGTTCATAAAATGTTAGTCTAGTGCTTAGTGTGGTCCAACAAAATTCTTTTGAGGAGGAACTTCCTATGCTAGTACAAATTAAGGTTGTGCATATATTGGTTGAACCTAACACAAGTGTGCCCCCAATCAGGGATCCAATAGGCTAGGTCCACTAAAAATTTATTTTTTAAAATATACTATCAATGAGAAGTCCCTTCCCTGTCCATGCTATCTAGTTCCTCTTGAATGGCTGTGGGTTGTGGTCTTGAAATTGGTTAGTAGCCTTTTGAAGCTGATGGTGATAATGTGTGTGTCCCGAAGAGGCACGCTCCTGATAGTAGGAATCCCCTCAATGGATGCGCATTTGTTGATGGGGCATGACCCAAAACCAACCACTGAAATGGTGAGAGAGAAAGGGCAGGGTAGACAAAGGAGAGTTGATTGTAGAAGGCAGAACCACTGAGATACGGAAAAAGGAAACATAAATAGGGTACCAAAGCAAGGAGAAAAAGGGAGGAAGGGGAACTGCCATCCTACCACGGGGAAGCAAGAAGGTCACAAAGACTGGAGGAATGGGTGACAAAATGGTTAGGTTGGGAATTACCAAGGGTGAAACTATAGTAAGAAGGGGGGAACACAACTTGGATGAGAAACTTGCAGAGGAAAATGGAAGAAAAGGAAGGCAGGGACATAAACTACATAGAGGGCCAGCAAGTGAAAACAAAATGATGCCTAGGAACATGAATAAAAAGAGAAATAAAAATAAGACTTCAGAAAGATGAGCCAGTGAACATTTTCAGGGAAGGAATGTCGCAGAGGTAGAAAATGAACGAATTACTACTACCTACTACTAGCCAAGCACTCTAACCTGTGTACTGAGAGGATAGACTCATAAATAGAAACAATAAGCACTATCTTACTGTAACCACCCCCTTCCAACCACTCGAGGTGTCTGAACCTTGAGCTAACTTTCCATTTTAGTGATCTGGACTCCCAACCAATTTCATAACAAGGCAAGCCGGCAATTATAGCCCTCCAGTTGCATGGATAACCCTACCTCCTAGAGACTATAGTCTAGATTCCCTAGTTTTAATCATGCAACCACAGAATTTGAGCCACTTTTTTGGGCTTGTCTCCATACCATTGCCCAAAACTTAATGAGACTTTTATGAACAATAAATGACATAAGGAAAAATCATATAACACAAAACTTGATCAAATACTTGGCCTAACTAGGCCTAACCATGATATTCATTTCATCAAGCATATGGAAAACATGTAATCTACAGGTCATGAATGCATATTTAAACATAGGGGTTTGATACTTATATGAGAATCTTCAAGAAGGTCTAATTCTCTCTCATAATAGTTGCAATAACATCTATTATCTCATGCAGTCATTAACCATTCATCAATAAATCAAAGCACATCAAGAGCCATAGCCAATATACATCTTATAACCAACATATAATAGGAAAATGAACAACATATACACGATGATCAAACAACCATCAAAGCCACATAATAACAAGTACAATTACTCATGTAAATACAAGAGGAAAGGAGCTATTATTAACATATGAAAAATCCAACCAAGTCAGGTACTTCCACATACTACCCGACCATAAATTGGGCTGAACCAAATCTCTTTTCATTCCAAGCTTGAATGTGGGATCTCATGGAATAAACTGAACAAAACCAAACGAGGGCTTCCAAAGTCTAAACCACTTCAACCCTCAACCAATGATTCAACCTCATGGTTAGACATAACTAACACCAACCAAATCAGTCTCTACCCAAGTTTTTCAGGGCTCTAGAGAATTTGTCCCAACCCAGCTCCGGGACTAGTAACTCAACCCATAGTTGTCTAAGGCTCCAAAATGTTTTTCCAACTAAGGCTCTAGGACCACTAAGTCAACCCACATGGGCTCCAGAGTGTTTTTCCAACCAAGGCTCCAAGACTAGTAACTCAACCCACCAAGGGCTCTAGAGTGTTTTTCCAACCAAGGCTTCTAGGACTAGTAACTCAACCCAAGTTTTTCTAGGGCTTCGAGAGCGTTTATCCAACCAAGGATCCAGGAACTAGCAACTCAACCCATAGCCGTAAGGAACCTGAGCACCAATCAGAAACAATAGTGGAAAAACCCACAACACCATGGCTATCCAGGAAATGGAAAGGCTAGGAAAACCATTGTCAATCTAGGAAATCATCCATGCCAATGATAGATCGTAACCAAATAACCACATGCATATACCATGCATGCCAAAGCTAGAAAAAATCATACATACAACTCGATACTTGCAAAGAAATCCCGTTGTAGCTGTTGATATCATTTTCCCCTTACTCCTTCCCAATTTTCCTTTTCCTTATTTTCCAGATCCAATGAAAACTAGAGTGCTCCAAGCATATTCAAAGAATTCTCTATGTGCAAGATTATGAGAGAGAGAGTAGAGAGAGAGCTCCAAAACTGAACTAAAAAAAGATAGACTGGAAAAAGCCATGAATTGATCCTCATAAGTCTTTTTATTAGTGAGGACTCTATTTTCTTCAATTTTCCTCTATTTTTCCTTCAATTTCCTGCACATGCAATAGTGTGACCTGTCACCTTCCTTTTCTCCTATTTTCCTTTATTTTCATTAAAAAAATGCCAATTAATGCCACTTTTCCTTTTCCAATTCCCTTAGCCATAGTAAACCAAAATTGACACTGACTAAGATGTTTTCCCCACCATTTTGCTTGGAATATGTGTCCCAAGACCTTGGTCTTCTTTTTTTTACATGGAAAATCAACCAGGGGCTATTACGAACCCCTCCCCCTTGGGGGAACACCTTCCTCGGTGTTCTATGACACCTATGTGTTAATTTTTCATAGGGATACATTGTTCTTTGTTTTGATAATTGAATTTCATCATTAACACATTAATTTTACCCCATATCATCATTAAATTATTCAAATCTACGCCATTATACATCATCATATGCAATTATATAGAAATAACAACATCATCATCATCATCGATGCAATAGAACATAAAAGGAACAATAGAAGAAAAGCATGCACACACATAGAGACACCAGGATTAGTCTGAGACCAGGGAAAAACTCATTATGGGGAAAACCCTTGAAAATATTCTTCTTCTTAGATCGTCATCAAATGATTCAGCAAAAGAGATTACAATGATCCGTAACTTTATTTGAGCAACAAAACAACTATGATATCCATGAAATAGATCTAATCTGCTTGAAAATAAAACCCTGATTTTGATGACTATAATATGATACCACTGGTTGTAGATGACTACTAGTGGTTGTAGATGACTACTAGCAGAAATTTCAAAATATTGAAATCTCATCTTTGAGTCTGAGATGCAAGGAGGAGGAGCTAAGCGAGTGTCTATAGCAGACCTAGACACTCTCTGTGAACTGTATGTCAATGTCTATGGCAGCCCGGATGCTCCCAAACCATTATGTGCATGCATCTAGAGACCAAATCGTCATATCTACTTGGAAACTCTCTTATAGTTACTTTGCATGCGTCCAAGACCTTCCGAATGCTCTCAGAACCGCTCTGTGTGAGCGTCCGGGGACCAACACCTCCAAATCTACCTCTCGAACCTTGGATGCTCTCATAAGATTTTATGTGAACGTCTAGGGGTCTCTGAACTCTCTCATAGGCTTGTGTGCCAATTTCCATGGACTAAAATTCCTAGTTATGTGCCAACATCCAAGGCTATAAATCCCTAGATCATTGTGAGCTTCAACGCTAAGATTGTGAACCCTTGTGTGAAGTTTCTGCCAACAGATTTTGCTAACAGACCTGTGCGAACCAAGACAATAAGAGAAGAGAAGATGGATTGATAGAATGTGTCCAAATGAGCTTGAGTTCTCTTATATTTATAGGCTTTCCTAAGGGTCCACTTGGGGTTAAGGCTAACCCAAGAAGTTACACATGTGTTACGGCCGACCCATTCCATAATACGTGTATGAATAAAATAATTCATAACTCAACTTCTACTTGACCAAATTGGGTGATCTTTAGGTCGATTTTTGTCCTCTTGAAAAGAGGAATCTAATGAAATCATCATCTCGGTCATTTGAGTTGTCTATGTTGGAATTTGACCACATTTGAAAAAAATTAACACTATGACCAATAAACTACTGAAAATCAAACATATTTCCCATGGAGCTTTATAACACATCTCGTTACAGTATTTACAATGACATCCCACTGAAAACATGACAATCATACCATGTACAAGATATTTATAACATATCTCATTATGGTATTTACAATAGCAACCACATACACTTCAGCACATTTGCTTCAACCAACAAATAATCATATTGCCTATGGAGCTTTATAAATATATATCGACACAGTGTTCACAATAATATACACAAACATACATATACTCATTTTCTCTAACTAGGAGATAAAAGGATATGATGTATGCATCTGCAATAAAGGAATCCATAGGCTACACCTCCACCCTCAAAGTAATACTAGGATTCACCTCCCTCCCAAGAAGTCCAGAATCCACTATCAAAGTCAAAGTTGCATCCAATGTCTAGCATTGCGATCCTATGCTACTTGTTCTCTCAGTGAATAGTTACGAGCTCATTGTTCCAGGGAACACTCCCAATGTGCATTTGGTTCCATCTGGCAATGCTAATGACCAAAACAAATTCATTTCCTCGACCTTCCCTTTTCTTCTACACAGTCCCTCGGGAAATCTAGTCAACCCCCTTATGTTCAGTCACACACCTTCAAAGTTTTGTTGGCATCCCCTTCTCTTCTACACGGTCTTTTTGGCAATCCATCCCTTGGCAAGGTTTCCTCACATCATATGGTCCAAAACCAAGGAATATCCCTACCTTAAAACCATCATACTGATCATAGCAATATCATGGAAATCAATGGAGATTATTGGGTACCAATGTCCCACAATGGCCCTGCTCTTGAAGTGTTTTACCAACATACTCTTGCATGTTTCAATTCCTTTTTGTTGTTGTTAATTCTCGCAATCCATTTCAACCACCCAAACCAGGCATTTTCCATGCTTCCCTGTATCAATCACATAATTTCCATTAGATCAAAATAAATTCAAATAAATTCAAATCATACCTCATTGGTAGCTCGTCAATAGGGTACACCTGCAATCTTATTTACTTCCTATCACAAAAAGTAAAACTAGCTCTTCAATCAAATCATCATGTATAAGCATATCATATCTGGTTAGCTCAAAACTCAACCATCATAAATCAAAATCATAGATCACATGCATAATCATCATAAATCAAAGTCACATATCACATGCATAATAAAACTGAAATATAATGTTGATACTTATCCTTGAATCAATTTTTTGCTACTACCTTTGTTCTTTATCCTTTCCATAGACACATTGAATTAGTTTCCACGCCCAGCAAGCACCTAGTGTATCCTCTTAAACCACGTACACATACACATAGTGTACATCACATGCATACACCCACACACAACATACAATGCCACACAATACATGCACCTACACCTAGAATACAACACAACACATACACCTACACTCGGTGTACCACAACACATACCTACCCCTAGTGTACAACACAACATATACACCTACACCTGGTGTACCACAACAAATATACATACGCATAATACAACACAAAAAATACACATGTTACAATGCAACGACTACATAATACACATAACACATTACCACATGTGCATGACACAACATGTATTACGTGTACACAATACCACATGTACACAACACCACCTGCACCATGTTTACACAACACCATATGTACACGACATTGCCTGCACAACATGTACACATCACCATATGTACACAGCACCTCTTACACAATGTGCACACAACACCACCTGCAAAATGTGTACACAACACCACATGTATACGGCACCCCCTACAGAGTGTGTACACATCACCACATGCATGCAACACCACATGTACCACATGTGCATAGCACCACATGCATGCAACACCACATGTACCACATGTACATAGCACCACATGCGCACTATGCCATATGTACACAACACCGCATATAGAACATGCACACAACACCATATGTACACACCATCACACATGCAACATGCACATAGCACCATATGTACACAAAACCACACATACAACATGCACACAACATCATATGTACACAACATTGCACATACAACATGTGTACATCACCATATGTACATAGCACCACACATACAACATGCACACAACACCATATGTACACATCACTGCACATACAACATGCACATAGCACCATATGTACACAACATCACATATACAACATGTACACAACACCATATGTATACAGTACCGCATATACAATAGGTACACAACACCATGTGTACACAGTACCATATATACAACATATATACAACACCAATACTATACATCCAGAGACCACAATGACTCTACCAAGTAGCCTTGCTTCTAGTATCTTTCCACCATCCATGCTTGTCCCAGCATGGTGCAGATTGCACTGCTTGCATTCCCCTGATGTATCCTTCAGCATTACCTGTCATGCATAAACATAGGCATAGTATAAACACATAATATCATTTCATATCCACATGATACTGACCTCATAGATCTATCAAGGTTACCCTTCCCACTTGATTCCTCATAAAACTAGGAACATCTTCATTCCATTCACCTACATAGGAAATCATTCCTCTACAAGAATTAACCCTAAGGACCCTATTAGAAAATGACATACATACATACATATATACATATAAACATTAGTATAATACAATCATGATCCCATATGACCCTTTTAGACAACGACATACATACATACATGTATACATATATAGACATCAGCATAGTCATGATCACAACATAATTACCAGTTATCATAAGTTCAAGGTTAAGAGAACTTCCTTTATCTATGCAATGCATGCATAACATTGAGAACCAATAGTTCCCAACATAGCCAAGGCATATGATGCCTCAAATCCATTTACTTTACCTTTCATGTTACCTTACTCATGATTGTCTTGCCACCATCCATTTATCCCAATGAACCCAACAATCTAACTAATTGTCACACTCTTGCCTTCAGCTGCCCTTACTCATGCACTGAGATTCATCCAGGTTTTATATTACCTGTCAAGTTTCATTCAACTCTTCCCAAGCTCCATTAACTTTCCTTGTTCACCAACCAATTCCCAAGGCCCTTAAAACATAAAAGGTAAGAACAAAAGGAAAATAAGAAGAAAACCATTGAAAACCAACAACAATACAACACCACAAACAAAGTGGCATGGTCATGCACCAAACACAATCAAAACCGCAAATCAAGCACAAACAAATAACAAAACACTAAAAGCACAAGGCTTCCAACAGACACCATGAATCAACCCCCATGTTTTCCCAGTGCTTCCAAGGGTTCATGAGTGGAAGCTCATCCTAAGTCTTCTTCAAGATTTCATGGAACTCTCTTTTATCATGCAATCCCCTGCATCATACTACCATAAACATACAATTTTCAGTGTATAAATAAATATAACAATATATTGGTTACCTGAGCTCGTTGTGCCAAGCATGCTGCCTTGTAACTTAACATGTACATATATTAGCTCTCAAGGGACTCCAATTCCTTGATGAATCTAGCCATAATTGAAAACCATTTATTATACTTGTCAAATACATGTCCATGAATAGAGCACATATCCACATAATGTTAGACAAAATCAAGGTTAATCTTGTATTCATGCAAAGCACTAATTCTTTTGGAATTGTGGTTTCCAAACATAGCCAAAGGAATTCTCACCAAATTTATTTCTTTTACATCGTTGTAATTGAGTCTTACTAGATGTTATCGCATCACCCAATTATTATTTATATATAAGAAAAACAATTGTTACCTTGTCACGCTAATACCAAGCATGTTGCCCTACAACTACTCACACATGTCAGTCACATGTTCCAAATATCAATACATCATGTCCATTTCATAATCAACAATCAACTCACAATCATTAATCATAATACTACAATCGCCACCCACTTGCCCTTAAGTACATATCAATTGTCTCAACACATATTATGTTAGTAAAACCATCTTAAAACAAGATCATTCCTTCATGCAATCTTATAGACACATGCTCATATCATGCACTTAATCAAACATTTAAACAACCTGTAAACGTACCATGTTAGATAAACCAAATAGACGACATAATCAAACTCATGCCTGAATATATCCCATGGGAGCCTATCACATCTGCACAATCAGTCTAGATTAGTATGAGACAATATCACAAGTATATCAACTCATACCTAAATATCATAACCATAACCATATCTACAGACCAATCCAGATTTGCACGATACATAAAACATCAAGATATAAATGCAATGACCCTAATCATCATGCATATGACCACAATGCATATAAGAACAAGTTACTATCATTCATGACTATCTAATGCATGTGCATATGATCACACTAATCAACTAACATTTGTCATGAAGGTAACCATAACAATGATAGATTGACAGGAATGTGTATAACCATAATTATTAGAAAAACCATTAACCAGCAGACCTGCATGCCCAACATACAAACATGTATGACGATCTTCTCTTACCTGAGGTCCAGTATTGCAGCCTCGCTCTGACGATCTACATCTCCTGCTCTGTCTTGGCCAACACATCAACATTATGATGACACAAACTGCAAAAATGGGTATCAAAATGCATGCATACAATCACATAGAAAACTAGCATGCATGCATGGCAAACACATTCTGCCCATCCAGTCCAAGTGTGTCAACCTGGAAGTGTTGGTACCATTATGTAACCATCCCCTCCCACATTTACCCAATTTGACTGGCTTTCTAGGGTAAATATGATAGGAGGAGACACATGACCTAACCTCCTAGCTTCATTAAGGAAGTGGAGTCGACAAACTGAAACTTTACTGACCTTCTTCGAGAGCTACAAGACCCCCAGGAACCAAACAACCACTCCAGGTGCCCGAACCCTGAGCTAACTTTCCTTTTTAGTGATCTAGACTCTCATTCACTTGCATAACAATAAAATCCAGTGGATTTAACCCCCCAGTCACATGGATAACCTTGCCTCCTAGCGACTGCAATGTAAATTTCCCAATAATGAGCATGCAACCCCAGAGTCTGAGCCACTTTTTCAGGGCTTGTCTCTAGACGACTTCCCAAAACTTAATGAGACTTTCCATAACAATAAATGAAACAAGGAAAAAGCCTCTAACACAAAAAATTATCAAATACTTGACCTAACCAGGCCTAACCATGATAGTCATTTCGTCAAACATATGAAAAACATGTTATCTATAGGTCATGAATGCATATTTAAACATATGGATCTGATACTTATCTGAGAATCGTTAAGAAGGTATAATGCCTTCTCATAATAGTTGCAATAAAATCTATTATTTCATACATTCATTAACCATTCATCAACAAATCAAAACACATCAAGATCCATAGCCAATATACATCTTATAACCAGCATATAACTAGCAAATGAAAAACATATACACCATGATAAAACAACCATCAAAGCTACGTAATAACAAGTACAATTACTCATGTAAATACAAGAGGAAAGGAGCTCTTATAAGCATATGCAAAATCTAACCAAGTCAATGACTTCCTCATACCATCCGACTATAGATTTCTTTGAACCAAATTTCTCTTTCAACCAATCACCCCCATGCCATATTCCAAGCATGAATGTGGGATCTCATGGAATAAACCAAGCAAAACCAAACCATGGTTTCCAAAGGCCAAACCACCTCAAACCTGAACTAGTGATTCCACCTCACAATTATACATCACTAACACCAACCAGTTCGGTCTCTACCCAAGCTTTCCAAGGCTCTAGAGTGTTTGCCCCAACCTGGCTCCAAGACTAGTAACTCAACCCATAGTTTCCACAAGGCTCCAAAGTGTTTTTCCAACCAAGGCTCCAAGACCAATAATTCAACCCACCAAGGGCTCTAAAGTGTTTGTCCAACCAAGGCTTCTAGCACTAGTAACTCAACCCAAGTTGTTCCAGGGATTCCAAAGCATTTGTCCAACCAAGACTCCAGGAATTAGTAACTCAACCCACAACCATAAGGAACATGAGCACCAACAAAGAAAAAATAGTGGAAAAACCCACAACACCATGGTTATCCAAGAAATGGCAAGGCTAGTCAAACCACTATCAATCCAGGAAATCCTCCAAGCCAATGACAGATCATAACTAAATAACCACATGTATATACCATGAATTCCAAATCTATCAAGGAAATCATACATGTAACTCGATACTTGCAAAGCAATCCCATTTTAGTTGTTGATCCTGTTGTCCCCTTACACCTTCCTGTTTTTCCTTTTCCTTTTTTCCCAAATACAATGAAAATTAGAATGCTCCAATCATGTTCCAAGAATTCTCTAATTGTGCAAGAGTATGAGAGAGAGAGAGTAAAGAGAGAACTCCAAAACTGGAGTGAAAAAATCTATTTTGGGAAAAGCCATGAACTAATCCTCACAAACCTTTTTGTCATTGAGGCCTCTATTTTCTTCAATTTTCCTCTATTTTTCCTTCAATTTCCTTCACATGCAATTATGTGACCGTTTCACCTTCCTTTTCTCCTATTTTCCTTTATTTTCATAAATAAATTCCAATTAATGCAACTATGTCTTTTCCAATTCCTTTGCCAATTCCCTTAGCCATGACACCCACTAGGATGTTTTTCCCACCATTTAGCTTGGAATAAGTGCCCCATGACCTTGGTCTTACATTTTTTAAATGGAAAAAAAACAGGGGTTGTTACACTTACCAACCACAGCAAAAGATGGTAAGTAGCAAAGAAGTTATGTAACCACTTAGAAAAGCTAATGAGTTTTCGTAATTAAGGAGCAGGGCCTGACTAATATTCACAAAGGTGAGCTTACCAAAGCCCTTCATGGAAGGGACTCTAAACAAGAACAAAGAATGCATACCACAAATTAGGATGGATAAAATAGGTGAGAAGATAGGCTTACACCAGAAGAGCCATGGTTACAAACAATCGAATGCAATCAAATTCCCACATGGGGGAAAGATCATCTTGGCATCGCAGTTGTGTCAAGAGACATCTATTATGCATGGTCTCATGAATGATAAAAATGAGTAATTATCACCTCAACATAGATGTAATTTTGTTATCCAACATTAATTCACTAGGGGAGGATGACTACCGCATTCTCCAGCCACTTGGCTAGCAGGGTCGTTGGCATTCTATCCCTTCTTTTTCCAACGAAGCAACCCATCTAGGATATCCATACCCTTTTCAATCAGTCACATGAATTCTTCTTTGAGAGGAGATTCAAGCATAAGATTTTGGGGAGAAGAGAGTGTGTCTTGGGAATCCATGTAGCCATTTTTTTCTAGAATTTCTGCCACTTTGTTACTTATGTGTTGAACATGGGAGAGGATGGTGATCGAGAGGAAGCCCATGAGGAATGAGGCTTAGAAGAGAAGGTCCTCCAATCTAAAAATTGTAGATACTTTATGAATAAGAGTACCATTCTATAACTTATTTATCATGTTGATGATTATTTGAGAGTAACCTTCCACATTGAGTTTAGAATATTATAGGTACCAATCTATTTCCAACCCCATGACTAGTGTTGTAAAATCTTATGCATTATTGTTGTTTAAGCCCATGGAACCTAAATAGAGATGAATAGGGGTGCTCTAATGGTCTATGATGATGCCACCAAAACTAAATAAACATGGTTTTCTTTTGATTCTCAATAAAAGTTGAGTTTGAGGAAATCAGGGGGAGGAGGGGACCACGTGGGAGAGATAGCATCCTAAGGGGGAGGGGGGTAAGAAGAAGGGGGGAGATAGGAGAAGGGAGAAAATTACCATTGATGGAGAATCTTAGATTCAATGCCCTGATCTTGCCAATTAGAAAGAGACCAGAAGGAGGAAAGGATCAACTCTTTGATATTAGTCTGTATAGAGTTCCAAAGAGAAGCTTCAGGCATAGAGAAATTTTTGAAAATTGAGCAATTTTCTCTTTCCAAATCACATATAAAAGGAAACAAGGGAAATAATCTATATGTGGTTAAGAATTGGGTTAGAAAATATTCCTTTGTGTGAATTGGCTATTATATTTAGAATATTAAGGGAATCTCGGTCAGTGCAATAGAGAAATTGGTCAAGGGGATCTCAGTCAGTGCAATAGAGAAATTGGTCAAGATGATCCCAAAGCACGAGAGAATAAGATAAGGTGTTGAAAAGTTGTTCCATTTCATTTGAATGATGTAGAAATAAGGGGCAATCGGACGACCCTTTATAGTTCCTTTTAATAATATTATCATAGGTTAGTTCGTTATTTTGAAATAACATCTAAATGAAAAAGGATACTTTTGGCCATGAGTACTACTTCCATAACTTTATCCAAACTTCTTCCACTAGTAATAAGTGATGGACTACTGCTAATGGATAGGCTTATTAGATAGTGAAGGTACCTTTAATTGTGTATCCCCATTGGAGTTTCTTTGATTGATTATAAATGGAGATCTTTCTAAGATGAAGAGTTCTCCAAAATTGTTGTTGTTGCTTTTCCTCTTGCTTGGGATACTATACGTCTAGTGGATTCTGTAATCACTCTAAAATTTCCCTAGGGTTGTCATGAAAGAAATAATAGAGGTAACCACAAACCTACTTTTGAGATCAAGATCCAGCCTTCCTAATGCTCAAAGAGGGCTCTCTCTTAATGATTTAACTTTGTCGAGTTAATTGATTTTAGGCTAGTTATTTAAGTTTGGTTGGTTTTTGATTTGGTGGTGGAATCACTTATTTAGATGGATAGATAAATGTATTTTTACCATTGGGTTATGGAGTCCAAATGTCAAGAAAACAGGATTGAATCAAGCTCTAAAGATAGTGTTCACAGGGCAAGGTAGCTGAGTAAATTCAGATCTTTTAGGCTGGATGGTGAAGTGGTTTTTCAATCGGGGTCAAGAAACAGTTAAGGATTCCTTAATCCGAATAATGAGGGAAATGAAGGGGGTCAATCGAAACTAGGGAGCAATGACGAATTCCCTACTATGGATCTCAAAAGAAAACATTAAAATGAATAATCGTTCAAGACAGAGTGTACTTAAACAAATTCTAAAGTAAAATTCTAGTTATTTCATTCAAATTGGAAACACATGTATGTTTGTGAAATACTTAAGAAAATAACAATTTGACAAATGAAAGATACTTCACTGAAGTGGCCCAACACATGAATCTTGTAATGCAATGCCTTTATTACTTAGTCCAGTTTGCAGACTTGAAAATGTTTACAATAAACCCTCAGGTTTTCAGATCAATGTAACTATAGAAATGTTCAGAAATCCACCCTCTATACTTCAAGTTATGAAGTATTTATACAAAAAATAGTTACAAAATATCCTAAACTGTTTTAGGAATTATTCAAGGAAAATAAAATATCTTCATGCAACAAGATAGAGACAGATATGTAACTGATGCAAGTTTTCCCTCTTTTATTGTTTATTGTTGGCTTTTCTTTGATATTATGATGTTTTCTCTCCTTGGTTGTTGCTCTACGCTCGCTGTCCATTTACTCTGCCTTTTGACTGATACTCTTTCATCTGATACTCTTTGACTTAGTTGATCTGTTGTTTTACTTTCACTGCACTTTTATAGTAAATCATTTAACTTTTCCCAAGTCTCTGTATCTGGTAATTTAATATTTACCTTTCTTCTGCAGACTTCATCAGCTTTTGTGTATTTTGCAAAGGTGGGCTTGTTTACAAAACGATGTTTTACCTCATGCTGGAGGTAAAAGAGGTTCTCAAAAGTCTAGTAAAAGACCTTTCCTGTAGGTATCCCTTTCATGCAGGAACTATTGGCTTGCTCATTTGCCACTTCTCTGATTCTCTTATCATAGTCTTCATGTGGCATTAACCTGTCATTAATTACAGTGGATTAGGTAGACCTTTCTGCCTCAAAGCATCAAATTTCACCATGAACCTGCCCATTGCCAGGTCCTTTGTTTGGCACTTGTCCTCAACTTGTGTCATCAAGTTCCTCTTGGTGATTACCTTCTTCAATTCTAGTATGGTCCCAGTTCTGTCAACTATTCCAAGCTCTTGCAATTCATATTTATTCTTTGAGTTAAGGAACTGGATTATTCTTAAGGATTATTCTGGCATATTTCCAAGTTCGGATCTAACCATTTGAATTGCCTCACTAGCCTCTTTGACCAGATCGTTCTGTTCAAGTACTACGTGCATAGATGGAAAAATATCATTGACTAAGTCAACGATATTGGCCCATAAAAGTTGTTTAGTTTGGGCTAGTGGCTCTTTCAGTGTTAATTCTTTTTCTAGGTTCTGTATCCTTTCACTCAACCTGTTTGTCTTCTGAACTTCATTCTTATGCATAATTTGAGCCAGTTTCTTCTCATCCTCTAGAATTTTCATTTGTTCCTTAAGTCTATTTATTTCAGTGGTCTGGATGGACATATCCTCCATGGCTTTGACCAGTTTAGCTGCTTCATCATTAGGATGAGCTACTGCTGTTGAACCTGTTGCTGATGTAGTTGTTGTTGCAGTTGGAAGTGTTGCAGCTAGTGGAGCTACTGGGGCCAATGAAGCTGCCAAGGTAGAAGGAACTATTGTAGTAATTGTAGGAATAGAAGTAGCAGTAGTTGTCTCAATGTTGGCATGTTTATCCTGTACTAACTTGTCCATATCATTCTCCATTTCCTTCAATTGGGCATTTAGTTGAAGAATGAGGTCCATCATCTCATCTTTCTGGGTTTGGCTCTCTAGAATTTCCTTAGTCTGTGGATGTTCATAAGGAGGAAACTTTAGTTGCTTCTTCAATTTAGCAATGTCTTCATTTTTCTTCTTTAGGAGCTTTTCTACTGCCTTGATTTCATTTGGATTGTAGCCTGTCTCAATAACCAAGCCTTCTAGTGACTTGATTTTGTTATCCTTTGCCTGTGAGGATGCTTTCTCTAGCTTAAATTGTGATGTGATGTTGTCTAGAGAATTTTGAAGTTTCTGAACACTCATGGGCTTGTTAGTCATTGTTGAGTATATCATTTCTCCTGCCTATTTATGAAATTCAATTTGATCAACAGGGTGAACATGCCTAGCCAAAATTTCAAATTCTAATATCTTGTAATTTGATGATGACTTAGGGTGCTGGACTGTAGGCTGCAAAAAGTTCATTTGAATTTTACTAGTTTTAATGTCAAAGGCTGACATTAACCTATTATTATTGCTAGGAGTCTATTTGAAATATTGGCCATATGTTTTAGCTTTCAATGCCTCATTCATTAATTTGATCTCTTTATACTTCTCCTTTATGTCTTTTTCCTTATCCACTGGTTTGCTTGATGATGAGACCTCAATGCTAAGCTGTTTCTGAATACTCTAAGTATTTGAGGTGGAAGGCTGATGATTTTCCTCTGAAACTAATGGAGCTATATTTTCTCTAACCACTGTATCTCTCTCAATGATTTGAAGTGTCTCAACTATCCCAACTATCTGTTCTTGCTCTTCTTGCTCATCTACAAGATTTAGCTTGGGCTTCTTCCTGTATATGATTTCAAATTTGTCATCTGTTGTATCTATGCCTGAGCAAGAACCCTCTTCCCTTGTCCTTTTTGTATTTTTGTCCTGCAGAATGGAACTAGTATCCATATGTTTCTCCATATCTATAAAGGTGTTTTCCAACCATTATGACTAGTTGGCATATTTTACAGTGTCTACCCTGGACTCATGCATAAAAGGGCTCAATTTGAATTTGAGTCTTATTTTGTTTATGACTCCGAAAGGGTCATACTACCATTTCAAACTGATACTGAACTTCATTTCCTGTAAACACTTCTTTGCTTCTTCTCCAGCCTCCCTATTATTACATATAAAAGGACCCAGCTGGTTTTTTATCTTGAACTATGTTTTCTTCCTAGCTAATAGAAAATTTACATCATCTGAATTTATAATCTGCCTTATATATTCTAATGCAAATATTCTCATGGGGAGATATTTAGTCAGCTTATAGGGAGTGAGCTGGCATCCATACACCCTTACTTCAGTGTGGTCCTGGTATAAATACCACTCCCCTATTCTACTATTCTTGGACAACTGCAAAACTTTCTTTATCTCATCACTTATCCTAGGTTGATTGCTACTGCTTAGCATATTTACAATTGGGTGAACAAAGGAATCAATGAACTCCTTATAGCTAAAAATAGTGGAATACCTTTGGATTAATGGTGTCCAAAAGATGACTGATCTAGGATGTACCTTAGTGTCCAGATTTTGGATGTTGACTGGAAACTTGTCTGATTGGAAATATAAGAACATGTGGAACACTACTGAAGATTATTTGAAAACTCTTTCATTTGGAAATCTGATCAATTGATCATGGATTTTGTTTGCCAAGAACTGGGCAAAATTGAAGATTGTAGTTAGAGGCTTGGCTGGGCAAAAAATAGAGAGGAAAGCAAGTATAGGCTCATCTACATGCTCATCAGTGGTGTATACTGGAATACAAGAGAGCATGGTTACAATTTGTCTAGCCCTCTTAGAGAAAATGATGGCATAGTATGGAGGATTGTCTGTAGGAGTATGAGACTCTTCTAGGATGAAAGTCTAAAAGATTTGAGTCCTCTTGGGAAGGTCCATCTTCAATTAGAGTTCAAGTAGGTTTTCAATGGAAAATGGGGTTTCATTTGGGTTTGGCTGGATCTGCAACATTTGGTTTATTGACTCTGTAGTGATTGTAAATAAAATATGCTGGTGAGGAGAGACTATGGCTCTTTGGCTTGGGATATAATAGAGTTGGCACAGGTGGATTATTTCAAGGAACTGGTATACCTATGGGAACAAGTATTTGGGCAAATTTGATTCTCATAAATGAATGTCATCATTTTGGTTCAGTAATTTGTCTTTACTCTAGTAGTGGAGTTTCAATACATGGTTGGGGGAAACCGTGTCTTTGATTTGGAAATCTTTGTCAGCCAATGGGAGATGGTTAACATCTAGGTGAGGGGTTTGTTGGGTTTTCTCATTTAGAATGCTTTGGGAAGCCATAATTTTGTTTATTCTATTGAATTATTGTTTATCTGGCTTAAGGAGTAAGCTCAGGACTTCTGGAATAGTGGGAAGGGTGAATATAGTTTGCAAAAAATGGTTTCCTCGGATGCACAGTGGGTTTCTTCAGTTTGGCAAGGTTTTTTATAATTCAATTAATTAACCCTTTATAAACAGTGTGCAGAGCTTAAGTAGAGGGTCATTCTAGTTCTTTCAAGAATACCTGGAAAAACAGAGATTTGGTGTGCAGACAGGGTTTTGTGGTAGCAACGGAGGTTTCTGAGGCTGCAATTGTCTGTGTGCTACTTCAATTTGGAGTCTGCAGGGTCTTTAGGTTGTAAATGGGTAAAAAAAAAGGTTGAGCAGAGCTTCAAGGTTTTGAAATTGATCGACAGAGGTTGTTTGCAATGAAATAACAACGAAAAGGGTGAAAAGGGCAGCATTTTGGCTTTTAACCGACAGTGGTTAAGTTTTGGGCATGAGATTAATGAATGAATAGTAAGCGGTTTCCTTTTACATGGGGAGGCGGTTTTATGGCATATCGCACCACTTTTGGGTGGAGGGCGGTATTTTTTGAGAGCATGCGATATAATGTGGGGCTGCCACGTACTAAAAGAATGCTCGGGAAAAATCACGAATCTCATGCGCTTTTGAGATTTTAACTGTCAGATAATGGGAGCGCACAATATGGGTATGGGTTGTCGAATCTGGGAGTGGTTGATAGGAGGGATATCGTGGGGCGGAGTTGGAAGGGCTAAGTCGGGGTGTGGTTGGTGGGGCCTGGGGATAAATAATGCAGTGGGTTAAATATAGTCAAAGGTTTAGTGAGGGTCGAGGAATTATAACCTGGGGAGTTAAATACATAAAGCAGGACTATAGGTTTAGGAAATAACTTAGGATAAGGGGGTTTAGTGGGTTTTTAAGGAAAAAAGGGAAATAAGGGGAAAATGATTTTTAAAGGGTAATGTCTAGGGAAAGGTGTGAAACAAATGGAAAAAGGTTTAAATGAAAGGAAAGGGTTACTACAAGGGGAAATGAAGAGGGAAGGTTCAAAATAAAGGGAAAGGGTTTTTACAATGGAAATGTGTTAGAATAAGAGGAAATGAAAGGGAAGGGTCCTTTGGAATCAAGAAGGGGAAATTAATGAATGAAAAGTAATGAAGGGGTAATGGAGGGAAATTTAGACATGTAAGGCCTTTAGTGAAATGATAGGATATTAGTGAATGAGCTTTAGTATTTTGGCCTAAAATCATATAGAACTTTTTAGGGTAAATACCCAAAGTACTACACAACTTTTGTGAATGTCCTCTTTCCTTTGATAGTTCCTCCTGCATATGAAACATACGATTCAAGCACGATGAAGGTGCATTTGAGCTAGCAACCTTGTGCATTCCAATACCTCTTCTACCTACCCTTTATTTACCTTAACATTTTCTCTTCAGTTATTGTGTGCATTTGAGCTTGCTGACCCTTTATTTCCTTTTCTTTGATAAGAAAACTATCTAATTCTAACCTTATAACTTCCTATGGATCAGATTAAACTGATGAGATCATTTTTGTTCTCTACCTAACTATTGATCTACCAAAATTAAATAGTTTGGCTAGATCTTCATTCTTTATCTATCAACATGAAATTTAAAGCATTAATGAATCAAGATTAAATTATTTGACCATCATGGATTGTGGCATTTTGAAAAGCTTCACACAATCTTATTATGCAAGGCAAAGTAAAAAGTAGTGGCATTTGAATTTGCATCACTTTCAGATTTTTTTATCTCTTTTTGGTGGGGTTCATATTTTATTTTCTTTTTTTGGTCCTTTTCTTTTAGTCCTTTGATTTTTATTTTAGGACTTACCCTCTTTACATTTTTTATTTTTAATATGGGAAAACATTTTGCAGAAAGAAAAAGTATGTATAATATTACAAGACTGATCATTGCCAATTCAAAATTATGAATCCTATTATTATAGGACCCTAACAGTGGCTCCACATGGGGATGACATTTCCTGGTGAAATGTCAAGAACTTTAAGATCAATAGCCTTTTGAAACTTTGACTGTGGTTGCCTTGTAACTGCTTCTCTGTGATCTTCTTTATTCATACATATGATGGTACACCTTTCAAAGCTTAGGGCCTTCTCTTCAGGCTTCAACTTCAATAGATAATCATCCAATCCAATTTAAACTTTGCAATTTTATGTGCAATGAGCAAAGTAAACAACTGAACTAATGTTAATATGGGCATAAGTAATGCTTCAACATTCTACCATTGATTGGTCCACCTGGTAGATCTGTTCCATATAACTGCTTCAAGAAAAATGCTGTTATGAAACCAGCTCAAGAAAAGATAGAAAAGATAGATCAATGCCTTAGAATTCTGCCTCTTCGAGGGGGAAACCTCCTTTACATTACATAAATGAACAATTCTTGGATGATTCAAATGACAAAACCTCCTTTCTATATATAGAAGTCTAAGGAGTCACAATATAATCCAGCCGACCTAACAATAATAATATAAAGCCACAAAAATAACAATAGAGGGATTCTATGGGGCACAGTAATAATAATATGGGGGTAATAGGGGCACAACAATATTAATAAGGGGTATAAATACAATAGTAATGGGGTAATCACTAGTATTATAGGGACCCAACATGCCCCTCTCCTTCAAAAAAGTGTTGTCCTCAACGCTTGAGTAGTTCTGGATACTTCTGCATAAAATTCTCATCCTCCCATGTGGAATCTTTAGTGGATAAGTTCTTCCACTTGATAAGATACTCTGAAATTGAACGATTTCGTAGTTGTCGAGTTCTTGTTTCTGTGACTGCTTCCGGTTCCAATATAATTTTTCCTTCCTCGTCAAGTTCTGGAAATATTGTTTGAACTGGGAGCTTGTCGCCTATAACCTTCTTTAAACATGAAACATGGAAAACTGGGTGCAATCGAGAAGCTGCAGGAAGCTCCAATTTGTATGCCATAGTACCAATCTTTTGCAACACCTTGTACAGACCATAATGCTTTGGTGATAATTTATTATCCTTATTAGCTTGCTTGAGGGACATTTGCTTATATGGTTGTAGCCGTAGGAATACCCAATCACCTACATCAAAACTTCTTTCACTGTGATGTTGATCTGCCTGTTGTTTCATTCTATTCTATGCCAACACGAGGTTATCCTTTAAGAGTTGGAGGACTTGTTGTTGATGTTCGATGTGATGTTCCACTGCCTGAAACTTAGAATTTTCTCTTAAATATGATGTGATGGATGGTGGTTGATACCCATAAAGTGCCATAAATGGGGTCATTTTCGTTGTTGTATGGAAGGAAGTGTTATACCACCATTCAGCCAGAGGCAACCATTTGACCCATTGTGTCTGTTTATCAGATACAAAGCAATGAAGATATCCTTCCAAACATTTGTTTACTATCTCAGTTTGCCCATCAGATTGAGGATGATAAGATGAGCTATGAGCTAACTGAGTACCAAGACAAGAAAATAATTCTGTCCAAAAATTTCCAGTGAAAATGGGATCTCTGTCACTTACAATAATCTTCGAGTTTCCATGTAGCTTTTGAATTGTTTTCATAAATGCAGTAGAAACTGTACTGGCTTTAAATGGATGTGATAATGCACAAAAGTGTGCATACTTGGTAAGTCTGTCAACTACCACCATGATGACACTCTTTCCCTCAGACTTGGGTAAACCTGTGATAAAATCTATTGAAACCTCCTCGCAATGTTGGCTTGGAATGGATAAAGGTTGTAATAGACCTGGTGTCTTAATTGTTTCCACTTTATTTTGTTGGCAAACCAAACATTCCGCCACAAACTTTTTAATATCTGATTTAAGGCCATCCCAAAAAAATTCCTTCTTAACCCTGAGGTAAGCTTTTAAAAATCCTGAGTGCCCTCCTAAGGGAGAAGTGTGCAATTCCATAAGAATATTTTGTTTTAGCTGGGAATTCTTACAAAGGTATAAGCGATCTTTGTACCATAACGAATCACTTTGCCAGCTAAATGTATCAGACGTACTGGAATCTTGTTGTAACTTTTGAATAAGTGCCCACACTTCTTCGTCATTCTTCCATTCCTCCCTTGCTTCGTTTATCCAATCTTGTTGGATAATAGAAATGGCGCACAACAATGCTTCCACATCCTCATCCTTTCTTGAGAGTGCATATGCCACCACATTTTGCTTCCCTTTTTTGTAGATGATTTCAAATTCATAACCCAACATCTTTGTGACCCACTTTTGTTGCTCTTCAGAGGATAATCTTTGTTCTAAAAAGTATTTAAGGCTATCATGATCCATTTTTACCCTGAAGTGTCTTCCCATTAGGTAGGGTCGCCATTTCTTAAGTGCATGGAGTATTGCCAACATTTCCTTCTCATAAATAGCTTTACTTAAAAACTTTCCCTTGATTGGATGACTTTCAAAAGCAATGGGTCTTTCATCTTGCATTAGAACAGCACTGTTGGGTCCCTATAATACTAGTGATTACCCCATTACTATTGTAGTTATACCCCTTATTTATATTGTTGTGCCCCTATTACCCCCATATTTTTATTTCTGTGCCCCATAGAATCCCTCTATTGCTATTTTTGTGGCTTTATATTATTATTGTTAGGTCGGCTGGATTATATTGTGACTCCTTAGACTCCTATATATAGAAAGGAGGTTTTGTCATTTGTATCATCCAAGAATTGTTCATTTATGTAATGTAAAGGAGGTTTCCCCATTGAAGAGGCTGAATTCTAAGGCGTTGATCTATCTTTTCTATCTTTTCTTGAGCTGGTTTCATAACATTTGGTATCAGAGCTTTGGATTCTAGGGTTTCGCTACTCCAAACAGGTCATCGTGGAATTTTCACTATAACTTTTTTTTCTGTGATGTTTCAGAAGTCGCAAAAAAAACCCATTTGAGAAGAAATCGTGCTGAACCTTGGGTCCAAATTTCAGAGCTTTTTGCGGGATATTTATGGAGATATGATCTGAGGAAGTTGGTCTTTTTGCAGAGTCCTAAATTACATTCAAAACAGGTGACCTGGGGAAAATCGTCATAACTTTCTCTATGGGGATCGGATTGAAATTTCGTAAGAAGGTACAGAAAGAGGACGGACTGTAGTTTCTTGTATGTGTATTTCAGATTCAAAGGTTGAAACAGTGACTCGTGGCATGTCGTACAAGTTCGCTCCACTGAACCAGTCTAAAAGCAAGTCACTGTGGGAGATTTCACATAACTCTTCCTTGGAGAATCCAATTTGGCTCAGACTTGTGGCATTGGAAAGAGGATGCAGAAGGCTGCTACAGATAGAAATTTTATAACTGGATGATCCGAAATTACAGAGATACATCAGATTCAATATCAGGCTTCTATAAAGTGAAAAAAGGTGTCTAGTTTTTTTTTTAATTTTTGTGTAAGCTTGGTTTAACGGAATTCAAAGGGCATAGTAAAGCATTATTATCGGTAACTGATGCCCCGAGGAAAGAAAATGCAAACACCTAGTAAGGAACCTGAAAGCTCTAGCATGACTCATGAAGAAGAGGAATAAATGCTACATGATATATCAAAATTACAAGAACAAGTGCAACAAATGTCACGCTCACAAAAGCTAACAGAAGCTAAGATAAGTGGTGTGGAATCTAAGATAAATGGCGTGGAATCTAAGATAAAGGGCATGGAAGCTAAGATGGATGATTTGAAGACAGATTTGAAGAGAGACATGGCAGATTTGAAGATAGATTTGACGACAGACATGGAAGAATTGAAGAAGTTGCTACAAGAAAGGGTCACTAATGGTGAAAAGGTAGTAAAGGAAACTCATGATGAGAACAAAAGAAATGTTAATCATGATTCCATAGATGCTAATGTTGGATCAAAGAATCACCATATTCCAAAAATCGATATGAGGAAGTTTGATGGCAAGGATCCCGCCACATGGATATTACAGATGGAGCAATTCTTTGATCTCAATAATGTGCAAAACGCACAAAAGGTACGTATGGCAACTGTATATTTGGAACCAAATCAGTTTGTATGGTATCAATGGCTTTGCTCTCGTAAACAATTTATCACTTGGGCAATTTTTACGGAAGAATTGATAGCACATTATGAAGATACAAAAAGCAACACTTTTTTAAGCCAATTGATAAGTCTCAAACAAAAGGGTTCAGTAATGGAGCACATTGAGGAGTTCCAAAAATTGAACATAAGGGTAAAAGATATCCCGAGGAACATAGAATTGATGTGTTCATAGGGTCTTTAAAGGATAATATCCAACATGATGTTCACCTTTGGGAACCTGATTCATTAGAGAAGGCATTCAGGTTAGCAAGAAAAATGGAAAGCAAAATTATGGCAACCAGGAAGCATACCACTCACAACTATAAAGACGGAAGTGTTGTTGCCCCTAGTCTTCCACAACCTATAAGGTTGACACCACAAAAATTGGAAGAAAAAAGAGCAAAAGGGCTTTGTTACAGTTGTGATAGCAAATACACTAAAGATCATAAGTGTGCTGAGAAGAAATTATTCTACATAGATTGTGAAGAGGAAGAAGAAAAGGAGCAAGAAAGGTCAAAAGAAGAAGATATACTCCAGGAACAAAGCCTAGATGAAGAACAAATAAATCTGACCATATCTTGTAATGCATTGGCAGGAATTACCACTCCTCAAACCATCAAGATAGAAGGAAAAATAAAGAAAAAAAAGGTAATAGTGTTGATTGATTCAGGAAGCACCCACAATTTTATTCATTATAGTGTAGCAAAAGAATTGAATTGCTTCCTATATCCAGCACCAGAGTGTCAAGTGATGATTGCAAATGGAGGAACAATAAATTGCTCTGGAAAGTGCCATAATATCAAGCTATCCATGGGAGAATATGTATTGACTAGCCCAATGCTTTCCATTCCAATGGGAGGTGTTGATGTTGTACTAGGAGTCCAATGGCTACAATCCTTGGGTACAATAGCTTTTAATTTTCAAGAAATTTTCATCAAATTTTCTACGGAAGGAAAGGAAGTTGAATTAAGGGGTATTGCAAGGAAACCAGGAAAGATAATCAGCTCTAATGGCATGACAAAGCTTCTAAAAAAGGAGCAAAGAGGTGTAATTGCACAATTATGTTCGCTAGATGTTTCCACATTGGAATCATCTATTTCTCCAGATCTCCAAAAAGTCCTGGACAATCATTCCAAGGTATTTGAGACTCCAAAAGGTCTCCCACCTATGCATGATCATGATCATGCTATTCATCTGATTCCAAGAAGTGTTCCTCCAAACATCAGGCCGTATAGATATCCCTATGTCCAAAAAAGGGAAATTGAACGTATGGTTGCAGAAATGCTAGAGGCTGGTATAATTCAACCGAGTTAAAGTTCTTTCTCAGCTCTAGTAGTATTGGTGCACAAGAAGGATGGATCATGGCGCATGTGTCCATATTATAGGAAGCTCAACAAGCTCACTATTAAAGATAAGTTCCCCATTCCTGTTATTGATGAATTACTGGATGAATTGCATGGATCAATTTACTTCACCAAGTTGGATCTTCGTTCGGGATATCATCAAATCAGAATGAAGATTGAAGACATTCCGAAAACGGAATTTAGAACTCATGAGGGTCATTATGAATTTTTGGTCATGCCTTTTGGCCTTACCAATGCACCTTCAACATTTCAAGGTTTGATGAATTCAATTTTCAAACCATTCCTTAGAAAATTTGTGTTAGTATTTTTTGATGATATACTAATCTACAGCAAGTCTTGGAAGGATCATGTTGAACATGTTGACAGGGTGCTACAACTATTGGAGGAGAAACAATTATATGCAAAAAGATTCAAATGTTTCTTTGGAGTCCAGGAGGTGGAATATTTGGGTCATATTGTATCTCATGAAGGAGTTAAGGTAGACCCTAGCAAAATTAAAGCCATTAAGGAATGGAAAATCCCCACATCCATAAAGCATATGTGAGGATTTCTTGGGTTGACAGGGTATTATCGCAAGTTTGTTAAGAATTATGTGAGAATAGCAGCACCTCTAACAACATTATTGAAGAAAGATTCATTTTCATGGACTCTGAAAGCAACAAAGGCCTTTGAACATCTTAAAGAGGCAATGTGCCAAGCATCGGTCTTAGCTACACCGGACTTCACAAAAACCTTTATTGTGGAATGTGATGCTTCAGGAAATGGAATTGGTGTTTTTCTAATGCAAAATGAAAGACCCATTGCTTTTGAAAGTCATCCAATCAAGGGAAAGTTTTTAAGCAAAGCTATTTATGAGAAGGAAATGTTGGCAATACTCCATGCACTTAAGAAATGGCGACCCTACCTAATGGGAAGACACTTCAAGGTAAAAACGGATCATGATAGCCTTAAATACTTTTTAGAACAAAGATTATCCTCTGAAGAGCAACAAAAGTGGGTCACAAAGATGTTGGGTTATGACTTTGAAATCATCTACAAAAAAGGGAAGCAAAATGTGGTGGCAGATGCACTCTCAAGAAAGGATGAGGATGTGGAAGCATTGTTGTGTGCCATTTCTATTATCCAACCAGATTGGATAAACGAAGCAAGGGAGGAATGGAAGAATGATGAAGAAGTGTGGGCACTTATTTGAAAGCTACAACAAGGTTCCAGTACTTCTGATACATTTAGCTGGCAAAATGATTCGTTATGGTACAAAGATCGCTTATACCTCTGTAAGAATTCCCAGCTAAAACAAAAGATTCTTATGGAATTGCACACTTCTCCCTTAGGAGGGCACTCAGGATTTTTAAAAACTTACCACAGGGTTAAGAAGGAATTTTTTTGGGATGGCCTTAAATCAGATATTCAAAATTTTGTGGCGGAATGTTTGGTTTGCTAGCAAAATAAAGTTGAAACAATTAAGACACTGGGTCTATTACAACCTTTATCCATTCCAAGCCAACGTTGGGAGGAGGTTTCAATGGATTTTATCACAGGTTTACCCAAATCTGAGGGAAAGAGTGTCATCATGGTGGTAGTTGACAGACTTACCAAGTATGCACACTTTTGTGCATTATCACATCCATTTGAAGCCAGTACAGTTTCTACTGCATTTATGGAAACAGTTCAAAAGCTACATGGAAACCCAAAGATTATTGTAAGTGACAGGGATCCCATTTTCACTGGAAATTTTTGGACAGAATTATTTTCTTGTCTTGGTACTCAGTTAGCTCATAGCTCATCTTATCATCCTCAATCTGATGGGAAAACTGAGATAGTAAACAAATGTTTGGAAGAATATCTTCGTTGCTTTATATCTGATAAACAGACACAATGGGTCAAGTGGTTGCCTCTGGCTGAATGGTGGTATAACACTTCCTTCCATACAACAACAAAAATGACCCCATTTATGGCACTTTATGGGTATCAACCACCATCCATCACATCATATTTAAGAGAAAATTCTAAGGTTCAGGCAGTGGAACATCACATCGAACATCAACAACAAGTCCTCCAACTCTTAAAGGATAACCTCGTGTTGGCACAAAATAGAATGAAACAACAGGCAAATCAACATCGCAGTGAAAGAAGTTTTGATGTAGGTGATTGGATATTCCTACGGCTACAACCATATAAGCAAATGTCCCTAAAGCAACCTAAGAAGGATAATAAATTATCACCAAAGTATTATGGTCCGTACAAGGTGTTGCAAAAGATTGGTACTATCGCATACAAATTGGAGCTTCCTGCAGCTTCTCGATTGCACCCAGTTTTCCATGTTTCATGTTTAAAGAAGGTTATAGGTGACAAGCTCCCAATTCAAACAATATTTCCAGAACTTGACGAGGAAGGAAAAATTATATTGGAACTGGAAGCAGTCACAGAAACAATAACTCGACAACTACGAAATCGATCAATTTCATAATCTTATCAAGTGGAAGAACTTATCCGCTGAAGATTCCACATGGGAGGATGAGAATTTTATGCAGAAGTATCCAGAACTACTCAAGCGTTGAGGACAACACTTTTTTGAAGGAGAGGGGCATGTTGGGTCCCTATAATACTAGTGATTACCCCATTACTATTGTAGTTATACCCCTTATTTATATTGTTGTGCCCCTATTACCCCCATATTGTTATTTCTGTGCCCCATAGAATCCCTCTATTGCTATTTTTGTGGCTTTATATTATTATTGTTAGGTCGGCTAGATTATATTGTGACTCCTTAGACTCCTATATATAGAAAGGAGGTTTTGTCATTTGTATCATCCAAGAATTGTTCATTTATGTAATGTAAAGGAGGTTTCCCCCTCGAAGAGGCTGAATTCTAAGGCGTTGATCTATCTTTTCTATCTTTTCTTGAGCTGGTTTCATAACAAGCACCAATTCCATTTCCTGAAGCATCACATTCCACAATAAAGGTTTTCGTGAAGTCCAGTGTAGCTAAGTCCGGTGCTTGGCACATTGCCTCTTTAAGATGTTCAAAGGCCTTTGTTGCTTCCGGAGTCCATGAAAATGCATCTTTCTTTAATAATGTTGTTAAAGGTGTTGCTATTCTCCCATAATTCTTAACAAACTTGCAATAATACCCTGTCAACCCGAGAAATCCTCGCAGTTGCTTTATGGATGTGGGGATTTTCCATTCCTTAATGGCTTTAATTTTTCTAGGGTCTACCTTAACTCCTTCATGAGATACAATATGACCCAAATATTCAACCTCCTGGACTCCAAAGAAACATTTGGATATTTTTGCATATAATTGTTTCTCCTTCAATAGTTGTAGCACCCTGTCAACATGTTCAACATGATCCTTCCAAGACTTGCTGTAGATTAGTATATCATCAAAAAATACTAACACAAATTTTCTAAGGAATGGTTTGAAAATTGAATTCATAAAACCTTGAAATGTTGAAGGTGCATTGGTAAGGCCAAAAGGCATGACCAAAAATTCATAATGACCCTCATGAGTTCTAAATTCCGTTTTCAGAATGTCTTCAATCTTCATTCTGATTTGATGATATCCTGAACGGAGATCCAACTTGGTGAAGTAAATTGATCCATGCAATTCATCCAGTAATTCATCAATGACAGGAATGGGGAACTTATCTTTAATAGTGAGCTTGTTGAGCTCCCGATAATCTGGACACATGCGCCATGATCCATCCTTCTTGTGCACCAATACTACTGGAGCAGAGAAAGAACTTTGACTCGGTTGAATTATACCAGCCTCTAGCATTTCTGCAACCATACATTCAATTTCACTCTTTTGGACATAGGGATATCTGTACGGCCTGATGTTTGGAGGAATACTTCCTGGAATCAGATGAATAGCATGATCATGATCACGCATAGGTGGGAGACCTTTGGGAGTCTCAAATACCTTGGAATGTTTGTCCAGGACTTTTTGGAGATCTGGAGAAATAGATGATTCCGATGTGGAAACATCTAGCGAGCATAATTGTGCAATTACACCTCTTTGCTCCTTTTTTAGAAGCTTTTTCATACCATTAGAGCTAATTATCTTTCCTGGTTTCCCTGCAATACCCCTTAATTCAACTTCCTTACCTTCCGTAGAAAATTTCATGAAAAGTTCTTGAAAATTAAAGGATATTATACCCAGGGATTGTAGCCATTGGACTCCTAATACAACATCAGCACCTCCCATTGAAATAGAAAGCATTGGGCTAGTCAATACATATTCTCCCATGGATAGCTTGATATTATGGCACTTTCCAGAGCAATTTATTGTTCCTCCATTTGCAATCATCACTTGACACTCTGGTGCCGGATATAGGAAGCAATTCAATTCTTTTTCTACCTTACAATGAATAAAATTGTGGGTGCTTCCTGAATCAATCAAAACTATTACCTTTTTCTTCTTGATTTGTCCTTCTATCTTGATGGTTTGAGGAGTGGTAATTCCCGCCAATGCATTACAAGATATGGTCGGATTTATTTGTTCTTCATCTAGGCTTTGTTCCTGGAGTATATCCTCTTCTTTTGACCTTTCTTGCTCCTTTTCTTCTTCCTCTTCACAATCTATGTAGAATAATTTCTTCTCAGCACACTTATGACCTTTAGTGTATTTGCTATCACTACTGTAACAAAGCCCTTTTGCTCTTTTTTCTTCCAATTGTTGTGGTGTCAACCTTATATGTTGTGGAAGACTAGGGGCAACAAAACTTCCGTCTTTATAGTTGTGAGTGGTATGCTTCCTGGTTGCCATAATTTTGCTTTCCATTTTTCTTGCTAACCTGAATTCCTTCTCTAATGAATCAGGTTCCCAAAGGCGAACATCATGTTGGATATTATCCTTTAAAGACCCTATCAACACATCAATCCTATGATCCTCTGGAATATCTTTTACCCTTATGTTCAATTTTTGGAACTCCTCAATGTGCTCCATTATTGAACCCTTTTGTTTGAGACTTATCAATTGGCTAAAAAAAATGTTGCTTTTTGTATCCTCATAATGTGCTACCAATTCTTCCGTAAAAATTGCCCAAGTGATAAATTGTTTACGAGAGCAAAGCCATTGATACCATACAAACTGATTTGGTTCCAGCTATAGAGTTGCCATACGTACCTTTTGTGTGTTTTGCACATTATTGAGATCGAAGAATTGCTCCATCTGTAATATCCATGTGGCAGGATCCTTGCCATCAAACTTCCTCATATCGATTTTTGGAATATGGTGAGTCTTCGATCCAACATTATCATCTACGGAATCATGATTAACATTTTTTTTATTCTCATCATGAGTTTCCTTTAGTACCCTTTCACCCTTAGTGCCCATTTCTTGTAGCAACTTATTCACATTTACCTTCAATTCATCCATGTCTGTCTTCAAATCTATCTTCAAATCATCCATCTTAGCTTCCACGTCAATCATCGTAGCTTCTACGCCTTTCTTTAAACAGTCCATCTTAGCTTCTACACCTTTCTTTAAACCATCCATCTTAGATTCTGTTCCTTTTTGTGTAAGGGACAGTTGTTGCACTTGGTCTTGTAATTTTGATATATCATGTTGCATTTCTTCCTCTTCTTCATGAGTCATGCTAGAGCTTTCAGGTTCCTTACTAGGTGTTTGCATTTTCTTTCCTTGGGGCATCAGTTACCAATAATAATGCTCTACTATGCCCTTTGAATTCCTTCAAAATAAATTTTCAAACCAAGCTTAAGCAAAAATTTAAGAAAATCTACACACCTTTTTTCACTTTGTAGGAGCTCGATATTGCCTGTGATGTATCTTTTTACCTTCCAATCATATAATTCTGAATTTGTGACCTGTAGTAGCCCTCTGTGTCCTCTTTCCAATGCCACAAGTCTGACCCAAATTGGATTCTCCAAGGAAGATTTATGCGAAATCTCCCACAGTGACTTGATTATAGACTAGTTCAGTAGAGCGAACTTGTACGACGTGCCACGAGTCACTGTTTCTACCTTTGGATCTTAAAAACACATACAAGAAACTACAGTCCATCCTCTTTCTGTACCTTCTTACGAAATTTCAATCCGACCCCCTGAGAGAAAGTTATGACGATTTTCCCAAGGTCACCTGTTTGGAATGTAATTTAGGAGTCTGCAAAAAGACCAACTTCCTCAGATCATATCTCCGCAAATATAGCGTGAAAAACTCTGAAATTCGGACCCAAGGTTCAGCGTGATTTCTTCTAAAGGGTTTTTTTTGTGACCTGTTTGGAGCAGCGAAACAATAGAATCCAAAGCTCTGATACCAAATGTTATGAAACCAGCTCAAGAAAAGATAGAAAAGATAGATCAACGCCTTAGAATTCAGCCTCTTTGAGGGGGCAACCTCCTTTACATTACATAAATGAACAATTCTTGGATGATTCAAATGACAAAACCTCCTTTTTATATATAGGAGTCTAAGGAGTCACAATATAATCCATCCGACCTAACAATAATAATATAAAGCCGCAAAAATAACAATAGAGGGATTCTATGGGGCACAGTAATAATAATATGGGGGTAATAGGGGCACAACAATATTAATAAGGGGTATAACTACAATAGTAATGGGGTAATCACTAGTATTATAGGGACCCAACAAATGCATTGTTACCTTCGTAACCATAAATGATGTAAAGGCGTTGCCATAAGAAATCAAATTTCCCATGTTTACCCTTTTCTTCTCTTCTGAAATCTCATTTAAGTACTTTGTCACCTATGTAAAAATCATCAGCTTTGGTTTTCTTATCAAAAATCTTTTTGATTTTATCTTGGATCACTTGGGATTTTACATAGACTTCTTCCCTGGATTGTTGCAAATGTATTGTATGATTTATCCTCCTTTGGATATCATTTCATTCTACCTGTAGTTCTTGAATCATTTTCATCACTCGTACTCCTAAAGAGGATGGAAAAACAACATCCATTCCATATACTAGTTGATAAGGAGATGTACCAATGGACTTTTTGGAAGTGAGTCTGTCTACCCATAAGGCATTAACCAACCTTTTGTTCCAGGTCTTCTTATTGTCTTCTAACAGTTTCTTGATGATATTAACAAGGCTTTTGTTTGAGGATTTTGCAATTCCATTACCTTGAGGGTAATAGGCAGTAGAATGGCAAGGGTAATGTGATATTTGTTACAAAAGTCTACCATTTTCTTGGATTTGAAAGCAGTTTCATTATCAGTAATGAGCTTTTGTGGGCATCCAAATCTTGAAAGGATATTATTTTCAAGGAATGAGATGATGACAAAATTTGTAGCTTGTCTAGAAGGGACGGCTTCTATCCATTTAGTGAAGTAATTAGTGGTTGTCAAAATCCATTTATGTTGGGCTGAGGAGGATGGGTGAATTTCACCAATGACGTCAAGACCCCACTGCTAAAATGGGATTTATGTGGAGATGGGTTTGAGGGGTAAAGGTAATAGCTTTTTCTTGCCTTCAAAGATTTGGCATTTGTGACAAGAGGTCACATATTTCTTGATATCTGCAAAAAGGGCAAGCCAGTAAAACCCTGCCCTTAAAATCTTATCAGCAGTTGTTTTCCAGTATAGGTGTCCTCCACAATCTCCTGCATGAAATTCTTGCATAATGTTGTCAACTTCATATTTTAATAAACAATTCAACAAAATGCCACCATTATCTTTCCAAAATAAAGAATTTTCTATGATACAATATTTCATTGATTTCATTTTCAAGAATCTACCTTTAGTTCTAGATAAACCAGGAGGAGCTTGTAAATTTAGTAAAACAAATATGATATCTATATACCAAGGTGAATCTAAAAAAGCTTCACTAACCTGTGGAGTCGCCATCTCTTCCTGATCATCTAGAGCACCAATGAAATTTATATCTAAGGCCTGACAGTTTGATTTAGCCATGATTTTAGCTAAACCTTGGCCTTTGATTAGTTTTGTGGGCTTTATTTCAATATCATATTCCAAAATAGTGGCAATCCATTTGCCTCTCTGTCCCTCAAGCCCATTCTGTGTTAGAATGTCCTTTACTACTGAATTTGGAACATATGCAATAATGTGAGTATAAAATGTACACTCTGAAATCTTTAATAGCCTTCACTAAATCAAGTGCTTGTTTTTCCATTATATTATACTTCAGTGTAGCATCTCTTAAAGATTTGTTGAAAAATGCAATAGGCTGCTTATAAATTTGATCATTATTTTGCAACAAGATTGTTGCAATAGTGTGTTCTGAAGCAAAAGAAAAAATTATAAAATCTTTTTTGAAATCACGACTTATGAGGACATGTGTTTTAGTAAGGGATTATTTGATTGCATCAAAAGACTTCTTAGCCTCTACTGTCCACTTAAGTGCTAAATCTTTCTTTAACATGTTATTCAATTCTATGCTTAGTTTTTCTAAGATAGAAATGAAGCTTCTCAGAAAATTTATTTTACCTAAGAATGATTGCAATTCTTTAATGTTTCTAGGGTGAGTGATGTTTAGGATTGCCTCTATTCTAGCTGGATCAATTCTAATGCCCTCTTTTGAAATTATGTGTCCCAAGAGTTTACCTTCTTCTATCCCAAAGAGTGTGTTTTTTGGATTCAAAGAAATGCCAAATTTTCTACATTTAATAAAAACTCTTCTCAAATGATCTAGACGTTCATTATCTTATTTGGTAAACACTATGATATCATCTTGGTAAACAACTAAAAATTCATGGATTTCTTTTGCAAAAGATATGTCCATTCCTCTTTGGAATGTTGTTCCAGAATTCATCAACCCAAAAAGCATTTTCAAATACATGAAAGTACCCTAGGGAGTGGTGAATGTAGTCTTTGCTTGATCCTCTAGTTGAACTAAGATTTGGTTGTATCCAGAGAATCCATCAAGTAATGAAATTCTAGATGACCCTACTACCCTTTGGAGAATATGGTCCATTTTAGGGAGGGGATAGTTATCCTTCAGTGATACTTTGTTCAAGTTTCTGAAATCAACACAGAGTTTGATTTCTCTTGTTTTCTTTCTAGTAGTGACTAAATTAGAGACCCAATCTGAATATCTAATAGGTGCTATGATTTGTGCCTCATACATCCTTTTTACTTGTTTTTTAATGAATGGCATATGAACTGGATTAATTCTCCTAAGATTTTGTTTGAAGGGTTTTTGATCTTCTTTGATGGGTATTTTATGTTGAATAATGTTGGTGTCATAAGACTTGAGGTCTTCATAGCTCCAGGCAAAGACATCTTGAAATTCTTTAAACAGACTTATGTATTTCATCTTTTCAGTTGGAGGTAATGCTTTGGATAATTCAACAAGCTTAGGTTTTTCTTCTATTCCTAGGTTGCATTCTTCTATGTCTGATCTTAAAGGCTCCATTTTTGGTTTCCTAGCTACATCATTTGAATCAAACAGAGCTTCTAATGGGACTAATCCCTTAGGCAAAAAGTTATTTTTAAGGTTTAAAATCTCATAATCATCATTAACTAATCCTTTTATTTCTACCTTTTCTAAGTTATCTATTTCTATTTTAGTGAATTTAGTTGGTTCATTTACATCTACAACATTTATATTTATCTCACTATCCATGGTGTCATCTATTGTACAATCAGTATCTATGTTACAGTTTTGGAATTCTCCTTCAGCATTCATGAAATCATAGATTTGAGAATCTTGTGAAAAAATTTGCCAATATTTCATATTATTAGGTATAACAGGTCTGTGTCTTACCTCTACAGTGTACTAGTGATTGGGCTGAAAAGGAAATCTACAAGTGCTAGCAAAAGTAGCCAAACTGTGAGCTTATATGTTCTGTTTCCTAGGAATAATAGCAAAATAAATTTTAAGAAGTTCTCTAAGCAGATCTAGAACGGTTTCTCTGTATTGGCTAAGTCTAGGATTATTCACATAATACTCTCCTATAATTTGTTTTATGATCAATTCAGAGTCTCCAATGATAGAAACTCTCTTGGCTCCAAGGTTTATTATCATTTGCAATTCTAAGATCAAAGCTTCATATTTTGCCATGTTGTTTGTGCATTTAAAGTTTAATCTAAAGGCATGACCTTTAGAATGATTATTTTCTATGTTATGAATCCAAACTCCTGCACCTGCTCCTAATCTGTTCACTAAACCATCAAAGTCTAGGTGCCACCTAGATTCATGAAATATATTATCACTATCAGGTTCTTTGTGCTCTTGTTTTACAACTGTGTTATTGTCCTTTTTAGTGTCTGAATTACATAAAATGAAAGAATCCATATCAGAATGTACAGAATAAATAGCATAATTATGTGGTTTATCTGTATTACTGGCCATGTATTTCATTGAAGTTTCTCTATACAGCTTTTTGGGTTAACCAAATACTGAAATTGTGGCATAAGACATGTCTAATTGTAGAGATCCCTACAATTTTTCTCCCCATGAGCGAGATAATAGCATTCCATACTTTGGAGGGATATCAGCAACTACAATATCCATGACAATACTCTTCCCTGGGTATTGAACTAGAGCGACACACAAATCTTTTATTAGGCCCATGCACTTAACTTTACTAGAATCAAAAGAGAAAAGATCTTTGTATGGTCTAGTTATATCTAAATCCAGTGTCTCCATGATTGCTTTTGGCATTAAATTGTGAGATGCTCATGAATCTAACATAGCATTGTGTAGGATTTGATCATGAATAGTCAAGCTAATGTAGAATGGAGGAACACCACTTTGTTCATGTTTTTACCTAGGACCAAATATTAATTCTGGTTGGTAATCATTTAGATTAACAAAGTATTCTTCTTCATCTATATTCAATGTTTCAGTGATTTCGGCTTTGTAAGAATCATCCCTTATCAATTCTGTTAAAGGGGCTGATATTTTCAATTTGGCAATTTCAGTTTGGATATTAAATGGAGTCTGTGTTTTGCCTAACTGGATGACCTCCTCCTTGACAATTGGAGTTTGTGTACTCTTTTCTTTCTTATCTTCAGTTGGTAATTCAGATTCTGTTTGGGTGTCTACTGTTTTACTATTTTCAATTCTTTGAGTTGGAATAGTTTGGGAAGCAGTTGAAATATGAATAGCATTTGAAGCTTGGACATCATTTGTTTTTTGGACATATTTTGAAGCTTTTAGAGAAACTGATTTTTGAATATCAGCTGAAGTTTTGATAGCAGTATCTGTAATGTCTACAATTTTTGGACTAGCTGTAATCTTTGGAGTGAAAGTTTTTTAGGTTTCTCTAGAGAGAATTTGCAGCACTTTGGTTGCAGGAGCTCCCACTGTTTTCTTGGTCTGAGTTTGGACAGTTTTATTAGAAGGGGCTTTTGTTTTTTTCTTACTCCTAAGGTTATATTGCTTATGAACTTCATTAATTGAAAATTCATAACCTTGTTTATAATCAAAGGAATCCCCAGATTGTAGTTGTAATTGTTGTAACATGCATAATTCATGTTCTTCTTGAGTAAGAAAAATAGTATTACCATCATTTATTCCCATTAAGTTAATCTGAGTGTCTTCATATTCTTCATTTTGGTGATAACTTTTAGCATAATTTTCTTGGAAAGGTGGTCTAATCTGTTGATCATGTGGCCCTTCTCTAGGCTTACCAGTATTGGGATTCTTCCTAAAGTTTGGATTTCTTATTTGAGGACCTTGTTGTTCATTATCCCATTGTGGTTTTCTTTCCATAATTTCTAATCTGTCCACTAACTTTTCTAAACTTTTAGCCAAAGTATCTATCTTAACATGTGAAGTGGATGGTTCTTCCTTAATGGTAACCCTCCTCTCATTTCTCATTCTAGATATTTTAGCCAACAAGTTAGCTTCTACACTAATTGAATCACTTTGTATCTGTTCTAGAGTTGGAGGTTTTCTTTCTCTCAATTGTTAAGACATATCAGTGTCAAAACCATCAGGAAATTTGATGAGTGCCAAGTCTGGTGGAGGTTTGATATTTGCAGGGATGGCATTATAAATACTATTAAAACTAGTACAATAGTCCTGAACAAATTCATTAGGATCTCTTCTAATGTTTCCATACTCAGATAATATTTGTAAAGGGTTTTTCTTTATTTCCCATCTATTGATAAATAATCTATGGAAAGTAGGTAAATCAACAATATGACCATCAGGCAAACCTTTAAACCATTCCTTGACATCTTCTACTAGTGTTTGTGCAAATAATCTCATTTGTACATCTTCTTCATCAATTTCATGTAATTCAAAATAATCACTCATTTTATTTACATGTTGTTGTGCAATATATTGACCAGTACCATCAAACTGAAAGATTTTGCTCTGGTAGTCTTGAAGCATGGCATGTACTTGAGTTGGTAAGGTCAAAGGAGCATATCTGGCAGAAATGGCTAAGATTTTAGCTTAGCTAGGAGGTAAAG
The DNA here is from genome assembly GCA_031772625.1 of Pinus tabuliformis. Classification (NCBI taxonomy): domain Eukaryota; kingdom Viridiplantae; phylum Streptophyta; class Pinopsida; order Pinales; family Pinaceae; genus Pinus; species Pinus tabuliformis. Next base: position 1,525,517,631 of record CM062816.1, read on the forward strand.
TGATAGTGCTTGAAGATGAACTTGAAGGGATTACAGCTGAGCTTGAAGGGCTTACAAATGAACTTGAAGTATTTACAGATGGAAATAAAACTCTAGGATGAAGAGGAAGCTTGGGGATGAATGATTCTGTGGAATGAGGTGTAGTGGAAATAATAGATAAGGTGATACTAAATAAATATGAATTTACAGACTCTGAAGGAATGGTCAAAGGTTTAGGAGTAGCAACAATTAAGGTAGCTAATTCAACTGACTATTGAAAATAGGCTTCGTCTATGTGTCTTATCAAATTTGAGGTTAAAGCATCAAGTTTGTCAAAAGTGTCTAGAACATGTTGATATAAATCTGGATGTATAGTATTCTTCTTTGATTCAATAAATTGAATAAAAGCAGGGTCTATTATAGTATCATGGACTGAAGTTTCAGATTTGGTACGAAATAATGAATGCTCAAATGATAAATCAAATTGAAGATCCTCTAAGTTTGATAACTCTTTAGGAAGTGAATTTGCTTTGGTTAGCTAACTAATGCTTTCTTGAATTTTTACTTTATTGTTTTTCTTAATATTTTGTCTGGACTATCAACAATTATAGTAGGGTTTGGATCTAGATGTGCCCTGGTATAGTATGTTCTTTTGGAAGCCATAATTTTATATTTTTAAATTTTTTAATGAAACCTATCAACAACCCTAAAATGGCCTTAAGGTGAAAAGATGAGATTTACGATTTCCTTTAAGGTTTATTAAATTTAGGACTCGTTCCCTAGTATGGTTGCCACTATGTTATCACTCTAAAATTTCCCTAGGGTTGTCATGAAAGAAATAATAAAGGTAACCACAAACCTACTTTTGAGATCAGGATCTAGCCTTCCTAATGCTCAGAGAGGGCTCTCTCTTAATGATTTAACTTTGTTGAGTTAATTGATTTTAGGCTAGTTATTTAAGCTTGGTTGGTTTTTTATTTGATTTGGTGGTGGAATCAATGATTTATATGGATAGATAAATGTATTTTTACCATTGGGCTATGGAGTCTAAATGTCAAGAAAACAGGACTGCATCAAGTTCTAAAGATAGTGTTCATAGGGCAAGGTAACTGAGTAAATTCAGATCTTTTAGGCTGGATGGTGAAGTGGTTTTTCAATCAGGGTCAAGGATCAGTTAAGGATTCCTTAATCCAGATAATGAGGGAAATGAAAGGGGTCAATCGAAACTAGGGATAAATGAAGAATTCCCTACTCTGGATATCAGAAGAAAACACTAAAATGAATAATTGCTCAAGACAGAGTGTACTTAAACAAATTTTGAAGTAAAATTCCAGTTATTTCATTCAAATTGGAAACACATGTATGTTTGTGAAATAATTAAGAAAATAAAAATTTGACAAATGAAATATACTTCACTGAAGTGGCCCAACACATGAATCCTGTAATGCAATGCCTTTATTACTCAGTCCAGTCTGCTGACTTGAAAATGTTTACAATAAACCCTCAGGTTTTTAGATCAATGTAACTATAGAAATGTTCAGCAATCCACCCTCTATACTTCGAATTATGAAGTATTTATACAAAAAATAGTTACAAAATATCCTAAACTGTTTTAGGAATTATTCAAGGAAAATAAAATATCTTCATACAAGAAAATAGAGACAGATATGTAACTGATGCAAGTTGTCCCTCTTTTATTGTTTGTTGTTGGCTTTTCTTTGATATTATGTTGTTTTCTCTCCTTGGTTGTTGCTCTACGCTTGCTTTCCTTTTACTTTGCCTTTTGACTGATACTCTTTTATTTGATACTCTTTGACTTAGTTGATCTGTTGTTTTACTTTCACGACACTTTTACAGTAAATCATTTAACTTTTCCCAAGTCTCTGTATTTGGTAATTTAATATTTACCATTCTTTTGTAGATTTCATCAGCTTCTGCGTATTTTAAAGGTGGGCTTGTTAACAAAAATATGTTTTACCTCATGCTGGAAGTAAAAGAGATTCTCAAAAGTTTGGTAAAGGACCTTTCCTGTAAGCATCCCTTTCATAGGGGAATTTTTGACTTTCTCCTTTGCCACTTCTCTGATTCTCTTATCATAGTCTTCATGTGGCATTAACCTATCATTAATTACCAGTGGATTAGGTAGACCTTTCTGCCTCAAAGCATCAAATTTCACCATGAACCTGCTTATTGCCAGCTCCATTGTTTGGAACTTGTCCTCAAGTTGTGTCATCGGGTTCCTCTTGGTGATTACCTTCTTCAATTCTAGTATGGTCCCAGTTCTGTCAGTTATTCCAAGCTCCTACAATTAATATTTGTTCTTTGAGTTAAGGAACTGGATTATTCTTGAGGCTTCTTCAGGCATATTTCCAAGTTTAGGTCTAACCCTTTGAATTGTCTCACCAGCCTCTTTGACCAGATCGTTATGTTCAAATATTACCTGCATAGATGACCAAATATCATTGACTGAGTCATTAATATTGGCCCATAAAAAAAATTAGCGTGGGCTAGTGGCTCTTTCGGTGCTAATTCTTTTTCTAAGTTTTATATCCTTTCACTCAACATGTTTGTCTTCTGAACTTCATTCTTATGCATAGTTTGAGATAGTTTCTTCCCATCCTCTAGACTTTTCATTTGTTCCTTAAGTCTATTTATTTCAATGGCCTGGATGGACATATCCTCCATGGCTTTGATCATTTTTGTTGCTTCATCACTAGGATGAGTTGTTGTTTTTGAACATGTTGTTGATGTAGTTGTTGTTGCAATTGGAAGTGATGTAGCTAGTGGAGTTGTTGGGGCCAATGAAGCTACCAAAGTAGAAGGGACTGCTATATTAACTGTAGGAATAGCAGTAGAAGTAGCTGTCTCAATGCTAGCCTATTTCTCATGTACTAACTTGTCCATTTCATTCTCCATTTCCTTCAATTTGGAATTTAGTTGAAGAATGAGGTCCATCATCTTATCTTTCTGGGTTTGGCTCTCTAGAATTTCCTTAGTCTGTGGATGTTCAAAAGGAGGAAACTTCAGTTGATTCTTCAATGCAGCAATGTCTTCATTTTTCTTCTTTAGGAGCTTTTCCGCTACCTTGATGTCATTTGGATTGTAGCCTATCTCAATAAGCAAGTCTTCTAGTGACTTGATTCTGTTATCCTTTGCATGTGAGGATGCTTTCTCTAGCTTAAACTGTGTTGTGATGTTGTCTAGAGAATTTTGAAGTTTATGAACACTCATGGCCTTGTTGGTCATTTTTTAGTATATCATTTCTCCTACATGCTTATGAAATTTAGTTTGATCAATAAGTTGAACATCCCTGGCCAAAACTTCAAATTCTGATCTCCTCTAATCTGTTGATGACTTATGCTGCTGGACTATAGGCTGCAAAAAGGTCATTTGCATTTTACTAGTTTTAATGTCCAAAGATGACATTAACCTATTCTGATTTCTAGGAGTTTGTTTGAAATATTGGCCATATGTTTCAGCTTTCAATGCCTCGTTCCTTAATTTGATCTCTTTGTACTTCTCCTTTATGTCTTTTTCCTTATCCACTGGTTTGCTTGATGATGAGACCTCAATGCTAAGCTGTTTCTGAATACTCTGAGTATTTGAGGTGGAAGGCTGATGATTTTCCTCTGAAACTAATGGAGCTATATTTTCTCTAACCACTGTATCTCTCAATGATTTGAAGTGTCTCAACTATCCCAACTATCTCTTCTTGCTCATTTAGAGGATTTAGCTTGGGCTTCTTCCTGTACATAATTTCAAATCTGTCATGTGTTGTATCTATGCTTGAGCAAGAACTTTGTTCCCTGGTCCTTTATGTATTTTTGTCCTGCATGGCTGGAGCATGCAGAATGGAACTAGTATCCATCTGTTTCTCCATACCAATCAAGGTGTTTTCCAACCATTATGACTAGTTGGCATATTTTTTAATGTCTACCCTGGACTCATGCATAAAAGGGCTCAATTTGAATTTGAGTCTTAATTTGTTTATGATTCCTAAAGGGTCATACTGCCATTTCAAACTGCTACTAAACTTAATTTCCTGTAAACACTTCTCTGCTTCTTCTCTAGCCTCCCTATTATTATAAATAAAAGGACCTAGCTGGGTTTTTATCTTGAAATATGTTTTCTTCCTAACTAATAGAAAATTTACATCATCTCAATTTATAATTTGCCTTATATATTCTAATGCAAATATTCTCATGGGTAGATATTTGGGCAACTTATAGGGAGTGAGGTAGCATCCATACACCCTTACTTCATTGTGGTCCTAGTATAAATACCAGTCCCCTATTCTACTATTCTTGGACAACTGTAAAACTTTCTTTATCTCATCACTTATCCTGGGTTGATTGCTACTGCTTAGCATATTTACAACTGGGTGAACAAAGGAATCAATGAACTCCTTGTAGCTGAAAACAGTGGAATGCCTTTGGATTAATGGTGTCCTAAAGATGACTAATCTGGGATGGCCCTTAGTGTCCAGCTTTTGGATGTTGACTGGAAACTTGTCTGATTGGAAATATAAGAACATGTGGAACAGTACTAAAGATTATTTGAAAAATCTTTCATTTGGCAATCTGATCAATTGATCATGGATTCTATCTACCAAGAACTGGGAAAAATTGAAGACTATAGCTGGAGGCTTACCTGGGAAAAAAATAGAGAGAAAAGCAAGTATAGGCTCATCTACATGTTCATCGGTGGTGTATCCTAGAATACAAGAAAGCATGGTTACAATTTGTCTAGCCCTCTCTAAGAAAATGGTGGCAGAGTATGGAGGATTGTCTTTAGGAGTATGAAACTCTTCTAGGATGAAAGTCTGAAATATTTGAGTCCTCTTGGGAAGGTCCAGCTTCAAGTAGAGTTCAAGTAGGTTTTCAATGGAAAATGGGGTTTCATTTGGGTTTGGCTGGATCTACAACATTTGGTTTATTCACTCTGCAGTGATTGTAAAGAAAATCTACCGGTGAGGAGAGACTATAGCTCTTTGGCTTGGGATTTAGCAGAGTTGGCACAAGTGGATGATTTCAGGGAACTCGTATACCTATGGGAACAAGTATTTGGGAAAATTTGATTCCCATAGATGAATGTCATCATTTTCGTTCAGGAATTTGTCTTTACCCCAGCAGTGGAGTTTCAATAGATGACTGGGGGAAACTATGACTTTGATTTGGAAATGTTTGTCAGCCAATGGGAGATGGTCAACATCTAGGTGAGGGGTTTACTGGTGTTTCTCATTTAGAATTCTTTGGGAAGCCATAATTTTTTTATTCTATTGAATTATTTTTTATCTGGCTTAAGGAGTAAGCTCAGGACTTCTGGAACAGCGGGAAGGGTGATTATAGTCTGCAGAAAATGGTTTCTTCGGATGCACAGTGGGTTTCTTCAGTTTAGCAAGGTTTTTTAATTAATTCAATTAATTAACCCTTTATAAACAGTGTGTGGAACTTAAGTAGAGGGTCATTCTGGTTCGTTCAAGAATATCTGGAAAAACGGAGATTTGGTGTGCAGACAGGGTTCTGTTGTAGCAGTGGAGGTTTCTAAGGCTTCAATTGTCTATGTGCTACTTCAATTTGGAGTCTGCATGGTCCTCAAGTTGTAAATGGGTAAAAAAAATAGTTGAGTAGAGCTTCAGGGTTTCAGAATTGGTCGACAGAGGCTGTTTGCAACAGAATAATAGAGAAAAGGGTGAAAAGGGCAGCTTTTTGGCTTTTAACCAACAACGGTTAAGTTTTGGGCACGGGATTAATGAATGAACAGTAGGTGGTTTCCTTTTACGCGGGGAGGGGGTTTTATGGCATATCGCATCGCTTTTGGGTGGAGGGCGGTACTTTTTGAGAGAATGCGATATAAAGTGGGGCTATCACGTAGCAAAAGAACGCTCGGGGAAAAACATGAATCTCACGTGCTTTTGAGATTTTAATAGTTGGAGGATGGGAGCGCGCAATATGGGTATCGATTGTTAGATCTAGGAGTGGTTGATCGGAGGGATATCACGATGCAGAGTTGCAAGGGCTGAGTCAAGGTGTGGTTGGCGTGGCTCGGGGATAAATAATGCGACGAGTTAAATATATTCAAAGGTTTAGTGAGGGTCGAAAAATTATAACGTGGGGGGTTAAATACATAAATCGGGACTATAGGTTTAGGAAATAACTTAGGATAAGGGGGTTTAGTGGGTTTTTAAGGAAAAAATGGAAATTAATAAGGGGAAAATGATTTTTAAAGGGTAATGTCTAGGGAAAGGTGTGAAACAAATGGAAAAAGGGTTAAAATGAAAGTAAATGGTTACTACAAGGGGAAATGAAGAGGGAAGGGTCAAAATAAAGGGAAAGGGTTTTTACAATGGAAATGTGTTAGAATAAGAGGAAATGAAAGGGAAGGGTCCTTTGGAATCAAGAAGGGGAAATTAGTGAATGAAAAGTAATGAAGGGGTAATGGAGGGAAATTTAGACATGTAAGGGGTTTAGTGAAATGAGAGGATATTAGTGAATGAGCTTTAGTATTTAGGCCTAAAATCATATAGAACTTTTTAGGGTAAATACCCAAAGTACTACACAACTTTTGTGAATGTCCTCTTTCCTTTGATAGTTCCTCCTGCACATGAAACATAGGATTTAAGCATGATGAAGGTGCATTTGAGCTAGCAAACTTGTGCATTCCAAAACCTCTTCTACCTACCCTTTATTTACCTTAACATTTTCTTTTCATTTATTGGGTGCATTTGATCTTGTTGACCCTTTATTTCTTTTTCTTTGATAAGCAAACTATTTAATTCTAACCTTATAACTTCCTATGGCTCAGATTAAACTGATGAGCTCATTTTGATTCTCTACCTAACTACTGATCTGTCAAGATTAAATAGTTTGGCTAGATCTTCATTCTCTATCTATCAACATGAAATTTAAAGCATGAATGAATCAAGATTAAACTATTTGACCATCATGGATTGTGGCATTTTGACAAGCTGCAAACAATATTATTATGCAAGGCAAAGTAAAAAGTAGTGGCATTTGAATTTGCATCACCTTCAGAATGTATTTTTTATCTCTTTTTGGTGGGGTTCATATTTTATTTTCTTTTTTTGGTCCTTTTCTTTTATTCCTTTGATTTTTCTTTTAGGACTTACCCTCTTTAAAAATTTTATTTTTAATATGGGAGAACATTTTGCAAAAAACAAAAAGTATGTACAATATTACAAGACTAATCATAGCCAATTCAAAATTATGAATCCTATTATTATAGGACCCTAACGGATTCCATTAGTGCCATTGGAATGATGGAGCATTATTGGACCAATGATGTGCAACTTTATTGTATCCATGAGATTTCAATTTATCCTTCATGTCATTAAGTTGTTGATTGTCACTAAGTTTTGGGAGTCTTTTCCAAGAGTTGTCTCAGAACATAGTGGAATTGCCATCCTTAATTTCCTAGAAACAATGTTGTTGGATTAAGGATAATCCATACCTGGCCAAGGATTAGATGGAAGAACCATTTGTTGAGGGACATATATGGATTATATTTTTTACACAATATTGGGGGTGTATTTTCTTTTCTAGATACATTTCCATAGATATGCTCCTCCTTGTATCCATTTCCACCAAATCCTTTCCCCTAAGACAGATTCCATGTTTGCGGGGGCACGAAGTCCAAGGCCTTTGATTTTTAGATTACACAATTTATCCCATGCTACCAAGCCCACTTTTTCTTCAAATTAGAGCCTCCCCGAAGGAATTTATGGTGGATTCTATTGACCTCCTATAGGATTGATGACAGTGGCATAAGCACGGAGCATAAGTAGATTGGAAGGACTTGAAGAACTACTTTAAGTAAGACTAGTCTACCTGTAATATTCAAATATCTAAGTTTCCATCCTGCTAACTTATTATGGATATTTGTTATAATACCTTCCCATTCTGTCTTTCTCAAAGATTTGTCTACCAGTGGAGCACCAAGGTATTTTGATGGAAGCTTTCCTCATTGGAACCCCATAATATTAGCAATATGTATTTGAACAAAGAGAGGAATGTTAACGTAAAAGAAAAGGGATTTAGATTTATTTACTTCCATACCTGACGTGACTAAGAACTACTCCATCATGCTTAAGAATTATTGAGATTTTGAGACAGTGGGTGTTCTTGTGCTCAGTTTGTAGTCCATAAATTTTTTGTGGGTGAGAGGAAGATCATCTTCAAATGGGTGGATGCATTAGATTGAGCTCTTATTTACTGATACTTTGAGGAATCTTCCCAAACACTCCACTGCTAATATGAATAAAAATGGTGATATTGGGTCACCCTTCTTGATACCAGGAGATGGTTTAAACTGCATTGAGACTTCTAATCCACTCAATCCATTCAGTGGAGAATCCAAAGGCTTGGAGAATATGGAATAGATAATTCTAGCTAAGTTTATCAAAGGCCTTTGAGAGATCAAGCTTAAGGAGCATCCCTAATTTCCATTGAGTATTTAATGAATGTATGACTTCATGAGCTACCATGATCCCATCAAGTATTTATCGTCCTTTCGTAATGATCTTGTAAATGAATCCACTTGGTTCCTCCACATTTTTTTACTTTGGTAACAGACTAAGAAAGGTGGCATTGAGTGCTTTTAGAATTGATATGGATCTTCGAGATTCTTGCACCGCTTGCCAAACCTCTTCACCAATTATTTTCCAATAGGACTGGAAGAATGTAATGGTGAAACCATTAGGTCCTAGGGCTTTATTGCTAGGAATTCATTTGATAGTTGTGTCAACTCCCTCCATAGTGATTTCCTAGAGCAAAGATTCATTTTTTTCAACAATAACCAAGCATGGTATATGTCTTGTGATTTTTTGGATTTCCACGATCTTATGACTATCAGGCTTCATTAAAATACCTTGAAATTAGTGGATGAATTCCTGGGTGATTTCTTATAAATCATGTAGTTTGTCCCCAACAGGGTTCTTAATGGAGGCTATTATATTGTGGTGGTCGTGTTGCAACATGGATTTGTGGAAGAAAGAAGTATTTATTCCCCCCTCCTTTAGCCAATGGACTCTAAACTTCTCCTACCATAAAATTCCCCTTGTTTCCATCACTCTTCTACATGTCAAGTAAGGGTGATAGATTCTTTGGTGGCTTAGTGGGGCCTGAACCAGGTTCAGAGGTGATTTAGCCAAACAAATCTTGGTACTACTAGCCCTTTCAGCAACAGTCTGTGGGGCACGGACTGAGGTCTCACCTGAAGTAGTATGGGAGGGCGCTAGAACCAAGTTTCTGCACCCTAGGGATGTCTAATCTGTGGTGATAGGTATGCGATCCAACCTTCGCACTTACTAGGCTACGCGCACTAGTGGGCACCCCGTGCCTTGCGTTACTGTCTTCACGCAGCTCTAGTCGTAGTGTGACCCGAGTTATTTACCCAAGTATTCCTTAATTAGACTCTATTTAGCTGATTACTTAGAATATTTTCATATATAAGCATTGATACAAGTATTTATCAATTGCGCGCAGTAAATAAACAGAGTGAAGTAATGCATAACACCAAAATATAGATCCAAGAACAAATGCACAGGATAAACTTCTCTTTATTAACTTTCAATCCCACTTACAGATCGGACTCCAACCTGCGCACTCAGCTGCAGGGGTCTGTGCACTCAGCTGCGGACTCAACTAGGCCTCTCTGCACTCAACAATAGAGCCTCTTCCTACTACTATAACCCAATACATTTCAGATTCAACTCTATGCTCTAAACATGCCTTCACATTTCTATCTATTACTATCCTCTCTTAGCTATCTTTACACTTAGCACCTCGCTCTTATTTATACAATTCCATGGTTCGTGGACCATGGGTAGGCCGACACAACTTTACATTAAATTACATTATTTTAGGGGGGACAACCCTATGACTCGATTATACAATTCGAGCTCTGCTCCCATACTTTGCGGAGTCTTTACATTAAATTGACAAAAAATCGAGCTTTAAGCCCAAAAACATGCTGTGGGAGATCCACTGCCCAACATTCTTCAACTATGAAGGCATCTAATCTACCATATAAAATGACCTCCCACTGGATGGCCTCGATTTTTTTCTCAAGATTGTATTTCTCTTCTAATATATTGTTAAAATTATATTTTTTCCAACCTTTTAATTTCCATATGATGTGCTTTAATTTATATTGCATATTTTACATGTAGGATCCTTCTAGATCCTACTTTTAATCCCACCATCTTTTGATATTATCTTGAAATTCATAATGTTGAAGCTAGAATTTTTCAAAGCCAAGAGGCTTGTTGTGTGGCCATGATTGTATAGCAATTCTTAGGCAAATGAGCCAATGATTAGATCCATGGATTAGGAGAATGGACACATCCATGAAGATGTTCCAAGTCATAATAGATTATGAGACTATGAAATGGTTTAGCTTAGAGGAAACTTGTTGTTCTCCTTCCCTTGTAGTTGTTCCAGGTGAAAGTCCCATTGATGGATTCAAGGTCTATTAAAGACAATTGAGACAAGAGTTCCTGGAACTTAATAGAGTTTGCATAAAGTATTCAAATCCCACCCTATTTTTCATGTAATGATTTGATAAGGTTTGACGTTGCTACCAATAATCCAAGGCATGGGAGTTAGAATATGGTGCAATCAATAGATTCAATGAAAGAAACATACTTTGTCTCATGAAAAGATAGGACTATAGACATTAAAGATGAAGAAATTTTCAACTGATCCAATTAAATAAAACTAGTGTAACAGCCTCAGGTTAAAAATCCATGTAATAAGTTAATAAAGTCAAAATAAGACCAAGGTCATGGGACAGGTATTCCAAGATGAATGGTGGGAAGAATATCCTAGTGGGTGTTCATTTGGTTTGTTATGGCTAAGGAAATTTGAAAAGGCATTGGCAAAGGAAAAGAGGCATCAATTGGCATTTTATTATGAAAATAATGGAAAATAGGAGAAAAGGAAGGTGAAAGGTCACATGTTTGCATGAGAAATTGAAGGAAAAATGAATAAAACAAAGGCCTCATTGATAAAAAGGCTTCTGAGGATCAGTTCATGGCTTTTAGTAAGTGTAGCCTTTTCTTAGTTCAATTTTGGAGTTATCTCTCTATTCTCTCTACTCTCTCATACCCTTGCACACTTAGAGCATTCTTGGTATAGAAAATTTTAGGGGCTAATATTCGCAATTGGGTAATTTTCCATGCATTTCCCAAAAAAAAGGATTCGTTAATTTCCATTTTTTTCTAAACATGATTCGCCCAAATTTTATGGAATAAAATTATTTTACTATAAAAATCACCAAAATATTATATAGATATTGTATAAAATTAATAGAAGTTTGAATATTTTTACAAAAATAACACCAAAAATTTTAGAGATTCCATATAATGGACTAGTGAGATTCGCCATCCTTAAAATTTTCCCTGATTCTTGGATCATTCTAGCATTGGAGGAAGGAAGGCAAAGGAAGGACAAGAAAGCAAAAGGGAAGCAAATATCAAGAAAGTGTGGGATAAAGTGGGTATAGCGAGATTACTTGCAGGTATCGAGTTCCATGTATGATTTCCTTGCTAGGTTTGGCATGCATGGTATATGCATGTTTGTATTTGGTTCTCTTGTTATTATTGGCATGGATTTTGCTAGGTCTGACAGTGGTTTTCATCTTTGTCTTGCCATTTTCGGATAGCCATTGTGCGATGGGGTTATTTTAATTGGTTTAGATGGATTTCCGGATGGTTTCGAAATTAAGTGGGGTGGTCTTAGTAAAAATCCCAAGGCCTAGGAATCCCTTGGCCGGTAATGGTGAGATACACGATAAATCCTAGTTGTGAATACCCTTGTTGGGCTTAGGAATCCCTTGACTTGGTAATGACATGATACATGGTAAATCCTAGAGGGTGGAGATGAACAAATTTATCACGGTTTAGGTGGAGAGATCTGGAGGCATCCATGCTTGTTTAGGTCCTAGTGATCCCTTGACTGGTATATGGCAGGATTGCAGTGAATCCTATAATGTATGTTTATTGTTTGGGCATAGGAATCCCTTGGCAGGATACACGGTAAAGCCTAAGGAAGCCTTGATTGGTTCTATTGTGAGTCCCATGTTCATGCTTGGAATATGGCACAGGGATGATTAGATGAAAGAAATATCTAGCTCAACCTAATCTATGGTCGGGTGGTACGTGGAATTCCCTGACTTGGTTAGTTGTTGCATATGTTAACAAGATCTATTTTCCTCTTGTGTTCCATGATTAAATGTACTTGTTGATATGTGGTTTTAATGGTTTTTCTATCATTGTTATTCTACTTGGTATATGCCAGTTATAAGCATGGTTTATGATAGACTTCGTTTATGGATCTCATCATGTTTTCATTAGTAATGGAATTGTTAATGAATGTATGACCTAATAAATGATAATTTAGCTATTGTGAGAGGGCATCAGACCTTCTTGATGAATCTCATATAAGTATGAGGTTCCTATGTTTAGATGTGTTTATATGACTTGTACATTACATATTTATGATTTTTTTGACAAAATTCCTGTCATGGTTAGGATGAGTTTGGTTAGGTCCTTGTTCAAATTTTGCATTAGAGGCCTTGTCGTCTTGTTAGTTATCATTTCTGAGAATTTCATCAAGTTTTGGGCAGAGGAATGAGTCCTAGCCTTAAAATCATAATTCGGGGTCACTGGCATAGAAATGCCTAAAAAAAGTATGCAATAGCATGGGTGCCTTGTTGTGGGAGCAGTTGGAGGGTTTCAGTCACTTGGAGGGCTTATCATGGGAGAAACTACATGTCTAGTTCAGAAAAAAGGCAAGCTAACTCAGGGGTTGGGCATCTAGAGTGATTGCTTAGCCTCTAGGGTTAATGTAGCTCCTAAGGAAGGTCAATTTAGTTTTTTTTTTGTCAAATCCACTTCCTTAACTATACTTGGGGAATTGAATCATATCATAGTAACTCTTCATCATATGTTTACCTCGATGGACCAGTTACCTTGGGTAAATGTGGGAGGAGGGTGTTACACAGTAGTATCAGAGTGAGATTCATTCTCTTTGGGTGATGTCTAGTTTCCTTCTCTTTGGGTAATATTTGATATTGTAGAGTGGTATTGGAGCATGGTCCAACATGTGGACTAGATGGGAGGAATGCGTTTGTCTTGCATGCATTTAGGTTGTATATGTGCTTGATGTGTATGCATGGTGATGGTCATTGTTACACTTGTGTTGTCCTATAGAAGTTGATGATGTGGTTGTTGGGATGTGTTTGTGATGAGTGCAGATGCTCCTCCTTCTATGCCATTCTTAAACATGGCTGAATAGGCTAGTGGAAAAAGTTTGACGGAAAGAATTAAAGAATTTGGTACCAGTGTCATAATGGAGAGGTAACTTGAGATAGGAAAGAAAATATTTGGAAAGAGTCTTAAAAGTGGAATAAGTGGCTCTAGGTTGATCTACATACCACTTAAAAGCAAATCTAGTAACTGTGAGTTGGAATAGACAAAGATGAATGGAGTCTTCAGTAATGGAATTTGATGAACACCACATGTGGAATGAGAGAACATGATTAGTGGGATCTTCTCCAGCATTACCTTTAAACTTTGGGATGTCTGAAGAGAGTTTAGTAGGCATATCTGGCCAACTGGGGTCATGGAGAAGAGGATCGTTGATGAGCTGGATGAAATCGAGGAGACTCAAACCAGCCATAAAAGGATGCAATGAAGGAGGAGTGACCACATCGGTGGGTTTACCCCTGTTGGTACGTAGGTTACCACCTTGGTTTCTTGCACCCAAGGGGTTGAGAAGATGTGAAATCAAAGGAGGAACTGGAAGAATTAGTAGAATAAGAATCAGAATGATGACTTGATGAAGGACTGGGAGGATGTACTCTAACTCGACGAGGAGGAGTAATATGTCCTAAGGGTAACTGGGGGTGAAGACCTCAAAGTCTCTGCGACAAATGCCTATGGGGCGCAATGATGTCAAGACAATCATGATCTAAGAAATAAAGGGTGATGATAGGAATAAAAGAGTAATAAACAGTAAGCAAACACCTAGTGTAGTGGTGCCAAGTGTAAATTAACTATATTAATGATGTTACTCTAATAAAACAAACACGTCATATCAAACAAAAAGACCTCTAGCATATAGGTGATCTAAATGCTAAGACAATCCTATATCTATTGTTTTAGATGGCCTTCAAAAGAACTTATTACTTGATGAAATCTCATCCCCGCAAGCAAAGTTTTCCAGAGAAAGGTAGGGTAGAGAACCAACTGCTTCCCACAGCTAGCCCTGTAGCATGTTTTCATAATATTGGTCACTACGGTTACCTTTTTCCCATGGGGGTGGTCAAGTCTTCAGCTTCTTGATAGTCATCCAATGCATTGGATTCCCTACCACAGGTTGGGTAGCCCCGAGGAGAACCTCTCACATGATGATCTAGCATAATCCCCTCTAAATCATGTTTCTGACACACTTTGTCTTTGGACCGTGGGATGCTGAAGGATTTTAAGCTCCCTAATATGTCAACTTCTATGTCTCAATGAAAGAAATCGATGGGTGTTATTGGAAGCCTATCCCACCGATCCTACACTACAAATATTGTTTGGCCCTAGTGCCCAAGTGGGCTTAATCTATGTGTGTTGAGTTATTAAGGTGTAGTGTTTCAAGTGTTGGCTTGGCGTGTTAACCAAGCTCACATTCACTTAGGGTGTGAGTGTGTGAATATAATGTGTCAAGTAGATGAGTTAATTAAGCATGTTTTATGTTTCCATGTGCTTCTAGAAATAAAGTGTTGTAATATTGTAAATAAATTTGAAAATGACAGAAAATAAATAACCAATCAAGCACACAAAACCCCATCCATAAAGGCTATCAAGCAGCTAAGAAAGAGAGGGAAGAAAAGCTACTCAAAGACACATAATAAGGCCTAAAATATCTAATGTCAAGGGACTGAGATCTAGAGGCACTAATATATTGTAAATGGTATAGAAAAATAGCAAAAATCAGAGGTGAAAAATGTTGCAAAGGATAGGTGTGAAGCTCTAAAACCTAGGATGCTCAACGGTATCCTAAGGGGTAAAAGGAAAACCCAAACTCTAAAGGAAGAAAAGGTAAAAGAAACCTATCCAAAAGTGTTGAAAAGTAATGGATCAGATTTTGAAAATTAGTGGCTGAAAATGTTGAAACCCTAGACTCCTCACTCAGCCAATCTCTTCCTAACAATGTGGAGGTGTACTCTAAACCCTAGGGGCATTTTTCCTTCCTCAAAGATACAAATTAAGTGTATCCGGGCCTATAGGAGACTTAAAATAGAGGTGAATTACCCTACCTAGTCTGCAAATAACACTCTCGGTAATTCTGAAAAAAAAAAAAAAAAAAAAAAAATAAATAAAATAAAACAATAAATTAATAAATAAAATAAATAAATAGAAATAAAAATAAATAAATAAATAAAATTGTTAGGATATTCCGACACATAGGAAATAGTTAAGTATAACTTGGTCTAGTGTAGAGTTAGGTAAAGTGTGTTTCTTTACTATGTACTTTTGTAACTTACAATCTGGCGGTCATGACATGTTCTAAACATGAAGTGATCCGGTGGTTTATTCTCTCCTCGGTATTACCAACACTTGATCTGTGGCTTAACACTCGATTGGTCCATGATCTCTATTTAAAGAGCATGGAGGGTCATTTGTAGGGTAACCATTGTTATAGACATATTTTGGCACTACAACCCCAATCACATATGTCCATAAACAAGGGCTTCTAAGTTCCTAAATGTGTTGTTTCATACCCTGAAGGAGCAAGGTCAGCTAATTACATCATCTCCTAGAAGTTCTCCCTAAAAAACTACTCAGAACTGGTCAAAATTGGACCATACAGACTGCTCAGTGCTAAGGGTACGATGCATCTCACCTGCCACATGCAAAAAGTGCGATGCATACTGGAAAGCCCTTCTGTAGGGAGCGATGAGCGAGAGAAGACAAATGGCAGAAGAAGTTTGCTAGGTGGAAACCTAGAGAATCTTCTAGAAGTTGCTCATTCGACACTTGCCTCTCTGAATTCGCCCAGGGATGAGTACGAGATCATGAAATCTCCAAGTGGAACCAAGAACTATCAAAGAGATGACACTAATCAAAATCATGGAAGTTGACTCACCCCCTTGCAAACATCTATATATGGATCCCTCATCCTAGAGATCTAAAGGCTGGAATCTTGTATTTTGTAAGGAAGTGTTGTCGGTTTCTCTGTGCAACATTGTATTGTTGGGTGATCTAGTATTTTCATGAGGTGAAGAGGGATTTCATGTTGGGAGGATGGCGCTGGGTCAGACCGATGGGTTGTAATCCTCTCTTCTACTACTTCTATCAATAAAGTTATTTGAGTTTTCCTCCATATCCTTGTATATCTCTGAATCTTGTATTGATATATGCATTTGTATGGTTAATATACATCTGATCCTATATTGTTTATGGTTATAGATCTCTATGCTTTGATGGTATTATGCTGCTTTGACTCTACAGGTGCTCTTTGAAGCGGGACAAGTAAGGAAGGAGTGGTTGAATTTCTGTCAAAGGGGAAAGGAAACAAGCAAAGAGCCAAGCGAAAGATTGAGGTTGGTACTCCTTGCTTCTTTCCCATCTATCTCTCATAAAGGAAAACACAAGTGACCTTAGTTTGTTTTTTTCTAAGATAGCTATCCGTCTTAGTGGGACTGGTAGCACTGGATGGACACTAGTTTACCCGATAAAAAAGGGTGACTCTGCTGGGGAGCGAATAGTTTGTTTGCTTGTTTATATTTGTTTACTTTATAAACTACAGACGGAGCCTGAAGTTAAGCCAGCTAGCCTTCGAACTGCATTTGTTATACAAGTGCAAAGTAGATCAATGTTGGTTCAGTCTATCTCCAGGTTTTGTTTATAAACTGAACAACCAACTTGCAAACATCCTAAGTGCCCTGGTGGTAGCTCAAGTAACCTCATTAGATCAGCCCCTATACTTTGTGTTTACTGCCTATCATTAGCTCAGCCTATGTCCCTGAACTAAGCTACAAATTGTGACCAAAGACCAAGTGAAAGTCTCATCCCTAGATGATCGCACTGTCTCCTTTTGACATTTTGGATGCATCGTACCTCCCGTGTGCAGTAGGTGGGATGTATCCCCATTTCCCTGTGTTACAGGTGCAATGATCAGATAAGATTGTTTCTGCCTCCAGATTTTGGTTTTTTTTCATTGTATTCAGCTTTATTCAGGAGTTTTGCTATCTGTGATCAGTATACCATTGTTGAAACTCCCTTCCTTTGCATTATTCAGCCTCCATTGTACAAAGAATTGTGAATGTTTTTATGTATTTTTCGCCATTTATAGTTCTCCTTTACAAAAATGTAGCTTAATCAAATTGTCGTCTTTTGATTTGAAAGTGTTGCAAGTGTTGTTTTCAGTCAAAGAAAAGAATCCTACTCTTTTTGATGGTCAATTACACTATTACTCTTGTATTTGATTTGAATTAATAGTATTTCAAGTGTCGAAAGAAGTTTTCAAATTGAAGTTGAAAGTGTCGCTCTTAGCCTTCCTTTCATTTTTTGAATTCGAAATCGCAAAGTGTCGTCTTAGTCTTCCTTTCATTTTTTGAATTTGAAATCGCAAAGTATCGTCTTGTCTTCCTTTCGTCTTTTGAAGAGAAAATTTTTAGCATTATCCCTTTGAAAGAAAAGATAGTTCAGATTTGTACTTAGCATTCTTTTTGTCATTCACACATTAAGAAAGCGGAAAACAAATACATGCATGTGCATTTGCATTTAGACTGCTTGTTGATTTTGATTTAGGACAGTGCATCTAGTGTGTGCTCTCTACTCTATGTTGAAATAATTTCGCTTCTCTTTCCTTAGTAGCTAGGATTTTCATTGCAAAAGAAAAGTAAACGACTGTTTATCATCTTAGACTGCATATTTAGGAGTTGTATATCTACATCACGCGTTGAACCTTAAAGGTAAAATTCTTAAGAAAGATCAACTGTAAAATAAATTCAATGAACATAAAAACGCTTTGGAACCTAACGCACAACATCTAGAAGTCTAGGCTAGAGACGTATTCCGGCGTCGTGAAGCCTGGTAACTGTCGCTTTCATCGTAGGTTGGGTGATTCCTCCTCTTTGAGATGACAAGTGCTAGTACGGACTTGTTCTCCCACGTATCGTCGAGTATATATTGGGAGACCACAATAGGCTATATCCTTTATCCTTAGGAAGCTTTGTCTACCGCCCTATCGATTGCAATGCAATAAACACAACATTCGGAAATATTGACTGCCATACCGGAAAAAGTATTCTGCAGTTTTGCGATTGGTTTGGTATTCCCTTTGTATATATTTCTAGAGTAGTCTCTTTCATTCCTGTTCAGACTCCTTAAAGGAAAAGGTCCATCTGAGCACTTGTCACTTCAGGCTCATTAAAAATTGAAGGCGACTAGAGTCATCCTTAGCTTTTTCTCGACTCTTAAAAATTGAAAAAGCAAGTTGTGTCAAAGCGTCTAAATTTCATTTAATTCGAAATAACATTCTCCCCTTTTACTTTGAGTTGATCAAGTAATCCGCAATCGTGGAATAAAGTTAATCAAAACCCCATCGTTCACGGAGACTAATGATTCAACCGTCTTTGACTCTAGAAACGAAACCATTCTGGGCCAAGCGGACTCGTTTAACTGGGTCAAAGTCTCCTGGTTTGTTTGAAACTTGTGTTTCAACATCCTTGGAGACTCTAGTTACTCCAACTGTTTCTCGTATCCCTGCCTCTACAGAATAAGTTTCGTAGTTACAAGAGGACATTAGAACTGATCCTACTGTAACAGTAAAAACTTCTATTCCTGAACCAGCTCCATCTAGGGTTGATTCGGAAGGTCTTACCCCTCCAGCATCTGTCGCTGCAGAATCTATACCTTCTTTGGCACTAGAAATATTTTACGGACCTGACGATCTACCTCTTCCACCTGGATTGATTGCTATAGAAGAGATTACAAGAGGATCTTCCATCCAGTACTCCATCGCATTTTGGAAGTGGGATCCACCTATATCCTTCTACTTCAGAAGTTAGTCCCCCTTCATCGCAAGTTCCTGTAGAATCACTAGGAAGTCTTTTGGATATACTCGATATGTTTGGAAAGCCATCGACATCTAGGACTGTGTCATCTGATACAGCGGTAGCAGAACCTCCTGCCGCCACTCCGACGATGTTCGTTGGTATACCAACTGTCCCAACTAGCTCTCAACCGCTAGAGGAAGTCCACCCAGGGACTATTTCAACAGTATGGTCTGTTCCCGTTTGTTCGTCCGGAATAATATCTAGAATTTCTTATGTTGAGTCTCAGCAAATTGATCCTTCGCAACAGTATCAATTTGGGCAGTCCGGTCTCCAAAGGCAAATATTTCCTTTGAGCACTGAATTGCCACCATATGGGGGACAGTATGCCTTTTCATTGTTCCCTCTGGAAGAACAATCATATGAGAGCTCGCAACAAAATTCAGGTCAAGTTGGAATCACATCCAGTGGTTGGGTGCCAATACTGCCTCAACAACCAAGAGTTGTATACTCAATGCAACCAAGTCTACCTGTGTCGAATATCCCCACTACACCGGCTATTGTGACAGTGTCGCAAGTAAAAGCATTACCTGTTGTATGCCAACCTCAAGTTTCTCAGGTCGTAATACAACAGCCTATTGTCTCCACGACGCAACCACAATTGTTGATTTGTGGCTCCTTAACTGGAGCGACTCAAGCTCAAATGGGTACCATTACCCCTCATCTTGGTCAAACATCCAGTATTGGGCAACAACAAATGGTTTCACAACCATGGCTGGTGCAACATCAACAACCGCAATTCCAACAAGCTTACTGGGGACCTGAGCAACAAAACTTTGCCGGTAATGGGCAGCCATTTATGTAAAACGGTTACCATCAATCATATCAAAATGGTTATGCCAAGCAACCTTATCAAAGTTATCAGCATCAAATACATTATGCTGGTATGCAAAGACCCACAGCTCAGGCGATCCCATCTTATCCTGGGTATTCTTCACCAAACCTGAATCAACAGTTTCCCTTTGTGGTGACTTTGGAATTACCAGATCTAAATCGGCTAACAAATGATCCAATTGCTTATGCCCCTTGGTGGTCGGCAATTCCTCATAAACTTCCGTAAGATATTCCTAAATTCGATGGAAATCTAGGTGAAGATCCATCGAATCATGTGATGACCTTTCATCTATGGTGTTCCTCCAATACTCTAAATGATGATTCAATTAGGCTTCACCTTTTTTAGTGAACGTTAACTGGTCCGGCAGCAAAATGGTACATCGAATTGCCCAGAGCTTCATTCGATAACTTTGGTGCCCTTGCCACCAACTTTTTAACCCATTTTTAGTTACCAATAAGGTAAGAAACAAGAATGGAGCTTCTTACCAATTTCAAGCAGATGACAACCACTCACATATCTGATCATATTCATGAGTGTTGATGTCGTCGTAGAATGGTATGTTCCTGATCAGCTGCTAGCTGAATGGTTTATTAAGTCATTGTTACCTTCTATTACAGAAGATGTGGAAAAGGGAGGAGTTGCCACTGAAGAGCAAGTCATTGCTCGTGCGCGATATCTAGATCTGATCTATACTCAGTCTGGCACACTCTACGACAAAATCCCTAATGCTCCTTGACCAGAGTTTTCTGTTCCTCCTCCTCCTAAATCAAACAAAGACTCTCATGTCGGCGATGGCATGATAGGTACGACCAGCACGAAATCCACAAAGGCTACATTTAAGAAAGCCCGTAAGGTTTCTGGTCAAAATGAAAATGAAGAACTTCTCGCCTCGGAGGTTAATGCCGTGTAGACCAACAAAGGCAAAGAACCAAAGCAGCTAAGGGGCAAGAAGAAAGGGAAAGGAAAAAAGAAGAAACAGGACGATTCGTCTCCTGAAAAATCTTCTTCAAACCCTTCTGGGCAAAAGAAACCTAATCAACCATGTCTCATATGCGATGAGGACCATTGAATGAGAGATTGTCCATATAAAGCTGAAGTCAAGAAAATATTTAAGAATTCAAGAACTTCAGCAGTATTGATTGACCCCATTTCCAAACCCAGGAAGCAATCTGGTTGCTAGCGACAATGCTTCCCCATCCCAAGTGCTTATGTTGTCCATTTCAAAATAGCAAACTGATGCTTTGATATTGACAAGGAACAAAGATTACAGGAATCCACAGCTATCGAACAACAAGGCTACTAATCAACCTAGTAGTTCGACAACAACTTCGACCGAAGTTGTGCCACCCATCATTCTGAGCTAACGATAAATCCGCTAAAGGGAGTAGTACACAAATCGACATTTATTCCTCATGCCAGAGCAACACAAAATTATAATATAGTAGAGGACCTGGCCCAATTTCCATCCGCTATGTCAACACTTGAAGCACTGCAAAATTTCCCCTCCCAAAAGCAGGCCCTATTATCAGCAATAGGTGGGATTGACCCAGCGAATTCCAATCTTGTGGCCTTTAATCATAAAGGATATGAACCTCAGTTACCAGCTCAACTCGCTTTCCTCATTCAAGTGAAAGCCCTCAAAAAAACTGTTCATCGAACAATTATTGATGAGGGGGCATCTACATGTATTATGTTAATGAGTTGCTGGAAAACTTTAGGCTCACCACCCTTGTCGCGATCGTCAACGACGTTAAAAGCATTCGATGGATGAAAATACACTCCATACGGGATTTTGAGTAACTTACAAGTTGAACTGGGGGAAAAAACAGTAGAAATTGATGTTGAAGTTATCGATGGAAACCTCGATTATAACATCCTACTGGGAAGGCCTTGGATTTATGCTATGGCCGTTGTTGTGTCAACATACTTCAGAAAGATTGCATTTCCTTTTCAAGGAGGAATTACAATCGTTGACCAAAAAACCTTTCTCCCCAACAGTTCACAAGTTACGGGAAGCATCCCGATGATCCACAGAAGCTCTCAGTTGCTTCAAAATATTGGAGTAGGCCTGCTAAAAGACCCTACATTGATGGGTACTTTTGCCCTACCGCCTCCAAACAACCTGGTGGAAGTGGCCACGGTGGGAACTTGCAATATGGTATCTTCTATTCAGAAGATGTCCGAACACGATGTTAGCATGGATCATCACCAGGTATTGCCTCCAAGCCCAATAGAAATATTGTAGCAATCAATGTTCATGGCATGGGAGGCAAACCCAAATCAACGCTCATCAAGTGTTTGGGTAGATAGGTCTAAGGATTATGGTACCTCTTCAAATCCTTGGTCGCATGTACATTCTACAGACGAAGGAATTGTTCAGTAAATGATGATAAGAGAGGCACCATGGGAAGATTACCACCATCATGGCAACGTTTGAGAGAAATATTTCTACATTGGTGACACTACAAGATACGACTCAATCCGCACAAGTGTGTGTTTTGTGTCGGTTCTGGTCATTTACTTGGCTTTGTAGTTTCAAAGGATGGTATTCACCTCGACCCGTGTAAGGTTCAGGCAATCATAGATCTGCCTCCACCTTCAAATTTTCTTTAGATTCAAAAACTCCAAGGGAAAGAAAACTTTCTAAGGAGGTTCATTCCAAATTACGTTGAACTTGCTAAAGGTTATCCGCGTCTGTTGAAAAAAGAAGTACCCTTCAACTAGGATCAGGTTGCGCAAGCTTCCTTTGATGCTCTAAAGGAATCCCTAATAAAAGCATCATTAATGTATGCTCCTGATTATCAAAGAGACTTTAACCTGTATCTGGCTACGGCAGATATGACCATCGCAATGGTTTTAGTTCAAGAAGACAATAGAATCGAACATCCTGTCTATTATTTAAATCGAAACTTAAATGATACAAAAACCAAGTACTCCTATGTTGAAAAACTAGCTCTCGCAGCTGTTCAAGCAATACAGAGATTTCAACACTATGTTCTCTTTTGAAAAACTACCATTTTGTCATATTGCAACCCCATGACTTACATCTTGTCACGACAATTGCTTGGGGGCAAATATTCGAAGTGGATAGCAATTTTGCAAGAGTTTTATCTGGAATTCGTAAAATTCAAATCAAAGAAAGCTCTGGTTTTCGCAGGGTTACTATGTGATTTCCCATCGTCATCCAACGATTCAACATCCAAAGCAACAATCGTGGATGAATATTTGTTTCGGATATCTTCAAGCGATCCGTGGTATGGAGATATAATAATCTATCTCCAAACCTAAACATATAGGTCTAATACCTCTCGCTTAGAACAACGACGTACTCGATATCAAGCAAAAGACTACATGATCATCAGTGATACACTTTACCGTCATGGTATCGATACAGTTCTGTGAAGGTGCCTCACCCATGAGGAGGCTAAAAAAGTCCTGAATGATTATCATTCAGGCGCATGTGGGGGGCATCAATCTGGTTATGCTATGGCACAAAAGATTTTACGAACAGGATACTTTTGGCCAATAATGTTCAAGGATTGCATAACCATAGTCAGAAGTTGCCATGCTTGTCAAATCTTCGACCGCAAAACCAGAATACCACCCGCACCTCTACAGCTAGTTGTTGTTGTTGGGCCATTCGCCAAATGGGGCATAGATTTCATGACACGTAACCTCACCTTGGCTGGGGGGCATAGGTATATCATAGTTGCAGTTGACTATTTTACGAAATGGGCCGAGGCGATGCCTACATTAAACAACAGCGGCGAAACGGCTGCTCTTTTCCTTTTCAATCATGTAGTCTCTAGATTTGGTGTTCCACAAGCTATAAATCATGGATCGCATTTCCGTAATCACATGATGGTTGAATTGGTTGCCAAATTAGGACTATCCCATGACAGCTCTACTCCATATTATTCGCAAGCTAATGAGCAAGTTGAGGCGATCAACAAAGTCCTGAAGCACATGCTGCAAAGGATGATTGGAGTCCATAAATGGAGTTGGCACCTAATCTTGTACTCAGCCTTGTGGGCATACCAAACATCGGTGAGAAATGCAACCAGGTTTACACCCTTTCAGCTGGTGTATGGCCTGGAAGCGATCTTACCAGTTCAGTGTGAAATTTCGTCCCTCAAGCTCGCAGTCGACCTTCTCCCCAGAACTTCAGAGGAGGAGGCTCATTTCTTGGAATTAATCCAACTGGATGAAACCCATCATGACGCCGCCTTGGCTAACGAAGCACATAAGAAACGAGTCAAGGTGCAGTTTGACAAGAATGTCAAACCCTGTGTCTTCTCAGAAGGTGACGTGGTCTTACTTTACGACCAAGAATCCGATAAATTGGGAGCAGGTAAGTTCCAGTCTTTGTGGATGGGTCCCTATATTGTTAAGTGTGTATTAGAAAAAGGAGCCTACGAGCTAGAAGATTACGATGGGATTCCACTGTCGCAACCCCGAAACGGGTTGTACCTTAAGCATTACTATGCTTAACTCAGCGTAGTAACCTCTTCATATGCTTTTGTTACATTTTTGTTTTCGTTAAGAGTGATCGTTTTGGTTAGGTAGTCCACTTTCGCATTTTGTTGCAGATGTCGAACCTATTGGAACCATTTGTTGGATATGCTGACGGAGAAAGTCATAGTACGCAGAACCTATCTTTTGCAGCTTGGGCCATCTTTAATCCAAGCGGCGAGTTAGTGAGTTTCAGAGGGGTATGTATTGGTCGATCAACGAACAACATCGCTGAATACAATGCGTTGATAGAGCTCCTATCTGATGCCATCGTGCATGGCATACGCTGACTTGTCGTCAGGCTAGACTCACAGCTCATCATTCTACAGCTTACCGGCATCTATTCCGTTTGGAATCCAACTAGCTACCGTATGTTCCTAAGGGTCAAGATTTTGGAAAGACAGTTTGATTCTATTTAATATCAACATATTTTCAAAAACTTAAACACATTAATTGATTCATTGGCAAATTATGTGTTAGATAGACATTTGCAACATTTATAAAAGAAAAGCATTTCATCAATATTTGCATCAGGATCATGTAACTTAACCAAAATAAAGCTCTGAAAATCAAAAATATATATAACTGTTTATAGTTTGTACATAGTGTTCTGTGTCCAGGACAAAATCGGTCATATGACCCAAAAACTCAAAATTCAAGGGGGCACCCTAGTCTAATGGTGCTAGTGATAACAAGTCACGGCGTGTGCAATCACGCGTAAGAGCCTAGTCCATCGACTCGGCACACCAGTGGTATGGTGCTGTAATCTCAGAGGCAGCTCGTCGGTCCTCACATCCAGAATACCAAGGGTGAGACCCTCGATCTAATCTTGCAACACTGCAAGAGTCTTGGCTACATCCAGATCATGAAGGACAACCCTCCCTACAGCCTCTCCTGCTGGAACGATAGCTGCTGCTCTCAGGCACATTGCTGGTCACACTGGCCTGATATCTGCATGAGCACATGAGTTTTGATTAGTCTTGATAAACATTTAAAAAGCACAAGAACATTATGAAAACAATAAACAGGGATATGGTCAAAACATTTACCTATAACACCCCATTGCTCGTCAGCCGGTAGCACCAAATCTGGGTCACCCCAGAAATCCATCCCAGCATATGGATACTCAGCAAAGACCATATCCTGACGGTCGAACAACTCAAAGAAGGCATCAGAGAATGAAATCTGTGACTGACCAGCATGTCTGGCCATAAGATCGACCCATCTCTGCATCTGTGCTTCCGTTGGTATTGATGGTCTGAGTGAAATGTACTGTGGCTGCATCAGTGGGATCTATTCCAAGGTGAAAGCAGTCATAATGGAAACATAGCCAAAGTTCTTGGATCTTCCATTTTTCACCTTGGTAAGCTATTCTTTTATCACCAGAAGTACTGCATCACACCAGTTGAATACCTTTGGTTCGAGGCATTCCAAGGCGTACTGCATATAGGACCTATTGGCCAAGTGAAAGGTCGCGCTACTAGCCAATCTATCAAAGGTGAACAAAATAGTCCTCAAGGACTAGTCGGTGACATCTCGGATATTGATCTTTCCTTCCCTGCTTGGCTGAGATCCTTCTCTACAGTATCGGTGAATATAATCCCTCACGAATTCACCCCCATGGGCAGAACCTGATAGTGAGAGAGGGGCACCATGCCTCGATAAACTGGTCAAGAAGTAGATGTCCTTGACAGTCAAGGGGATGGATTTGCCTCTAATCTGGAAAACTTGGTTGGTAGGGTCCCATGCATTGAGTAAATATTGCAACAGGTTGATTTGTTGCCTCATGCTAGATATGCGGAAGAACTTGAGCAAGCCACAGTTCCGCAATGCAGTTACCGTACCCGGATCATGTAAGGCAATCATGTCCTCTTCTTCATGCTCGTGTTCACACCATGTAACAACCATTTTGCTTCGATGAATCTCTAAAAAATAAATAAGAGAATAATTAGGATCCTGATTTGGCAAAAAACAGGCAAAATTTCCATGAAAAATCAGTGCAAAAGTTTTCCTCCTTACGCCCATCGCACCCTAGCTGTGTACTGGGTGGGATGCATACTAACTAGCCAATGGCCAGCCTAGTATGCATCACACCTTTCGATGTATACTAGGTGCGATGGGGGCAGAACGAATTGTTCAAATCCTAGAGGTTCATAAAATCAGGAAAACATGCTTAGAATTCAAAAAGGAAAGAATGCAATTGAAGAGCTCAGGTTTAGCTCCTACCTGGTCCAGACGGTGCCAAAAATCGTCCATAGAATCTCCCAGAATCAACTAATGAAAATCAAGGGGGAAAACACCTCCAGAGCTCCAACAATCCCAAATCCAAATGAAATGGTAAAATGAGGGGTAAAAAACTACTTTTAAGTTACTTTTCACGTAATTCAAGTAGGGTATTAGTTTTTTAACTCATTTTTCAAGCATGTATTCTCATTTCTAATCAGTTTGATGGAGCAATTGAACAGGCAGTATGACCGTCAAAAGAACATAGTGTTAACGATGAATTGAATATCAATGACCATTATCACGAGCAGTTTTATGCGAAGTTCAAGCTCGTTAAAAAATAAACCTAGCAATGAGCATATGTTCCACCAGAGTTTAAGCTCATTAAAAAAAATGAACCCACCTCTGGTAAATAACCATTGCGATTTCATTATTATCAGCCTTTGAGCCTTGGTCATGTTCTTACCATCACCTCCACTATTTTTTAGTCGATCATACGCCACCATTTGATTGTTTACCCCTTTTGAGGAACAGCTATGACGAGTGATCCTATTAGCCACCTTCTTTACACTGTCGTGATTGAAAAGTTCCAAACATTACCTGGAACTAGCTGTTATCCAAAAACATCACTCATTCCTCAAAAAACGGGTCTCCTTTAAGCTCATTTCATCTGACTCGTAAAATATGAAAAGATTGTCGAGCAATTGGCCTCTCCAGCTTGTTAAAGCGATCGGAAGTGTTATTCCTCCTCTAGATTTTAATCTTTTTGGACCTGAGGGATCATTACACAAAAAGATCAAGCGTTTGTCTTGTTCGGCTCGTTAAAACTATCAAAAAGTCATCCCTTTCACATTGTTTTATACTTTTTCGGACTTAAGGGATTATATTACGAAAAAGGAATATTGGAGTTTCCTTTCCATCTCTTTTTAGACTCTCTAAAATTGAAAATAACCGAGTTATCCTTGTCATTAAAATTGTTAAAGCAATAGCGAAAAACTTATCCATATAGACAAGAGCGAGTCTCATTGTCACTAGGCTCCTTAAAACATAGCAACGGGTTTGCCCGAAGGGAAAATTATAGAACAAGCATATGTTATCCTCCTCAAGCTTGAAAAAAATAAAGAGGTACTGGTCAGAAATGACTGGGGAAAATTAGGAAGAAAACTTGAAGAAAATTTATTGGTAGCAGGTCGCTCTTGAACATGACACTTTCACTCCATCACCATGATTGAGTCAGGTTGGGTTATTTCGTTCACTGGTCATATCACCATTGGTCCACCGTACCATCCACTTTTGGGGTTAACGCTACCAATCCATTTCAGTGTCACCAATATGTTCAAGAGAAGTCGCTCAGAGAATTCACCAACCCAGCTTGTGTCTCATCCGCTGCAATACCTTCACGCTTCATTCTTTCATGACTGCCACCCTGAACCTTGTATCATCAGATCGTTTTCACCTCCTCAAAATCATTTTCTCTATTTGGTGTCGTAGATGTGGGATTCATTAAGGCCCTCCTACAACAGGTCACTTATTGTCGACATCAACTCATTATCCAAGAAGTTGACTTAGGAACAAACCTTTCAGTACTTTGAAGCTTGCATGCCTCAATGGCAAGTTTCTCACTTCCTCCGATAGGTTTACATCAATGGCCTTCGACTGAAAGATTTTGCGTGGTTTTCGACATCGACTCATGTATTCACACCACGTGAATTGTACTACAGTACCTTGAGGGTCATTATCATTATCGGTGATTCCTCTCGCCCCTGTTAATATCTTACATCATTAGCTGGTAATCAAGCGATGTCTTTCCATGTTCGACATCAGAACATCTTTTCACATGGACCGACTTGTATCTGGGGTGAAGTTTGAACGAGTCTTGAAGACCCCAGATCTAGTTTCATCCATCTGGGCTGCGATATATTCATGAAAATAAAGACATCAAATGTACATCATTGTTGCACAGATAATCATCCAAACCAAAGGATCATGGCTCTACTAGAATCATCAGTCTACTACACAGACGGTTGTCTGTCCTATGTACATGAAAATGAATTTATAAATCTGAGCATGGGAATGCCCGCCTCAGCTAGATCATGAAAATATTATGAAGATAATGTATTGTATTGTATCTTATTACAGGTCACCTTCTAGTCCGAAAAACCTCAGATCCTCATGATAAATCATTTCACCTGACATCAAAAAAGATTTACGACCTCATGCTTTAGGGGGAAACTATTATAGACATATTTGGGCACTACAACCCCAATCACATATGTCCATAAACCAAGGGCTTCTAAGTCCCTAAAAGTGCTTTTTCATACCCTAAAGGAGCAAGGTCAACTAATTACATCATCTCCCAGAAGTTCTCCCTGAAACACTACTCAAAACTAGTCAAAACTGGTCCATATAGACTGCTCAGTGCTAAGGGTGTGATGCATCTCACTTGCCACATGCAAAAAGTGCGATGCATACTAGAAATCCCTTCTGTAGGGTGCAATGAGTGAGAGCAGACAAATGGCAGAAGCAGTTTGTTAGGTGGAAACCCAAAGAATCTTCTAGAAGTTGCTCATTCGACACTTGCCTCTCTGAATTCGCCCAGGGATGAGTAAGAGATCATGAAATCTCCAAGTGGAACCAAGAACTATCAAAGAGATGACACTAATCAAAATCCCAAAAGCTGAGTCACCCCCCTGCAAACATCTATATATGGATCCCTCATCCTAGAGATCCAAAGGCTGGAATCTTGTATTTTGTAAGGAAGTGTTGTTGGTTTCTTTGTGCAACATTGTATTGTTGGGTGATCTAATCTTTTCATGAGGTGAAGAGGGCTTTGATGCCGGGAGGATGGCGCCGGCTCAAACCGATGGTTTGTAATCCTCTCTTCTACTACTTCTATTAATAAATCTATTTCAGTTTTCCTCCATATTCTTGTGTATCTCTGAATCTTGTATTGATATATGCATTTGTATGGTTAATATACATCTGATCCTATATTGTTTATGGTTATAGATCTCTATGCTTTGATGGTATTATGATGCTTTGACTCTACAGGTGCTCTTTGAAGTGGGACAAGCAAGGAAGGAGTGGCGAATTTCTTTCAAAGGGAAAAGGAAACAAGCAAAGAGCCAAGTGAAAGATTGAGGTTGGTACTCCCTGCTTCTTTCCCATCTATCTCTCATAAAGGAAAACACAAGTGACTTTAGTTTGTTTGTTTCTAAGATAGCTACCTGTCTTAGTGGTACTAGCAGCTCTGAATGGACACTAGTTTTCCGGATAACAACCATTCATGATAGAAGATCATGTAAATTTTCATTCTTTTATTAATAAATTTCCTGAAGTGGTCACATTGGCTCAGGTTGTGGATTGTTTCCCTCTTTGATGGCTTTAACCACATCAAGAACACTGGTGTATTGATATGTGATCTATTTGTGAGTGGTGTCCTTTAGTGTTCTATCTAAGGAACTTACGCTGTAAATTCCTACAAAAATAAATAAATAAAAATAAAAATAAAAAATAAAAAAAATTCTAGAAAAATACCAAAACGTAGGTACTTACCTGGAACAGTGGAAAACACAGTTTCTTGGCGAAATAGGGCGCTCTAGAACGCAGATCAGGGGTTGGAAAGTGTGTTTTTCTCCTAGGATCCTCGGTCGGCACATCTCGCATGAATTTTATTGTCTCCTGCTCGGCTAGTACCTATGACTTGTGGAAAGAACCAAAAAACCACCAAAATCTAAAAATTTGACAAAAAAAGAAATAATACTATAAATAGAAATTGAGAGGCTAAAAATAGTTGTAGAAAACCCTAAAATTTATTGAAACTTCAATCACCCAAGAATGTTGTTATTACACCAGTGGAGTCGCCATTTGTTAGTGTGAAATTTCTTAGAAGGTGTACCAAAAACACTTCACTTAAGTCACTAGGTGACAAGTGACCCTAACAACAATTTGTGGCTACTTACGATTCAGATATGCAATAAAAAGTGGAAAACCTGCGACAAAAACATATACGATCCAAAATAGAAAGCAGTAGTAAAGATATCCAATGCAATAACCCAAATGGAAAGACTTTAATTGAATAAATTCTTTATTGAAAACACCTGGTGAAGGAGATCTACAAAAAGGGTCTGTAAATCCCCCTCCATGGGATGGGTCCTTTGATGTCCTTGATGCTTCAGTAATTGATCTTCTCTCTCAATGTGTGATAAAACCCAAAACAATGTGGAGAACTCAAATGGGAGCTCAAAAGAAAAGAGATGATAATGATGATGATGATAATGATCATGGTCAAGAATGAATGGAAAACCCTTGTATTTATAACAAAATATTGAGTTAATCTTGAAAATGGAGAATAATGAAATAATATTGACCAAATCAAGATCTAACTACTAAAAATACTTTATTATATTTATTGGAGAGGGAAAAGATATTTAAAATGGTTAAATATCTCTATTTAGAAATAATTAAAAAATAAATTGATTTATTAATTATTTCGCAAGGATTAAGAATAGTGTGAAATTTGAATAATTATTAAATAGTGATTTAACAACTATTCCAATAACGGAAATAAGGAATAATAAATAAATAGTGATTTATTTAATTATTCCTATGGGATTTAGTGAAATGTGACAAGGGATAATTATTTAAACAATGATTTAATAATTATTCCTAGAGAAAATTAAATAAATAATGATATTTCTAATTATTCTCATGGGTTTTTTTTTTTAATTTTAATCATAAAATAATTTAATAAAAGTGGTTTACTAAATTATTTTCCACAGTGAAAGTGATCTTACTATGGTAAATTAATCCTACAGGGTGTATTTTGATCCACCTAGGTAGAAATGGCTAGGTGATCATTTTTTGGTGATAACAAGGTTACACAAAAATCTTCTCTTTAAGGCCTTTAGAATTAAATTCTGATATCACCATCGCATTTAGCTCATTGAGATCTTTCTAACGATATATTTTTTCACCTCAATCTGATTCCTAGATTAAAAGTTATTCCCATTTGCAGTTTGACCAACTAGATAATGCCACATCAACAAAGATCCACCATCAAACACCCACATGTCGCCCACTTGGACCTGCCATGTCATCCCTAATAGTTTCTCACCTCTCACATTTCATACATGGCATCCACATTAATGGTGTCTAGCTTATCAATTCTCACCTTGTGGACTTAGGATCATGGACTCCACCAACCCAACCACATCATGTAGTATGAATAATCTTTGTTAGGGATGATCCACCTACCCACATCATCCCTATTTTGGGTTCCTTTCAACAACCCTCGGGGCCACGTACACGTCACCCAAGTCTCGTCTCCTTCCAACAACTCACCAACTTGAGGACCCAAGAGGGTCTCACCTATGCTTATATCATCCTATCCACAACACTTCCAAACTATGCCCATTTCAAAATTTCTTGAAGAGACCAATGCCACGCACACATCATCCCAGTCTTGACTCCTTTCAACTTCTCTCTGTTTCAATACACTGAGGGGATCTGTGGCCCCACAGATGTCATCCTAGTACCGTCTCCTTCTGAATTCATTACATTTCAATCCACTAAGGGAACTCGGGGCTACGCACATGTCATCCCAGTCCCATCTCCTTCAAACTTCAGTCCATTTCAATCCATTAAGGGAAATTGGGGTCATGCACATGTCATCCCGATCTATACTCCTTCCCATTTGTGCCCAAAATCAAATTTACTTAGCGAGCTCGTAGAACATATCAATTTTTATTTTATTTATAGATGAATAAAGGGGATACTTCATAATATTAATTTCTATGAGCTTATGGAACCAAGGTCTGAGGATGAGAAGTCATTGATGGTGAGCGACTATTAGTAATGAAACACTAGAAATAAAATGATTTCTAATATATATAAAGGGAGAAGGCCCAACACCAAATCCATACAACATTCATAGCATAACAAAGGAAAAGCACCAATTTACTCAAACCATACTTATCTATTATTAAACACATTCAAGAAGCTTTGCTTATTCGTGTAACTCATGTTATAGCTTAAACAATGAAAATAAAATATAGTTCTATGAGAAAAACATAATCATGAGAACATATAAGCAAGTAATCCTCATTGCCACACAAGAATATAAACATTCCTCCATTTCTAGTGTCAACCCATGCACTTTCATATCACATAATAAGCATTATTAATCATTCATGGCACAACTATATACATGAGTAAATATTTTTATCCAATAAACTTGAATGGATGGAAATTGAGGGAGGGACTTCAACTCTCCACCCAACCATAGGACAACTACACTACAATATTTCTTGTAGCTAACCACCCTCGAGTTGGATTCAAAGTCTAAGGAGTTAAGTGCTCAAGGGAATTTCATATATTGATGATCAATCAACTAGACCAGAGAAGGAGTACACTGCCCAAGTGGTTTATCAAATTCCTCATGTAGTAAGCACCATAGTGACTCTTTTTCCTCTCTGAAATAGATCACAGGGATTCAAACAAGGCTCAGTGAAATTCTACCTTGTCTAGGAGAATGATCTCACTCTAAGGGTGATTTATTAGTTGTATTTTCAAGGCAAGCACTTTAGGAGTCCATAACCATTATCCAGGTCGTTTATTAGCTTACTTTACAAGCACTTACATGATTTTCACAACCTCCAAGGAAAGCACTTAGCATTTTATCAGCCATTTTCAGCAAGCACCTGAGTGTCTAAGATTTCCAAGTGGTTTATTAGCCTTCCAATAAGAACCCCGGTGGTTTATAAACCCATTCATGAAGATTTAATTGTTGGGTTGTATTATATTCTTTCCACGACTAGCCCACGTAATTAACCAGTGGGTTAGAGGGGGGGCGGAGCCCCCCCTTTGTTGCGTCGATTGCGTAGCGGGAGGGTCACAGGGGGTGCAGGTAATGCCCCTCTATGGGGTCTGGGGCAGCGCCCCAGAAAATTTTATTTTCTAGACCCTATTTTAGGTTGGGCGGACCTACCTATGGTTTTGTGCATGATTTTCACACATGGTTTTGGACGCGATGGTTTTCAGTCCATGGTTTTGGACACGATGGTTTTTCGGTCCATGGTATTGGATTCTTTGGCATGTATAAATATGTATTGTAACATTGAAAGGAACATAATGAAAAATCAAGCTGATAGTCCTGGTTTTGGGATCCAGGGGAAAATCTCTGGGTATATGTGTTTTATGTGTTATGCTCTCGCATTGTTTATTTTCTATGTTTTAGAATTCGTATGCAGGTAATTTCTGTGTGGGGTTAAAACCTACATTTGGTATCGGAGCTGTTTTGGCTTCAAGGGGATGCCTTTGTTGCTGAGGAGTTTCACTCGGGCCTATGGTAGACCCTGTTCAGTGGGAGATCTGTGAGATCAATTCTGGTGGTGAAAGAAGATGGCAAGCAGTGGAAAGATAGAGATAGAGAAATTTAATGGCCAGAGTTTTGAGTTGTGGAAACTCAGGATGGAAGATCTATTGGTGGATAAATATCAGTGGATCGTGGTAGATCCGGGCACTAAACCAACGAGAATGTCCGATGAAGAATGGAAGAAGTTGGATTGGAAGGCAAAGAGCACGATATGATTGTGTGTCTCAAATTCAATATTGTTGAATGTATCA
Organism: Pinus tabuliformis; assembly: GCA_031772625.1. Classification (NCBI taxonomy): domain Eukaryota; kingdom Viridiplantae; phylum Streptophyta; class Pinopsida; order Pinales; family Pinaceae; genus Pinus; species Pinus tabuliformis. The sequence goes on from CM062816.1 coordinate 1,525,551,937, forward strand.
AGGGAAGCTACTGCAAAGGCTTTGTGGGACAACTTAGGGACTTTGTACCAATCTAAGTCTATGGTGAATAAACTGTTCCTACGGAAAATGTTGTATAACATGAGGATGAAAGATGGAGACTCAGTGATAGAGCATCTAAATGCATTTAAGACTGTGGTAAGTCAGTTATTATCTGTCGATATTAAAATTTTAGATGAAGATAAGTGCATCAGTTTGTTGTGTTCTCTCCCAGATTCGTAGGATAGTCTGGTTATTGCAATAGGTAGCAATGTAACTACCTTGCAGTTTGATGAAATAGTCTCATCCTTGCTGACAAAGGAGATGAGACAGAAAAATATGGAGAGCCAGAATGGTGCTGCCTTGTCTGTATGAGGACAGTCCCAAAACAGAAACAAAAATAAGTCATCGAGTGGGAGATCTAAATCTCCATGAAAACCTATAAAGGTGGTTTGCTGGAAATGCAGAAAGGAAGGGCACTACAAAAGAGATTGTAAATCTAAAGCTCCTGACAAAGGAAAGGGATCTGATGATGCTCCTTCTACAAAGGCGAAAACCACCTCAGATGAAGGTGGGGATGTGTACTTGGCTTCTTCAAGTACACATGTAGATCATGAGGCATGGTTGATTGACTCAGGTGCATCCTTTCACTTCACTCCCCATAGAGAGTGGCTCTGCGAGTATGAGAAATATGATCGTGGTGATGTCTTCTTGGGGGATGACAGGAAGGCTAGAATTGTTGGTCGCGGAAAAGTAAAGTTGCAGTTGCAAGGTGGAAGGGTTAGAACACTTTCAAGTGTTCTGCATATTCCTGCATTGGCCAAAAATCTGATTTCTGTAAGCAAGTTGGATGATGCAGGTGTAAAAACAGTGTTCGAGAAGGATACCTGCAAGATGGTTCGGGGAGCACTGGTATTGATGTGAAGAGTTCGGATTGGAACTCTGTACAAGCTACAAGGTAGCACTGTTTTTGATGGGTGCAGCAGCTATGTGGTTCCTGAAAGTGGAGCAAAAAATCTAGTGGTCTCTGGAGAGAAAACCATGTTGTGGCATCAAAGGCTTGGACATATTGGAGAGAAGGGCCTTCGAATACTTCATGGTAAAGGTATGGTAGAAGGTATGAGTAATAGCTCTCTGGATTTGATTTCTATGAAAATTGTGTATATGGGGAGCAGAATCGGGTGAGTTTCCCTTCTGGTTGTAAGAGGGCGAAACAGATATTAGAACTTGTGCACACTGATGTGTTTGGACCTGTGAAGGTTCCATCACTGGGTAAGTCTGTGTACTATGTATCATTTATAGATGACTTCTCAAGGAATACATGGATATATTTCCTTAAGAAGAAATCTGAAGTCTTTCATAGGTTTAAATAATTTAAGGCTCTGGTGGAAAACCAGACAAAGAAGAATATAAAGGTGTTGAGGACAAATAACAGTGGAGAGTTTTGCAGTAAGGAATTTGAAGAATTTTGTAAGAAGTGTGGTATAGCATGGCAGAAGACTACTCCATACACACCTGAGCAAAAAGGAGTTGCAGAAAGAATGAACAAGACGTTGATGTAAAGGGCAAGAAGCATGCTCAGTGGTTTCGGGTTAGGACAAGAATTTTGGGTAGAGGCAGTGGAGACAACATGTTACCTGGTCAACAGATCACCTTCGTCAGCGTTGGAGGATAAGACTCGACAAGAGGTATGGACTAGTAAGAAACCCTCTCTTTCACATCTGAGGGTATTTGGATGTGATGCATATGTACATGTTCCAAAGGAGAAATGAACCAAGTCAAATAGTAAATCTAAAAAGTGCATCTTTATTGGGTATAAGGATGGTTTAAAGGGTTATAAGCTTTGGAACCCAATAAAAAGGAAGGTTGTGTACAGCCGAGATGTGGTGTTCAGAGAGGTAAAAGATGTTATTAAACATGAATTCCAACCAAAGGAACCTGAGAAGATAGAGTTTGATATTAAGGAGGAAGAATCAGACTCTACAACAGAGGAGGAATCAGAAGATGAAGAGCAACAAACTCCAGGTGTGAGAAGATCAGTTCGAGAAAGAAGGCAGTCGAAAAGGTATAGTCCATATACTTTCTTTTCAAATCTTTCTTTATCTATTACTGACGATGATCCCAGAACTATGAAGGAAGCAGTAGATTCAAAGGATGGCAAACTCTGGAAAGAGGCCATGGTTGATGAAATGGCATCTTTGCACAAAAATGAGGCTTGGGATCTGGTGGAGTTGTTGGTTGGCAGGAAACCCATTGGCAACAAATGGGTGTTCAAAAAGAAGACAAATGCAGAAGGAAAGGTGGATAAATACAAAGCTCGATTGGTAGCAAAAGGTTATTCCCAAGTGCCCAGAATTGATTTTGGTGATATTTTTTCTCCTCTTGCCAAGGTAACTTCTATTAGATTAATTTTATCTGTTGCTGCTGCTTTTGATTTTGAGGTAGAATAGATGGATGTGAAGACAACATTTCTTCACGGGGATCTGGAAGAGGAAATATATATGAAGCAACCTGAAGGCTTTGCGGTGAAGGGTAAGAAAGAACTAGTATGAAAGTTAAAGAAGTCTTTGTATGGGTTAAAACAGTCACCAAGGATGTGGTATCAGAAATTTGATACATTTATACGGGGACTTGGCTTCACTAGAAGCAAAGCAGATCACTGTGTGTATTTTAAATTAATTGGTGACCATGTTATTTATCTGGTCTTGTATGTGGATGATATGTTGCTGGTTGGAAATGAGAAAGAAATTATCCAGGATTTGAAGACCCAATTGTCCTCCAAATTTGACATGAAATATCTTGGTGCTGCTAACTATATTTCTGGCATGGAAATTAAAAGAGATCGGGCAAAGAGGAAGCTCTAGTTAAACTAGAGGAAGTATGTGGAGACAATACTGCAGAGGTTTAATATGTAGGATAGTAAACCGGTGAAGGTTCCTATTCTTGTAGGTGTGAAGTTATCTGCTGAATAGTGTCCCAAGACAAAAGAAGAGGAAGAGGACATGTCTCGTGTTCCATATGCAAGTGCAGTTGGTAGCCTGATGTATGCAATGGTCTGTACTAGACCAGACATTACACAGGTAGTGGGAGTATTGAATAGGTTTATGTCAAAACCAGGGAAGGATCACTGGACAGTAGTGAAGCGAGTTTTCAGGTATTTACGTGGCACTAGTGATTATGGTTTGTGCTACCAAGGAAGACCAAGATTCAATAGAGTGTTGGATATTCGTGGCTTTGTTGATGCACACTGGGCTGGATATTTGGATCAGAGAAGATCCACAAGTGGGTATGTGTTTAACCTATTTTGAGGTGCAATTAGTTGGATGAGTAAGAAACAATATGTAGTGGCACTATCAACTACAGAGGCAGAATACATGGCAACCACTCATGCAAGCAAGGAAGCAGTTTGGTTGCAGAGATTGTGTTCAAGTATGGGGTTAGTACAGGGAGCTATAAGGATAGACTATGACAGCCAAAGTGAAATTTTCTTGGCAAAGAACCCTGCATATCATTCAAGGATAAAGCACATTGATTTTCATAATCACTTTGTGATGGATATGATAGAAGACAAAAAGGTGTTGCTGGTAAAGGTGGACACTTTAAAGAATACTGCAGATGCATTGACAAAATCTGTGAGATCTGAGAAGTTCTCTTGGTGTAGGAAACAATGGGCATTGCAGGGCTGGATAAATGACTAAGCTCTCTTGTGGCCCGATGTGGAAAGAAAACAACAAGTGCGAGAATGTTGGGTTGTGTTATATTCTTTCCACGACTAGCCCACGTAGCTAACCGGGGGGTTAGAGGGGGGGCGGAGCCTCGCTTTGGTGCACCGATTGCATAGCAGGGGGGTCACAGGGTGTTTGAGGGGTGCAGGTAATGCCCCTCTATGGGGTCTGGGGCAGCGCCCCTGAACATTTTATTTTCTAGACCCTATGTTAGGTTGGGCGGACCTACCTATAGTTTTGTGCATGATTTTCGCACATGGTTTTAGACGCGATGGTTTTCGGCCCATGGTTTTGGACGCGATGGTTTTTCAGTCCATGTTATTGGATGCTTCGACGTGTATAAATATGTAATGTAACATTGAAAGGAACATAATGAAAAATCAAGCTGGTAGTCCTGGTTTTGGGATCCAAGGGGAAATCTCTGTGTATATGTGTTTTATGTGTTATGCTCTCGCATTGTTTATTTTCTTTGTTTTAGAATTTGTATGCAGGTAATTTCTATACGGGGTTAAAACCTACATTAATTTGTTTATTAGCTCTATAGAAATAACTTAGAATTTTATCAACTTACTCATCAAGAACTAAGTGAGTCATTGTCTCCACCGAGTCTCGACTGGCCCAACACATACCAACAAGTAATCACTCGCCACAAAAAATTTATAGGGAACGACAACCCATTACAAGGAATTGGCATAGAGCCATCTTGTCTTCGCTTCTCTTCTCTTCTCTTTTTCACTTCCTCATCACTCCTCTACGTGTTCCTCTATGCTACTCTTATGCATTTTCACACAATTTGCTTTACGCGCTCTTGTTTACTCATTTTCCCTCTCTGCCTCCCTTTTCAGCTCCCTTGTCACTTATTTTCTCTTGTGCTTTGACTTTTCCAACATGTCCCATGCAAACAGGGACAACATGGGGCTTTTTACTTCACTCAGGAAATCCCTACACAACTTCAATTCTTGTTGCGCCTCGTCCCTCACTTCAATTTTATTATACACTACTTCAATGCTTGTTGAGTATACCAATAAATTTTCAAGGAGATAGATTGTAAAAAATAAATGAAGAGTCTTAGGCTTGGGTTTAAACACATCACAAGCAACTCCTCCTCCTCAAACCCTAAATTGGTGTCTACTCCTCTATCTTAGCCATATTTTCATTTTTACATATTTTTTCATTAACAAACTCACATAGTGATATTTGCATGAGGGGTAGCAAAATGGGTTGTTACAATCTGCTTGAATTAATCAATTGATCATATATTAGATGTGAGAATGTATATTTTGTGATACAAATAATTATTTGTTTTTGAACAATACGTGCATTTTTTTTAACGATTATTAATTTTGTGAATTATTTGAATAACTTGATAATCTATCATTCCATCTCATATCTAGTTTATCTAGTTGTGCTCTCAACTAGGATAGGTAGGAAGAATTAGCTTATAGTTACTACAAAATTAAGTAAATAGTTTTATAGATTAGATTAGAGTTATTTTAATTACTAATAACTTTTTTTCTTAATATACTTTAGTGGAAATATGGCCAAATACCAATGGATATCACCATACCAAATGCATATAGGCCTTATTGTGGCCCTTATCAGATGATACTCCCCTTGTTGGTAGCTAAACTTTTTGAACTATCAACACAAGCTAAGGACGATACCTCTAATAACCCTTCTAAATCATTAAGTCGTGTGCATTCCAAAATTTATCCTCGTATACACTCAAAAAACGACTAAGAAGCAAAACATGCACCTATAGGAAAATTGCACTAGATTTGCATATTTTCAAAAGAAATATTTTTAAAAACATATTAGGGAGTTCCATACAGACAATAACTTTCAATTATCATTCCTACAAGGGAAAAATATGTTAAAATATTTAGACACATACTTAAGTTCAACTTGGTTATGTAGAAATTCTCATTGTAGATTAACCTGATTATGCAATAGAGTAAAGCACAATACTTAATATACTTCTACAATCAAACTTGCGAAAGCTGAATCAATTTGAGCAAGATCAAACAGAACACATATAATAGAGAAGAAGAATCAATACACATGAAACACAAAAGAATACTCCGGGGAAAGCCTCAACTAAAAACCTCGCCATATGTATTATCATACAAGTGGAAATATCTCAAGATTACACAAAGCTTTAGCTCTCACAACTATCCAGCTCTCAGTACAATCCCTCTCACTGCTCATAGACAGACTAGACAACTCATATGCCTTTCCCTCTACCCTCAAGCCTCCTGTTTCCTTGTGTTGTTGTCCCTGGGTGTTGTAGCTGTAACCTTGTGTGACACTGATCTCACACACTGCTCCAACAGACTGTAAACTGTGCAAATCTCAAGGAATACATTCCTTTTGCATGCAAGAGATTTTCTTATAGGAAAATTCTTGCAACTGATAGTACATTGTCCCTGCCTTTAATCTCAACTGGGTCTTTGTCTAAACTGACATGCATGAGTTATTTATGAGAGAATATTCAGTTATCTGGAGTACACTAGTTTCATGCATGCATACATTAATTGACTGAACTCACAATTAGTTCCACAAATTCTTTGGAACTAATTTACCTGGACTTAACTCATTTAAATGAGCTAACTAATTACAACTCAAATACAGCTCATCCTTATCTCCTTAATTAAGGGATAACTTCCTCAATCAAAGGGATAATCGTTGCATGACTTCACAAAGACTTCATGTTTGAATTTCTCCAACTAATTAACTCAAGATGAATGAATTAATTATTTTTCAAACAGCTAGTGAGACTAAATTCGAATTTTAATTCAAGGACAAATTAAAATTGGAATATTCTTGTTGCCACATTTCAACACTCCCTCTCAACAAGAAAGGGATTATCTACTACCCCGATCCTGTCTTTATGGAACTCGAAATTACACTTTGACAATGCCTTAGTCAAAATGTCAGCATGTTAATTTCAGGTATGTTCTATGCTAGAGAAATTTATTTAATTTCTTTTCCATATTATCAATCACATCAGCATAAAGTATATTGTAGATAGAACATAAATATAAATCGCAAAATACATGCCAAGACAAGAGGACACAAGATGTGGCGCAAGCCAGGGACAAACCCCACAATGTGTGGGGAATCCCTTGATCAATTCTTCTTTTATGTTCTTCAAAGTTCAGCAGAGAAAGAGAGAGAGAGATATGGTACATTTACAATAGAAGTCAACACTTTGACTTCTCTAGATCTAGCATAGATCATTTCGTGTAATGATGAGATCAGTTGAAGACATTATGCTTCAACTGATTCTCCAAGGTGACGGCTTCACCTATCGTAGTGCTGCATCTGGTCCACTTGTTGCACCACTACATACTGCACCATGCTGCTACCCATGTCCATGATCTTATCCATCATAATGCTGCTCAAACTAATGTGCATCATCATCATGCTGCTACCCCTGCTAATGTATCATTGTACTGCCCATGCACATGATCTCATAGTGCTGCCCACCATGCTGTTGCCCCTGCCTTCTTGTTGCTTCATCATGCTGCAACAATTTGCCTCTGTTGATATCAACCTTAGCTACTTGCTATGGCTTGCAGCCTAGCAAAGCAGCTAGGCTATAGTTCCACACAATCCCATTATACACAACATATTGATATTCATTGATGTGTGTCTCTATGACCTCTGCATAAGAGTCTCCATGAACTGCATATGAGTGACTAGAGTCTTTACTACCTAATCTACTCCACACAGTAGCATGCCAGATCACAACGGCTATAACCATGACTGCATTTACGTGTATTGATACGTTGCGTCCTCTGCCCTATGTATAGGGCATCACGTTGACTGTCTAAATGAATAGCGTAACCATGAACTCGTGATTGTGGCTACGTACATTAATTATGGCTTCATGTATTAACCCAATACATAGATTGTGGCTTCATGATCCATATCCATGTTATACTGCGAGTATGGAGCCCTGCATGTATATATATATATATATATATATATATATATATTGAACAACGTATAACTGTCTCCACAACCTGCGTATATATGTTTGCCTCACACTGCGTCCATATAGAGTTCATGAACTGCGAGTACAACATTGAGTTTCCACTATGGATACAGCGGCTACCCTGCGTGATATATTCTATTGTCATGATGGCGTGTAGAGTAGGGTTTCCAGTGTACAAGGTTTCAACATATGTAAACCTGCATATATAATCTCTTCATGCTACATTGTGTTATTGCCTGTGAATGACTGCAGCTCCACTGCAGCTTCATTCCCTATACCCTGCGTATAAAGAGCAACATATATATATTGTATGTACAGGTGCTTTCATGGTTGAGTATATGGCATGCGTAAGACTGCGTATATGCGTATCTACTTCCATGAGCAGTATATCTTGACTGTGTTGTGCGTATCATGACTGCGTTGTGACTGTATTGGTGTGTGTATCCATGAGTAACATTTATGGCAGCATTTGATACTTCTTTCATATGCGTTGTGGCTTCATTAACTGTGTTTACCATACTGTGCATAGATATTGTTTTCATTATAGCATATGGATAGTGTGGAGTTACCATACTATGCATAGATATTTCATGTACAGGAACTGTGTGGATGTCTTCAATGTCAGCGGGATTATGACTACGACTCCCTCTATTACAGCTACTCTTGACTGTTCTTTAGAACATTTGCAGCTAGGGCATCCAACGTATTCTTTTAGTGCCTTCTCCTTCTCCAAAAACCCAAGACGTGGAGAGGAGGAGTTCACATGAAGAATGTGTCCCAAAATAACATCAAATCCTCTTCTATTTATACCAAAAAAGTATAGGATGAATAGACATGACGTTTGGGCTTCTAGAGCCTACATAAGAGCTAGTCGGCTTGATAATAATTACATAAACAAAATAAATTCATATCTCCATAAATACTTATCGGAATCGGATGATCTTTAGATCAATCCTACACCTCTCGACAAGAGGGATCCAATAAAAATATCAGATGCCATAAATAAGCCAACCCACATGGATTTTGGCCCTAGTTGCCAATTTAAATCTCCCTCTCAACTAGGGAGAACTCCATCCGTTGATCCATAAGTCCAACTGTACTATCTCTGCCATCAATGCCATGCACTGCTCTACCCAGCTCTACTTGCTCTGCTCTGCTCAGCTCTATTGTCTCAGCTGACTCTACTCAGCTCAGCTCTACTAGCTCTTCTCTGCTCTGTTGGCTTTGCTCAGCTCTACTCTGCTCAACTCTACTATGTTGAACAATGAAGAAGAAGAATTGATCAAGAATGTCTCATACCATTCTCCCTTGACCCGAAGTTAGTCTCAAAGTGTGTACTACTAGTCCTAGACCAGTCTCAATCGACCCAAAATCAGCGTCATAGTGGGTACCACTCCTACCACTGGTCCCAGACTAGTATCGCAGTCTCAGAGAGTGTAACACTGGTCCCAGACCAGTCTCAGCCGACCCGAAGTCAGCATCATAGTATGTACCACTCTCATTGGTCCCAGACCAGTACTTTACTGACACAAAGTCAGTCTTAGAGTATGTACCACTGGTCCCAGACCAGTCTCAACCAACCCAAAGTCAGCGTCATAGTATGGTACAACTCCTACCACTAGTCCCAGACCAGTATCACAATCTCAGAGAGTGTACCACTAGTCCTAGACCAGTCTCAGCCGACCCGAAGTCAGCGTCATAGTATGTACCACTCTCACTGGTCCTAGACCAGTACTACACTGACACGAAGTCAGTCTTAGAGTATGTACCACTGGTCCTAGACCAGTCTCAACTGACCCGAAGTCAGCGTCATAGTATGGTACAACTCCTACCACTGGTCCCAGAACAGTATCGTTGATCCCAGATCAATGGAGGTCATCCTAGTGTAGGGAGTATGGTAGATACAGTGATGCGTCCATCAGTACTACTATGGTCCCTAACTTCATTTCCCTACTCATTGATCAGATGAGAGGTACTTCCCATGAGTCCCAGACTACATGGGTAGGATGCCTCGATAGGAGAACTTAATCAATCCCGTCCTCACAGGAGAACACATCAATCCTGCTACAATCGCCATGGATAACACATCAATCTAGGCCTCACAGGAGAATACATCAATCCTACTACAATCGCCATGGAGAACACATCAATCCCGCTACAATCGCCATGGAGAACACATCAATCCAGGCCTCACAGGAGAACTAATCATCCTGCTACATAAGAGAGCGAATCATCCTGTTCCACAAGAGAGCGAATCATCTTGTCTCATAAGAGAGCGGATCATCTTGTCCTAGTGTGCACCACCAGGGGAGGGTGAGTCACCCTGTGGTTGTACGTTGCTCCAGTAAGAACTGCAAGCCCCCAAAGCTCCCAGAGCTCAATGTATGCAATATGTAGGACCCTTGTACAAGGGTCTCTTGACGACTCCAAGTTGTTTGGGAAAATCATAGATTTGATCTTCCCCCGAGGCTTTAGCAACCTGTACATCATCTTAGTGCGATGGAGCCTCCTTGCTCATCAACTTACCATATACCAGATAAGGTAGTATCTGATGTCTATCTGTTGGAGCAATCGTTGAATACGGGATTCCTCAATAATCTAATCCCACATCTGGTTGTTACAAAGAATCTCAGTGGTATTCATCATGTGTACAAATAGCTCTCTGAAGATCTTCCCCAACCAGGCAGCTTCATACGAGATCATACTCGTAGATATGTATCTGATCTCGGCGGTGCTTATAACAGCCGACTTTTGCTTCCTGCTTAGAAGCAGAATCCAAAGAGGAACAACACTAAGAAGTGCTCCAGTGATCCTCCACATTGCCTGCCCAATCAGCATTCGAGTAATCATGCAGTTTCATATTTCCGACAGTGTATCTCAATCCATGAGAGATTGTGCCCTTAAGACATCTCAGAAGATTCTTGGCACCAATCCAGTGAGGCTCAACCAAATATGAGCTCCCCGTGCTAACTGCAAAACATATGTCTGGAATCCAACTCCCTCTTACTTCTGCAAATGAGAGGGTCTGCAACTTTCAAAAATAGTTCATCTGCATAAGGTGTCGGTATGAGAGGCCTATCATCCACAACCTTCAGATAATGGTTTGGATCGGTTTCACTCCTTAGTGAATCTCAGCTCTATCAAACAGCTATTGGTCCTCTCATACTACGCCCAGGGTGTTTCGCTTCAAGCCATAGAGGGCTTTCTTCCACCTGTATACAGGAGATTCCCATTTATGAATCTTAAGCTCCACGGGTTGTTTCAAACATGTGGACTAACTACATGAGGGGAATGGTCCCCATTTAAGATTTTTCTTTCAGTACATATTAGACATGTACTTTCATGCTCTTTTTGAATTCAGGCTTCCCTGTCACCATTCGACCCACAAACCTCCGATGCTATGTGTCAATGGACATGGTCCCTAGTGGACTTCCTGTAACTTAATACAACCCTAAACTTAAAAGCATCTTTGAAAATTCTATTTTCAAACATGTACCTTTCCATTAACGAATGCCACCTTAAAAACTTCGACTTCCATTCCTGGGGTTCCTTGCTTCCTTGAAGAGTCGGTCGTGTCCTTGATGAGCTACATCTTTGCCATTCGGACACTCCTTCGCATAAGGGTCGAACTTATAACCAAGACTTCTACCTTTCCTTCCACCCTTAGATCCGAACTTCCCTCTGAAGTGATCTTTAGGTAGGCCAACAGAAGTTCCGTTGTGCCATTCTGATAATATGCTATGCTTCGACTTCACCCTATGTGAATTTGGAGGAACCCATTGATCCTTCCATCTTATCCCAACTGTCTTTGGTGATTGCTCTTTCACTCTTGCTTGGGCATTATCTTCACCTTAGCTCTGATACCATGTTAATTTTAGGTATGTTCTATGCTAGAGAAATTTATTTAATTTCTTTTCCATATTAGCAATCACATCAGCATAAAGTAAACTGCAGATAGAACATAAATATAAATCGCAGAAAACATGCCAAGACAAGAGGACACAAGATGTGGCGCAAGCCAAGGACAAACCCCACAATGTGTGGGGAATCCCTTGATCAATTCTTCTTTTATGTTCTTCAAATTTCAACAGAGAAAGAGAGAGAGAGAGAGATGGTACATTTATAATAGAAGTCAACACTTTGACTTCTCTAGATCTAGCATAGATCATTTCGTATAATGATGAGATCAGTTGAAGACATTCTACTTCAACTAATTTTCTAAGGTGATGGCTTCACCTATCATAATGTTGCATCTCGTCCACTTGTTGCACCACTGCATACTACACCATGCTACTACCCATGTCCATGATCTTATCCATCATAATGCTGCTCAAACTAATTTGCATCATCATCATGCTGCTACCCTTACTAATGTATCATTGTACTGCCCATGCACATGATATCATAGTGCTTCCCACCATGTTGCTACCTCTACCTTCTCGTTGCTTCATCATACTACAACAATTTGCCTCTGTTGATATCAGCCTTAGTTGCTTGCTATGGCTTGTAGCCTAGCAAAGAAGCTAGGCTATAGTTCCATGCAATCCCATTATACATAGTGTATTGATATTCATTGCTGCATGTCTCTATGACCTGTGCATAAGAGCCTCCATGAACTGCGTATGAGTGACTGGAGTCTCTTCTGCCTAATCTACTCCACACGGTAGCATGCCAGATCACAGCAGCTATAACCATGACTGCGTTTACGTGTATTGATACGCTGCATCCTCTGCCCTATGTATAGGGCATCACGTTGACTGTCTAAATGAATAGCGTAACCATGAACTCATGACTGTGGCTACGTACATTGATTATGGCTTCATGTATTGACCCAATACATATATTGCGGCTTCATGATCCATATCCACGTTGAACTGCGAGTATGGAGCCCTGCGTGTATATATATATATATATATATATATATATATTGAACAGTGTATAGCTGTCTCTTGTCCATCATGATGTCTGCCTGAACAGTGTATAGTTGTCTCCACAACCTGCGTATATATGTCTGCCTCACACTGCGTCTGTATAGAGTTTATGAATTGCAAGTACAGCATTGAGTTTCCACTATGGATACAGCAACTACCTTGCGTGATATATTCTATTGTCATGATGGCGTGTAGAGTAGGCTTTCGAGCGTACAAGGTTTCAGCGTATGTAAACTTGCGTATGTAATCTCTTCATGCTGCGTTGTGTTATTGCCCATGAATGACTGTGGCTCCACTGCAGCTTCATTCCCTATACCCTGCGTATAAAGAGCAGCATATATATATCGTATGTATAGGTGCTTTCATGGCTGAGTATATGGCATGCGTAAGACTGCGTATATGTGTATCTACTTCCATGAGCAGTGTATCTTGACTGTGTTGTGTGTATCATGACTGCGTTGTGACTGCATTGGTACGTGTATCCATGAGTAGCGTTTATGACAGAATTTGATACTTCTTTCATATGTGTTGTGGCTTCATTAACTGTGTTTACCATACTATGCGTAGATATTGTTTTCATTACAACATATGGACAGCATGGAGTTACCATACTATGCATAGATATTGCTTGTATAGGAACTGCGTGGATGTCTTCAATGTCAGCGGGATTATGATTGCGGCTCCCTCTATTACAACTACTCTTGACTGTCTTTAGAACATATGCAACTAGGGCATCCAATGTATTCTTTTAGTGTCTTCTCCTTCTCCAAAAACCCAAGACGTGGAGAGGAGGAGTTCACATGAAGAATGTGTCCCAAAATAACATCGAATCCTCTTCTATTTATACCAAAAACGTATAGGATGTATAGACATGACGTTTGGGCTTCTAGAGCCTACATAAGAGTTGGTCGGCTTGATAATAATTACATAAACAAAATAAATTCAAATCTCCATAAATACTTATCAGAATCAGATGATCTTTAGATCAATCCTACACCTCTCGATGAGAGGGATCCGATAAAAATATCAGCTGCCATAAATAAGCCGACCCACATGGAGTTTGGCCCTAGTTGCCAATTTAACACAGCACCTTACTCCTTGGTTGAAATATACTACAACAACATGATCCTCCTCACCACACAGTCTCTGAGATGATGATACCGAATGCCGATGTGCCTGGACCTATCATGAAATACTGGATTCTCAAAGAGTTTGATACAACTCTGATTATCACAATAGATCACAGTTGGATCCATCCTCTGATCAAACAAACCAACTAGAATTTTCCGCATCCAAATGGCCTCACATGCTGCCTGATTTGCAGCCATGTATTCAACCTCTACTGAGCTGAGTGCAACTGACCTCTGTTTCCTGCTATACCAAGAAACTGCAGCTGACTCAAGGTTGAAAATTCCTCCTGGTGTGCTCTTCCGATCTGATGGACTCCAGGCCCAATCTGCATCTGTGAAGCCCTGTAGCTTCACTCCCTCTTTTCATCTGTACCATAATCCATACTGAGATGTGCCTCTGAGGTATTTCAAAACATTCTTAGATGCCTTCCACAACATCTTGGTAGGCTGAACCATAGCTTGACTCAGCTAGTTCACCACATAACACAAATTTGGTCATGTGTTCACTAAGTACATCAGTGAACCCACAAGCTGTTGATACACAGTAGCCTCTACTACTTCTCCTGAAGTAGCATCCTCCTTCCTCCAGTTACCTGCTAGAGGAGTTTGCATGGGCTTGCACTTCTCCATGTGGAATCTCCTGAGTATCTTATTGGCATACTTGCCTTGAGACACAACAACTCCCCATCCTTCTGCCACACTTCCATGCCAAGGAAGTAGTGCATGAGACCCATGTCTTTGATCTCTAATTCTCTTGCAAGGTACTCCTTACAAGACATGATCAACTGATCATCACTTGTCAATATGAGATCATCAACATAAAGAACAATGATCAACTTCTTACCTTCTACCATGATGTGGTACAGGTTCGCATATTCACTCTTTGTGAAGCCCAACCTGATGAATTAGTTGTTGATCCTGGTGTACCAAGCATGAGGTGCTTGCTTCAGCCTATACAAAGCTCTCTTGAGTTGGCACACATGCGACTCACGATCGAAGGTCTCAAAACCTTCTCGTTGCTCTATGTACACCTCTTCCTCAATCTTGCCATTGAGGAATGCAATATTCACATCCATCTGATGGATCTTCCAACCCATCTATGTTGATAGTGCCAACATCGATCTGATATATGAGTACCTTGCTACAGGAGAAAAATTCTCATCATAGTCTATTCCCTCAACCTGTGAGAAACCACGGGAAACAAATCTTGCCTTATGTTTCTCCACACTACCATTAGCAGCTTGATTTACCTTGTAAAGCCAACGAGAACTCACAACTGACTTGTTCTCCGGTCTTGGAACGACATCCCAAACACTATTCTGAACTATCGAGCCATACTCCTCTGCCATAGCATCAACCTAAATTGGCTGCTGCACTGCTTCCTCAAAGGAAGATGGCTCAGTCTCAACACATCCCCAACAAGGGCCATGTATCTAGTGTACCGCTCAAGTGACCTCCTCTATCTGCGCTGAGAAGATGGCTCTCCCACATTCTCTCTCACATCCGAAAATAATCTATCAGCTTCTCTTGTGCACTTCCATCCCTCTCTGGAAGACTCTGCTTGAGTGGCTGTCTCCACTCCTGGAACCTCTGCATGTGGCTGCTCCGCATCAGTTTGAGGCTCCTCCTCCTTAGGAACCAAAAGTTCCTCCACAACTTGTAGTTGGAGCTCCCTCTCAAGGGAAACTTGCATGGCCTTCTGCTCATCAAACTTGAGATCTCTGTGAACCACTGTCCTCCGACTGCTAGGCAAGTATACCCAATAGTTGTGGGGTGTATCAATGTACCCCACAAGTATCCCCAACTCATATGTTGGTTCAAGCTTCTTCCAGGCATCCTTGGTCACATGGAAATATACAAATGAGCCAAAGATCCTGAAGTGACCCACATCTGGTCTCTTCCTGGAGAAATCTTCCTCTGGTGTCTTCATCCCAAGTATGCGATGCGGGCTTCTATTCTACAAACAGACCACTGTGTTGCATGCCTAAGCCCACAAATGAAGTGGTAGGCCTTGTTCATGCAGCATCACCCAAGCTACCCCCACAATCGTTCTGTTTTTTCTCTCGATCGCCCCATTCTGTTGTGGGTTATGACATGCTATCAACTCCCATTTAATTCCTTCCACTGCACAGAAGTCCTTAAACACTTGAGAGACATACTCTCCACCATTGTCACTTCTCAAGGCCTTTATCTTCTTCCCTGATTCTTTCTCAACCAAAGATTTGAACTCACAAAACTTTGAGAAGGTTTGATCCTTCTTATGCATGAAATAGATCCAGCATTTACAAGAAAAATCATCAATGAAAATCACATAATACCTTTGTTTCGCAGTGGATGCTATCGAGAATGGTCCACACACATTAGTATGAACTTGCTCCATTATTGCTTCAGCTCAACTGTCTCGATCATGAAAGGAAGACTTGGTGTACTTTCCAAAGGTACAACCTTTGCATGTGTCCACTTGCTCAAGTTTACCTTTGGGAAGTCCGGTAGAAATCTGTTACATTATCTTCAAGGCCCCATGATGCAAGTGGCACAACCGCCTATGCCATAACTCGCCAATGTCTTGGCTTTGCACCAATTCTGCTTTCAAACTCAATGCAGCACATTCATCTACCTCTAGCTTGTAGAGATTCTTCACTTGAATCCCAATCCTCTTGGTCTAACCCATGGCTATGTGTTCCAAGAATGCGTTTCCTTTACTGAAGACTACATCATGCCTTTGTCTTCCAACATCGCGACCAATACCAAGTCCTTCTTCAGTCCAGGCACATACTTTACATCAGTCAGGGTGAGAGGAGCTCCATGCTCCCTCTGAAAAACAACCATACCTTCACCTGAAACATGGCACTTTCCGTCATCGCCCATCTCTATGCGCATCTTGAGGTCTTTCTTCTCTAAGGTACTGAATAAACTCTTATCGTCGTTCATGTGGAATGAGACTCCACTATCTAGGTACCAAACACCACCCCCCATCGATGAAACCATACATGCGATGAGGGTAAAATACAATTCGAACTGAGAGGCCAGTGCCTCACCTTCTGATCCTTTGGAGGATCCCTTCTTGGATTTCTTCAATGGATGATTAGTTGCATAATGGCCCACCTCATGACAATTAAAGCATCTCACTTTAGATTTGTCAATCTTCTTCCCACCATAAGAAGAACTCGATTTGGAATGGGAAACCTTCCCTTTCCCTTTCCTTGCCTTACTTGCTAAGGCTAGATTTTCTTCATCATCATGCTTAGATGAAGAACCATCTCTGGTGCTCCTCCTGATCTCCTCCTGCATTAGATCCGACCACAGTCGTTCCCAATCTGACAGTTTCTCTCTTCCATTCACTTAGTCCTAGTAGCTATGCCAACTCTTAGGAAGACCGAGGAGAGAAAGACTCACCATATCATCATTGGTTGTCGTTATTCCCACACTACCAAGCTCATCTCTGCAGGTGGTGAGCTTGTTCAGATATGTAGAAATAGTGTCACCCTTTTCACACTTGATTTTCCGAAGCTTATCCTTGAGCGCCAACTTCCTCTGGTCACTACTATTCTGGTATAGGTCCTTCAATGTCTTCCACATTGAAAACAAAGTCTCCTTCCCATGGAGACTCGAGACAATATGGTCTCGAACTCCCTTGAGAAGAATCCTCCTCACCTTCGCCACACACTTCTTACATCCAGTGAATTCTTGTGCATTAGCTGCAGCTGGCTTGGGGATTTCTTGATCAATGAAATCCTTCAAACCATTGTCTTCTAATACTGCTTCCATGCCATCCTTCCATGCTATGTAATTTGAGTCACCATCCAGTGCATACTTGAGTGTCAAGCCACTGAACGCCATTGGTGAACTTTGAGATGTGATAAGAATTTGATTTTGTACCTGTAATCAAGAACTTCAAACTTCAAATTTCCCTCCTCAGTATATTGTTCACAGCTCTGATCACCTTTGCTCTGATACCATGTAGAAATTCTCACTATATATTAACCTGATTATGCAATAGACTAAAGCACAATACTTAATCTACTTCTACAATCAAACTTGCAGAAGCTGAATCAATTTGAGAAAGATCAAAAAAACACATATAACAAAAAAGAAGAATCAATACACATGAAACACATAAGAATACTCTGGGGAAAGCCTCAGCGAAAAACCCCACTATCTGTATTATCATACAAGTGGAAATATCTCAGGATTATACAAAGCTTTAGCTCTCACAGCTATCCAGCTCTGAGTACAATCCTTCTCACTGCTCATAGACAGACTAGACAACTCATATGTCTTTCTCTCTGCCCTCCAAGCCTCCCATTTCCTTGTGTTGTTTTCCCTGGGTGTTCTAGCTGTAACCTTGTGTGACACTGATCTCACACACTACTCCAACACACTGTAAAACTGCACAAATCTCAAGGAATAAATTCCTTCTGCATGCAAGATATTTTCTTATAGGAAAATTCTTGCAACTAATAGTACATTGTCCCTGCCTTTAATATCAACTGGGTCTTTGTTTGAACTAACATGCATGAGTTATTTATGAGAGAATATTTAGTTATCTAGAGTGCACTAGTTTCATGCATGCATGCATTAACTGAATGAACTCACAATTAGTTCCACAAACTATTTGGAACTAATTTAACTGGACTTAACTCAGTTAACTGAGCTAACTAATTACAACTCATCCTTATCTCCTTAACTTCCTCAATCAAAGGGATAACTATTGCATGACTTCACAAAGACTTCATGTTTGAATTTCTCCCACTAATTAACTCAAGATGAATTAATTAATTATTTTTCAAACAGCTGGTGAGACTAAATTCGAAATTTAATTCAAGGACAAATTCAAATTGGAATATTCTTGTTGCCACATTTCAACAGGTTAAATGTGTCTATTCAGTGAAAGTGTGTTCCTTAATGTGTTTATTTAGCATGCATTAGTCGCATTGCGATATGTTAGTCACAATATGTTCTACACATATACTTATCCAACAACTCATGTTCTCCTCGATATCAATGGTTATTGATCTATGGCTTAACATGATTAGTCCATGGTCTCTATTTAAATACCATGAAGGTTCATGGTTGATGGTCGATTTTGAGAACTCTCTCATGTAAAAAAAAAACTTTTGCATCAATAAAATTGCCTCAAGTGGCCATGTGGGATATGGTCGTCGATTTTTTCCCACTTAGAGGGTTTTAACAACATAAAAATATTGTTGTTATGATACTTGATCTAGTTGTATAGTGCTTACTAAAGGTGTTCATCCTATATTGCATACCTTATTTTCTTAAGCATGGTATCAAATACTTTTTGAAATGTTTCTCCCATTGTTGATCGAGATCTTGAGCTCATGTTGCTACATTTCAGATACCGATTATTTCCATATTTGACTAAATAGACTATTCCAATGTGTCTACAACATTATTTTCTTAATAATGCCTTTCATTTAATTTAAAAAGGTGTACATCTTTCCTAAGATACATTTTTTCACCAAATCCAGAGGTATATAATCCGAATATGCTCTTTAAAAAAAAATTGCAATTTGCATTTTTCAATTATTTTTTTTATTCTCAGCGTGTTACTCTTTCTACTTTGTGCAGTATGCTCTTTGCCTTACACTCTATGCAATCTCAACAAGATTAGAAACAGAGAAGAAAGTGTTTTCTTGATCATGTATTCTCTTTCTCATGCATTTGTGTGTGATCTCAACAAATAAGAAATAGAGAGAAAACAAATTGTGGTTGATTAATTATTCTTAGAGAAAAATAAGATAATTAATTATTTATCTGTTTATTTTTCATGATTGGGTCAAATATGACAAGGAATAATAATTTAACAATGGTTTAATTAATTATTCCTAGAAAAAAATCAAACAAATAGTGATTTATTTAATTATTCTTCATGGTTTTAACTATAAATTACTTAACAAAGGTTGTTTATTAAGTAATTTCTCACGGTGAAAGAAATTTTACTAAGGTAAAATTGGATTTACATGGTGTACTTTGATCCATCTAGTAAAGTAGGTTAGAAGATCAATTTTTTGGTGATAAAAAATTATCCCCCAACGTATGAGTGTTAGGAGCAAAACGTATGACCGAAGTACGTTGTAAAGACAATCACTAGACAACATAGGGGAGTCAGAGAGAGAGAGAGAGAGACCATTAAAGCTGAAGTAAAAGAGGATAGGGATAGAGGAGGCAAGACTAATGCAAGTCTCCTTTTATGTTGTGGTACCGAACCTTAATGAAGTGGGGGAGACATACCCATACCTACTGAGATAACTTAGTACAAAAAATAATGGTGCGCCCAGAAAATAATACAATGTGTCCCATATACATAATACACCTAGAAAATCATGAACTAGGACTGAACAGAATAATATCTGAGTACTTGAGATATAATGACCCTTCCCTCAAAAAATGGGTGGGAGAGAGGGTAGAACAACCGGAGAAGCCCTACTGAACATGGAAGGGCTCTGCAAAACTGAATGGATCATCTAAGGGATACGTGCATGTATGAACACTACAATCAGTAGGAACTAATCCCATCAAATCTGCGGAACTGCACCTGAGGCTGTAGCATAATAGGAATTCATCTGGGCATGTGGGGGGCTAGCTGAAGGGCCACCCCCTCATGAGGTTTGAAACATCTCACACACACCCGGGAATCACTGGTACAATCTACTTCATCATAGACCATCAAGTGTATGGATCACGAACATGAAACAACCAAGTTAAAGGGAAATGATGAGTCCCTTTGCTTGATCTTAGGTGCCTAACAATAATGGAAGTTGGAACCAAGATACACTTCCCTCTAGGTCATTCTTCTCAAATAAATGAGATGATGTCGACAGAATAGGGCCCGTGATAGATGAGCCAACGAGGATCCTCAACTAAGGCATGAGGGAAAATAGAAATGTGACTGATGGATTGTCACCAGGGAAAATGGATAAGATGGGACTAAGGGACAAACAGACGACTTCCCTTGTTAGAGCATAAAGTGCATGGTTGACCTGGCAGCGACTAACACAACTCTGGAGGGGATGGGGACAGTATGACTGCAGGAAAAAATGGGAAACACAGGATGAACTGTCTAAAAATATGGATGGAATATTGTGACATGATAGAATGGGATGTGAAACAAACTCCATGGATGCAATGGTGACTCATCACGGATGCTCTGAACAATGGTGACTCGATGATGCTGCCACACAGAATAGGCCCGATTGGGACCATGAAAACATGAGTAAATGATGGTTACTCATGATGCAAATCAATGCATATTATGACAAGTATTAAGAGGAGGCATTCCTCAAAGTACAAGTGTCACTTTATGAAGAAATTCGATTTTGAAAGGCAACGAAGTGACCCTTCTTGGAAAAATGGCCTCCTAGTGAAGTGTCATATCATCAAAAAATGAGGAAGACCCATTATAGATATCGATGAGATATTTCCATCGGCACTGATGGTTCATGAAACTGAGCTACGGTCTGGTCGCAATGGGTGACAAAAAAATTGGGGATTTTTCTAGGAAAGGACATTTTCCCTCCAATTTGGATTCATTTGCTAAGTGAGATGTGGTGAATTTGGAGAGGAGGAAAAGGCCCTAAAACTTGTGGAGATCATAGCGGACAAATCGATGATCAAAATCAAGATCTGTGACTTTTAGGTAGGTGGTCTTACTCATCTCTTCAATTTCAGTGGTTTATTTCCTGATTTTTGGCACCTTGCAACTCCCTGAGAGACCCCTGCTCTTGCTCACTGTCGCATCGCACTTTTTGGTCCCAGAAGTGCGATCTGGCTTGCAAGAAATAATTGGAAGCCTACGAGGTCACACTTTCTAGACATAAAACTACGATTTGGGGCTGAAGAGAGGGTTGGTCTACTGGATTTGTGGGGGCTGTAGGCTGATCAGTGTAGACTAATATTTTCTTCTCTGAAATGGAAAGACATGTGGTGTTTATTAGGCATGGCAAAGTTGAAAATCAACTGGCGTGAATGAGAATTGGATACCCTTTGAGTCGAGATTCAGAGGGATCAGGGGGTTCTATGGGCATTGGCTCGTTATGGGGTTCTCAAGTTGGTAGAGAACATAATGATGAGGGCAAGTGAGCCCTTGCTATCATGAATTGTGAGATATTGGGATCTAGACCATGAGGTCTTCATCATGCAGGGGCACAAGATTGAGCTCACATTATAGGATATTTACTTTTTGATCAGACTACCTCCCCTTGGAGTGGTGGGGGATATTCATTCGGTGTTGCCTCGTGAGAGGAACATTACTTAGTTTATGGAGTGCCATTGTCCACAGGATGTACGTGTCAAGGGCACGACTATCCTGATTGGCGATCTAGAGCGGCTAGAGACACAAGTTGTTGCCGCGTTGTGCTACAGGTCTTGGGCAATCAGGCGTTCCACCACATCTTTCGTGGGCAGATGATGTTGGTAGAGAGTGTTTTGGTCGATACCTACTATGGATGGGCCCAAATGATACTATCATCAGTGAAATGACAGTTAAGTCTATGTAGGAGGCAGGTGAACCGTGATTTCACTTTTGGTACAGTACTATGTGTTTTCTTCTTTGAGAAGATACCCATTATTCATCCTCATGTGTAGATCCGAGATGGGGACCCTCAAGAGCCCAGGATGTGCCGCTGGGGGAAGCTACTGCGAAGAGCAGGAGGAGGGGGAGTCGGACAGGTGTTCCGACCCTAGTTTTTCACACATTAGGATCAGATTCCCCTCTACATTGACGATTATTCTTATAGCGAGATGAACTATCAGGGAGATCCTGACTTGCCACTTCCACCCGGGTGAGCATGGGGACCAAAGTAAGTATTAAGTTTTTATTTTTATGGTGCATTTCGTATTTTTATCACATGTATATGGAACTGAGTGTAAAATATGTTGTATGCATACATAGCACCGGTAAAACCAGCAGGATATGAAGGACGAACCATAGTGACTGGGGCTATAGATCGGGGAACATCGTTTTCACGACAGGGTCCATAGGAGAGTGTGATACTCATTGATATACATCTTAGATTCGAGGTACTTCTGACGAAAGTTTCAGAGCGTGGATGGCATGAGTTATATGACCGATACACGGATGAGTGTACCAGCCTTCCCTCAGAGTGGCTAGGTATCATGTGATGTGTGGCGATGGCTGGTCAAGAAGTACATGATCTATGTGCAGGTGGAGCAGAGCCTTTGGCGTGGGATCTACTGGACAGTGAATAGATGTAGGGATATGTGGGTCCCTTTGATTTTGATTTTGTAACATGCTATGGGCATGTTGGATATATTTAGAACTATTGGCTCCAAACACTTATATGATACATAATATGATTATGCATTTTTATATGATGATGATGGTTCGCCATGTGTTATGTTTTATGGTTGTCTTTTTTGGTATACATGTGAGAAATTCCAATCTAGAATATTATTTGCAATGGTATCTACATATTTATTTTGGGCTCTAGGAACATGACTAAACATAATGATTTCAAATTCACATACTAACAACTTAACTCGTAGGTATTTTCTAAATAGGACTTGGTTTTGCACATGATACACACTATTCAATTGCATGACAAGTAGCAAGGAATCTAAATGAACATGAAGGTGAAGGATGCAATGAGCAAGGGCATCGACTAACAAATCTATCACTGCATCATATTCGGCATGATTATTCATGTCAGATCCAATGCACACGTCATTTGAAAGGACTAACGTATGAAAGGGGGTAAAAATGGCCCAGGCTACCAAGGCTAGATTCTAGGAGAAGCAACTCACATCGTCGGCATGACCGATATACGGTGTGGATGATGGATCCATCTAAAAGGTGCAAAAGACAACAGATGAGATGATGCAATATACCTAAATTCATGGCAAAAATAAAGACACGCAAATCAAAGGGATATGATATGAGCGAGATTTATTGAGGTAGAGTGCACTGGGAGAATTAGGAAGGAAATGGCCTTCGGAATCCTCCAAAGATATGCCCCCTTGCCTAAGTGCAAGGGTAATCAAGGGTAGACATAGCTTCCATGATGTCCTCATCAGACTGGAAGATGGGCAGACGGGAGGAAGACTAACTGCATGATGTGGCGGCATTATCTGGTGCATCAACCTGAGAAATAAGGTTCACATACGCGTCATCTAGAATGGTAGACAATAAGCTGGTAGATGGAGGATCTACAGATGTTGAGACCTGGGATTCTATTGAAAGAGGTTCGATAGAAGCGCGCATAGAAACCTCAGAAAGGTTTGCCTGCGAGGAACTCAAGGATGATGACATGTAAAGGATATGGCCTGTGGTGTCCGTCATCTCAACATTGGGGGGAGGGATCACGATGGTGGGACCAGAGTCCCCCTGTTCTGGTTGACTAGGGGTACCAGAATCCACGGGTAGATGAGTATGTGTTCCACTACAAGTGGTCTTGTATTCGCGAAGCACTTCAAGGCAATCGTGAAATTCATCGAGATGAGGGCAACAATGGGAATAGTGACCATGATGATCACACAGGGCACAAGGGTGATTTGTGCGCAACATTATGAGTTTCTTGGGTGGACTCGGTAAGTTAACATGGACTTTAGGGATATTTGACTCAGGGAACATTTCATGAACCAAAGGTTTGAGATGAGGAATCTCGGGACAATTATTGGTGGCATGCCCAACAACTTTACACAAATCACAAGGAGGTGACGGATTTGGGGCCTTAGGGGCTAAAGGAGCTTGGGGAGCCTTGTCCTTAGGTTCTTTCCTTTTAGGTTTTCCCCCATTTCTGGATGTTTCCGCAACAGGAGTGGGTTCCTATTGGGGTTGTGATGGAACTGAAGCAACGACAGGGGCCATAGGGACTAGTTGAACTGGGGTCAAAGCATGATAAGGTCTTAGCTGACCAGGCATAATGTTTGTAGGGGGATTGATGTACCACACTGGGATCCCTAGAGTCATGTTAGGAAGGACCAACAAAGCCATGATAGGGATAGAAAATACTCCCAGAGGGGGAAATAAGAAAGGTATCTAGCTTGCAGGATAATGTCCTGGCGTAATAGCTCCTGGATGGTTTAGACCTGGAGGAATAGTTCCTGATTGAAACATAGGAGAGGCACCCACAAATGGAGGAGCCTTCACAGGGTGGATCTAGAGGGCTTTGTTAGGATGGAAACAACAGGATGCTGAGGAGCTGGTTGTTAATCAGATGTACCAGACTACTTGAAAGAAGCTCGTGATGCTTGTAACATGCAAACACTCATAGGTTAGGCTCTGATATGGGAGGGGGAGTACCAGGGAAAGCACCCAACAATGAGGAACCTTTATAGACTCTGGGTGAAACATCGGTGAGGGGAGGTGAATACTGCTTATCTAACATTGACGAGATAATGGACACGGGGGAGGTCATGGATGTTGGCTCGTAGTACGTCAACTGACCTATGGTAATGATCTTCCCTTCATGGGGGAATCACATCTTACAGAACACTGCAGACGTGACGGTTGACATGGAATATGTGTAACTATGACCTAATAGAATGTTAATCCAAAGGGGCATCGATAACCTCAATGTCAACATGGACAATCTTACCTGCAAAGGTCACTGGACAGTTGCAGTACATGCCAAGGGGCTGGGAGGAGTATCTGTCCCAAGCACACAAAGTGATGGTGGAGGGGGATAGCTTAGGTGACTTAAGTTGTTTCCAAACAATAGTGGACATCACATAGGTGGTTTCACCTTCATCAATAAAGCACCAGGAGATGATGGCATTACAGACTCTAACTAGTATCTAGAAAGAAACAGATGAAGGAAATGGGGGGATGTTCTAATGTATCAATAGGGAATACAATCAAACAATCATCAGAAGAATATACTACACCCAAGGAAATTAGTAGAGCTTTCTTTTGAGATGGGCACGACTGGAGGACTTCCAGCATCAACATGGAAGCAGGTGATTGTGCCAAGTCATCTACCATATAGTATGTATGGGGAGCTCTATTAGAAGTTGCATTACGGTGTAATGGTCCCTTTGGGATCTTGGGAATGGCCTCAACTTTAGGTTGAGGGATCTATAATGGGCCATTTGGTATCGTAAGAGGCTCAGCGGATGCTTTGGTTTTGGACTCAGTGGCATACGAAGTCGATGGCTTGTCATATTGACGCGACTGAGTTTGTAGGTTGATATTGGAGGGATTAACCTCATCAGAATTCATCATAAGGATTTGGTAGTCACTAGAACCAAAAGGTTTGGGAGCTGGGTTACTTAACCTAGCTGAGGTTGAGCAGCTACAAATCCATACTGAGGGAAAGGATTTGTAAGCACTGCTGGTTGATATGGTGCAATATTTTGAGGTGATTGTTGACCTATAGAAGCTGCTTGAGCTTCCCACATTTAGTGTATCCAGGGTAAGAGAGGACACTCATGTGTATAATGACCATGTACACCATAACATGCACAAGGCTTTTTCATACGAATAGTCTTGTTCTGCTTGGGCTGGCTGCCCTGTTGTTGTTTGTTGGTGTTAGGTTGGTTCCCCTGGGGTTCATTAGGTTTATTACCTTGGTTACCCTTGTTACACTTCCCCTTATTCTTTTTCTTCAAATTTTGGGGATTGTTAGCACTCTGTTGTGCAAAGACTTGACCCTGAGGGGGCAGTGGCTGCTGGGGCTGAGGATGCATGGGAGGCTATGGTGCTAATGCTTGAGGGGCTGGAGCGCTCGGATTTGCATAAGTAGGAGCAACAGTTTGGTAGATATGTTGCGGCCCTGAAAACATGTTGCTAGAAGGAGAGTCATGAGTGTTAGAGGAATTAGTGCCCCCTGCAGATAGCCATAACTTTGTTGAGTATATGGTGAAGGGTGTGAAAGGGTTCCAACGATATAGTCGGTGGCGTGAGATGCCCCTAATGCATTGGCACCTCTGGGACGAGGGAGGTATGGAATGACAATATAGACATAACTAGATTGCACATAAATCAGGTCATATCTTAGAGCGGTTTGGAGAGCTTCTTCCCCGTTATAAGGAAAATTGGATGCGACATATTTTCCAATGGGTGCTAAAAGGCTCCTAAGAAACCAATCTAGATAGATATGATCTTCGAATGGCAGGGCATGTCATGTGCTCCTCCTTCAATTCCACTCTTGAACATGGTCAGAAAGGCGAGTGGCGGAGGACTGATGGAATGAGGTTAATAGTTCTGTACTAGTGTCGTATTAGAGAGGTAACTAGAAATATGAAAGGAACGCTTTAACAAGCATCGCAAAAATGGAATGAGATGCAGCGGGATGGTCTACATACCATTTTGCAGCATCTCAAGTGAGCATGCATTGGAATAGCGGAAGACGAATGGAGTCATCGGTAATGAAGTTGGATGAACACCACATGTGGAAGAATCATACATGGTTGGTAGGATCCTCTCCAGCATTACCCTCAAACTTTTGGATGTCTAAGGGAAGCTTAGTCGACATAGCAGGCCAACCAGCACCGTGGTGTATGGGGTCATTTATCAACTGGCTAAAATCTGGTAGAGTTAACCCAGTCATAAAAGGGATCTTGGGGGCTGCCGGAACAGTTCCTCTTGATGTGACCATCAGGATAGAACCGAAGCCAACACCAGGTTGGGTTCCTGCACTAGCGGTGGGTCTAGACATGGTGACAATATGCAGTGAAGGAGGCTCAGAATCAGATGAGGAATTATAAGAACCAGGAGAAGAGTCAGTATGGGGACTCGTAGGGCTACGAACTCGAACCCGATAGGGAGGGTTAATATGCCCAAGCGGAAACTGGGGGTGAAGGCCTAATAGTCTTTGTGACAAACACCTTCATGGCGAATGGCAGAAAGGCACAGGTGACATGGAAATGGTGAAGGGAGATCAACAATATGCCTTTGTCTCGATGAGGGGAGATAAATTTATTATGTCAAGTCTTGGCTTGGCAGTGTAAACCAACCGCCCTTCTCTTAAGGTGTGCTTGTGTGTGCAAATGTATTTGTTGATTACACCCAGATCGTGTTTTTAAAAAAAAAAAGAAAAAAGCTTGCTAAAAATAAACTGAAATTAACAACAGAAAATGAACAGCAAAATAATTAACTAAACCCCACCCAATCTGGGTTTGCAAACACTGTGTTGGTTGGTGGTGAAATTGACCAAAAAACACACTAAACAGGTCAAGAGATCTAGGTGTCAATGTGATTGGGATCAAATGACACTAGGTTGTTGGAAAGTGGTGCAATTACAACAAAAAACCATAGGGGAAGATTGCTGCAAAAAGATAGGGAGATGGGTGAAACACCTAGGGAAATCGATGGGACCCTAAGGCAAATGACCAAACAAGTTTTAATATGAAACTATGGTTGGTGAGAATCTATCTTTATAGATCTGAAAGAGAAGGGTACATATCTAGAAACTATGGCTAAAAGTGTTGCAGAAACTCAGACTACTCACTCAGCGAAACTCCTATAAATGTGGAAACATAATAGAAGCCCTAGGGAGCTAAATTCCACTTCAACGAGTAATTTAGAGTAGATCAAGGCCTAAGCGGTATGATACAGAGGTCAAACAACCCAACAGACATCTCTTGGCAAAACGCAGAAATAGATCTGATAAAAACCCAAAAATCACAGGTAATGACCTATTTTTAGGTGGACCGCACTTTTTGGCTAAAAGATGGGTTCTGCAGTCTAGATCGCACTTTTTGGGCTAAAAAGTGTGATTTGTGTTCTGTAGATCCCGGTTGGAAAATCTCTTAAAAAATTGTCGCCTTTGTCATGATTGGTTCTTGTGACCTGCGGAAAAGACCAAAAAGCTTGCGAAAGTCAGAAATTTAATGGGTCTAGGGTTAAAAAGCTAGGAAACATTAAGAAATTGAAAAAAGAAGAAACCCTAAGCTGAAAACCGAAGGTCACCCAAGTTTCTAGATATGAAGTATAAAACCAATGGAGTCATCAATTTTGTTGTAGTGTTTTCTTCTCAAAGATGTATGAAAGAACCCACTTAAGATTGTGAATGACAAACAATCTCAACAATATAAATGGTTGTTAAACATTGTAGATCTATAGCAACTGATAGAAACAAGACTTGTCAAAGCCCTGATCTATGCCACAATCATATTTAAACAACAAAAAGAAATAGTAATAACTCCAATCATCCAATGGAAACCAAATATACAAAGAATAGTTTTATTATAGCATTTGTGAAGGGAACAAATAAATGTTAACAATCCCCCTCTATGGGATGGGTTCTTGCCTATCCTCAAACGTCTTCATCTTGTGTAGAGTCTCTCCTCTATAATGTGTAAACCCAACAAATAATGGTGTGCGACAATGAAAATAATCAGAGTTACAACAGTGAGTGCAACAATGAAAATAATGAAAAGTGAATAATGAATGGAAAACCCTTCTATTTATAACAAAATATTGAGCTATCCTCGAATAATGAGCAATAATAAAATATTATTAACCCAATCTTGGAATAACCACTTGGAATATTTTATTATATTTGGTTGGGAGGGAAAAAATATTTAAACTTTTATTTAGAAATAATAAATAAATAAATGATTTATTTATCATCTCAAGGAATTGGTTAAGGAATAATAAATAAATAAGGATTTATTTAATTATTGCCAAGGGATTTAGTCAAATTTGACAAAGAATAATAATTAATTAGTGATTAATTAATTATTCTTAGAGAAAAATAAGGTAATTAATGATTTATCTATTTATTTTTCATGATTTGGTCAAATATGACAAGGAATAATAATTGAACAATGGTTTAATTAATTATTCCTAGAAGAAAATCAAATAAATAGTGATTTATTTCATTATTCTTCATGGGTTTAACTATAAATTACTTATAAAGGTGGTTTATTAAGTAATTTCTCACAGTGAAAGCAATTTTACTATGGTAAAATTGGCTTTACATAGTGTACTTCAATCCATCTAGTAAATTAGGCTAGATGATCAGTTTTTTGGTGACAACAATAATAAATCATAGATTTAATATAAAATAGTTTTTTGTTCTATTAATTATAAACTCAAAGAAGCAAAACAACATAGATACTTACAAATTCCACTATTGATTTTTGATATGTCAATATATACTCACAATTGTTATTTAACCCAATGTCAATCAATTCTTCCAATGGCTCTTCTTTGTGTGTTACCACCTATTTGAAGACATTCAAGGATGGTTGTTGTAAAACAAATTAAAATATTCAAAAATGAAACCTTAAGTTGTTATAAGGAAATATTAACAATTCCTTGTCATCCTGTTTTATGTGTTGAATGAGTTCCATCTTGTTTTCTTTTCTGCGATAAAATACTTGAAAAATAACATTTAATGCTAAATTATTTTTTATATGTACAAAGTCAATCATGATTTCATACATTTGAAGCACATTGTTGTTGAAATGGCTCCCCCTATTATGCAATTATATCCATTTCTTTGACCATATCCTTATACACTGTTTTGGACATTCCTACAGGTATGTTTCGTATATCAGTGCATTGATCATTTTGGATTTTCATAATCTTCCTGAAAAAAAGTAATAAACTATTTTTATAATGATATATGAAAACTAAATATAACAAAATTGATATTAATAAATTAATAGTTTGTAGTAATATATACATATAATTCTAGAAAATCATTTTATACATTTAGGAATATTACCTTTTGAATGATTCTTTTTGTTATTGTATTTTTTTTCTATTGCAAGTCTGACATGTCTCTTTGACCATTACTCTAGAAACGCTTCCTATAGTTTAGATATAATTTCGTTCTTAGAATCATTGTAATGATTTTTGTATTGTAAGTGGAAAGTACTTCTATATATTCATTCCACTAGATCCCTCATAGTTCTGTAAAAAAGTTCCCCCCTTTCATTAACCTCCAGCACCACTCCAAATGAGCTAAGGACCAATTCATCATCATTTACATGTTCCATAATTTTTCTTTACTTAGAACGACATTGATGTTTTCCTCCATTGTTTCTCCCTGTAGAACATTAAACATGTATTAATGGTATAAGCGTACCTTATCCTAATCATTTAAAAGAAAATATGCCAATGGCATGCCCTAACAGTTGGGTTGCCTATCAATTCAAAGAGAAATGTGGTGCATCTAGTCGTTACCCGCATGTTGAAGAGGATGCGCTAAACATAGGGATTGGGTACAAAAAATAAATAATTATAATCTCTTTTTGTACAGTTTTAACTTCATATTGCACCTTTGAATTGTAACATCTATATATATTTTATATTTTTAATTATGTTTGGGTTATTAGACACATGACACTGTGATTTTTTCACTTTTTTATAAGTGCATTTCTTCCCATCTATGTGGGCATATGGACATCATTTTCTCACAGAGGATGCCAATGATTGATGCATGACATAAGACTTTGGAGTGGAAGTCGAGTTCAACCAATCTAGTCGTGCTAGAAACCGCGATCAAAACCTAATGCAAGGGACATTTGGTTACATTGGAAAGATACAAGAGATCATTCAAGTGGACTTTGCTTCATTCCAATGTGTTATTTTTATGTGCAAGTGGCGGGACACCTTTGATTGGAATAATTTAAATGAAGATCGTGATAATGGGATGATATCTATCAAATCTAGAAAGACGTGGCATGAAGCTAAGGAGCCTTATGTTTTCCCAAAATGCTGCAACCAGGTGTTTTTTACCTGGATTCTTTAGATAGGGATTGGTGGTTTGTATTAAGACACAACCCTAGATCAAAACATGTTTTTGAGAACAATAGTGTTATCATGCCAAGCATCGAGGAAGATAATCAAGGTGATGACAATGGAGAGTGATATGTACTTGTGTTATTTCATCATTTATACTATTGTTGTATGTTTTTGTTTTCATTATTTCGCTAAGTATTTCCAATTGTTGTTGCTCCCTCTATTGATGTCTCTGCTACATGATTGACATATAAAATACATCAACCTCATACATAAAATACATTTTTTTTATTAAAGGAAAAACTCATTTATTAATATGGAAACGTAACTTTTAGCTTAAAAAAAAAAAAAACAAAACAAAACAAAAACATTAGTGTGCCCAAAACACAGTCATGTACTGGATTTAGTGCACTTTCAAACACAACCACACCATATATGGTGTGGACTTACCTATGACACACCGTTCTTGGTTCACAAATTTAAATTTTCGTAGCGATGCGTCACACTTATGCACCAGCTCGCACGTATAACAATTTTTCACCGAGGCGAAACGTTCACGTTATCTAACGCACCGATATATAGCTATATTTTTAAATATTATTTAGGCATGGCATTGGGTAAATATGATAGCATCGGTGCGATCAGAACATACCAAGCACACCGTATTTATGTTGATGATTAAGAGGCATTTGTTTGAGTTTCAAATAGACTTTATGGTGAATTTTTCTTTCATGTTTAGATTATGTAAATAAATATCTATTTTTTACGTATTTATAGCTAAACTATTTAATGTAGACATGTCTTTATCATTGTGAACATGATGTAATATTAGTTGGGAGAAATGTGAAAAAACATGAATTTTAGTGAATATCTCATGATAATTTAATTTGTATTATTTAAACTGTATTATTTAACTCATATTTATTATTAAAAAGGGTTCAAATTTAAGCTAGTACAATAGCAAACAAAGAACGAGAATAACATCAAAATGTTATATCTTTATTACTAGAAAAAAGTTCACTTGCCTCTTTAAGAGAGAACTTCCAATAGAGCAAACCCAAACTACAAGTAACTTGATCACAAGCCTTAATTTACATTTCTTTATCCTCATATTTAGAGAGAGAAAAAATTAATTTTAATTGGTAAGAGTTGCTATAAAGATTAAATTTAAATTGCTTGAAAATATCATAACTTTATTAATAAAATAATTTTTATAAAAATAGAATTTTTTAAGTTGTCTTAAATATAAATTAATTGGGCCGAGAGGCCCTCTACAACTCAGTGTGGGAAAGATGTTGTCACATAAAGTTACATTTAAAAAATAAAAGATAGATAGAATTAACAAATTAAAAATAGTAATAAAAAAAGAAAATAATGTGGGCCATAATTAAAATACTTCAACTTACACCTTAATCTTATATAACTTTATATAGAGATATAGTGTAACCGAAAGTTAAAAAAATAATTTAGCTTTTATTATGAGGAAGAAATAAAATGAGTAAAAAAAAATATAATTAATTTTTACTACAAGGAAAGAATGTGATTTTTTCACATGACAAGAAATAGTATTATTGATACTACATTATGTGCAATTCATTCTATGTTCCATTTACATGTGATATATATATATATATATATATATATATATATATATATATATATATATATCAAAAAATATTTGATTGACAACCATAAGTAAAATATTTCAATGTCCATATTAAATAAAATAATTTTATAGATATTTTATATAGAGAAAAATAACGTTATTTAAATTGAAAAATTTCTTATATTTTCATTTTAGTGAGAACGATTGAGAGAATTATTATTCCATTAATAGTTGCTTTCTAATTCAATGTATGAGGGATATTTGTAAAATTTTCAATGTTTAATATGGATTTGATATGTAATATTAATTTAGAAAATATTAATAATAAAAATAATTAAATGTATACATACAGGGAAAAAATATGAGAGGGAATATCTTAACATTTTAATACAGAGAACGTGAATTATGAATAAAATATTTCAATGTCAACTACATATATATTAATATACCAGTTGCCTAGATCCACCAAGTGCCCACATGGATCAAATCTCTTTTCACTCAAAAATATGTTTGCATCTCAAGAGATTTGATCCCTCTCGGCACTTGGTAGATCCAGAGTTAAGATGGATCTAGGTTGCAGGTTGTAAAAAAAATTGACTTAAGTTTTTTAAATTTAATAATATATTGAATTTTATAAAACAATATTGAATTAGTTAAATTGTATTTTTGAATAATCTATTATTAATAATATTTTATACTAAAAAATGAATGAGTTACACATTTTTGTATTTTTAAGAACTAACTAAATTATTTTGCTTTTAATTATTTTATTGTTGTGAGTATTTAATATTTTACTAATTAAGTTAGAATGAATATCAATGAACTATATAAGCAATAGAAAATTATTTATCGTAACTTTACAATCATAGTTTCGACCATACTAAACTTTGTAATTTATAAAAAATATCTTTACATTTTTTTTAAAGTTGTTTTACATACAATTTCATATATAAAATTTTGATATAAATTCAACAATACATAATGTATAATAAACATCATTTCATAAAAATAAACATCATGACGATAATCATCTAACAAACATAAACATCATCTAAGATGCATATTCAAATTCACTACCATCATCTAATTATATACACTTTTAGTAGCACATATAAACGTCATTATCTAACACACAAATCTAATAATCTAATAGGGCATCATCATCGTGATCACATCAAACAAAACACAAAGATTGTAATTTAACATCATCACCACACACATTCTCAAATTAATATAAATATCATGTCAAATAATTGTTATCGTGTACACATCTATCTGCAAGCACATTAAATGAACATATCTAACATGACCTAACAATATACGCATCAACATGAACATATAAATTAAATACATAAACATGAATAAAAAAAATGTACCATACATATATATATATATATATATATATATATATATATATATATATATATATATATATATATATATATATATATATAAAGAAGTCGAATAACTACATCATGAAGTCAAATAAGTGTAATCAAATATTTGATACAATAGACGTAATAGTGCCTGCAACCTGATTTGCAGTAGAAGGTGATGGATGGTGAACTACTGCCTAATCAAGTACGTCTGTCGAACTCAGTTGAGGTGGAGGCTGACTAAGAGGTCGATGGTCTACAGTAGAAGGATGTGGTTGGTCGGCAGGAAAAGGTGTTTGGTCTGCTCTGTCATGAGAAACAAATGACACATCCTCTAACTCTGAAATCTCAACATCATGAGGAAATTGATGAGAAGTTGTACTACCAGAAGGATCATTGACACCCTAACATCCATGATTTGATGGGGTGGCACGACCACTGGAAGGACCATAATTTTCATCATCATCATCACCCTCATCATCACGATCATCGTCATCATGACCACAATCATCATCTGATGGATGTGTTTTTGAATGATGCCCTGCATCTCTCATCGTTGTTAGTGTCCTACTATCTTTGATGACATGTTGCCTAAGAGATATCAAATCTCGCGGATGGGTCCTGTAGATATCCAGGAACATCGGATCCGCACTGATATCTCGAGGGCTCGCAGGGCGAACTCCCTACCGAACCAAAACTCTTACCAATCTATCACAGTCGTCCATTTGACATCACATAGCAGGCCTCCACCCTGGGACGCCCACACACCCTAGAGGATGTGCCTCACCCTCACCCTCTTGGGCCTCACTCATCTCCTCTAACATCCGATGGGGGAGTAGGCATGTCCGCATCAAATGTGCTGATTTCTACAAAATATATAATATAGAAAAATAATTGGACAATTTCATTAAACAATTTAATGAAAAAAGTTAAAGAACCTGCTAGAATAAATTTTATTCTAATTCATTAAAACAAGAAAATGAAACTACATTAATTTAAATAAAACGCTAATATTACCTCTATCATCTGGAGTCTCATCCGCTACGAAGAAGATATTGGGACACCCTCTCCAATCAATCCCTGCATATGGATACCTCAACACAACAAACGCATGGTCATCCACGCTGGCCATTAGCTCTAGTACCTTGTCTAAAATCTTGGCCGAAAACTCCAACATGCCCCTTTTGGGCATCATCTACCCCCCACATGTGCATCTAAGCCTCAGTGATTAGCCTAGGAGTTTGACAATCAAACGTAGGTCTCATCTCTGGAAATCTCTCAAAAAAAAAACAAAAAAACTTAGAATAAAAAGGGAAGGTCTCCCTCCACTTTCTCGAAAATGCATGACATGTCTAAAGTCATGCAAAACAACCTCAAAAAAATAGTATACCATCTGATCCAACATGGCACCTGATTCCAAGAATCAGCATGATACAAAAAGATGGAAACTAATACACTTCCCATCACCACAAGAATGTGAAATGGTTTTGATTAATAATCAGATGTACCTAGCCTCCTCTGTAGCAAAAGAAGAAATCCATAGTTGTCCACAACGGACCTAAAAATATGATGGACGAACCACATGAGGCTAACATTTCTCAAAGTGTCTGCAAGTTGAATCTCAGCTGCAACACCATGAGAGACATCAAGGAATTAGGGAAAATCCTCCCCTCTCTTGGTTAGGCCAGTGATAAAGTAAATGTCCTCCTCAGTGGGCCTATACCACAACTCAAAACTGACACGGAAATTTTGTCGTTGGAATGTTCATAAGAAGATTAGATGTGACAATAGGACAGAGTTATCCTTCAGGGATGTACCCTCCTCATAGTACTTGAGGAGGCCTACATTCCTCAAGAGTGCTCAAGTCACTACAATAATAGGGCGAGGGTATAAATCCCTCTCCCTCTCTCTTATCTACCATGGTAGGACTATATTGTATGGTTCCGCCTACCACTCCTACTCCTGATGTTTCTCCCTCTATTGACGTCTCTGCTACATGATTGACATATAAAATACATCAGCCTCATACATAAAATACATTTTTTTTATTAAATGAAACATGTATTTATGACTTTGGAAATATAACTTTGAATCTAAAAAAAATCACCGATGCGCTCAAAACACGGCCATGCACCGATGTCGGTGCACTTTCAACTATAACCACACCAGTAAAGGTGCGCACATAAGTATGACACACCACAAGTGTTTCAAAAATTTAACTTTTCATAGCAGTGCGACATACTTTTGCATCGGTGCTCACATCACATATTTCTCGGTGCATTTACATTTACAAAATGCACTGCCACAAAAATGATGTATTATGTCCACGCAAAGAAATGTGGTGCACCCTGTAAATTTACAGGGTGCATCGTTGCCGGTGTGAGCCGAACAAATGGAGCACACCGCTCGACGATTTTCTTTTTTTGCAAAAACAATGACGAATTCAACCTAATTTGCAATTTTAATCCGCTAAAAACTTAAACTAGAAAGAAACATAGAGATTACTTGGACATTTTGTTGTCAGGGAGGCATTGTGGACACGTACTGGAGAAAAACAAATTTTCACATCGTTTGAAAAAATTTGAAACTCAAATAGTGAGCACAGTACTAAAAGGTGGTGAGAAATGAGGGCGTTTGCACGTGGCAAGAGTGGCAACAATGCTTTAGAGCTCTCCTGCACTGTGGATGGTAAAAATGAAAATTACAGTCGGGAGGGTTTTTTTTATTTAACCCTCCTCCAGTGCGTGTCTTAAAGCACACCTCATTGGGCTATATACAAAAGCACCTTGTTTTTTTTTTAATTTAAAATTATCAGGGTGCTTTATCGAGATGCATCGAGGCTTTACGTTACTTGTAACACACCAGTGTTGTGGTTTTACAATAGCACTGGTCTGTTTTTAGAAATTAGAAATCGTCTATCAGTACACTTTATAAGACGCCCTGAGGCATTGTTATATGTTTAGTCACTAGTCCGTGATTTTTGAATAGCACCGATACATTTTACTATATGAAGGAGTCTGGTGCTAGAGAATATTCAAGCATCAATGCGTTAGGGTATTAGCGCATTGTGGTTTTTTATTTTTCAAAAAAAAAATCTATTGTGCACTAAGTTATATGCAGCTCTGGTGTGTGTATTGATAAGAAAGCACTGGTGCACTTTAGTAATTTAGACGCAACGTTAAAGAAACATCCACCCGCCCATCTCTACTAGTGACCTCCGCTACAAACGAATTTTGGGGTTATTTTTATAGGGGCCTTCACAAAAACCTCTCCTAGAAGATCTTTACTTGTAGTGTATCCTTCCATTATTAATCTCCTTTGTCCTTGTATGTGCAGACCTTTACACCTTTGTACCTTCCCTAGTTTTTGTACACTTCAAGTCTGAGCTACTGTTGTAGGCATTAAGTTGTCAATTTTGCTTCGTCCTATGCGGCGACAAGGTGGCCATACAAATTTCTAAGTAGAGGCAATTTGCTTTCTTCTATTATGTTTTTTTACCAACATCCCAAAACTTATAAAGTGTTTTAAATTGGCACTCCATAAAAATGCCAAATATAGAAAAATATTTTTTCACCAAAATTAAAATTATATAGCATAAATAAAACTTCATTATAAAATTTTATATAAAAATCAACATAAAATTTCATATAAATATCAACATAAACATCAACATAAAATTTCATATAAATATCAACATACTGACAATGCAATAAAATACAATACTAAAATTTCTCTTTATGACATACTCAAACTCATTGAAATACAAAAATTTTGTGCCTATGAAGAAGACTTAAGTGGGTCACCCCACACTTTTGCCACTACCCTCAAATGAGTTTTATTTTTCCAATTAGTAAAAAAGTGTTTGGTCTTTCCCAACAAACAAAAAAACAAACATTAAATCAATATTATAAAATAATTTAATAATACTTATAAAAATAAAAACCTTTAAAACAATATTCTTCATTAAATCAATATTATAAAATAATTTAATAATACTTATAAAAATAAAAACCTTTAAAACAATATTCTTATTGATTTAATGATGTGATCAACTTCTAATTATAAACAAAACACATCATTCAAATTTCATTTTTAAGAAATATTGCAAATGAAATGGTCTAAGCCTCTTTCCACGTTGTGATCTAAACCTGTGAAGCCATGTCTCAATCATAACCAACAAATATTATATACTACTATATAAAAATATGAACAATACAAAATATTTGTCTACCAAGAATTAAAATTTCATATCATAATTGAAACTTGATAATAAAATTTCATATAAATATTAACAAAATGACATTGCAATAAAATGCAATTCAATACTGAAATTTAGCTTTATTAAATACTCTAATTAATTAAAAGACAAACACCTCGTACTTTGCACCTATGGAGAAGAGCCCAATGGTTTAACCCACACTTTTTGCCCAATGTAATCGTAATAAAATTCTTCTGCATGTTCTTAATTTCTTTTTTGATCTACAACTTTCATATTTTTAAACTTCTATTTTTTTATAAACTTTAATATACATCCTACTTGTGGAGAAGACCTCAATGGTTTAGCCCACACTTTTTCTCTTTTTATCTACAACTTTCATATTTTTAAACTTTTATTTTTTAATAAACTTTAGTACACATCCTACTTGTGGAGAAGACCTCAATGGTTTAGCCCAATACTCGATGAGTTTTATTTTTTAATAATAATATAATTCTTGTGTAGGTTGGTAGTTTCTTTTCTTTTTAGATCTACTATTATTTTTTGTAAACTTTATTTTTTTAATAATTTTAATATACTCCAAAATTATCATATCTCTCTACAGATTTTAAAATAAGTGAAAAACACACTTGTCAAGAACCAGGTAGCACTAGTATGTGACATAATTGAACAAGTAAAAGTCCAATGACATTTAATTCAAATGTTATTTCTCATTAAAAATTAATTATGTTTATTAAAAAGAAACTTTTTACATACAAAATACAAATCTTAGTTGGTATAGGTATTAATTATTCATACTAAAGATGGAAATTTTTTACCTACATCTATGTGACATAATTGAGCAATGAAAATTCCACATACAAAAGTAAATGTTTGATTTTGTGAAGAATAGTTATTTTAAATAAAGAAAAACTCTCTATTTATAAATTTTAAGTGGTTAATAAATGTAATTATGTTTACTTAAGAGTTTTTTAACTTCTGTGATTTCTAGTATTTAACTTTTCTTTTCATGGTTATGCACTTCTCTATAACAACTAAAGATGAATGCAATAAATCTTATTCCTCATCTACATGTTTTATATTGCAATATTCTTTTTTTTATGTCTCTGATAACTTTCTCTAATCAAACATTATGCTTCCTTTGTGTTAACATGAAGATCTTCCCCTTTTGGGATGTTAACACTCCACTTCCAATTCATCCATGCATTTTGAGCTAGCGTATTTTAGGACATTTCCTTGTACTTCCTCCATAAACTCTCTAAAATAGTCAAATAACAATCTTTCTCTATCACATGTCTTATACTCACCATTCACCGTTTTCCTTGGGAATTTACTCATGTGCATGTTATATATCTTCCTTTCTTAAGCCCTTTATAAATATCGCATTGTGTTAGGGCTAAATCTACATTAGTAATCCTTCACTCAATTATCATTGCCTTGTAATCATCCATGCACCCCTTCTCATCATCTCAAAGATATGTTTACTTTGAAGCCATTCACCATGCATTCTACATCTTTTGAGTTCTATTTGGTCCATCAATAACATATGCCTCTTCCAACTCATACTTTATCTTATCTCATTCCAAAGACTCTACACCTAGTTGGTGATCTCCATAGTGATG
Source organism: Pinus tabuliformis (assembly GCA_031772625.1). Taxonomy (NCBI): domain Eukaryota; kingdom Viridiplantae; phylum Streptophyta; class Pinopsida; order Pinales; family Pinaceae; genus Pinus; species Pinus tabuliformis. Next base: position 1,525,592,217 of record CM062816.1, read on the forward strand.
TTAATGCTAATACATCCTCCACATCGACATCCTATCAATATGTTCATTCTATTCTTCACACCAAAAATGCTTTGGGCGTTCTCACTTTGAAACTACTCGTGTTCCCTTCATCCATTCACAAATGTTTGATCTATAGCTAAGCAATCTTCCCACACTTATTATTTGTATTGGAATCCAAACCAATCTCAATCTACATGCTTGTGCCATCTTTGAATTTTACAAATTATGTATCATAAGTGTACTTCCAATGTTCTTGCATCACTTGGAGAAATAAAATATTATTGTTATAAAATATTTTTGTTTGAAATTTGGCATTGCTAGGATGGCAGGTGGCATCAAGTGTGTTGGCATTGATGTCAATTGGGCCAACAATTATGTGCATGAAAACATGATTGTGCCAATGATGATAGGTGGCATCAAGTGTGTTGGCATTGATTTCAACTGGGCTAGAATTGATGTGCATGAAAAGATGATCATTCCAAGGGAAATGACAAGTGATCTGGTAGCTTCAGTCTTTAGTAGAGAACCATCATAGTAGAAGGTTAATTAAATAAGTTATAAATCTTATAACTATGATGGTTGGGAATTCTAGGCTTTGAAGGCATTTCTTCCTCGTGATATTAGCTCATATTCCCTTGGAAATGGCATAGTTGGGCAGTGCTCAAAAATAGCTTTCCAACAGTATGATTAAGTCCAAAAAAAGCCTCCAAGATCAAAATTTATGGTCAGTCAAATTAATAGGAAAAAATTCAAACTTAGTTACATGGCCATGGATCCCAACAGTCTAGTCAATGTACAGGCGGCACCTAAGTACAAGTGGTAGCATGGGATTGGTTGCTTCTAAGCTCAAGAGGAAGTGCACAGGTCTCACCCAAGACACGTAATCCCAGAGGGCCTATCCCGCAAGTCAAAGGCTAGTGCAAGGTGAAGTACCGAGGTGACTACGTAGTGGGAGGATGTGGCATGTTGCAAGCTAGTGGATGCAGTGTTGATTAGCAGGATTCATCATAGGGCCGGAGCTGACTCGGCATGTAACCCTGACAAACCGACCCCAGAAGCTACAAATGTTGGCACAAGGCTGAAGTGTTGGGGTGATGAGGCGTTGGGGTGAGGTGGCATGCAAGCGCAGTGGACGAATCAAACCTCGGGATTGATCATAGGATAGGAGCCCGCTGGACACTTGGCACAATTTGATTGGATGAAAAATGATGTGGAGAATAGTTGGAGGTTGCGGTGGTAGGATGAAATATGAGCTCAAAGGCTCTAGATAAAGTCATCATGACATAAGACATAAACACATGGTAGTCCAAGACAGTGACACATGGCATGCAGATTCAACATTTTCAGGTACCCAAGTGGGCTAAAAATGGATGACACACGGCACCACTCAAATCTAGACACGTGGCAGTTGATTCAGGTGGAAGACAAGTAAGTGTGTTGGTAGGGACACATCATCTTGGGTAGTTTATGATTGGTCCATGTATGTAGTGTGAGGTCCCACTCAAACACATAATCTTGGAGGCATTGTTACAGATCCATTTGGGCACATCACTCCCAACATTCAAATCATTACTATTAGGTCTCATCAAACCCTAATCCAGTTGCTACATGCCCTAGACAAGTCATCACTTTGCATGCCTCCTTCCCTGAAATTTTCCTGGCCTGAAGCCCTCCATAAATGCCTCCTTGAGGGACCATCGCAGCCTTGGTCAGGGGAAAATGCACTTCAGTGTAGGTAGGCCCATGTAAGGGTGCATTTTAGTGCACCTAGGCCCACTTTGACCTGTGTTGGGCGAGATTGAGCAAAATCCTCATAGGGTTCTGGGAATATTCTTATCTTCTAGAGCCTTCTAGAAGATTCCCACACTTATCATCTCCTGTGAGCTCGAAATTGGAGAGGGAATGAGTTAAGTAACCTCTTATCCTCTCATCCCTTCCTCCATGGAAACTAACTCTAAGTTTGGAAGGCCATTCAATACCCTCATTTATGACCAAACCACCTCCATTTTCATATAAATTGAGCACTGATCTAAGTGATCAGAGGATGGACTTTGTGAATTTGTAATGAGATACTTATTGGGTTGTGTTATATTCTTTCCACGATTAGCCCACGTAGTTAATCAGGGGATTAGAAGGGGGGCAGATCCCCCCCTTCATTGTGTCAATTGCATAGTGGGGGGAGTCACAAGGGGTTTAAGGGGTGCAAGTAACCCCACCCTATGGGGTTCGGGGCAGCGGCCCGGAAAATTTTGTTTTTGGACCCTATATTAGGTTGGGCGGACCTACCTATGGTTTTGTGCATGATTTTTCGCACATGGTTTTGGATGTGATGGTTTTCGGTCCATGGTATTGGATGCTTCGACATGTATAAATATGTATTATAACATTGCAAGGAAAATAATGAAAAATCAAGCTGGTAGTCCCAGTTTTAGGATCCAAGGGAAATATTTTTGTATATGTGTTTTATGTGTTATTCTCTCTCATTATTTATTTTCTTTGTTTTAGAATTCGTATGCAGGTAATTTTTGTATAGGGTTAAAACTTACATTTGGTATCAGAGTTGTTTTGGCTTCAAGGGGATGCCTTTGTTGCTGAGGGGTTTCACTTGGGCCTGTGGTAGACCCTGTTCAGTAGGAGATATGCGGGATTGATTCTGGTGGTGAAAGAAGATGGCGAGCAATGGAAAGATAGAGATCGAGAAATTTAATGGTCATAGTTTTGAGTTATGGAAACTCGAGATGGAGGATCTATTGGTGGATAAAGATCAGTGGATTGCAGTAGATCCAGGTACTAAACCAACGAGAGTGTCCAATGAAGAATGGAAGAAGTTGGATCGGAAGGCTAAGAGCACAATATGATTGTGTGTCTCGGATTCAGTATTGATGAATGTATCAAAGGAAGCTACAACGAAGGCTTTGTGGGACAAGTTAGGGACTTTATACCAATCTAAGTCTTTGGTGAATAAACTATTCCTACGGAAAACGTTGTATAACCTGAGGATGAAAGATGGAGACTCAGTGACAGAACATCTGAACACATTTAGTACTATGGTAAGTCAGTTATTATCTGTTGATAATAAAATTTCAGATGAAGATAAGTGCATCAGTTTGTTGTGTTCTCTACCAGATTCATTGGATAGTCTGGTTATTGCAATAGGTAGCAATGCAACCGCCTTGCAGTTTGATGAGATAGTCTCATCCTTGCTGATGGAGGAGATGAGACGGAAAAATATGGAGAGCTAGAATGGTGATGACTTGTATGTACGAGGACGGTCCCAGAACAAAAACAAAAATAATTCATCGAGTGGGAGATCTAAATCTAGAGGGAGATCTAAATCTCCAGGAAAACCTTTTAAGGTGGTTTGCTGGAAATGCAAAAAGGAAGGGCACTACAAAATGGACTGTCAATCTAAAGCTCCTGAAAAAAGGAAAAGGATCTAATGATGCTCCTTCTACAGAGGCGAAAACCACCTCCAATGAAGGTGGGGATGTGTACTTGGCTTCTTCAAGTACACATGTAGATCATGAGGCATGGTTGATTGACTCAGTTGAATCCTTTCACTTCACTCCCCATAGAGAGTGGTTCTGCAAGTATGAGAAATACGATGGTGGTGATGTCTTCTTAGGGGATGATAGGAAGGCCAAAATCGTTGGTCATAGAAAAGTAAAGTTGAAGTTGCAAGGTGGAAGGGTTAGAACACTTCCGGATGTTCTACATTGGCCAGAAATCTAATTTTTGTAAGCAAGCTAGATGATGCAGGTGTAAAAACAATGTTCGAGAAGGATACCTGCAAGATGTTTCAGGGAGCACTGATATTGATGTGGGGAGTTTGGATTGGAAATATCTACAAGTTGTAAGGTAGCACTATTGTTTATGGGTGCAACACTTCTATGGTTCCCGAAAGTGGAGCAGAAAATCTAGTGGTCTTTGGAGAGAAGACCATGTTGTGGCATCAAAGGCTTGGACATATTGGATAGAAGGGTCTTCGAATACTTCATGGTAAAGGTATGGTAGAGTAATAGCTCTCTGGATTTTGATTTCCGTGAAAATTTTGTATATGGGAAGCAGAATCGGGTGAGTTTCCCCTTTGGTGGTAAGAGGGCGAAACAAATATTAGAGCTTGTGCATAGTGACGTGTTTGGACCTGTGAAGGTTCCATCACTGAGTAAGTGTGTGTACTATGTATCATTTATAGATGACTTCTCAATGAATACATGGATATATTTCCTTAAGAATAAATCTGAAGTCTTTGACAGGTTTAAAGAATTTAAGTCTCTGGTGGAAAACCAGACAGAGAAGAAGATAAATGTGTTGAGAACAGATAATGGTGGAGAGTTTTGCAATAAGGAATTTGAATTCATTCTGTAAGAAGTGTGCTATAGCACGGTAGAAAACTACTCCATATAAAGCTCAGCAAAATGGAGTTGAAGAAAGAATGAATAAGACGTTGATGGAAAGGGAAAGAAGCATGCTCAGTGGTGCCAGGTTAGGACAAGAATTCTGGGTAGAGGCGGTGTAGACTACATGTTACCTGGTCAACAGATCACCTTCATCAGCATTGGAAGATAAGACTCCACAAGAGGTATGGACTGGTAGGAAACCTTCTCTTTCACATCTGAGGGTATTTGGATGTGATGCATATGTACATGTTCTTAAGGAGAAAAGAACCATGTTGGATAGTAAATCTAAAAAGTGAACCTTTATTGGGTATAAGGATGGTTTAAAGGGTTATAAGCTTTGGAACCTAGTAACAAGGAAGGTTGTGTACAGCCGAGATGTGGTGTTCAGAGAGGTGAAATATGTTATTAAACATTAAGTACAACCAAAGGAACCTGAGAAGATAGAGTTTGAGCTTAAGGAGGAAGAATCAGACTGTACAACAGAGGAGGAATCAGAAAATGAAGAGCCACAAACTTCGGGTGTGAGAAGATCAGTTTGAGAAAGAAGGCAGCCAGAAAGGTATAGTCCATCTGCCTTCTATTCAAATTTTGCTTTATCTATTACTGATGATGATCCCAGAACTGTGAAGGAAGCAGTAGATTCAGAGGATGGCAAACTCTAGAAAGAGGCCATGGTTGATGAAATGGCATCTTTGCACAAAAATGAGGCTTGGGATCTAGTGGAGTTGTCAGTTGGAAGGAAACCCATTGACAGCAAATGGGTGTTCAAGAAGAATACAAATGTAGAAGGAAAGGTGGAGAAATACAAAGCTCAGTTGGTAGAAAAAGGTTATTCCCAGGTGTCGGGAATTGATTTTGGTGATATTTTTTTCTCCTGCTGCCAAGGTAAATTCTATTAAATTACTTTTATCTGTTGCTACTGCTTTTGATTTTGAGGTAGAAAAAATGGATGTGAATACAACATTTCTTTACGGGGATCTGGAAGAGGAAATATACATGAAGCAACATGAAGGATTTGTGGTGAAGGGTAAGAAAGAACTGGTATACAAGTTAAAGAAGTCTCTGTATGGGTGAAAACAGTCACCAAGGATGTGGTATAAAAAAATTGATACATTTATACAGGGACTTGGCTTCACCAGAAGCAAAGCAGATCACTGTGTGTATTTTAAATTAATTGGTGACCGTGTTATTTATCTGGTCATGTATGTGGATGATATGTTGTTGGTTGGAAATGACAAAGAAATTATCCAGGATTTGAAGACACAATTTTCCTCCAAATTCGACATGAAATATCTTGGTGCTGCAAACTATAATTTGGGCATGGAAATTAAAAGAGATCTGGCAAAGAGGAAGCTCTAGCTAAACTAGAGGAAGTATGTCGAGACAATATTGCAGAGGTTTAATATGCCAGATAGTAAACCGGTGAAGGTTCCTATTCCTGTAGGTGTGAAGTTATCTGCTGAACAGTGTCCCAAGACATAAGAAGAGGAAGAGGACATGTCCCATGTTCCATATGAAAGTGCAGTTGGTAGCCTGATGTATGCAATGGTCTATAATAGACTAGACATTGCACATGCAGTGGGAGTATTGAGCAGGTTTATATCAAAACCAGGGAAGGAGCACTAGACAACAATGAAGCGAGTTTTAAGGTATTTGTGTGGCACTATTGATTATGGTTTGTGCTACCAAGGAAGACCAGGATTGGACAGAGTGTTGGATATTCATGGCTTTGTTGATGCAGACTGGGCTGGAGATATGGATCATAGAAGATTTATTAGTGGGTATGTGTTTAACCTATTTGGAGGTGCAGTCAATTGGATGAGTAAGAAACAATTATAGTGGCACTATCAACTACAGAGGCAGAATACATGGCAACCATTCATGCAAGCAAGGAAGCAATTTGGTTGCAGAGATTGTGTTCAAGTATGGGGTTAGTACAGGGAGTTATAAGGGTATACTTTAATAGTCAAAGTGAAATTTTCTTGGCAAAGAACCCTGCATATCATTCCAAGACAAAGCACATTGATGTTCAGTATCACTTTGTGAGGGATATGATAGAAGACAAAAAGGTGATATTGGTAAAGGTGGACACTTTGAAGAATACTGCAGATGCATTGACAAAATTTGTGAGCTCTGAAAAGTTCTCTTGGTGTAGAGAAACAATGGGCGTTGCAGGGTTGGATAATTGACTAAGCTCTCTTATGGACCCCTGTGGAAAGAAAAAACAAGTGGGAGAATGTTGGGTTGTGTTATATTCTTTCCACGATTAGCCCATGTAGTTAACTGGGGGGTTAGAAGGGAGGCGGAGTCCCCCCTTCGTTGCGTCGATTGCGTAGCAGGGAGAGTCATAGGGGTTTTGAGGGATGCAGGTAACCCCACTCTATGGGGTCCAGGGCAGCGCCCCGGAAAATTTTTCTTTTTGACCCTATATTAGGTTGGACTAACCTACCTATGGTTTTGTGCATGATTTTTCACACATGGTTTTGGACGTGATGGTTTTCGGTCCATGGTATTGGATGCTTCGGCATGTATAAATATGTATTGTAACATTGAAAGGAAAATAATGAAAAATCAAGCTGGTAGTCCCAGTTTTGGGATCCAGGGGAAAATGTCTGTGTATATGTGTTTTATGTGTTATGCTCTCACATTGCTTATTTTTTGTGTTTTAGAATTCGTATGCCGGTAATTTTTGTACAGGGTTAAAACCCACAATACTGTTGGTGTGAGGTTTGAGATTGTAAGAAAGTATTGCTATGTTGCTAGAGTGTTGTGCTTTTGATGTGATGTTGGATGGAACTCAAGCTGGAGGAGTGACATTGGATCGGACTTCATGGTTGTAACTCTTCCTTCTACTTAATAAAATTGTTTACACCTTTTCTCATATTCTTGTCTTTATGTATGATGATTATATGTGTAAATTCTTTCGATTCCATTTTCTTATAGTAGATAGATCTCTTGCTTTGATTGGTTTTTGTCCTCTGTTTATGATTGTAGGTACTTGTCGAGCGGATTAAGTTCGAGAAGGAGCGACGGGAGCCATACAAAGGAGACAAAGGGAAAATGAAAGATAACAAGTAGGTCCCTTGTCTTATTTATCTTCTATAGAAAAATGATAAACACTTTAAATATGTTGTTCTAGGTGTAGCTACCCACCTAAGGAAATTGTATTTATTCGTAGATGAAAAATTCCACATAATTAATATTTCCCCAGAGATTTTCAAAGGCACATCATTGTGAATCGTCAAGGTGGCTAAGCATTTGGAAATGTGAAAAAACAAGTGGCATACAGAGTAGGGATGATGAACCAATAGAAATCATGCATGTGGTTAGAGGTAGATTCCACGTGACATGCAATCCTAACGGTTACTCCCCAGGAGTTTCAATTGTGGTGCATATGTAAAATCCTAGGGTGACGAACCAACATGACATGGTGGTATCGCGGTGGAAATTACAGGTCATCTGAAAAATTCGTTAATTGGTTAGTGGCTACAGCAGGTGGTCCCACAGGGACATGTAACCCCATAGGTTTGTCCTCATTTTTATAGAAATGAGACACGCTCAAATAAATCCAGGGGTAATGACGAGCCCAAGAGTTGGATTTGTGTGTGTCTGTGACCAGGGGTGCAAAGGTTGGAACATATTGATTAATCCATCGGGGGTTATAGATCAAAGGGGCACTAGAAGGTAGTATAATGACAGTTTTGCAATGATTTTTGAGTGTTATGTGACCAAGGGATTTTGGTCTATATATAAATCATTACGAACTTATGTAATGAAAAGCATGATGAGAGTTTTAAGAGGAGTTGTGGGCTTTTTACACAATGGTTGTGGTCATATAAAGAGCTTTTGGGCTATACTCCTACCAATCCATACCCTTGAATGTAATGTGTTGAGATCCTAGCATAAAGCACTGTGGGAACATGTTTAAAAGTTTGAACGTGTCGACAACATACTTGGCAGGGTCCCTCCATATTTAGAAGTTATGCCAAAATTGGTTATTTGCCATAATTAGATTATGCAGGGATTGAATGAATCAACAACTAGAATTAAATGAATTGGTTTCAATGGAAAAATTGATGCTAAGGAATATTTCCAAGGATAAGAGACTAAGACAAAGAAGACTAGGATGTGCAGAGTGAATTTATGAGTCTGGTTAAAACAAAACAAGCCACACTTAAGTTTTTCTTGCATGACATGAAGAATTAAATGAGAAAAATAGCCTTGGGAATTATGGATATTTGACCATAGCTCAGTGAGCCACGTGGAATAGCTAGGGACCTAGAGTGAGCATGATAAATGCATGAGGGTTGAGATTTGAATGTTTTTTGTTGCAAAGTGAGGAAAACAAGTGGAAGATAGAGTGTTATGTGGGTTGAGTGAAGCAAAGTTTGTCGAGGAGAATATAGAGCTATAACACTGAGGACAGAGGGTTGATAATTAGTGATAATCACAAACTAAAATCAGGAAGAGTGAGTGCCACTTTAGAGGGCCAAGGATTGAAGAATATAGAGTTGAAATCAAGCCAAGCAGGTGCCATTACAAAGAACAGATATTTCTTTATTTAGTGTAGGTTAGATCCTACAAAACAAGGAGTTGGAGCTTCCATCCTAATGGATATCTAAAGAGATCTTGGGTGTTGGTGCCTCCTGCAAGTTGGTGTTTTCATAAATCCAAGAAGTCGGTGCTTTAGTTGGTGCTTTTGGTAAGCTAATCAGGTGTCTATAGAAGAAGTGAGTTGGTGCTTCATGCTAGTGGGTGCTAGCAAACAATCTAAGGGAGTTGGTGCATCATGTGAGTAGTGGCTCACAAAAAAATTGATGTAATAGAGTATAAATTCATAGTTACATCATAAAAAAAAAGATTGGTGGTATTTTCCTTTTGGGTTTCCATATTAAATCCTTTGTGTTCTATGTGTTTTTTGCTCATGTTTTTGTTGTGTATGCTTATGAGATGGTTTCATTTGCTGCACATGTTATGATGGTTTTTTCTCGCATGAATGAATGTCAAGCTTGAATGAAAATTATAAATTGGAATAAAAGTTCAAATTAGCCTTAATATTGATTCAACCCCCCTCTCAGTATTAAACATTGTTTCCTACAATTTGTATCAGAGTTGGTTCCTTCAAGAAAAGCTTAATCTCTTAAAGGAAGATCAAGAGGAAACATGAATAATCAAACTTGGATTACACCAGAAGGAGTTCCATTGTTGAATGGATTAGATTATGTAGTCTAGAAGGTTAGAATGGAAGCCTATTTAATGGATTTAGATGTTGATGTATGGTGTTCCATAGTGAATGGTGAAAAGAATGAGCTTGATGAAGAGGGAAAAAAGGTAATCTTGAAGGGACAATCAAATTATGACTCCAATAAAGTGATGCATTTCAAGGCTATCAAAGAAATGCTAAAGAGGTTGCATTGAATATATGGAGGAGATAGTCATGAGGCTTAAGAGAAGGTTGAAGAACCTTTCTACTCCAGTAGTGAACCAGACTCAGGAGATTTTGTTGCTAGAGATAAGAAGAATACAAGTAGGAGGGGGAAGAAGGCATCTCAAAGGAAATATGCTCAAAAGGTTGAATATAATTCTCCCAATGATGAAGTTGTTACTAATCACTCTCAAGAGGATTCAGATGAGAGGTCAAGATGTCTAGAGGGTAAGGTATTTTTTTTCAATAAATTTAAAATAATGGGTCATTTATTTTCTAGAAGTTCATATGAGGTTTATGAAGAAAAGGATAGATATGCATCTAGTAGTGGTGAATATCGACTTACATTTGTATCAATAGCTAATGAGGGTGCCTCTAAAGAAGAGGGAGGAACACCTCATGAGGAGAATGATGAGATATCCCATGAGTATTCATCCATAGTAGAGAATGAAGGTATCATTGGTAATGATGAAGAATGAATACTTCATAGATTTGTGGAAGATCCCTAGATACAGAAAGGGATCTAGATCTTGCTTGTTATTCTGTTACCACCTTTGATAGCGAAGAAAAATATCTAAATGAAAGGAACTACTTTAGGAAGAAGTTGCTCTCTGCTATAAAAGATATCAAGGACCTATCAAAAGAAAATCTCAAGAAAAAGGAGCAGTTGCATGAATTTGAGCTTGAGAATGATAAGTTGATAAAAACAATTATTGATCTAAATTATCAACAAGTAGAGGCTAGTTTATTGAATGGGATGTTGACCAATTAGCTAAATGAAAGAGAAGCCTACTCTAAGAGACTACAAGTTGAAGTAGTATCATTGAGACATGACTTAGTAAGGGAAAATGATCAATTGTGTCAATATCATAAGCCTAGGAAGAGCTCAAAGGGCATGGATGACATTCTTAATAAGAAAATATCTCCTCCAATCAAGGTTGGTTTGGGCCTCAAAGAAGAAGCAAGCTCTAAGAAAGAAAAAGGAAAAGAATCAGCTAGTCAAACTGATATAGTTAAATATTCCAACAACAAAATAAAATGAATTTTTGGACAACAACAACAACAATAAGAAATGAAACAAAATTAGAATATTAAGCTGCAACAAAGGAAAGAAAATCAAACGCAAGAGAGAGGAAAAGAGATGAATGGCCAGGATAGACAACAACAACCTAGAACTTATTATGGGAGAAATTCAAACAACCATGAAAGCCATTTGAAGAACCAACAAAGGTTGTTTCCCCCTCAAGGAAAAATATCTCAAATAAAAGTTATCTTTAGTTGTCAAAAGCATTTTCATAGCTATTGCTTTTCTTGCAACAATTATGGGCATAAGGCCATAGATTGCAGATGACTTGGAAGAAAACAAAGTTTGTGGAGAACTAGCATGAACAAGCATGTTGGCAATAGTAGTAGCCTCGATAAGAATGTTGTCAGGTATAGCAATCCTTTTTCCCCATTCTTGAATCATTTCGAATGTTACAATTGTGGCAATGTTTGGCATAAGGCAGCAATTTGTAGGTATGATAAGTTGAGGCCTCTTTCTCAAAATTTCGCATGCAAATGGAGCAACTCAGCATATGAACACAAAAAATAAAAATAGAGGAATGTGAGTTTTGTTGATCTATCTCTAAAGAAAAACCAAAAGGAATGATCCTTGAATTTTAGTGATGAATTCTTGTGTAAGTGTCAGCTGCAATAAGTGCAAGCCTCAAGTAAGAAAACAAATCAACAACCCAATTAATTTCTTTACACAGAAAGAAAACATGTAGCAAGAATATTTGGGTGAAGAAGGAAGTGAAGGAGAAGTTCCCTTTAGACCTACATAGCCAAAATGAAAACCAAAGTAGGCTGAAAAATAAATTAAATGCTTGCAAAGACTCAAAAAATGAAGGTTTCGAAGAAAAAGGAGGATAATCCACTCAGGGAGAGTAGCTCCTCAGTTTATCTTCATTGAAGGAAGAGATTGGCTTCAAGTGAAGCTAAAAGATTCAGATGCAGGCACTAGAATGAATTAGATAGAGAGGTGCATTTGAATGATGAAGGTATAACTAAGTTCTCTTGTTGATAACAATAATGAATTTGATTACTTGAAATATCATCATTACAGGAGTAGAAAGTGCAATCAACATGGTTCCAGGGGGAGTTCACAACACATAATGTTGTGAGAAAAAGAGGAGTTGCAGCAGAAGTGTGGATTGATAAGGAGTCCCAAAGTTAAATCAAGTCCATAGGATTGGTCCCCATGCAAATTCAAGAAGGAAAATGAAAAGATATCAGAAGAAGGAGAGATCTAATTAGCTTAGGGGGAGATACTTTATTAAAAGAAGCATGTGTCATCCTTTGGTCTCAAAAAGAGTGATTTCTCAAGAAATGAAAGGTTTGCATCTTGGGTGAAATACCCTTAGTTCATTTAAGTTGTGAATTTTATTATGCCTAGAAATTTTGTGTTCATGAACACAAGTAGTGCGAGCCTTATAGGGTCCTTAACTATCAATTGGTATCACTATGTCAATTGGTAGTATTTGGTTTAGGTGGAGTGACCTTTTGTAAAAATAGACATTTTTTTGAGAAGAAGTTATAAGAGTTTGCATGGTGCATTGTCCAATTTGTATCAATATTTTGGTACAATTGGTTGTTTAAGCCGTAGTCCCCATTCTGGAGTAGCATGATATCAAGGGGAGAAGATTTGACTGTTAATATTCTCAAGAGGAGTAAGCACAATCACTCAAGCAACAACAACAACAACAGTGGAAGAGTAGGTCAAAATGCATCTCTATCAATTGGCATTTGCAATAAGAACAATACCATGTGGATTTTTTATGGATACATAGATGCATTGGCAATAGAGAGAGCCACCAACCATGGTGTGTTAGGGATTTGACAAAAAATCAAAAGGAAATAGAATATGTTCAGGTAGATCATATCATATATGTCCAGTTTCTAATGCAGCAATAGCTGCAAGAATAAAAGATAACATGTTTTACTAAATTTTTATTTTTTGAAGGTGTCTTTGTTTATGATGTTCATAAATGAGTTTGAATGGCAGACTTTAAATTCCTCATCAAAGATATATCATCCCTTGAGATGACAAGTCTGCAAATAAGAATGCATGTGAGCATCCCGACCCTCGAAATGTAGTAGGCCCTGGTTGGTTTTCCATAAATATAAGAACAAGGTCATGGGACACATATTCCAAGTTGAATGGTAGGAAAAAAATCCTAGTGGGCATTCATTTAGTTTATTATGGCTAAGAAAATTGGCAAAGGTATTGAAAAGGAAAAGTGGCATCTATTGGCATTTATTTATGAAAATAATGGAAAAGGAGAAAAGGAAGGTGAAAGGTCATAGGAATACAAGTGGAGGAAATTGAAGAAAAACTAGAGGAAAATGAAGAAAATAGAGGCCTCAATGATAAAAAGGCTTTTGAGTTCATGGCTTTTGTCAGGTAGCCTTTTGACATTTTTGGGTTAGAGATCTCTCTCATACTCTTGCACACTTAGAGCATTCTTGGAGCACTCTAGCATTGGAGAAAGGAAAGAAAAGGAAGGACAAGAAAGAAAAGAAAGCAAGGATCAAGCAAGGAAGAGTTGGATTAATCGGCTACAGTAGGATTGATTTGCAAGTATCAAGTTGCATGTATGATTTCCTTGCTAGTTTTGGCATGCATGTATTTATTTGGTTCTCTTATTGTCATTGGCATGGGTTTTTCCACATGTGACAGTGGTTTTGGCCTTGCCTTGCCATTTCTGGATAGACATGGTGTGATGGAGTTCTTTCATTTGGTTGAGCTTTAGATTGTTGGATGGCTTTGGAACCGGTTGAGGTGGTCTCAAGAAAATTCCCAAGGGCCCAGGAATCCATTGACCAGTGTTGGGGGGATTTTAGTAAATCCTAAGGGTGGAGAAGGGCACATTCCTCAAGGTATTGGTGAAGAAATGTGGAAGCATCCAAGCTTGTTTATGGCCTAGTGATCCCTTGACCAATGTTGGAAGGATTGCGGTAAATCCTAGTAGTGTATGTTCTTGTTTTGGGCCTAGTGATCCCATGATCGGTTTTGGCGAGATTGTGGTAAAGCCTCATTGTGTAGGTGCTTGTTTCGGGCCTAGGAGTCCCTTGACTGGTTTTGGCGGGATTGCGATAAAGTATGAGGAGGCCCTGGTTTTCTTGTTGTGAGTCCTGCATTCATGTTGGAATATGGCACAAGGGTGATTGGTTTAAAGAAATATTTGGTTCGGCCAATCTATGGTCGAATGGTACGTGGAAGTCCCTGACTTGGTTGGATTTTTCATATGTTAATAAGAGTTATTTTCATCTTGTATTTCATGATTATTTATACTTATTATTACATGTATTTAATGGTTGTTCTATCATTGTTATTATTTTCGTTATATGTTGGTTATAAGCATGGTTTTATGACAGATTCTAGTTTTGGATCTTATCATGTTTTCATTAGTAAATGAATGGTTATTGAATGCATGACCTAATAGATGTTATTAAAACTATTATGAGAGGGAATTATACCTTATTGATGATTTTTAGATAAGCATGAGACCTCTATGTTCAGATAGCATTCATGACCTGTAGATTACATGTTCTCAATGTGTTTGACAAAATGACTGTTGTGGTTAGGTCGAGTTAGGTCACGTCCTTGATCAAGTTTTACAGTAATGGCTTTGTCTTAATGTTATTTTTCATTATGGAAAGTTTCACTAAGTTCTAAGTAGTAGTCTGGAGACAAGCCCTGAAAAACTGCTCAGAACTGGACCATACAGACTGCTCCATGCTGATGGTGTGATGCATCTCACCTGCTACACACAAAGGGTGCGATGCATACTAAAAAGCCCTTTTGTAGGGTGCGATGAGCGAGAGCAGACAAATGGCAGAGGCAGTTTGCTAGGTGGAAACTTAGAGAATCTTCTAGAAACTGCTCATATGACACTTGCCTTTCTGAATTCGCCCAGGGATGAGTAAGAGATCATGAAATCTCCAAGTGGAACCAAGAACTATCAGCGAAATGACACTAATCAAAATCCTAGAAGCTGACTCACTCCCTTGCAAATATCTATATATGGATTCCTCATCCTAGAGATCCAGAGGCTGGAAATTTGTAATTTGTGAGGAAGTGTTGTTGGTTTCTCTTTGAGACATTGTATTGTTGGGTGATCTTGCTTTTCATGAGGTGAAGAGAGCTTTCATCCTGGGAGGATGATGCTGGATCAAATAGCTGGGTTGTAATCCTCTCTTCTACTACTTCTATCAATAAAGCTATTTGAGTTTTCCTCCATATACTTGTATATTTCTAAATCTTGTATTTGTGTATGCATTTGTATGGTTAATGTACATCTGATTCTACATTGTTTATGGCTATAGATCTCTATGCTTTGATGGAATTTTGCTGCTTTTACTCTACAGGTGTTCTTTGAAGCGGGACAAGTGAGAAAGGAGTGGAAAATCTCTATCAAAGGAGAGAGGACACAAGCAAGGAGCCAAGCGAAAGACTAAGGTTCGTACTCTCTGCTTCTCTCTCATCTATCTCTCATAAAGGAAAACAAATGTTATGTTTATTTCAAAGATAGATACCCGTCTTAGTGGGACTAGCAACTCTGAATGGACACTAGTTTTCCCGGAAACAAAATGGTGACTCCGTTGGGGAGTGAATAGTTTGTTTGTTTGTTACTGTTGTTTTCTTTATAAACTACAGACGGAGCCTGAAGTTAAGACAGCTAGCCTTCGAACTGCTTTTGTTATTCAACTACAAAGTAGATCAACGCTACTTCAGTCAATCTCTGGGTTGGTTTATGAACTGAACATCTGACTTGCAAACATCCTAACTACCCTGGTGGTAGCTCAATAACCTCATTAGATCAGCCCCTATACTTTGTGTTTATTGCCTATCATAAGCTCAGCCTAAATGCCTAAACTTAGCTGCAAACTATGGGTGAAAACCAAGCTCAGTCTCGTCCCTGGACCATCAAACTATCTATCATTGGTAGTCTAGATGCATCGCACCTCCCGTGTGCTGCAGGTGAGATGCATCCCTGTTTTCCTTAAGGACAGGTGCGATGATTGAATGAGACTATTTCTGCCTCCAAATTTTGGTTTTTTCTTCATTGTTTTCAGCTCTATTCAGTAGTTTTGCTATCTATGATCAGTATATCATTGTTGAAACCTTCTTCCTTCACATTATTCAGCCTCCATTGATAAGGAATTGTGAATGTTTTTTATGTATTTTTCATCATTTACAGTCCTCCTTTGCAAACAGTAGCTTAATCGAACTATCATATTTTGATTCGAAAGTGTCGCAACTGTCGTTTTCAGTCAAGAAAAAGAGTGTCGTAAAGTCTTCCTCTTTTAGATAGTCGATTACACTTTTGCCATTATATTTGATTTGAATTATCAATTCTTTGAAGTGTCGAAAATAGTTTTCCATTCGAAAGAGAAAGTGTCGTCCTAGTCTTCCTTTCATTTTTTGAAAATAAATTGTTAAAGTGTCGCTTCGAGGAAAAGTAGTTCAGATTTATACTTAGTTTTCTTTTTGTCATTCTCACATTAAGGGAACTGAAAAAAAAATGCATGCATGTGCATTTACATTTAGACTGCATGTGAAAATTGATTTAGGAAAAGTGCATTTAGTGTGTGCTCTCTGCTCTATGTTGAAAGAATCATATTTTTCTTTCCTTAGTAGCTAGAGTTTTCATTGCTAAAAGAAAATAAAAGTTTGTTTATCATTTTAGATTTCGTATTTAGGAGTTGTACATCTACATCACGCGGTGAACCTTGAAAAGCAAAATTCTTAAGAAATATCAACTATAAAATAAACCTCAATGAACATAAAAAACTCTTTGGAACCTAACGCACAACATCTAGAAGTCTAGGCTAGAGACGTATTCCGGCGTCGTAAAGCCTGGTAACTATCGTTTTCATCGTAGGTTGGGTGATTCCTCCTCTTTGATACGACAAGTGCCAATATGGACTTGTGCTTCCATGTACCTTCGAGTATATATTGGGAGACCACAATAGGCTGATATCCTTTATCCTTAGGAATCTGTGTTTGCCACCCTATCAATCGCAAATCACTGAACACAACATTCGGGAAGATTGACTGCCGTACGTAAAGTCCTCGGTAATTTCTCTATAATTTACCACCGAGGTGTATATTTCAGTTTTATGATTGGTTTGGTAATCCCTTTGTGTATATTTCCAGAGTAGTCACTTTTGTTCCTTTTCAGACTCCTTAAAAGAAAAGGTCCATCTGAGAACTTGTCACTTCAGGCTCATTAAAAATCGAAGGCGACTAGAGTCATCTTTAGCTTTTTCTTGACTCTTAAAAATTGAAAAATCAAGTTGTGTCAAAGCGTCATAAAATTTATTTTATTCAGAATATCATTATTGTTCCCTTGTTGGTCTTAGGTCGAGAAAATGGAGTCCACCAATCAAGGATTTCCCCTTGGGTGGAATCCTAGTCCTTTTTCCTCTTGGGGATATATTGGTGCTCCACACATGGCTACATTGTCCCTTCCAGGACTCACAATTGGCTTGCCAGTATGGCTATTCTCGACCTCTATTGTTCAAAACACCGTAATTCCTCAATAATCAAATCAGCAACTAGATGATACTAA
This sequence comes from Pinus tabuliformis, assembly GCA_031772625.1. Classification (NCBI taxonomy): domain Eukaryota; kingdom Viridiplantae; phylum Streptophyta; class Pinopsida; order Pinales; family Pinaceae; genus Pinus; species Pinus tabuliformis. The sequence continues at coordinate 1,525,609,661 of CM062816.1, forward strand.
AGTTTCTTCCCCACCTTCCACTTCATTTGTTTCTCCTTCTCCTTCTTCTTCTTCGCTTGGTGAAACTAGTAACACTAAAAACCAAGTAACTGAGAAGAAGAAGAAAGGGAAGGAGAAGAAGAAGAAGAAGCCAACCGCGAAAGAGGGCAACCATGCATTGTCTGGCGAAAATCCACACACTGCACCATCCAAACCCAAATCTTCGTGTGTCATTTGCAAGGAGACCACTATCATCGAGTTTGTCCCTGCATCCCGTGGATCTTGAGAGACTGGTCTCCCCGCTTGCACAATTTGATGTCTTCAACCTCTATCAATCATGTTGAGAGTACACCATCAACTAGTGAAAGTGAAGTCAATGGGAAAAAAGGAAGATCTAAGTTTCCTTGTAGGTTGTGTGAAGGTGATCATGCCCTCCACCATTGCCCTTTCCTGGACGAAGCTAAAAGAGTCTTGGATAATCATCCTGCTTCACCACAACAACCTCCTCTGGATATAAGAAACTCTTGCCAAGTCCATCGCTAGTTCAAAATCCGACTGACACACCTCTGTTGTCAGTCGAAACACCTATCATTGAAGATAAACCCTTTGAGTCCACACCGAACCAACGTCAACAGGTCAAGACGACAGTCGACTCAGTTTTGTCTTCAGAAAGTCCACCTTCAGATGATACAGTCTCCAAAGAGAATGAGAACGACACCGTTCAGATTCTTTTTTTTAACACAGAATCCAATGAACATGGGGGCAATCTACTCATTCCTCAACCACGGGAAGGAAGTTCCTCAGTTCAAGAGATTCATCTGGCCGTTTATTCGGTCCCTCCTCCAAGCAATCTAGTCGTTTCCTTTGATTGGAATATACTAGCGAGACCCCACCTACCATCTAATGTACCATTCTGAATCATAGTACAAGCTTACAGAATGATCATGGCTGGTACTATCATAGATGAATGGGCTTCTGTGAGTATCCTTTCCTCAACTACTTGGAAAGCGCTTGGTTCACCATCAATTCTGCCCGAGATTAGAAATCTGTCAGGCTTCAATAAAGGAACCAGTCAACCATTATGGATCCTTCCAAATTTGCCTATAACTTTGACAAGGAAAACCGTTCATCTGAACGTGATGGTAGTCCAAGGGCCTCTAGATTACAATCTACTCCTTGGGCGTGTCTACATTTACAGCATGGGAACTATTGTTTCCTCACTCTTTCGGGTATGTGTTTCCTATATGAAGGCAGAATGGTCCAGCTTGTTGACAAGCTTTCATTCCCCGGTTCAAACATGGTTACTAGTCAAATGCCATCCCTAAATGGTCTTTTTGCACAAGGAATGCCTCATCAACCTCTAGTCCATCCACCTAATGATCACGAGTGTTTCGGTGAATGTGACGAACCTGGGGGGCATGCGCCCTGGTTTGCTTCGGCAGGAAAACCCCAGATATAAGATATGTTTCCTCGTAGGATATATGACCAATCTGACACACCCGTTGTTTAGGAAAATGGGATCAATCTGGAAAAAGATTTCCTCGTTGAAGGTTATGTGATTGGCAGTGGATCCACACCTTTCACCTTTGTCTATTTCGATGGACAGAGCCAAGGAAGTGTTTCATCTACAACGTGGGTGGAACAACCTTGCTTTAATGCAAGAACTTCCATATGGTAACCTGGAAACTCTATTTTTCTTTATACCTAGGGGCATGCAAACCTTTTCTACGCAAGTGAAAAGCGACCAGTGTAACTCTAACCCCGTATTTTTTTACTAACTTTAGCTACTTAAGTTAGGTGATTGGTCTGATCCACCATTCACCTTTGTCGGGACCGGTGGCGATGGCAAAGTAAAGGAAATGTTTCTCGGCGAGAAACTATCCTACCTAACCTTAGTAGTTCATTAACCCTTAGGACAGTAGTTGGTCGTTCTTAGCTCGCATACAAAAGGGTCGGGGAAAAGTTTCACATGGGGAAAGCTCCCTAAAAGATGAACCTACTAATGAGAGACATCCTTAATATACGACTGGTATGAGAAATGTTTCCGCAAAGTTCAAGCTCGTTAAAAAATAAACCCAGCAATGAGCATATGTTCCCCAGAGTTCAAGCTCATTAAAAAATGAACCCACCTTCGGTAAATAACCTTTGTGATCACATTTATATCAGCTTTTGAGCCTTGGTCGTGTTCTTACCATCAACCTCCATGCCAATCATATGCCTCCACTTGATTGTTTACCCTTTTAAGGAATAGCTGCGACGAGTGATTCTATTAGCCACCTTCTTTACACTGTCGTGATTGAAAAGTTCCAAACTTACATGGAACTAGTTGCTATCCGAAAACATCACTCGTTCCTCAAAAACAAGTCTCCTTTAAGCTCTTTTTAGACTCGTAAAATATGAAAATATTGCCAATCCATTGGCCTCTCCAGCTCGTTAAAGTGATTGGAAGTGCCATCCCTCCTCTATATTTTAATATTTTTGGACCTGAGGGATCATTACACAAAAATATCGAGCGCTTGTCTTTTTCGGCTCGCTAAAGTGATCGGAAAAGCCATCCCTTTCGTATTATTTTATACTTTTTCGGACTTAAGGGATTCTACTACAAAAAAGGACTACTGGAGTTTCCTTTCCGTATCTTTTTAGACTCTCTAAAACTGAAAAGGACCGAGTTATCTTTGTCGTTAAACTCGTTAAAATAATCACCACAAACTTGTCCTTACATACAAGAGCGAGTTTTATTGTCGCTAGGCTCGCTGAAACATAGCGACGGGTTTGCCCAAAGGGAAAATTATAGAACAAGCATATGTTATCCTCCTCAATCTTGACAAAAATAAAGAGGTACTAGTCAGAAATGACTAGGAAAAAAGGGAAGAAAGCTTGAAGAACTTCATTGGTAGCAGGTCGCTCTTGAACATGACACTTTCACTCCATCACCATGATTGAGTTGGGTTGGGTTATTCCATTCACCGGTCATATCACCATTGGTCCTCCGTACCATCCATTTTGGGGTTAACGCTACCAATCCATTCCAGTGTCACTAATATGTTCAAGAGAAGTCGCTCAGAGAACTCACCAACCCAGCTAACACCTCATCCACTACAATACCTTAGCGCTCAATTTTTCATGACCACCACCTTGAACCTTGTATCATCAGATCGTTTTCACCTCCACAAAATCATTTGCTCCGTTCTGTGTCATAGATGTGGGATTCATTAAGGCCCTCCTACGACAGGTCACTTCTTGTCGACATCAGCTCATTATCCAAGAATTCGACTTAGGAACAACCCTTTCAGTACTTTGAAGCTTGCATGCCTCAATGGCAAGTTTCTCACTTCCGGCGACAGGTTTACATCAATGGCCTTCGACCGAAAGATTTTACGTGGTGTTCGACATCGACTCATGTATTCACACCACGTGAATTGTACTACAGTACCTTAAGGGTCATTATCATTATTGGTGATTCCTCTCGCGCATGTTAACAGCTTACATCATTGGCTGGTAATCAGGGAATGTCTTTCCATGTTCGACACCAAAACATCTTTTCACATGGATCGACTTGTACATCGGGCGAAGATTGAATGTGTTTGAAGACCCTGGATCTAGTTTCATCCATCCGAGCTACGATACATTCGAGAAAATAAAAACATCAAATGTACTCCATGGCTACACAGATAATCATCCAAGCTAAGGGATGATGGCTCTACCAGAATCATCAGTCTGCCACACAAACGATTGTCTGTCCTATGTACATGAAAATGAATTTATAAAGATGAGCATGGGAATGCTCACCTCAGCTATATCATGAAAATAATATGAAGATAATGTATTGTATTGTATTTTATACAGGTCACCTTCCAGTTCAAAAAACCTCGAATCCTCATGATAAAGCATTTCACCCGACATCAGAAGATTTACGACCTCATGCTTTAGGGGGCAACTATTATAGACATATTTGGGCACTGCAACCCCAATCACATATGTCAATAAACCAAGTGCTCTCAAACCTCTAAAAGTGTTGTTTCATACCCTAAAGGATCAAGGTCAACTGATTACATCATTTCCCAGAAGTCCTCCCTGAAAAATTGCTCAGAACTGGTCAAAACTAGACCATATAGACTGCTCCATGCTGAGGGTGCGATGCATCTTACCTGCTACACTCAAAGGGTGAGATGCATACTGAAAAGCCCTTCTGTAGGGTGCAATGAGTGAGAGCAGACAAATGGCAGAGGCAGTTTTCTAGGTGGAAACTCAGAGAATCTTCTAGAAACTGCTCATATGACAATTGCCTTTCTAAATTCGCCCAGGGATGAGTAAGAGATCATGAAATCTCCAAGTGGAACCAAGAACTATTAGTGAAATAACACTAATCTAAATCCCAGAAGCTGACTCACTCCCCTGCAAATATCTATATATGGATCCCTCATCCTAGAGATCCAGAGGCTGGAATTTTGTAATTTGTGAGGAAGTGTTGTTGGTTTCTCTTTGAGACATTGTATTGTTGGGTGATCTTGCTTTTCATGAGGTGATGAGGGCTTTCATGATGGGAGGATGATGCTGGATCAGATAGCTGGGTTGTAATCCTCTCTTCTACTACTTCTATCAATAAAGCTATTTGAGTTTTCCTCCAAATACTTGTATATTTCTGAATCTTGTATTTGTGTATGCATTTGTATGGTTAATGTACATCTGATTATACATTGTTTATGGCTATAGATCTCTATGCTTTGATGGCATTTTGTTGCTTTGACTCTACAGGTGTTCTTTGAAGTGGGACAAGTGAGAAAGGAGTGGCGAAGCTCTATCAAAGGAGAGAGAAAACAAGCAAGGAGCCAAGCGAAAGACTAAGGTTGGTACTCTCTGCTTCTCTCTCATCTATCTCTCATAAAGGAAAACACAGGTTACTTTGAATTGTTTGTTTCTAAGATAGCTACCCGTCTTAGTGGGACTAGTAGCTCTGAATGGACACTAGTTTTCCCGGAAACAGTTATGGTTATGCATGCATAGTAGGTCATATATTCATCGTGATGGTCATTATGTAATTTGTGTCATCATGATGTTTTTGGTATGATATGATTCTAATGTGTTGATTGAGATGAGGTAGGAGATACAAATCATCAGAGTGAGGTTGCAACACTGGACCTCGGGGTAAGAGCAGATCGCCATACAGGTTTGTATGTTGGGCATGCAGGTATGTTGGTTTATGGTTGTTATAAGCATTATGGTTATGCACATATCTGTCATTCTATTGTTGTTGTGATTACATGCATGATAGATTCCAATTGTTCATTACAGTCATATATACATGTGTGAGATAGTCATGAATGGTAGTTAATTTATTGTTATATGCACTGTGATCATACACATGATGATTATGGTCATTGCAATTAAGATCCTGCTGTTATTATGTATAGTGCTAATCTAGATTGGCATGTGTAGATGGTTATGGTTACGAAATTCAGATATGAGTTGATATATATGTCGTACTAATCTGGACTGACTTATGCAAATGTGATAGACTCCCTTGAGATACATTGAGGTATGAGTTTGATTATGTCATCTATTTGGTTTATCTATAATTTTATGTTTATAGGTTGTTTGAATGTTTGATTAATTGCATGATATGAGTATGTGTTGATAAGATTGCATGAAGAAATGATCTTATTTTAATATGGTTGTACTAACACATTATGTGTTGAGATAGTTGATATGCACTTGAGTGCAAATGGGTGTTAGTTGTAGTATTATAACTAATGACTTTGAGTTGATTATGATATGTTTGTTAGTATTGGTAAAGTTTGATTTCAAATTAATGGACATGATGCCTTGATATTTGGAATGTGTGACTGACATGTGTGAATAGTTGCACTCAAACATGCTTGGTATTAGCATTGCAAGGTAACATTTGATTTGTTTATATAACTAACAATTGGGTGATGTGACAATACATAGTAAAACTCAATTGCAGCAAGGAAGGGTAAAAGAAAGGAATCAAGTGAGAATTCCTTTGGCTGTGTTTGGAAACTGTAATTCCAAATGAAAGGGTGCTTTGAATGAATGCAATAAGTCTTCTTAACCCTAATCTTGTCTGACATTATCTGGATATGTGCTATATTCATGAACATGTACTTGACAGGTATAACAATTGGCTTCCAATTATGGCTGGACCCATCAAGGAATTGGACTACATTGAGAGATGATATATGTACGTGTTCAGTTACAAGGCAATGTGCTTGGCACAATAAGCTAAAGTAACTGGTATATTGTATATCTATTTATGCACTGATAGTCATGTGTTTATGGCAATATGATGCAGGGGAGTTGCATGCCAAAAGAGACTTCCATAAAATCTTGAAGAAGGTTCGAGTTGAGCTTTCCCTTGGAAGAATTGGGGAAGCCATGGGGAATGATACATGGTGTTTGTTGCTAGTTTTATGCTTTTAGTGCTTTTTGATTTGTTTGTGCTTTGTTATAGGCCATTTTTTCAAATCTGGTTAGTAGGTCTTCAAACGGGATCTTTCACATCATTTGAACACTTTGTCATCCTCCCTACACAAAGCCCTAAGTATGTCCCTCTCATATCTTTGAGTTTCTGCCTAAAACTACCTCATTTCAATCATTTTTAGGACCAACACACCCTGGCCCCTCATTGACCTACGTTGATCACCTACAAGTTGCCTTATGTTGGGGGAGTGTTGATTCTAGAAATTCGAGGAAAAAAAAAGAACCTTGAAGCTTCCTCTTCCATAAGCTTCCAAGATATGTTGTAACTATTTAACTTTGGATAAAAGTCTTGAATCCTATCCTATCCTACCCTGGAGTTTTCATCCCTTATCCCTTGAGCTCATCCTCCCATCAAGAGTGGATCTCAAGCCCAGATTGGTAAAAGGGTAATAATTCATGAACTACCTCCCTCATTTATATATTTATTGCCATCCATAGGCAAGGGGTAGGCTTTTGGAGATTGATTCTACCCTTATGTTGCTGATGTGAGAGATATTATTCCATGCATTAAGGTGATTATAGGTACACTTTGTGGCAAGGAAAGGACAAGTCAACTTGGAGGAGCTCTTCTACAAGGTCAACACCTGTTTTTGGTTGTAACTCACTCCATTTTTATTAATGCAAAGAGTTCTTTGTTTTCCTATATATGATGTTATGATTTCATGTATTTCAATACCATGTTGATCTATTGAATAAAGTGATTAGATGATGCTACGTAGATACCGTAGATCATTGGCTTGTGTTTTCTGATTGTGTTGGTTCTAATTATAGCGATCAGAGATAAGATTGGAGCATACAAGCCAAGGAAGGAGTGAATCATACGATGGATTCCAGGTAGGCTTCATCCCGTTATCTATTTACTTTAAGTAAAACATCAAATTATTTGTCTTTATGTTGTTCTAGGTAAATCTACCAGGCCCAGGGAAGATACTTCTATCTGCAGTCATAGATTATGTATAACAAATTGCCAACCATATTTTGGAATGGCATATTCCCTTGGTGGTTTATTTGTCCACTGTGTGTTCCTTACCTCTTCTTTAGACCTTTACTACCTTATTCAGTCAATAACAAGCCTAGGAAGACCTTTCATTGAGTTTCAATTACAATATTTGTGTCAGAACCTTGCATCCATTGACCAATGCACCCTCTAATCTTGAGACAGAGCATTGCACCCCAACTGAGCCTTCTTTGTGCCTACGTTGCAAAGCACTAGTGCCTCCTTTGCACCTGCGTTGGCCCTTTTTCATGTACATATTTTCTTTTGTCTTAATTTTCTCTCTGATCAACCTTCTTCCAGCTACTCTTCCTTGAGTCTTTGAGTGTCTTGTGGTCTCTTTAAAGCCTCCATTTGGTTTGATTTCATTTTTTAGTGCCTTTGGTAAGGATTTGTTTAGATTTTCCTTTGTTCTTATCATTAGGTCGTTTGCAAACTGATTTTGTTTGATCATTGAGTGCTTAGATGAATTTATGTTTTAGTCATCGTTCTGAAAAGTTTGTTTGAATCAATGATTAAACTTTGCATCTTAGTTTCCATAATTTTCAAAAATTAATTGGTTTGAAAAGAAAAAATATGCAGTAATTTAGGGTTTTTTGTGTGCATCAACATTGGAATGGTTGCATTAAAAGGGAATTGTACTTTGCACATTGTTTGTTGCATATTGTTTGTCTCTTCCCTTTCTTAGATAGATTTTCATTGAATGAGAAAGATTTCGTTTCCTCATTCTAGTTTGCATTTTAGGATATTCAGGTGAAATTTCCGGTGAGCCCCAAAACTAAAACTTAATTGAAGATAAACATTAAAATTTATTGCATCAATCTAAGGATCATTTGTAACATTAACCCAAACACTTAGAGGTCTAGGCTAGAGACATGTTCGGGCATCGTTAAACGTAGGAGTTGTTGTTGTTTTCCAGCGTTTTATCCTGGGGGTGAAATCTCGTTTCATGTACGTGAGTACATAGGATCGTTCTCCACGTACCTTAAGGTATATTCGATGGTTCTCCATGCACGTAAAGTATATGGGAATGTTCTCATAGAACAAATACCCATTAGACAACACTACTACGAACTACACTTCCACATACCATTGAGTATATTTTGGAAGTCCTCTATATGTTGTTATCCTCTCCATAGGAAACCGAGTCAGTCACCTTGTATATCATGATACACCGTGTTATCACTTAAGAAACTATTACCAAATTGTTCACCTCAGTTTGTTTGTGAAGGTTAGGTGTTAGTCCAAGTTCAGTTTTTCCATGTTTAATTTAGTGTCAAAGTCTTAGTGTCTTAAGAGTCTTGGTAGGATGGTTAAATAAAGGTCAATAGTTCGTTCTCATTCACCATTGGTCCCATAAATTACATAGATTCTCTGTATCAAGCTTGTTGTAAAGGTTCTTATGTGTTATGAAATGCTCTAGGTGTTTTCGTAGTGCAGCGCAGTTTAGGTGATTTCGTAACGCATAACCTAGATTTTACACTGGCTGCGCTACGAAATCGGAGATTCGTGCAATCCGTAGCAAATCTTTCTTAGCTGTCATATCTGTTAAGTTCAGTTATGTTTGCATCATCCACTGTCATCTTATACACTTCACCTATCATGTTCAACTGTTTATCTTCATCATTAGAGTCGTTAGGTACCTTGGTACGCTCAGATTGCAAGTTTCAAGAAGAGCCAAACATTCACAGTCATAATTATGATTGTATTCATTGCATGAGGAACAAATCTGCAAGCATTCAATTTGAATTCATTGTGCATCAAGCGAGGCAGCCATCAAGTGAGGCAGGGATCGAATATTGAGCAGCGCCAGTATTTCAAACATTCATTATGCTGAAGTCTCATGGAAGGATCTACAGAAAGAAAGAGCACAGGTCAGGTAGATGTTTAAGGAACGAACCTGAAGGTTTAGACATTATCTTGAAGAACAGAGAAGTTGAGCATACATTCAAGCAGGTTGGATGTTGGAATTTTTGCAAGAAACTCCAGGGAGGTCATGCACAAATCACCAAGGAATTTGCCTTGAATTTCACAAGACTGAATTCAAAGGTTGGTATGCTTGAATTGGAAATTTCATCAGAGTAATATCCATAGTTACTGAGATTCCAAGGGGACAAGAAAGTTGGTTTAAAAATTTCAAATTTTATATGACCCCCTGCAAAGAATTTCTGAAGCCGGAGTTCATTGACTCAGATTTAAACAAGTCTGTGCCTAGAAATTATGTCAAGGACTCATATGCCAATTTGCTTACCTGCATACAAAGGTACCTTACCTGTGAAGGGAGATATAATAAGGTGTATTCATATCATTTCAAGCTTCTGCTGCATTTCACAGGAAAGATATCTCTTGATTTACCTTTCTACTTATTTCGTAGCCTAAGCAAAATGTGTGACAAGGTGCAGCTAAGGAAAGAAGCCTGTGAGACCTCATTGTTTCACCACGGCTTAGTTAAGTTGATCATTCTGCATGAACTCCAGAGAGTAGGTAGGGACTGGCCCACGTTCATGTTTATGTCTGGCTTTAAAAATGAAACTGGTCTTAGCCCCCAAGCTGTAAAAAATTCTCCACCAACAACTGGTCATCATACAGAAACAAGATCCAAGAGATTCACAAAATTGAAAGCTAGGAAACAAGTAAGGGAGCCCGCCAGATCAATGGTTATCCAAGACACACCCCAGCAGTCCCTAAAAAAGAAAACTCAGATCAAAGAAGGTAGACGTGAATCATCTGCAGGAGAAGTAGTCCATAGAAGAATGACCAAGAGTCAATTAGTTAAGGAAAAAGGCAAGAAGGTGGTTGCTGAGGAAAACCCTGTTTCAAAGGGAAACTTGAATGACTTACTGCAAGCCATTGATATTGAAGAATCTCCCCTGGTTCAAGAAAATTTGATAGAATCAGGTAAAGACAATACTAAAAGAACCAAAGCCTCGAAAAAGCTCAAGTTTGATGATCAGGTTGCTCAATTTTTCTTTAAGCCCAGAAGACCCATGACGAGGAATTTCAAACAGATATAGGAGATGCTGCCAGAAACAGTTGAAATAGAGGAGATCGTAAAAACTCATGATAGACCTGTGACTTCGTTACAATCATCATCACAGCTGCATAAAGAAGATAGAGGAAAGGCAATCATCCCGCAAGAGGAATATAGTGTTGAAGAATTGAAAAATAAGTTGAGGTTAGCAAATATTGAAATTGCTAGATTGAAGAAAGCCTCTAGGAAACATGCAATCAGGGAAGCTCATTTTGACAAAATGCAAGCTCTGTGGGAAGACAAAACATTTCAAATACCCGAGGTGGTCGATTGTAATGCACAATATTATACCTGGATAGTCCTCGCAATAAAGGAAGCAATGTTCATCAAAAGAGTTAATATGAAACTTAGAGCTGGGATCAGGGTTATGAAGAGACAAATTGAAGAGTTGAAGCTGCAACTAAGCCAGCGGGAAAGATCTCCTTAAGGAAACCACATAGCAAGTAAGGTTATATTCAAAATTTTGATGATTTACCTTGTTACACTTTCTTGAAGAATGATACATCTCTACTCAGTTTTGATAGCTTCAGGGCAGTTGAAAGGGATATGTCAAGATAAAAGAGGCTCAAGTCAATCAGATTTTGGTGTTAAACTGTGTTTTGTGATTACACAGCAGTTTCGTAGCGCGCTACGAAACTGCTGAAAAGGACGCATAATGCACAGCAGTTTTGTAGCGCACTACGAAACTGCTGTAGCTGCATAATTAAAGCTCAGTCAACCAATTTTGAGAGACCATGGGGACATTTTTGAAAGGAAATCTCAGAAAAGATCATTTACAATGTGCAAGCAACCATCCACGGCAAAACAAGCGAAAAGAAGTTATATGAACTTTAAACTTTTTGTTATACAAATGATCACCTCTAATATTGTAAATGACTTTTAAATCAGCTTTAAAGAAGTTTTGTCATCACACATGTATATGGGAAAGGCTTACAACACATGAAGAACATGGCACTCCAATAGGTTTTTGGCTAATTAAAGAAGATCAACATGGTTAATTGGTTCCGAATATCTTTGAGGAAACCAAAAGCATAAAAACAGGGGCAGTTTCCTACTTCTCAGTAGCCGTAAAGGGATAAGACATTAAGGACCAGTAAGGAGCTTTGAACATCCACCATAGCTAAATTGAAGGAGACCACTTGTCAGAGAACGAGATTTGATTGTAATTAATGCTATTACCAGCATGATGTGGAGTTAGACTCCTAATTGTCTTAGGTTTCTAAAATATCTAGTTAGCAGTTTGTTGCATTTAATAAGTAGTTAAAGTTGGAATAGGTGTCATGGCAAGCAGAATTCAAGTTCCCCTCATGCTGGAGGAGGAATCTCAGCCTTGTAAAGAATTCTATATATAGGAGAGAGGGCAATGTACCAGGGGGGGAAATTTCAGAGAAATTGGAACTATTGTGCTATGTATATGACTCTATTTTAGTAATACAATACTGGGCTTTACTTCTCAGGAATCAAAAGGAATTTAATTTTCAGAATGTTGTGTATCATCCTCTCTTTAGTATTTGCAGTGGTATAGATATGTGATTACTTAGAAATCACTGATTGTGCTCTAATTTCCTTCACATATTTATAAATTGTGTTGTCCTGTATGTTTCTGGTGTGTTCTAAATGGTTGAATTCTAGATGTCCTAACTTTTATGTAAGGTTGATATCATTGTTATACTGAAACGAATTTGACTCCATAAGCCCAATGGATACTTTCTAGTTGTGTTTCCACCATTCATATTTTCACATTTGTTTCATAAGAGTTAGCCATCTTAATCATAATCAAAGATCATTAATCCTTTGAGAGAGCCCTCTCAGGTTGGGGAGACTAAGCCTCAGCCTAAAGTAGGTTTGAAATAGTTACTTAAGGTCTTCCTGGTCAGCAGCCTTCCAGGGTATGATTTTGAGATAACACACTGAACACCACATTCGAGGAGATTACATGGACGCACATTAATTCCTTGTTTCACAAAGGTGTATATTTCAATTCACGGTTGCTTGGTAATCCTTTATGCCTAGATTACCCTCTTTTTTATTTATTTTTGTGTTAATTTCTAAAATTTACTATCCAACGTGGAAGAACAAAATCCCCCACTCCATCATTTGTGTAGAATGAAAAGTAAGACTCCTCTTCTACCAGAGGCTACTCTTAGACTTCGTAAGAAGCATAAAAAGATGCAAACTACGAAATCAATAAATTTGGGAACTAATTATGGTACTCCTCCTGAATCTGATCAAATAGAATCATCTTTCCCTTTCCGTACTAAGCCCGAGATTACCTCTACTCTTACTGGTGAATTTGACCCAATCAAAATAGAAGTACCTGAAACCTTATTGCCTGAGGTTATTGAGCTCGACTTTCCTGATTAAAAAACTTATTACCTAAGGTTGTTGAACCTGAGTTGCCTCAACCGTATTCACCTGTTATTTCAAGACCTTCCCATTCTCTTCCTTTATCTCAGACAGAACCATCATCCATATATCTTGGACCCAATGGTGAACCTCTTCCACATGGTCTTGTGAGTATTGAAGAGATCCCACATGAAAAGTCTCATCCTTCTACTCATGTACGTTGGAGTGGACTCCATTTTTATCAAACATACCCTCTTCCTCCTCCTCAAACTCCAACACCAAATCCTTTACTTGATTATTTTGACTCACCCACATATTTCTCGTGGAAATATTCATTAGGATTCTTACCATGACTAGATCTGATATAAATTCCCAACCTATGTCCACCACTATGGTTGAGACATCAAATGTTGCTTCCTTGTCCATGTTTGCAACATCACTAGAGGATAATATGTATGGTGGCCTGTTTGTGCCACCTAGCTATCAATATTCATCGGGTACCTTCTCTGGTGTGGCTTCCAGTCCTTGGACTTCCCCCATGTCATATATTTTGGGAATTCCATTTGGAACTTCCCTTATGAAATCTACTCGACCTGCTCCTTCTCCTCCACATATGCCTACAATTGAACAACAGGTTGGCCCTTATGTTAATGGGAAAGGATATCTTCAACAACCTAATTCTCATTATGTTGGGTACCCTCCACCTGGGGTGAAATTGCCTTCATCATCCCCTCCTCTTATGGCAAGGGGAAACCTATCGTTGGCATACCTAAAATTAGTAATCAACCTTATCCTGGGATGGCTGCTAGTGTTTGGAACCTACTTTGCCAATCCTACCTAGTTCAATTTTGGACCCATTATTGAATTCTCAACCTATGTCGTCTTTATCTCAAATTCCTACCCTTCAATTTGTACCTCAACAATATCAAATACATGTAAGTCAAACTTTACAGGTTTCTATTGCATCTCAACCTATTCCATCGGTATTTGGTACCCCTCAGGTTCCATTTACCCATCCTTTCTAATTTACCTTTCAGTCTCAACCACTTGGGCAAGGTATTCTTCAAATTCCAGTAGAACAGACTATGTATAGTATGGCACAACCTCAATCGAATCCACCTTACGATGGGATGATGCAAAATCCTGTGGGGCAACAATATAGACCTCATCAACATATTCCTCAAGTGCCTTTTCAAGGCCAACACATCTAAACCCATTCATTCAAGCCTTTGCAGGGATATCTTGGAGATGGTCAACAAGGTTACATGTGTGTTGGTTACCAGAATCCTCCTTATTCTGGTGCCTAGGTTCCTTTTTATCAAAACCCTCTCTATTCGGGAACGCAAGTACCTATTGCTCAGGCTACTCCTTCCTATCTAGGCTATCCTCCACTGGATTTTAACCAACAGTTACCTTTTGTGGTGACTCTCAAATCACCATACTTGAATCGTCTCACCAATGATCCTCTCACTCATTCACCTTGGTGCATGATAATTCCTACTAAATTTCCTTTTGATATCCCAAAATTCAATGGGAATCCTCGAGAAGACCCATCGACCCATGTCACGATATATCATCGGTGGTGTTCTTAGAACTCCGTTAACGATGATTCCATCTAGTTACATCTTTTCCAATGTACTCTTACAAGTACTGCAACTAAATGGTACATTGAATTACCTGTACCTTCGTTTCACAATTTTAGTTCCTTAGCTACCACCTTCCTTAGACATTTCCAGTTTCCCATCCAGTATGAAACTTGAATGGAAATTTTGACCAACTTTAAACAAACTAAGGCTACTCGCATCTCATATCACATTCATGAGTGGTGATTTCTTCATTGGTTGGTTAAGACCTATGTTCCAAATCAATTGATAGTGGAATGGTTCAGTAAATCCTTGTTTCCATCTAGCATAGTGGGTGTAGCTAAAGGCGGGGTCATGACTTAAGATCAATTGATTGCTCGTGCCCAATATTTGGACTTCATATATACCCAATATGGCACACTCTATGAGAAGATACTATATGCTGTGAAACCTTCGACTGTTTTTCCTCCAACTCGTGGTAAAGAATCTGATGTTGTTGATGGCATCATTGGTTTTGCCAAATCACAGACGGTGAGAAAACCATCTGGTGCTTCTCTCATCGAATCTTCCCAAAACCTTTCATCCAATCCTCTTGTGGCTTCTTCTTTTGAGATAAATGTTGTTTCATCTAATAAAGGAAAATCTCAATAGAAACCAGGAAGTAAGAAGAAACAAAAAGGAAGAAAGAAGAAATATTCTTCACATAAATAAGCAGGTCAGTCCTTTGATGAGAAATGAAAGCCTCACTACCCATACTTGATTTTCAATGAGGATCACTTTACTCGTGACTATCCTCACCACACGGAAGTGAACCAATTTCTAAAATCCTCCACTTCTCCTACTATATTGACTGACCCGTTTTCCAATCAGGAGACCTATATGGTTGCTTGGGACCCTTCTTCCTTTAACATGGTTTTAATGCTTTCCTCCACGAATCATAAATCTGATGTTATGGTGGCTACTAGGAATAAATACTATGGTAATGTGAATATTTTGAATGGTCAGGATACTGATCAACCTACTAGTTCGACATCACCTTCATCGGATCCCACTCCGCCCACGATTCCTAAGAAGTTAACTATTAAGCTTCTAAAGGGAGTTACTCATAAATCAGCCATCAACCCTCGTGCCAGAGCTACTCAAAATTATATCATAGTTGAAGACTTGGCTCAATATCCATCAATTATGTCAACCCTCGAGGTGTTGCAAAATTGTCCAGCCCAAAAGAAGGCTTTGCTATCGAATGTGTGGATCCTTCGAATTCCAACCTAGTTTTTTTTCAATCATGAAAACTATATCCCTCGCCTTCTGACTCATTTGGATTTTATCATCCAGGTCATTGTCCACAGTAAGAACATTCATTGTTCTATTGTGCACAAGGGACCCTCGACCTGTATCATGTATAGGTCTTGTTGGAAAGTGATTGGTTTTCCTCAACTGAGTCAGTCACTTACCACATTGAAATTTTTTTATGGGAGAATGTATAAACCGTGTGGTATTCTGAACTCCTTGCAAGTAGAATCAAGAGGCAAAATTTTATCCATAGGAGCTAAAGTTATTGATGAACCTCTTGATTATAATATTTTGTTGGGTCACACGTGGGTTTATGCCATGGTTGTTTTCATTTCGACCTATTTCCATAAGGGCAAGATTGTGGCCATCAACCAACTCACCTTCTTTGCCTTTGATTCTCATGTTACTGGAAGTGTCCCTCTTGTAGGGGAAACTTTACACTTTTATCGGCATGTTAGGGTTGGATTACTTAAGGATTCCTCACTCATGGGAACCTTTTCACTCCCTCCTCCTCCACTTCCTTGTAACTCACCATCGGTCTCTTATACCAATATGATATCATCTTCTACTATCCTGACTGATCCATGGATTGTATTAAATGAAGCTAACATCCATAGTTTTGGCAACCGAATTCACTTAGCCCCATTGAGCTTGATTACAAAGACATATATTCGGTCAATTGGGTTGACTGATCATTGAATTATGGCTTGTCTTATGATCCGTTCTCTCATATATTCTCTACCGATGAGAGAATCCTGGACATCATGATGCCAGATGATGCATCATGGTATGATCATCACCATTGTTTCTCCTTACCAAATTCTATTGAGGATAATCTCAGTGATGTGTATCTACCCAATATTGTAAAGTCTTTTACGAATTTCTTTTCTATTCACAAAGTCAATTCTGAAAAGAATCTCTCGAATATAGAAGAGACGATACCTTTTGATATCTCTGTTAAACCAGATATTGTTGAAAATATACACATTGGTGCGTCTTGCTCTCCATTTGAGATTAAGATCTATAAAGCCCTATTTCAGGAGTTTCGAGATGTCTTTTCCTAGACCTATGAGGAAATTCTAGGTATCGACTCAAATTCAGTGGTGCATGAGATTAAAATGTATCTTGATGTTAAACCAATCCGACAGTGCCTCCATACAATCCATCCCAAGAAAGTTTTTGCGATAAAGACTGAAGTTGAAAAATTTCTTTTTGCTAGTTTCATATACCCCATCCCCTTGACCGATTAGGTGTCAAATATTGTCCCTGTCATCAAGAAATAAGGGGACAATCCGTGTATGTGTCAATTATTGGGATGTAAATCGCACTTGTCCAAAGGATAATTACCTGACCCCATTCATTGATCATATTTTTTATCACTGTGTCCGCTGCAAAATCTATCCATTCATGGATGGTTTCTCCGAATATAATCAAATCAACATTCTCCTAGCGAATCAACTTAAAACCGCATTTATTTGTCCCTAGGGTAAATTCGCCTACCGAAAACTCCCATTTGGTTTAAAGAATGATGGGGCCACGTTTCAATGAGAAACGAATTACACTTTTCGTGACATCAAACACACCATGCATCCTATTTGGATGATATCCATACCCGTTCTCAATATCGGGTTTATCACCTAATGCATCTTAGGGTTGTTTTCTTATGGTGTAGACACTATAATATTCGACTAAATCTTCACAAATGTGTGTTATGCGTTAGTTTTGGTCAACTTCTTGGTTTTTTCATTTCAAAACATGGAATTCATATCAATCCTCTGAAAGTACGAGCAATCATTGATCTGCCTACGCCTTATTCTCTCATTCATCTCCAACGACTCCAAGGGAAGGCTAACTTCCTGTGAATATTCATCCCTAATTACGTTGAGTTGACCAAAGGATTCACTCACATGCTTAAAAAATGGGTTCCATTCCATTGGGATAATGTTGCTAAAAAGGCATTTGATGCCCTGAAATATGTATTGGTTTGGGCATCTCTTATATCGCCCTGATTACCAGCATGATTATTTCATGTATCTCATTGTTTCCATTTCTACTATAGCAATGGTATTGGTCCAGGAAGGCGATGTAGGGACTGAACATCCCATATATTATCTGATTCGTAATCTCAATGATACCAAAGTGAGGTATACCCACGTAGAAAAGTTGGCTTTGGAAACCGTTCAATCCATTCAAAGGTTCCTCCATTACATCTTGCTCCAAAAAACCACAGTTGTTATAGATTGCAACGCTATGACATATATTTTTTCATGTCAATTTCTAGGGGGAAATAATTTAAATTGATCGTCATTTTGCAAGAGTTTGACCTCGAGTTTATAAAATCCAAGTCAAAGAGATGCTTAGTTTTCGTTGAGATTTTGTGCGACCTTCCTTCCCCTGATTCTGAATCGACATCCGACAATTCTATCCCTGATGAGTTGTTATTTCTGATTTTTTCATCTGACCCGTGCTATGGAGACATTCTGATATATCTCCAGACCCATACTTTCTGGTCTGATACCTCCCACTCCTAGCAACGATGTATTTGATACCAAGCCAAAATTACATCATTATTGGCGACACATTTTATTGACGTGGTATTGATATGATTTTACAAAGGTGCCTGACATATGAGGAGGCTGAGGAAGTCCTTAATGAATTCCACTCAGGGGCATGTGGAATTCATTTTCTTGGTTATGCTACCATGCAAAGATCCTATGTGCTGGTTACTTTTGGCCTACCATTTTTTGTGACTGTATTCTCGCTATCTAGAAGTGTCATGCATGCCAAATTTATGATCGTAAAGCCCATGCTCCGCCTGCTCCATTGCATCTCGTTATCGATGTAGGTCCTTTTGTGAAATGGGGTATCGAATTCATGACATGTAACCCTCACTCGGTCGGGGGTCATGGTTATATCATTGTCGCAGTAGATTATTTTACTAAATGGGTTGAGGCGATGCCTACATTTAACAATATTGGTGAAACGACTGCATATTTCTTCTTCAATCATGTTATCACATGGTTTGGTGTTCCACAAGCCATAGTTACGGATCATGGAAACCATTTCTAAAATCATACAATGTCTGAACTAACTGCTAAGATGGAACTTCCCATGAAATTTCCACTCCCTACTATCCTCGGGCCAATAGATAAGTTGAAGCTATCAATAAAGTTCTAAAAACTATGCTTCAACGTATGGTAGGGGTCCATAAACCAGATTGGCATTTGCTTCTTTATGATTCCTTATGGGTGTACTGAACCTCAAGTAGGACTGCTACTAAATTTACACCCTTTCAGTTGGTTTATGGTCATGAAGAAATCCTTCCAATCGAATGTGAGATTCTGCCACTAAAACTAGTTGTAGAACTTCTTCCTGCCACTTCCATAGCATATTTTACATCTGGCCCATTTAGATGAGACACGGTGTGATGTTGCATTAGCTAATGAATCTCATAAAAGATGTATCAAGGCGCAATACGACAAAAGTGTCAAGCCTCGTGTCTTCTCGGAAGGAGACCTTGTTATTTTATATGATCAAGAATCTAATAAGTTAGGACCAGGAAAGTTCCAACCTATGTGGTCAGGTCCATATATTGTCAAGTGTGTTCTTGCTAAAGGGGATATGAGTTAGTCTATTTTAATGGAGTTCCACTGGTGCAACCTAGAAATGGGTTGTTCCTAAAGAAATACTATGCTTGATCTCATGCGTAGTACACTATGTATATACTATATATGTGTGTGTTAAGTGTGTTTACAGTGTGTCTCTTAAGAGTTTCCTATGGTTTTTGTTGATCCCTTTTATGTTTGGTTTACATATGTCATCATCCCTTGAACCGTATTTTGGTTATGTTGATGGTGCTAGTCATAGTACTCAAAACCTATCTTTCACAGCATGGTCTATCTTTGCTTCAAATGGCAAGTTAGTGAGTCTAAAATGGATTTGTATCGGTCGCTCTACCAAGAACATCATTGAGTATAAAATAGTGGTTGAGCTATTGTCTGATGCTATTTCACATGGTATATGTCGTTTATGTTAGAACCTAGATTTGCCTCAGGCTGAAAAGACAAGGTTCTAGGTCCACATCAAACCACGCTCAACCTCGTAGCTAGCCCTACAAGGATAGGAGAGGGCTCTCTCCGGGTCAATCTCGGAAAAAGATAATCGATGGGGCTCGAGAAGACTGTAATAAAAAGCTAATATTAGGCTAGGTATTAAGTACAAGGGTTTGTTTTGAGTTTTTTGGGGTTTTGTGTTGGAAACAGGGAAAGGCAAATTGGGCTCGGGGATGAGGCACAGTTTCTGCAAAGTTTTGATTGGGGCAAGGAAGGCAATCGTTTTGATGCTTTAAATTGAGTGAATGAATGGATCGGACTGGTGAGGAGCTAAGGAGAGCAAGAGAGTCTCAAGAATTCTCCTTAAACATATGAAAACATGGAAATTTAAACAAATTCAAAGGCAAAGCATAACAGTTAATGGATTCCACCTTAATCACTCATTTGTTCAAATTCTGAAGAAAAGACAAGAAAATGATACACATAACACTAATGAACTTACAATTACTTAGAGAAGAACACCATCAAAACATAAAGCCACATGGATCCCAAACAGTGCTACAAAACCCTGGTCTTTCCTTAGCCAAAAATGCAGAGATAGAATGTACAATGAAGTGCTAAGCAATCCCAAGTGTCCAAACCTGAAAATGACTTAGGAATTACATGATATAAACTAGCCCAACCCATTCCCTTGCCTCTAGGGGTCGAGCTCATCATTCTAGGATCTGTTTGAACTAATTCTAAACAAGGAACTGAAAACTAGGTAGTCAAACAACTTACCCCTATATGCTAGGAAACTTATTCATTCACTCACATTTCACCTTTTGGTGAATGAATCTTCTAGAACAAGTAAAAATATGCCAATATTACATAATAGTTATCAAATTACATCATGAAAGGTAAAAAATAACACCAAGAAGCAAAATTGGTCAAAACTGGGCGAATTGTTGAGCTGAACAGTGAAAAACAAGCCAAAATTCTCTATGCACCGCGCCAAAATCTGTATGCATCGTGCCACTTTGGAGCTGATTTTGAGGCACTTCCTGAAGTCCAAATTGAACCCAAGTGTTCTTTTTGGAAATCCCTACCTCTCTACTTTCCAACCCAAGTGGAATTTTTGAATTTGGTGCCCATTTTCCCCTCCAAAACTTCAATCTCCCAAGACTGCTTCCTGTGTGTCAAAATAGGGGCAGAGAGGTCATTTTTTGAGTGTTTTTGACCTCCTGAGGACTCAAAACTTGCCCAAACTTCTTGGCCGTGCACCAATAGTCATGATTCTTCATGCCAAATCCAAAAATATAAACTTTTTGCAATTTGGAGCTCCCTAGCAAAAGCGCGCGCCACGTGGCGCGGCACATAGGGAGAAAAACCCTGTTTTTTGTGCCAAAATTTGTCAAAGTGCCAAAAATGCCCCAAATTTCTTGAAATTTGGGCTGAAGCTTCTTCATTAAGTGTCATGCTAGGCTAAAGAGGCTTCGACCAATATCTGAAGACGATCAAGCTCCCGTTGCCTCTTTTGCTTCCTTATTGCCTTCCTCAATTTTGCCTTTAAATTCCTGATTTGTGCCATGCAAACATGATTTCATGCCCAATAATGGTTTTTCATGTGCCTGAACATGTACTTGTCCTTGTTTGCTTTCACCAATAGATTCTCTAAGTGGATGTTGATCCTCTCTAGCCAAATCTCTCGATCAGCCTCTATCTCCTGTTGAATGGGTGTCCTCTCATTTAGGCTTCGTTGGGCAGCCTGCTCGTCTTCATGGATGTTTTTCCACCTCTATGAGGCCTCATGGGTGCATGTACTTCTGTTGGCGAATCACTGTGTGTCTCTTCTTCATGATCATATGACGGATCAGATGTCATGTCTGCTGGTGGACAAATTGTCTTGGACAAATAGGTGTTGATATGTCACACTATCTTGTAATGCCTTTGATGATGTGCTTGACCTTTGTCACCAAGAGAAAACAATGACATGAGGGACAGTAAGGGGAGGGAAAAATAGTGAGGGATTAGGGACTATTGGGACAAATTTTATTAGGGAAATGTAGGAGGGTTTGAGGGGTTTTATGTATAGGGTTAGGAGAGTTTTGGTAGGGTTAGGGTTTGGGTTTTGGAATTTGAGAATTTTGGGACAGAGAATTTGGGATAGGGGTTTGATGTTTTTAGGGAGTATGGAAACTTAGGAATGATGGAAATAAGGAAGAGATGGGATGGGGGAATGAATTTGGTGAAAACCCTAAACAGCGACTTTCATGTGAATATTTTGACATGGTATGGTTTGAGTTTTTGTTTGAACCATTACCATCCATCAACCACCATACCCTAGCACAAACTTGGATGAAACACAAAAATGGAGGCTCTGCCTACTTGTGGAATGAATAATTTGCAATTTGGAGGAATATTTCAATGAATTTCAGGCCTTTTAGCCCAGTGCGCCGCGGCAGTGTAAATTTACACTGGAAAATTTCCCCCAGTGCGCCGCGCATTTTTGCAAGAGCCTTTTGGAGGCCTTCCCGGTGTCCAAATTTGGCGCAAGATAACTTGTTGGAAATTTATTTGAGTCTATTTTCCAACCCAATATGAATTTTTCAATTTCGAGTTCATTTTCCCTGTCCAAAATCAAATCTCCCAAGACTGGTCAAAATGTGCCAAATGAGGCTGCCTCAAGGCAGAGTGCTGTTGCAGTCAACTTTTGAATGCCTTCCTCAACTCCAAATTAAGATCATGATAGCTCATTGGAAATCTCTTTGTGTCTAGTTATCATTTGACTCATCAAAAAAGTCATTTGGCCAACCAATCTAGGAGAAAACTTGATTTTCCCAAGGTCACTTCAGAGGTGCATCAATTCTCTCGAGGCGATTTTATTTTTGACATTTCTCTAAAGCCATGACACCTGTGTAAAAAGTGGAGGAGTTTTTTCTTCCTTGCCCTGTTGTGGACAAAAACCTCTCTCAATTTTCAAAAATTTATCTATTATTGCTTAGAAACATCATTTGAGAAAAACCTATCCCAATGCGTGGAATAAGGGATTTGTTGAAATGAAGCGAAATGAAGGGGATAAGGGGCTTCTAAATTCTTGAGAAAATTTTGGGAAGTAGGGAGGGATGTTAGGAAGTAGGGGAAAGTGTAATCTCTGAAATTGAGTGAGGGGAAGGGATCCAAAAGGGCAAAACACAGACCTAACCTAGAAAATTGCCAAGTTGTAGCAAGAAACTAGGGTGTGTGCAAAAATGAGGAATTTGAGGGATATCAGTGATGGGAAGTGTTTAATAAGGTACATTAAGGATAGGGGAAGGTGTATGAACATCCAGATACAAGTTTTGTTAATGATATGACCATCCAAGAGAATTGCCTTCAAAACCCTAGGAGAGGGAAATGACCTTACCTAGGCGCAACTAAAGCATGAACAAGGTGTAAAATGACCCATTGGAACCTGACATGATGATGAAAAACCTCTGAATGATGGTATATTCAGCTGAATGGTGACATGGACTGACATTTGGACAACTTTGACAGGAGTAAAAGCAAACCCTAGACCTAATGCCTAGTGACCAAATTTTGCCTGAAGACTCACTGAAATGACAAAATTTGATGTTGACACCTTAAAATCACTTTGTAAGAGTATATTTGATCATTGGAGGAAGGCTACAAAGACTGACACTAACAGTTTAGTCATCAAACTTGACTCACAACTCATGGTACTACAACTCACTAATGTTTATTCGGTTAGAAGAAGGCTACAAAGACTAACACTAACAGTTTAGTCATCAAACTTGACTCACAACTCATGGTACTACAACTCACTAATGTTTATTCGGTTAGAATTCCTACCATCCTCCACATGTTCTTAAGGGTATGCCTTCTAGAAATATAATTAGATTTCATACAATATGAACATATTTCTAGAAATCTAAACACATTGACAAATGTTCTTACTAATCATGTTTTAGATAGACATTTGCACCAAATGTAAATAAGTTTCAATACACATCATATCAATTGAAATCATACTAGGAACACGGAAAGATTGAAGATATATATATATATATATAGATAAAGTTTTGTTTGAAAAAATTGTGCCCGAGACACATATGGCCACATAGTCCATATAAAAAACTACATGTAAATATCTAAGTAGACTAATCAAAGTGCTCATGATAACATGCCACTGCACGAGCTATCTTGCACAGTAGCCGACCAATACAACTAGGCACTAATATAGTGTGTTGATGAAGTCGCATCAGAATCTGGTGAATCGCAGTCTCATCTATCCCATGTATGTGGCACTCCAACTCTGTTAGGATCTAGGAAACATTAAGATCACATAGTGCATCTCGTCCTACTACAGCAACCTGTACTGGTTCTACTGTCGCCTGTGGATGCTCTCCTGGATGAAGGAGATATGAAGCACCTATACATTTAACATGTGCAATATTTACATGAACAAATCAATAGTTTAGTTTCTGAAACATCAAAAACACAAAAAAAATGTAAAACTTCAAAAATTCAAATGGTTTAAATATCTTACCTATAACAACCCATCGCTCACAATTAGGAAGCACAAGCTTAGGGTCGTCACGAAAATCCATCCCTGCGTATAGATAATCATTGATCATAATGAACTACCTATGCAGCCATCTAAATAAGGTTGGTGAGAAAATGATCGTTGGTGGACCTGCATGTCGGGACATATGATCGATCCACCTCCTCATCCATGGAACCCTCGGATCAATAGACTAAAGTGTAATATTTTGAGGTTGTAGCAATGGAACCCGCTTTAGAGAAAAAGAGACCGAAATGGAACTATAGTCAAAGTTTTTCAACTTTCCCTCTCTTGCCTTAGACAGTTGTTCCTTCATATTGACCAACACTCCCTCACTCTAGTTGAATATTTTTGACTCCAAACACTCCACACATACTACATGTATGATCTTCTAGCTACATGAAGTGTTGAGCTACCCTCCAATCTAGAAATGATGAATAAGATTATTCTTAAATGCAAATGGGTTACATATTCTGGATTTAAGACCTCTGTGGTACATTTTTTTTGAATTAGTCACCGAAGAATCCATAGTAAGAACCATTTTCTGCCAACGTTTCAAATCCCAACTGGGATCCATCATCAGGACAACTTGAATGCTTGATAGAAGAAGAGCAGATTTTAGGGTTTAAATAGAAATGAGGAGAGAAAAGAGGGGAAGGTCGGCTCTCAATTTTTGAGAAGTCGGCTGCCTCTGATTTAATTGATTAATTTAATTAATTAATTTTTAATTTTTTTTTATATTTATTATTATTAAAATAATTGAAATGATTATTATTACTTTAATTATTATTATTAATATAATAATTAGTAATTAGTAATATTAATTAATATATATTATTATTGAAATTAATTGAAATGATTATAATTATTTATTATTATTAATATAATAATTAGTAATTAGAAATATTAATTATCAAAATTAATGATTATTATTACTTTAATTATTATTATTAATATAATAATTAGTAATTAGTAATATTAATTATAATATCAAATCAATAATATATATTATTAAAATTAATTGAAATGATTATAATTATTTTAATTATTATTATTAATATAATTATTAGTAATTAGAAATATTAATTATAATGATCAAAATTAATGATTATTTATTAATGATTATTATTATTTATTTTTTATTTATTTATTTATTTATTTTTATTTTTATTTTTTAATTAAGTTATAGCTTTAGAAAGGAAATTAATAAAGAAATAATTACTAATATAAAATATTATTGTTATTAATAATTATTATTAATTAATCTAATAATAATAATAAAGAAATAATTATTAATAGAAATATTATTGTTATTAATAATTATTATTAATTCATCTAATAAAAATAATAATTAGAATTAATAATATTAAATAATGATTAAATAAATCCTAGAATTTTGAATTAAGGGTAATGCTGAAATTATTAATCCTAGCATATAGAAATTAGAATTTAATATTTAATATTTATTATAATATATTATTTATAATAATAAGCCGGATTGGTTCTTCAACTTGTCCTGACGATGAACCACACTGGCTGGTTCGAAACGCGTCGACAAAAGATTGGTTATGTGATTTTGCCGAAGACTATCTAAACAATATTATTTATTTATTATTATTATTATTATTATTATTAAATTTTTTTTTTGGAGTACAATGATAATTATATTCTTAATTAGAATAATTATAAAATTAAAAATGGTTAAATTTTATAATTATTTTGAAAGAATAAATATTTAATGATTATTATTATTATATTAAAATAGATATTTTTAATAATAGGAAATTAATAAGGGTGATTAAATTAAATACTTAATTAATTAATATTGTAAATGTTTAATTGAGAGTTATTATTATTATAATACTGATATCGGGTTAATTTTTCTGATTAGGGGAAACCAGCTTCCACTAATCTCCATACCATTGTCTCTGTTGAGATTATGCGGGTGTTTGATAATTTCAAGAGCTTCTCTGATCTTTCGCTTATGGTGTTGCTCTTCCTTAGCGATAATGGAGGCGTTTTCCAAGAAGACATGGTGCTTAGTTTTTGACGAGTGTTCTGCGAGGGCGGAAGAACGAGACCTTTCATTTTTAATATCAGCTCCATGTTCCTTGAGTCTGGTCTGCAGGGAGCGACCTGTTTCACCAATGTAGCTTTTCCCACATGAGCAATCGATTTTATAGACCCCTTTAAGTTGATGTTTATCAATATTATCCTTAACCGATCTCATACTTTGCCTAATTGTTCCAGGGGCTGAGAATTGCGTGCTTATGTTTTTCCTTCTTAGGACTTTCGCAATCTTATCTGTAACTCCATGAATGTAAGGAAGAAAAACCCTACCACCCTCAGGTTGATCTCGGGCTTTAGGTTCATGAGAAAACATCCTTTTCTCGGCTTTCTGAATTGCTCTTTTAATCTCATTTTCTTTGTAGCCTAAACCTTTAAAGGTTGAGACTAAATGCTTCTTTTCTTCATCCAGATGATCAGCGTCAGAAATTCGAAGGGCCCTGATGGCAAGAGTGTTTAGAACACCAAGTTTCTGGGCTGGATGAGGTCTGTAATAAGTGGCAATATAATCTTTCACCATTTCTCCACCCCTTCTCCCACCTAGGAGAGAGACGGGGGCACCTCTCATGGATAGACCTATCAGAAAATATATGTCCTCTACTATTATCTTGAGAAAATGTTCCCCAAATCTGAATGTTTGTGCTTGCACATCCCATGAATGAACAAGATACTCTAGTAATTCCATCTGTTGCCTCATACCAGGAAGCTAGAAGAATTTCAACAATCCACTATTTTTCAGTGCCTGGATAATAACAGGATCATTAGCTGCATTCAAATCATGTTATTCATGTTCTCTTTCTCTCCTATAAAGGCCATTTTGTGCTAATGAAGACCTGAAACATCAAGAAGAGACTCATTAGGATCCATTTGATGCAAGAAAACTAAAGAAAAATAAATAAATAAAAAAATAAAATTAAAAAAATAAAATAAAATAAGTAAATAAATAAAAATTAAAAAAAATAATAATAATATTAAAAAAAAAACAAAAACAAAAAAAAAATTGAAGGGAAATTGGTAAAGAAACATTTTATTTGTGCTCAACACAACCCTGTAAGGAGAGACAGTGCATTGTACCCCTCCCTGCAGTGTATGTTCACTTAGGTGTAATGCACCTTTAGACTATATGGGGTTGCATTGATCCTAGGGAGAGTTATTAAAACCCCAGGGCCCTCAAAAAAACCAAAAAATTTAAGGAAAACAAAAAATGAAACCATGAATTGAAAGAGAAAGGTCTTAGCTCTTACCTGGAAGTGACAGTGCTTGAAATGATCCATCGGATTGAGTGCAATCAGCTACAGAAGATCAAGGGAAAAAACTACTCAGAACTCTCACTGTTGAAGGTAAATGTGAAATGGTAAAGATGAATAGTCATTTTGAATATTTATGGTTGTTTCTTCCATTATTTTATTCTTATTTAATGTTTTGACCAAGTTACAACCCATTTTTACCATGAAACAAGTATTTTTAATCCCTTTTGTGATGTTCTGAGCAAGTCAACAACTGTTTGATAGATTTTGTCATGTTTTGAACAGATTATTTTGACTGAGGAGCACACTTTTATCACTTTTTCGAGCTTCATAAACTCATGAAAAATGAACCCCTAGGAGTTCTCTTTCAGCTCTTTTTAGACTCCCAAAATATGAAAAGATTGTCGAGCACTTGTCTTTTTGAACTTGTTAAAGTAAATGAAAATACGTTTACTCAGTATAAGTTTAACCCTTTTCCGGACTGAGATAAACTACTTATGAAAAGGGAATATCATAGTTGAACATGGGCAAGTGGTTCTCTTAGGTATTATTTTCTATCTTTTAAGACCTAAGGGACTATCTACGAAAATGAACATCTAGAGTTTTTTTTTTCGCCTCTTTTTCAAAATCTCTAAACATGAAAAAGATGTCGAGTTTTCACCTTCGTTGGACTCATAAAAATATCAAACATCGATGGAATTGTCATTCATGAAGGGACCGAACCACTCCTTCTCTAGGTTCGTTAAATATTCTTAGAGGGATTCATCCGAAGGATGGACTTATAGATCAAGCATATGTTATCCTCCTCAAGCTTGTTAAAAAATAAAGAGGTACTGACCAATATGGTTGGGGAAATTGGGAAAAATGGGTACTCCATTTTGTTAGTGGAAGTGAGTCACCCTTGAACACAACACTCTTCCACTTCATCTATGTGGTTTTTGGGTTGTGAAGTATGCTTGTATTTTGGTTTATCATACCTTTTCAAAACCTTTGTTTCTGCTTTTGGTTCAATGCTTCCAACTCCATCCAGTGTCGTCGTTGTATTCATGAGAAGTCATTCAGTCAATATCTACTACAATACTCTTAAGCATTCATTCCATGTCTTCCTTTCCTGATCTAGTTTCGTATCAACATCATTTTGATCATTCTATCTCAAATCATGATACCTATTTCGTGTCGTTGATGGGGGATACATAAAGGCCCTCCTGTGACAGGTTGCTTCCTGTCGACATCAACTCATTATCTAGGAAGTTGACTTAGAAACACTCATTCGGTACCTTGGTGCTTGCATACATCAATGGCAAGTTTCCTCACTCTCGCCGATAGATTTACATCATTGGCCTTTGACTGAAATATTATGTGTGGTGTTTGATATCAACTCATTTATTCACACCATACAGATTGTACTGCGGTACCTTGAGAGCCATTAACATCATCGGTGGTCTCCCTTGCATCTGTTAATGGCTTACATCATTAGCTGGTAAACAGATTATGTCTACCATGTTTGACCTCAGCTCATTGATTCACATGGTTAGACTTGTACATTCGTTGGTCGTGTGAACAATATAGAAGACCCCAGATCTAGTTTCATCGATCCAGGTTGCGATTTCAGGAATAATACAAATCACAATGTATGATGGCTATGATCATATAAACAGTCATCCAGTCATGATTCCACCATTTTTCATCTATTGACATGTCTTTTTATCATTGTACATGTAATGTTAGCTTATGTGTTGAGTATGGGTATGCCTCCCTCAGCAAAGATGTCATGATGCAAATGTATTGTAACAGATGATGATATCATCGATTGTTCTTGATCCTAACTTGTCACGAGTTAAACAAATTTAGTCAATAGTTATCATTTCTGACTTTGCACTTTAGGGGGCAATTTGTTATAGGCCATTTTGTCACATCTGGTCAATAAGCCTTCAAATAGGATCATTCACATCCTTTGAACACTTTGTCATCCTCCCTACACAAATCCCTAAGTATGTCTCTCTCATATCCCTGAGTTTCTGCCTAAAACTGCCTCATTTTAGTCATTTTTAGGGCCAACACACACTAGCCCCTCATTTCCCAACATTGACTACCAATTTGTCCTACTCTGGGCCTGCGTTGATCACCTACAAGTTTTCCTATGTTGAGGGTGTGTTGATTCTAGAAATTCTAGAAAACAAAAATTAATCTTGAAGATTCCTCTTCTAGAAGCTTCCAGGATTTGTTGTATCTATTTACCTTGGATAAAAGTCTCGAATCCTATCCTATCCTACCTTAGAGTTTTCATCCCTTATCCCTTGAGCTCATCCTCCCATCAAGAGTGGATCTCAAGCCTAGATTGGTAAAAGGATAAGAATTCATGAACTACCTCCCTCATCTATATATTTACTGCCATCCATAGGCAAGGGGTTGGCTTTTATATGTTGATAATTCTACCCTTATGTTGTTGATGTGAGAGATATTATTCCATGCATTAGAGTGATTAGAGGTGCACTTTGTGGCAAGGAAAGGACAAGTCAACTTGGAGGAGCTCTTCTACAAGATCAACACCTATTTTTGGTTGTAACTCACTCCATTTCTATTAATGCAAAGAGTTCTTTGTTTTCCTATATATGATGTTATGATTTCATGTATTTCAATACCATGTTGATCTATTGAATAAAGTGATTATATGATGCTACATAGGTCTTGTAGATCATTGGTTTGTGTCATGTGATTGTGCAGGTTCTAATTATAGCGATCTGAGCTAAGATTGGAGCATACGAACCAAGGAAGGAGTGAAGCATATGATAGATTCCACGTAGGCTTCATCCCATATTTATCTATTTACTTTAAAGAAAACATCAACTTCTTTATCTTTATGTTTTTATAGGTCAGTCCACCAATTTTGGGGAAGATACTTCCATTCGCAGTCATAGATTTCATATAACACACTTGATTTTCATTTTTGTTTATGTCTAGTGCATGGCTATGCCACTTTGTTTGTGGTTTCGTATTGCTATTGGTTTTTCATGGTTTTCTTCTTGGTTACTTTTGGTTCTTTCCTTTTATGTTTTGAGGGTATTGGGAATTGGTAGGGAAAGAGGAAGTTAATGGAGCTCAGGGAGATTTGTGTGGTACCCAACAGGTAATGTAAGACCCAGATGAAGTTCGGTGCATGTATAAGGGAAATTGAAGGTAAGAATATGATATCCAGTTGGATTGGTTAGGTCCACTAGGGTAAATGAACGGTGATAGGACATACATGAGAAAGGTAACAGGAAATTTAAGGTGAATGAATTTGAGGTGTCAGACGCCTTGGGTATGTTGGGAATCGTTGTTCTCAATGTTGTGCATGTTGTGCACAGATAAAGGGAGTTCTCTTAACCTTGACATTATGATATCTGGTAATTATTTTGTGATCATGATTACGTTGATGTTTATATATGTATACATGTATGTATGTAAGCCATTGTTTAACAGGGTCATTAGGGATAATGATTGTTTTATGATGATATTTATATGTATATATGTATGTATGTATGTATGCCATTGTCTGACAAGGTTGTCAGGGATCATGATTGCTTTATGTTGATGTTTATATGTATATATATATATATGTATGTATGTATGCATGTATGTATGTATGTATGTATGTATGTATGTATGTATGTATGTCGTTGTCTGACAGGGTCATCAGGTACCATGCTTGTAGAGGAATGATTGCTTATGTGGGTGAATGGTGTGAAAATGCTCCTGGTATTATGAGGAATCAAGTGGAAGAGTAGCCTAGCAGATCTACGAGGTCAGTATCATGTGGATATGAATTGATATTATGTATTTATACTATGCCTACTTTTATGCTATGGCAGGTAATGCTAAGGGATACATCAACGAATTGAAAGCAGTGTGATCTGCAGCATGCTGGGACAAGCATGGATAGTGGAAATATACTAGAGGAAAGGTTTCCTTGTAGAGACAATGTGGTCATTGGATATGCAATACTACAATTGTGTATCCATTGTACATGTTGTACCTATAGTGTTGTGTGCATGTTGGATATGTGGTATTATATACATATAGTGTTGTGTGCACTTTGTATGTGCTATTGTGTACATATGGTGTTGTGTGCATGTTGAATATGCAGTACTGTGTACATATAGTTTTGTGTGCATGTTGAAAATGAGATAATGTGTACATATAATGTTGTGTGTGTTGTATGTGTGGTATCGTGTGTACATATAGAGTTGTGTGTGTGTTGTATGTGTGGTACCGTGTGTACATATAGTGTTGTGTGTGTGTTGTATGTTTTGTGTGTATGTTACGTATGCGATACTGTACGTGTGCATGTTGCATATGTGGTATTGTGTACATATAGTGTTGTGTGCATGTTGTATGTGTGGTACTGTGTACATATATTGTTGTGTGTGTGTTGTATGTGCGGTGTTCTATACATATGATGTTGTGTGCATGTTGTATATGCGGTGTTGTGTACATATGGTGTGGTGTGCATGTTGTACATGTCTTGTTGTGTGCATGTGGTACTATGTACATGAGTTACATGGGTTGTTGTGTGCAAGTGATGTTGTGTACACATTGTGCAGGTGGTGTTGTGTACACATTGTGCAGATGGTGATGTGTACATGTCATGCATTTGATGTTGTGTACATGTGGTGTTGTGTACACATCATGCAAGTGGTGTTGTATACACGTTGTGCAGGTGGTGCTATGTACATATGGTGTTGTGTACATGTTGTGTAGGTGGCTTTGTGTACATGTGGTGTTGTGTACACATTGTGTAGGTCGTGTTGTGTACGCATTATGTAGGTGGTGTTGTGTACATGTGGTACTATGTACATGTTGTATATGAGGCATTGTGTACATGTCGTACATGTTGTGTTGTGTACAAGAGGTATTGTGTATTTGTTGTATCGTGACGTGTGTGTTCATTGTGTTGTACTTTGTCTACGCATATGTGTTGTGTTGTACACCATGTGTAGGTGTATGAATCATGTTGTGGTGTACACCGAGTTTAGGTGTATGTGTTGTGTTATACACTGGGTGTAGGTGTATGTGTTGTGTTGTGCGTCAGGTGTAGGTGTATGTATTGTATGTCAAGTGTAGGTGTAGGTTTTAACCCCGTATAGAAATTACCTGCATATGAATTCTAAAACACAGAAAAACAAACAATGTGAGAGCATAACACATAAAACACATATACACAGAGATTTTCCCACTGGATCCAAAAACCGAGACTACTAGTTTGATTTTTCATTATTTTCCTTTCAATGTCATAATACATATTTATACATGCTGAAGCATGCAATACCATGGACCGAAAACCATCGCATCCAATACCATGGACCAAAAACCATCGCGTCCAATACCATGGACCGAAAAACCATCGCGTCCAAAAAACATGTGCAAAAATCATACACAAAACCATAGGTGGGTCCGCCTAACCTAACATAGGGTCCGACCCCATAAAGTGGGGTTACAGGTACCCCTCAAACCCCCTGTTAAATACATGGAAAGAATATAACACAACCCAACATTCTCCCACTTGTTGTTTTCTCTCCACAGGAGAGCTTAGTCATTTATCCAACCCTGAAACGCCCATCGTTTCTCTACACCAGGAGAACTTCTCAGAGCTCACATATTTTGTCAATGCATCTACAGTATTCTTCAAAGTTTCCACCTTTACCAGCAACACCTTTTTGTCTTCTATCATATCCCTCACAAAGTGATACTGAACATCAATGTGCTTTGCCTTTGAATGATATGCAAGGTTCTTTGCCAAGAAAATTGCACTTTGGCTGTCACAGTCTATCCTTATAGCTTCCTGTACTAACCCCATACTTGAACACAATCTCTGCAACCAAACTCCTTCCTTGCTTGCATGAGTGGCTGCCATGTATTCTGCCTTGGTAGTTGATAGTGCCACTACAGAT
This sequence comes from Pinus tabuliformis, assembly GCA_031772625.1. Lineage (NCBI taxonomy): Eukaryota > Viridiplantae > Streptophyta > Pinopsida > Pinales > Pinaceae > Pinus > Pinus tabuliformis. Next base: position 1,525,643,227 of record CM062816.1, read on the forward strand.
TATTTCTTACTCATCCAACTAAATACACCTCCAAATAGGTTAAACACATACCCACTTGTAGATCTTCTCTGATCCAGATCTCCAGCCCAGTCTGCATCAACAAAGACATGAATATCCAACACTCTATCCAATCCTGGTCTTCCTTGGTAGCACAAACCATAATCACTAGTGCCACGAAAATACCTAAAAACCCGCTTCATTGTTGTCCAATGCTCCTTCCCTGGTTTTGACATAAACCTGCTCAATACTCCCACTGCATGTGCATGTCTGGTCTAGTACAGACCATTGCATACATCAGGCTATCGACTGCACATGCATATGGAACACGGGACATATCCTCTTCCTCTTCTTGTGTCTTGGGACACTGTTCAACAGATAACTTTACACCTACAAGAATATGAACCTTCACTGGTTTACTATCCTGCATATTAAATCTCTGCAATATTGTCTCGACATACTTCCTCTAGTTTAACCAGAGCTTCCTCTTTCCCCGATCTCTTTTAACTTCCATGCCCAAAATATAGTTTGCAGCACCAAGATCTTTCATGTCGAATTTGGAGGACAATTGGGTCTTCAAATCCTGGATAATTTCTTTGTCATTTCCAACCAGCAACATATCATCCACATACAAGACCAAATAAATAACACAGTCACCAATTAATTTAAAATACACACAATGATCTGCTTTGCTTCTGGTGAAGCCAAGTCCCCGTATAAATGTATCAAATTTATGATACCACATCCTTGGTGATTGTTTTAACCCATACAAAGACTTATTTAACTTGCATACCAGTTCTTTCTTACCCTTCACCACAAAGCCTTCAAGTTGTTTCATGTAGATCTCCTCTTCCAGATCCTCATGAAGAAATGTGGTCTTCACATCCATCTGTTCTACCTCAAAATCAAAAGCAGCAACAACAGATAAAAGTAATCTAATAGAAGTTACCTTGGCAACAGGAGAAAAAATATCACCAAAATCAATTCCCGACACCTGGGAATAACCTTTTGCTACCAACCAAGCTTTGTATTTCTCCACTTTTCCTTCTACATTTGTCTTCTTTTTGAACACCCATTTGCTGCCAATGGGTTTCCTTCCAGCCGGCAACTCCACAACATCCCAAGCCTCATTTTTGTGCAAAGATGCCATTTCATCAACCATGGCCTCTTTCCAGAGTTTTCCATCCTCTCAATCCACTGCTTCCTTCACAGTTCTAGGATCATCATCAGTAATAGATAAAGAAAAATTTGAATAGAAAGCAGATGGACTATACCTTTTTGGCTTCCTTCTTTCTCAAATTGATCTTCTTACACCCAGAGTTTGTGGCCCTTCAGCTTCTGATTCCTCCTCTATTATAGAGTCTAATTCTTCCTCCTTTATCTCAAACTCTATCTTCTCAAGTTCCTTTGGTTGGAATTCATGTTTAATAACATCTTTCACCTCTCTGAACACCACATCTCGGTTGTACACAACCTTCCTTGTTACTGGGTTCCAAAGCTTATAACCCTTCAAACCATCCTTATACCCAATAAAGATGCACTTTTCAGATTTACTATCCAACTTGGTTCGTTTCTCCTTTGGAACATGTACATATGCATCACATCCAAATACCCTCAGATGTGAAAGACAGGGTTTCTTACCAGTCCATACCTCTTTTGGAGTCTTATCCTCCAACACTGATGAAGGTGACCTGTTGACCAGGTAACATGCAGTATCCACCGCCTCTACCCAAAATTCTTGTACTAACCTGGCACCACTGAGCATGCTTCTTGCCCTTTCCATCAACGTCTTATTCATTCTTTCACAACCCCATTTTGCTGAGGTGTATATGGAGTAGTCTTACAGAATTTTTCAAATTCATTACTACAAAACTCTCCACCATTATCTGTCCTCAGCACCTTTATCTTCTCCTCTGTCTAGTTTTCCACCAGACCCTTGAATTCTTTAAACCTGTCAAAGACTTCAGATTTATTCTTAAGGAAATATATCCATGTATTCCTTGAGAAGTCATCTAAATGATACATAGTACACAGACTTACCCAATGATGGAACCTTCACAAGTCTAAACGCATCACTGTGCACTAGCTCTAATGTCTGTTTCGCCCTCTTACTTCCAGAGGGGAAACTCATCCGATTCTACTTCCCATATACACAATTTTCACAAAAATCAAAATCCAAAGAGATATTACTCGTACCTTCTACCATACCTTTACCATGACGAATTCGAAGGCCCTTCTCTCCAATATGTCCAAGTCTTTGATGCCACAGCATGGTCCTCTCTCCAGAGATGACTAGATTTTCTGCTCCACTTTCAGGAACCACAAAACTATTGCACCCATCAAAAACAGTGCTACCTTGCAGCTTGTACATAGTTCTAATCCGGACTCCCCACATCAATACCAGTGCTCCCCGAACCATCTTGTAGGTATCCTTCTGGAACACTATTTTTGCACCTGCATCCTCCAGCTTGCTTACAGAAATCAGATTTCTGGCCAATGCAGGAATATGTAGAACACCCAAAAGTGTTCTAACCCTTCCACCTTGCAACTTCAACTTTAATTTTCCACGACCAATGATTCTAGCCTTCCTGTCATCCCCCAAGAAGACATCACCACCATCATATTTCTCATACTCCCAGAACCACTCTCTATGGGGAGTGAAGTGAAAAGGATGCACCTAATTCAATCAACCATGCCTCATGATCTACACGTGTACTTGAAGAAGCCAAGTACACATCCCCACCTTCATCTGAGATGGTTTTCACCTCTGTAGAAGGAGCATCATCAAATCCCTTTCCTTTATCAAGAACTTTAAATTACTGTCCCTTTTGAAGTTCCCTTCCTTTCTGCATTTCCAGCACACCACCTTTACAGGTTTTCCTGGAGATTTAGATCTCCTTCTAGATTTAGATCTCCCACTCGATGACTTATTTTTGTTTCTGTTCTGGGACCGTCCTCATACAGACAAGGCATCACCATTCTGGCTCTCCATATTTTTCCGTCTCATCTCCTCCGTCAGCAAGGATGAGACTATTTCATCAAAATGCAAGGCAGTTGCATTGCTACTTATTGCACTAACCAGACTATCCCACGAATCTGGTAGAGAACACAAAAAACTGATGCACTTATCTTCATCTGAAATTTTAATATCAACAAATGCTAACTGACTCACCACAGTATTAAACGCATTCAGATGCTCTGTCACCGAGTCTCCATCTTTCATCCTCAAGTTATACAGCTTTTTCTGCAGGAACAGTTTATTCACCAGAGACTTAGATTGGTACAAAGTCCCTAACTTGTCCCATAAAGCCTTTGTCGTAGCTTCCCCTGATACATTCAACAATACTAAATCTGAGACACACAATCGTATTGTGCTCTTTGCCTTCCGATCCAACTTCTTCCATTCTTCATCAGTCACTCCCGTTGGTTTAGTACCTAGATCTACCGCGATCCACTGATCTTTATCCACCAACAGATCCTCCATCTTGAGTTTCCACGACTCAAAAATCTGACCATTAAATTTCTCGATCTCTATCTTTCCACTACTCACCATCTTCTTTCACCACCAGAATCGATCTCGCAGATCTCCCACTGAACAGGGTCTACCACAGGCCTGAGCAAAACCCCTTAGCAACAAAGGCATCCCCTTGAAGCCAAAAATAGCTCTGATACCAAATGTAGGTTTTAACCCCGTACAGAAATTACCTGCATACGAATTCTAAAACACAGAAAAATAAACAATGCGAGACCATAACACATAAAACACATATACATAGAGATTTTCCCACTGGATCCCAAAACCGAGACTACCAGTTTGATTTTTCATTATTTTCCTTCCAATGTTATAATACATATTTATACATGCCGAAGCATCCAATACCATGGACCGAAAACCATCGCATCCAATACCATGGACCGAAAAACCATCGTGTCCAAAAAACATGTGTAAAAATCATGCACAAAACCATAGGTGGGTCCGCCCATCCTAACATAGGGTCCAAAATCAAAATTTTCTGAGGCGCTGCCCCAGACCCCATAAAGTGGGGTTACGGGTACCCTTCAAACCCCCTGTTAACTACATGGAAAGAATATAACACAACCCAACAGTAGGTACACGTATTGTGTGGTGTTGTATGCCATGTGTGGATGTATACGTATGATGTACATTATGTGTATGTGTACAAGGTTGAAGAGAAGGTAATGGGTGCTTGTCGGGGATGGAAATTAATTCAGTGTGTGTACAAAAAGGATAAAGGACAAAGGTAGAAGCAAAGAACTGATTGAAAGATAAGTATCAGTGTTTTATTTTAGTTTTAATTATGCATGTGATATATGACTCTGGTTTATGATGGTTACATGTGATCTATGATTTTGATTTATCATGGTTTCATTTTGAGCTAACCGGATGTGATATGTTTATTCATGATGATTTGATCAAAGAGCTAGTTTGACTGGTTGTGACAGCAAATAGACAGAGTTGAAAATGTACCTTATTGAAAAGCTACCAATGAGGTATGATTTGAGTTTATTTGAATTTATTTTAAATCTAATGTTAATTATGTGCTTGGTATAGGAAGCATGGAAAATGCCCAGTAGGGTGGTTGAAACTGACTACAAGAATTAGCAGTAGCAATGAAAAGAATTGGAACAGGAAGTAGGATGTTGGTTAAGCACTTTAGGAATAGGGCCATTGTGGGACACTGGTACCTAATAGTGTCCATTGATTTCCATGAGCATGTTATGACTGATATGACAGTTTTAAGGTTGGGATATGCCTTGGTTTTTGGGCCTTCCGATGCGAGGAAACCTTGCCAAGTGATGGATCAATCGAGGGACTATGTAGCAGAGAAGGGGATGCCAGCGGAACTTGGAAGTTGTGTGACTACATGGAAAGGGGTGACTGGATTACCTGAGGGATTGTGTAGTAGAGAAGGGAAGATCAGGGATGAATTTGTTTTGGTCATTAGAACTGCCAGATGGAATCAGATGTACATTAGGAGTGTGCCCTGGAACAATTCTCCAATAACTGTTCACTGAGAGGAGAAGTAGCATTAGACATTGGATGCAGGTTGACTTTGGCAGTGGATTATGGACTTTCTGGGAAGCGGGTGAATCCTGGTGTTACTTTTGGGGGTAGAGGTGTGACCCTTTGAATTCCCTTGTTGCATATGCAAGCATTGTATCCTTTTATTTGCTGGTTAGAGAAAATGTGCATATGTGTATATGTGTATTTTATTGTGAATATTGTATCAAGCTCGATTTATAAAGATCCATAGACAATATGTTTACTTGTTGTTTGAAGAAAATTTTCATAAGTATATGTGGTTGTTATTGTAAATACCATAATGAGTTATGTTATAAAGCTCCAACAAACTATATGTTTGTTATGTTTTTAGTAGTGGTTATTGTAGATACTACAACGAGATGTGTTATAAAGCTCCATTGGTGGTATGTTTTTTTTGCAGCATTTTTCTGGTCATATGCATCATAGAACACCGAGGATAGTGTTCCCCAAGGGGGAGGGGTTTGTAACATCCCCTGGTTGATTTTCCATGTAAAAAATATAAGACCAAGGTCATGGGACATGTATTCCAACCTGAATGGTGGGAAAAACATCCTAGTGGGTGTTCATTTGGTTTATTATGGCTAAGAAAATTGGCAAATGCATTGAAAAGGAAAATTGGCATTTATTTATGAAAATAATGGAAAATAGGAGAAAAGGAAGGTGAAAGGTCATAGGATTGCATGTGAAGGAAATTAAAGGAAAAATAGAGGAAAATGAAGAAAATAGAGGCCTCAGTGATAAAAAGCCTTCTGACGATTAGTTCATGGATTTTGTCAGCTAGTCTTTTAACAGTTTTGGGTTAGAGCTCTCTCTTTATTCTCTCTCTCATACTCTTGCACACTTATAGAATTCTTGGAGCACTCTAGAATTTGAGAAAGGAAAGAAAAGGAAGGACGAGAAAGAAAAGAAAGTAAGGATCAAGCAAGGAAGAGTTAGATCAAGCAGCTAAACATCTGGAGGCATCCAAGCTCGTTTAGGGCCTAGTGATCCCTTGACCGATGTTGGCAGGATTGCAGTAAATCATGGTAGCGTATGTTCTTGTTTTTGGCCTAGTGATCCCTTGACCAATTTTGGCGGGATTGTGGTAAATCCTGGTTGTGTAGGTTCTTGTTTTGGGCCTAGGAGTCCCTTGATTGGTTTTGGCGGAATTACAATAAATCTTGAGGAAGCCCTGGTTGTTTTGTTGTGAGTCCCACATTCATGCTTGGAATATGGCATGAGAGTGATTGGCTAAAAGAAATATTTGATTCAGTCCAATCTATGGTTGAGTGGTATGTTGAAGTCCCTGACTTAGTTGGATTTTTTCATATGTCAATAAGAGTTATTTTCCTCTTGTATTTCATGAGTATTTATACTTGTTATTACATGGCTTTAATGGTTTTTCTATGATTTTTATTATTCTGGTTATATGTTGGTTATAAACATGGTTTTATGACAGATTCTAGTTATGGATCTTATCATATTTTGATTGGTAAATGAATGGTTATTGAATGCATGACCTAATAAATGTTATTGAAACTATTATGAGAGGGAATTAGACCTTCTTGATGATTTTTAAATAAATATGATACCTCTATGTTCAGATATGCATTCATGACATGTAGATTACATGTTCTCAATGTGTTTGATGAAATTATTGTCATGGTTAGGTCGAGTTAGGTCAACTCCTTCATCAAGTTTTCTTGTAATGGCTTTGTCTTAATGTTCTTTTTCATTCTAGAAAGTCTCATTAAGTTTTGGGCAGTTGTCTAGAGACAAGCCCTGAAAAGGTGGCACTAATTTTAGGGTCGCATGCTTAGAACTAAGAAATTGGGATTGCAGTCGCTCCCTTGCAGGATTATGCATGCGATTGGGGGACTATAATTGCATGGATGCAGTGTTATGCCTATGACTGGTAGTCTAGGTTAGTAAAATAACTATCCAACTCAGGGTTCCTGCACCTGGAGTGGTTGTTTAGCTCTTGGGGGTCCTATAACTCCTGGGGAAGGTCAGTAAAGTTTTAGTTGTCGATTCCACTTCCTTAACTGTACTTCGGAAGTTGAGTCATGTTATAGTAGCCCCCATCTCATGTTTACCCTAAAAGGGCGGTGAAAGTGGCTAAATGCAGGAGGGGTGGTTACATAAACATTATTTGAAAGAGGGGGGAATTTAGTTTGTATCCCTTTTCCATAGAGGTCAAAGGGGGAGAGAGAGTTATCAGTGGCTCATTTAGGGAAGAAAAAGCTTAATGGCAATTATTCATTGGATGACATTATGTTTGTTGGATGTTGCATGAGGAGTGGCCATCAATGATGAGGTATTTCCATCAATGCCAAAGGGGGAGATTGTTGGACAGTTGGAATTACTAGGATGGCGGGTGGCATCAAGTGTGTTGGCATTGATGTCAACTGGGCTAGCATTAATGTGCATTAAAATATGGTTATGCCAAGGATGGCAGGTAGCATCAAGTGTGTTTGAATCTATTTAAATTTAGCTAGCATTGATGTGCATGAAAAGATGATTTTTCTAAGGGAGATGACCAGTGCTCTGGTAGCTACAGTCTCTAATAGAGAACCATCATAGTAGCAGGTTAAGTAAAGAATTTATAAATCTTATAACTATGATGGTTGGAAGTCTCAGGCTTTAAAGGAATTTCTACATAAATATATTAGCTCATACATCATTGGAAAATGCATATTTGGGAAGTGCTTGAAAATAGATTTCCAACGGTATGTTGAAGTCCAAAAGAGGACTCCAAGATCAAAAGTTATGGTTGATCAAAGTTAGCAAGCCAAAAGTAAAAATTAGTGACCTAGCCATGGCTCCTAGAAATCCAGTCAGTGTACAGGTGGTGCTTGAGTAAAGGTGGCAATGTGGAATTAATTTCTTTTAATCTTAGGAGGAAGTGCGTGGGTCTTTCCCAAGACACATAATCCCAGAGGGCCTACCCAAGAAGTTACAAAGACTATCGTGAGTTGAAGTTCTGAGGTGACTAAGCAGGGGCAGGACGTGGCACATTGTAGGCTGGTGGATGCAGTGTTGATTAGAGAGAGTCATCATAGGGACATACCCCACTTGACATGTAACCTTAATGGAAAGACCCAAAAAGCTACAAATTTTGGCACAAGGCTGAAATGTTGAGGTGACGAGATGTCAGGGTGAGTTGGCATTCACACGATGGTGGAAAATCAAAGCTTAGGATGGATCATGCTGTGGGAGCCCACTAGACATTTGGCATGATCTGGTTGGATAAAAATGATGTGGATAATAGTTGGAGACCATGGTGGTAGGATGACATATGCATCTCAAAGGCTCTGGATGATGTCAGCATGACATAAGACATGGACATGTGGTAGCCTAGGAAAATGAAACATTGCATGCAGATTCAACATTTTCAGGTACCCAAGTGGGCCGAGAATGGATGACAGGTGGAACCACATAGATATTGAAATGTGGTCATTGGTGTAGGTGTCAAACAGGTCAGTGTGTTAACAAGGACACATCATCTTAGGTACTTTATGATTGGTCATTGTATGCAATGTGAGGTCCCACTGGGACACATAATCCTAGAGGTATTAGCCTAAAGAGTTTCAAAGGCACATTATTGTAAATATCTGGGGTGACTAAGCATTGGGACATGTGGTAGAACAAGTGGCATACAGATCATGGATGGTGGACCAATAGAAATTTTACACATGGTTAAAGGGCAGCCCCACATGACACGCAATCCCAGAGGTTACTCCCCAGGAGTTTCTATTGTGGTGCATATATAAAAGCCTAGGGTGATAGAGCAACGTGACACAGTGGTATCACAATGGAAATTATAGGTCATCCTAGTAATTCATTGATTGGTTAGTGGCTATAGTAAGTGTTCCCACAAGGACATGTAAACTTGAAGGTTTGTCCCCGATGTTTTAGAGGTGAGATGTATTCAAATAAATCTGGGAACTAATGGTGAGCCCAAGACTCATTTTTTTGTGCATTTGGTGACCAGGGGAGGAAAGGTTGGTGCATACTAATTAAGCCCTCAGGAGCTATAACTCAAACAAGCCCAGCAGGCAGTCTGACAACAGTTTTGTGGTGGATTTTGTGTATTATGTGACCAAGGAATTTTGGGTCATAGATAAAGCATTACGATCTTATGTAATGAAAAGTACCATGAGAGTTTTAAGAGGAGTTGTGGGCTTATTACACAAAGGTTGTGGTTGTACAAAAATTCTTTGGGCTATACTACGGGCAATCCATAGTCTTGAATGTAATGCGTTGAGGGCATAGTATAAAGCACTGTGGGTGCATGTTTAAAATATTAAACGGGTCAACAACATACTTGGAAGGGTCCCTCCATATTTGGTAGTTATGCCAAAATCGGCTATTCGCCATAATTGGATTATGCAGGCATTGAATAGGTAGACAACTAGACCTAAAAGAATTGGTGTCAATGGCTAAATTGATGTTAAGGAATACTGCCTAGGCTAGGATGCTGAGATAGAGAGGACCACAATGTGCAGAGTGAATTTATGAGCCTAATTAAAATAGAACAAGCCACACCTAAGTTTTTCTTGCACGCCATTAAGAATTAAATGAGAAAAATAACCCCGAGACTAATGGAGTTTTGACCAGAGCTCAGTGAGCCACACTAAAGTACACTATGAGCATTGTGATCAATTAATAAGCATGGAGAGCCTTGCTAGAGTACACAAATGGACTGAGAATTGATTTTTAGCATGGAGGAGCATCGTGTGCCCATTTTGTGATTTAATTCTATTATAGTGGCCAAGTAATTAGATGCAACAACAAAATGGTATTCCATGTTAGAGTACTCTCTTAGGTAGAGTGATGAGTTGATAAAGCCAACAACGTTCCCTGTGTAGCATAGGAACAAAACTCAGGAACATAGAATTAGATGTGTGGGGGAATGTAGCATAATTGTGAGCCGAATAGAGATATATGAATGAGCATGTGATACTGTGAAAGGCTGAGAGTGTCTCTGGAATAGCCAGGGGCCTAGAATGGGAATATTGAATGCATGAGGGATGAGATTTGAATGTGTGATATTGCAGAGTGATGAAAATGAGTAGAAGATATAATGATGTGTAGGCTGAGTGAATCAAAGGTTTTTTAGGAAAAAAGAGAGCTAGAGCACTAAGGACAGAAGACCAATAATTGGTGATAAGCACAAAATAAAATCAAGCAGAGTGAGTGTCAGTTTAGAGGGTCAAGGGTTGAAGAATATAGAGTTGAAATAAGGTCAAGCGGGTGCCATTTTTTTTTTTAAGAAATGGGTAGCATTTTCATTCTATAACTGGAAGACAGCTAGGTCTCGTACATAATTCAAGAGTATGCTCTCTGCAATATTCATCATTTTACATTGAAGTGGGACCTTCTTACTACTAGCTTTATTTACATAAAGGCTTTGCACATAACTATAATTATAAACTCTCCAAAAAAATCCCCAATATTCTATACTTTGACATAACATAAATATAACATTAAAACAAAAATATTTCAGTTGCTACCGTGATCAACTTCTTCTCCCAAAGGTTCATCCACTATCATTGTCAATTCCTCAGCATCATCCTCTCCAGTATCCAGGCCTTGCTCATCAACAACGACCGCAACACCAACATCGTTGGGGAACATGGCTTCCCCAAACCTGAAAACTTCCTTTAGAACCCTGATTGTAGCAGTTTCCACTTTTATTTCAATGTTTTTCACCTTCTGCTGCACACTCAACACATCGATGCACATGACTTCCATTGTCTTTTGCAGTAACTCCATATCTTTTCCCAATCCTGATAATTCTGCATAAATAACTGCCATATTTTCATTTATTTGCTTTACAATTTCCTTAATAACTTTCTTACATGAACTATCTACCAAACTCTTGATGCCTCCACCACTGCCAGGTCTTGACCCTGGGCCTCCACCATACCATTACTCACAGAGGCCATCTTCATAGCAATCCAACTCTGAACAATCACTATTATTTGGTTAATTGATCACAACCAACTGCAATATATAATGGCCTATTAATCCCCGACATTCTTCCTGGTTTTATCCTTCATAAATGCTAAATGATTCAGATTCTTGTCAAAGCAGCTATCCTCCATTTCCTCCACTGCCAAAAATAACCAGAAACGATTTACGATGGTACCAGCCACCCCTGTGGATGTAACTATATTGAAACTATCGATGAGTAACCAAGACCTTGACACCCACCTGTTCTCACACATGAACTTCATACTAATGTTGCCACACCTATGCCTTAACTCTTTACCTACCATCCCAGCTTCCAAAGCACTGCAAGGGACCATCAGGGAACTAGCCATCTTAATTTACAACTTAATAATCCGAATACATGTACCCCAATAGTACAGCGTCAGCCTGGAGCTAAAATTCAAGGGATATGATATTTTTTAACGTCTTGATTGATACTTAAACTACATTGCTCTAGCACCACCCTAGCATTGGCCTGACCGTCTGCCAAGTGGTTGTTGGCCTGCAACACATGGAACATATCCACATTTTCAATTTTTTTTAATAAATAAACAATCATGACCATGCTTGAGGAGGTTTCATCTTTGAGAAGGTTCTTATTCTCGGAGAGATTCACACATTTTTGTATAATCATCATAGAGTCACCAACTATAGTCAATTTTTTGATACCATTAGCCAAACTGATGTTGATCCAGGGATCTTTTGCTTATAGATGTATTAAAGAATCACATGTAGAAATTGCAGCTACCATAGAAATCTAATGTGCACATGAGAGAAGAAGAAGAAACACATAAAGCATGAAAGAAGACAACAAGACTTGATAATGGAGTTCATCCAACTTGGACTACGTCTTTGGAACCTGCTCGATCAATGGGGAGGCCTTCATTCATTAAATGGCATAAAAAAGAAGAATACAATCATCAGTTACAAAAAAGGAGTCTTATACCTCCATTCTGGAAAATGGATACAAAATGTAGAACTCAGATGGAGAAATGGAGGGCAATGTTCTGTTCGTGGCGTCGAGAAGCACTGAAACCATATAAAATTTGTCAATTTTTGATAAAATGCACTTTCACCCCTCCTGCAAGCTTCTACCTCGAACTGTGTGCAAATTCCTCTCTCCCCTGCACTTTTCTTCGTGCATCGGGCTTTATAACATTTCTTTGCTACAAGGCCGCTTAAATCGGGAGTCTGTTTGTTTATAATAGCAGTCATTTGAATGGAAGGATTAACGGGTGCAAAAAACCCCGAAATAACCTTTTTCCGTTCCAAACAATAATACACGGAAAATACTAAAAATTCTGACCACAAGGCTTAAAAGTTGAACTTCAAATTTATCAAATCCGCTTTAATCTCCTTTCAGCTCTACCTTTATCGCAAGTTAGGATCACCGATTGCTGATTGCCGATACCGCCGATTAAATTTGGATCGTTGACTTCATCTAGGGATCTTTTGATTATATATGTATTAAAGAATCACATGTAGAAATTGCAGCTACCATAGAAATCTAATGTGCACATGAGAGAAGAATAAGAAACATATAAAGCATGAAAGAAGACAACAAGACTTGATAACAAAGTTCGTCCAACTTGGACTATGTCTCCAGGCCCTGCTCGATCAGTGGGGAGGCCTTCATTCATTAAATGGCATAAAAAAGAAGAATATAATCATCAGTTACAAAAAAGGAGTCTTATACCTCCATTCTAGAAAATGGCTGCAAAATGCAGAACTCAGATGGAGAAATGGAGGGCACCGTTGCATTCTTGGCATCGATAAGGGCTGAAACCATATAAGATTTTTTAAGTTTTGAAAAAATGCACTTTCGCCCCTCCTGCAAGCTTTTGCCTCGAACTGTGTGCAAATTCCTCTCTCCCCTACACTTTTCTTCGTGCATCGAGATTTATAACATTTCTTTGTTACAAGGCCACTTAAATCAGGATTCTGTTTGTTTATAATAGTATCTATTTGAATGGAAGGATCAGCAAGTGCAGCAAAACCCTGAAATAGCCTTTTTCCGTTCCAAACAATAATACACGGAAAACACGGAAAATTCCAACCACAAGCCTTAAAAACCGGACTTCAAATTTATCAAATCTGCTTTAATCTCCTGTCAGGTCTATGCTTTATCACAAGTTGGGATCACCGATCATTGATAGCCGACCGCCGATATCGCCGATTAAATTTGGACCGTTGATCTGCTCCTTGATCGGACAGTCAATATCGCATCTCATGTCGCTATCGCATCGACCCTTTGTATCGGGGATCGCCGATCTCCTGACCACTGATTAAATCCTAACCGTAGATCTCTTTTCTGGTCTGATGGCTAAGATTGCTCGTTGTGAATCTCTATTGCATATCGCATATATAACGGCCAGGGGTTCTTCCATATGGCATACGCTGATGCCGATCGCCGACGCTGAAATCACATGTCGCCTGCCCCCGATTGCAATTAATCGGAGATCGCTGATTGGGGGTTTCGTCTGCCTGCCTTAAGTCCGCCCTTTGGACCCCCCCAATTTCGATTTTCCTTTAGAAGGCTTTAAACCCATTTTTTAGAAGAAATGCCTCCTTTTTCAAAGGAACAAAGGCAACTTCTTTTTGCGATAACTTCATCATCCGAAGTCTGTTTTATCCCGTTAAAGTTGCAGTAGATTTAGAATGAAAAGATCTATGCAATGGGACTATTTCCAGAAGCATCCTTGGACTTTCATTTTCCTTTGTTTCCTACAAGTCAACCCAGAAATTTTACTGCTTTTATATCCTTCATTCAGACTTGGATTTGAGTGTTGTTCGCACCGTTCGAATCAGTGTGACGAGCACTTCCCTCTAATGTCAAGATAATTACCTTTCTGCCACTTTGAATTTTGAGCTTTTCCCATGCCACTGTGTCTGAAGATCCACCTGGATCAATCCTCCCCATTGAGGAGCTTTTGGACTACCAAAATCTTTGTCAATCAATTGGCAAGTTAGGGAATTGTTCCCTCACTCTTTCCTTCTCCAACCATTTTTCCTTGCTAGGGTGCATCCCCTTGAAACCAACTCGAAGGTATTCCACATCTCCTCATCGTGAAGTCCTGGTTCTTCTGTCAAGGATGATGTCTTCAGGTAACTCATCGAGATACTCTGGTGCAAAATCATCAACTGTAGGAACTGTGCCCACCTCCTCGATGTCCATAATCAATGGTGGTTCATACAGCTTTAAGTTCTCCACATTCATTACGAAGTACATCTGCATATATATCAGCAAATCGAGATGAAAGGCATTGTTTCCAATCTTATCCAAAATGGTGAATGGACCATACCAGATTGATCGCAACTTCTTCCCTTCTCCCTTCATCCTGTCCTTGCTAATATGGAACCACACTTTGTCGCCCACTTGAAACTGATGGTCAACTCGATGTTTGTCATGTCGAGCCTTGTAACAAGCTTGACTTTTCTCCAACTTCTCTTGTATTGCTTGGTGAATCAATTGGATCCGTTGAATGAACTGTTGTGCTTTGTCCCTGTAATTATGTCCACTAAAGTCATCATCTTCCCTTCCAAAGACCATATCAAAAGGGTCCTTTGGCAGGTAACCAAAACATGTCTCAAATGGTGAACGCTACGTAGATGAGTGCACTACTCAGTTGTAGGAATGTTGCACATATGGAAGATGATCATCCCACAACTTAGGATGTTTCCCACAATAGCCTCGTAACAAGTGTACCACGGTGCGATTGACAACCTCTGTCTGTCCGTCAGTCTGTGGATGAAATGTCATGCTTCTTTCAACTTGGTGTCCATCATCTTCCACAAGCTGGTCCAAAGCTCTCCGAGAAAGCGAGAGTCCCGATCTGACACAATCGATGTGGGCAGCCCAAAATGGACCCAAACATGTTGAAAGAAAATATAAGCAATCTGCTCTGTAGTGATCTGCTTTTTACAAGGCATTAAAATACACATCTTACTAAAACGGTCAACGACGACATACAAATAGTCGTGACTTTTTCTAGACAAAGGCAAACCTCCTACAAAATCCATCGACACACTTTCCCATGGGTGACTTGGAATAGGGAGTGGTGTGTAGAGCCTGAGTTTTCTATTAGAGGGCTTTGAAACAGAACACATCACACAACCCTTTACATAGCGAGTCACAATGTTCTTCATATCAGGCCAAAACCAAAATCTTTTTACATGACATAAAGTCTTTTCGACACCAAAGTGACTAGACACAAGAGAGGTATGGATCTCTCGAATTACATGTACTCGTTCCCTTGTGGGAATACACAATTTGCCAAGGTGATACAGCAGTTTCCCCTGCAAGTGATAGTTGTCCACCTGTGAACCATGGGTTATTTTTGCATAAATCTCCTTAAAGTCATCATCGTTAGCATATTTTTCAGTATAACTCTCAAAAGATAACGAAGCATTATGCAAAATAACAGAAGCAGAAATAGGAGGGTGAGATAGAATATCAGCCACTTTATTACTAGCACCCTTCTTATACTTTATTACCAGATCAAATTGTTGAAGAAAACCCATCCACCTGAAATGACGAGATTGTTGCAACTTGGTTTGTGACTAAAGGTACTGCAAGGGCTGATGATCTGTATGGATGATGGTCTCCTTACCGATCAAGTAGTGTTTCCACTTTTTCACACTTTGAACCAAGGCATAAAGCTCCTTGTCATAAGTGGAATAGTTTATCACAGCTTGAGAGAACTTCTCGGAATGGTAACATATCGGCTTCTTTTGCTACATCAGTACAACTCCCATGGCATATCCGCTAGCATCGATTTCGATCTCGAACGGCTGTTGGAGATCCGGTAAGGCTAAGACTGGTGCGGTGCTGATATTTTCCTTCAATGTTTCAAAGGAATTCTGTCATTTCCCTCCCCATTGAAAGACCTATTCCACACTTGTCAATGTGTGCAAAGGTGCTCTAATAACAGAGAAATTGGCAATAAATCTCCTCCAACACTGGACTGCACCTAAAAAGCTGCGGGCTTCGGTTACACTAGTAGGCTTAGGCCAATTTACAATTGCTTCAACTTTAGAGGGATAAATTTTTAATTGACCATGACCAACAATATGACCTCGATAAACCAAAGAGGTTTTCCCGAACTCACACTTTGACAACATTACATAGAATTTTTCTTTTTTTCAATACATCAAGCACTTTCTTCACATGACATACATTTTCATTCCAACTTTTACTAAAGACAAGGATATCATCTAGATATACAAGAACAAATTCATCAATGAAAGGCCTAAAGAGATCATTCATGACCCTCATGAAAGTGGCTGGAGCATTGCAAAGTCCGAATGGTATCACCATCCATTCGAACAACCTTTGTTTGGTCTTGAAGGTGGTTTTCCACACATCATGCTCTGCAATTCGGACCTGGTGATAACCACTACACAAATCCAATTTGGTGAAATAGATAGCATTCTTTAACTGATCTAATAAGTCATCAATGCGTGGAAGAGGGTAACGATTTTTCACCGTGATTTTGTTTAGTGCTCGGTAATCCACGCACATCCTCCATGTGCCATATTTCTTTGGCACTAAGACAATCGGTGAGCCACATGGAGAAGTGCTCGGCCTGATGACCCCTTGGTCCAGCAATTCCTGCACCTGCTTTTTTATTTCCTCCATCTCAATGGTCAACATCCTGTACATGCCAATATTTGGTAAAGAAGCATCATGCTGCAAATGATCTCATGTTGGATTTCCCTCTTCGGGGGTAATCCCGTCGGCTCCTGAAATATCTCATCATAGTTAGAAATTAATTCACATAATTCCTTTTTATGTTCCTGATCACAACCTTGGAAAGCATCGACTAATTCTACCTCTTTTCCCCTTACAACCATAAGCATGCAACCCTTACTGGAATTCACCAACCTTTTCATTTGTCCTGCACTTACAAGGTTGGCATTGATTTTAGTTTGATGAGCCCTTACAATATGTTCTACCCCATCTTTTGTGATTTGGTATTTGTTTTCATAACGGAAGAAGATTGTCTTTCTATCATATATATATGGACTCCCTAACACCATGCCACAGATATCCAATGGTATCACATCAAGTTTTACCTCATCCACTAACTTAGAAGAAATCACAAATTTAACCTTACACTCCTTAGTAACATTCAGTTTTGCTTTATCATGTATCCATCCAAGTGGGTAAGGTTTTGGACGTGGTGTAGTTTCCAAGCCTAGCTTATTTACCAAGGACTCTGAAATTAAGTTTTCTTGGGATCCAGTATCAAATAGAGTTTCCACTTTAGTATGATTTACAACAACTCTAATATGAAATAACTCAATTCTCTTTCGTTCATTAGGAAGGGACTCATTCACTGAACTAGTGCCTTCATGCGATTCAGAATTATCCTGAGGTGTAAGAGTACCTTTTGTTCCTGTTTTTGTGATCAATGCTTCATCTCACGAATCAGATCCAAGATCTTGTTGCACAGTTGCCACTGTCTTTTGCTTGCCTTTTCCTCCATACTTCTTTGGTCTCTTTTCTGGATGCATTTTCCAACAGTGATCGTCGTCGTGACCTTCATTTTGCAGTGATTGCAATAAGGCCTTTCTCCTTCTTCTTTCTTGGTTGATGTCATCTTTTTCTCCTTTCCTTTCCATTTCGCTTTAGGTTTTCCATTGGGAGGTTTGAACGGTGGTTTCTTGGAATGATCATCTCTTTCATTTTTGCCCCTGTTCTCAATATGAATTGCCTTCACACTGGCGGAGTCAATAGTAGTTGGTTCAAACAACAATAATGAATGCCTAATGTAACTATGTAATGATCCAATGTACTTAGTTACTACTTCAGGTGTATCAAGTGCAATATCCAAATTAAGTGCTTTCTTTCTAAACTCCTCTGTAAAACTTTGAAAATCCTAACCTTTTCCTTGCCTTAAATACTGCCAATTCATTAATGCTTTTTTCTTATAACCCAAGGGATAAAATTGTTCCTTTAACACAGAAATGAAATCTGGCCATGGGGGAAAAAGGTTAATCACATTATTACTACTTTGAAATTTTCTCTCCCACCAAACGAGAGCAGTGATGCTCAGCCATATAGAGGCCAGTTGAATCTTTACCTCATCCTCCATGATCTGTTGAACCCTGCAGTAGATCTCAATCTGCCTGGTCCAATTATTAAGCTTTTCGGGGTTCTGTTGCGCCTTTCGATCGTTCCATTCAAACAGCTGCTATTATAAACAAACAGACTCCCGATTTAAGCAGCCTTGTAACAAAGAAATTTTATAAAGCCCGATGCACGAAATAAAGTGTAGGGGAGAGAGTAATTTGCACATAGTTCAAGGCAGAAGCTTGCAGGAGGGGCGAAAGTGCAGTTTGTCAAAACTTGACAAATTTTATATGGTTTCAGCCTTCTCGACGCCACGAATGCAACGGTGCCCTCCATTTCTCCATCTGAGTTTTTCATTTTGCAACCATTTTCCAGAATGGATGTATAAGATTCCTTTTTTGTAACTGATGATTGTATTCTTCTTTTTTATGCCATTTAATGAATGAAGGCCTCACCATTGATCAAGCAGGGCCCAGAGACGTAGTCAAAGTTGGACGAACTCTGTTATCAAGTCTTGTTGTCTTCTTTCATGCTTTATGTGTTTCTTCTTCTTCTCTCATGTGCACATTAGATTTCTATGGTAGTTGCAATTTCTACATGTGATTCTTTAATACATCTATAAGAAAAAGATCCTTGGATCAGATGTTTCGGCCCTGCCAAAGAGAAAGGGCTTCAGCTTGATTATTCGTCATGATGTCAAGTCCCCATGCCAACTTTATTTCTATTTTTTCTTCGATGTTAACAATTACCCCTCCTGCTCTAGCCTCCCCAATATTTCCTTTCAAAGCTCCATCAAAACACAGTTGGCTCGGCCTGAATTTCCTTTGCCATTTAGAAAATTCTTCCCCTTTCTATCTGATACAAAAATATGGAGGAACATAAGGCTTTGATAGTGGAGCTTTGAGTTTAGAAGAGGAGATCCTAAGCCACTCTTTTTCAGTGCTAGTCAACTATTTCATATCCAAGTCTTCGTAAAGCCAGGAAGATATAACCTCAAAGAGTAGTGTCATTCCTTTGATTGCTGTAGTTTCAGAATTATGGCACTTATTCTGAAAATAGCTTGATTACAGCATAGCATATCGACCAACACAGATACTTGAGAATTGCCATCCAACAATGCCTTAACAGAGAGTTTGGCGAACAGGGAGATTTATGTTTACATTGAACATCTCACTCCATTCTTCTGCAATTTGTAGGGGAAGAAGCCAAAGGCGCTAAAGCATAATACCAGGTATCCACCGTATAAAGGGACAGTGGAAAAATAAATGCTTGATAGTTTCCTCCACGTTACCACATAGCACACATCGGGAGGGGCCATTGATTTTCCTCTTCATTAAATTTGTTGTCATAAGGATTTTCTCATGGACCAATTCCCAACATAAAATATTTATCTTAGGTAGTCCATCACCATTGTAGGGACCAATCCAGGGGTCTAGATTAGACTAAATTTAATGTCAACCAAGGTAGGTAAACTTAGAGGCACGTGTCTAAAGTTTATAGACCTAAAAAGATCTCATCTATCTAAATAAGTGTCTATTGTGACAGGCTACAGCACTCTCTTACAAGAGATTGAAATATGTTTCCTTCCACAATTTAAACACTTATATCATCTAATTTAATTAACCGTTCTAAAAATAGAGTGTTACTCGTCTGAGTTCTCAATACTCTTAGAAGGACATAATTCACAAAAACTCTTTCAAGACAACACACTAAGCATACCAAATATCAAATTCGTGAAAACAGAGTCCATAGAAATATCTTGAAATTCAATGTTCAATTAAACCTTTTACAAAGTCTGATTCAATAATTTTGCAATTGAATTTCCAAGGTACTATTATGAATCATAAAATAACAATCGCAAGAACTTCTAATCAAACTGATCAACTCACAAGCAATGAAATAACATCAAACACTATTCAGATCTGAAGACTAAATCCTATGAAACAGAAATGAAAGTGTACCAATCTTCACGTAGGGCCCTTCCACGTTTTGATGGCACACTTAGAAACCTTCAGATGATAAAACGCTAAGTCATAAACACCATATGAAATTCTGCCTTTTGATTAAGTTCTGAGAATCGATTAAATTCAAAACAGGGTTCTGGAATACGCTTACAGTCTCAAGTCTGCTCTTGTCTAATCTCCTTTCCCTACCAGCGTTCCTCCATTGTATTAAAATTTACAACCAAATGTACATTCATTGTCACTTCAGATGTTTCTGCTTTTACAACCAAAATGGCTATTTTCGTTTTTCCTAATCCTAACTGATTTCTAAAACAAAAAGAAATCAGTTTAGGTAACTTCAGATTTTTGATGCTTTTACAACCAAAAAAGTTGGGTTTGAACAGCATTGACCATGTATTCAGGAGCTCCAAATTCGATGCTAAATAGATTTTCCACCATGTCTGTACATCCTAGATCATGTCCTTATATTTTGTTCTGATTTTCCTGCCATGCCACGTGTCACAACATCAACCAATTACAAGAAGTCATGACATCCCGTAATTTTGTTGAAAATTTCCAATTTTTAACATAAAAATCCATAAACTAAATTTAATGTAAAATAACAATTATAATGCTTCATTAATCAATTTCAATGGGCTATGAGGGGTTTATGGAAAACAATGATAGATAAATGATGGATTTTTAGAAGAAAAGAATGGCAATAAAATAGTACCAACAACCATTCCAAAATTTTCCCCTTAATTTAGAAGGAAGGGGGGAGGAGGCGTTCTTGATTAAGAGCGCATAGCCTTCTTTAACAAAATATTTCTTGGTTTTACCTCCCATCCAAGTGCGGTTGTCTAGTTTTCTTGTGATAATTAGAGCGAACCCTTTAAGGTTTTCAATTGAAAGATGTCATTGCAAGAGTAGGTAATTGGTCAATTCCAAAGGAATCCACCCATACCAAAAACATGACCATCCCAATAGGAGATATCCACTAGGTGAGAGAACCCATGCTCCACCCGCCAAAGTGAAAGAACTGGGTCAAGGCCCGTCGAGTAATCAGATCCAAGGAGAATGTGTTTCCCATCCCCAGTAGCCATCCTAGATGGTTCAATATGAGAGATGATAAGGCTTTGCACAGTATCCAATTTTTTTATCCTTTCCCTTCCAATGATTCATATTTTGGTCTAGTGAGATGGTTTTTGTGGAAGTATTTCCTTATAAAGGCCTTTTTACACCACCCATTGGAGTTCTAGTGGAGCCTCCAAACTAGTTTATCCCCCAGTGCGAGATTCATTAGTTCAAGATCCTTAATTTTTAATCTTCTCATATTCTTAGGTTGCTTAACCAAATTCTAGTTAACAAGGTGGAATTTGTGATCGTTGCCCTTGCCTCCTTGCCATAAAAAATTTCGAATGAGCCTACTTATTTGTTGATTAATGTAGACTGGTGCTAAGAGACCAACACCCAAATATACTGGAAGGGAAGATAGTACTGATTTGATGAGGGTAACTCTCCCAGCCAAATTGAGCCATCTAACTCCCTAGGAGTGCACCCTTTTCCTTATTTTTTGTAGAACATTCTCCCAATCTTCCCCTGAAGCCTGCTTTAGGGAAATGGGAATCCCAAGATATTTGAAGGAAGTTTGATGAACATCCACAGGGATGCCCAACAAATGGTCGATTGCCTTCATCGTTTCCACTTGGCAGTTCCAACCAATTAATTGACATTTCAGTTTGTTGATCAATCCCCCAGAAAGAAGAAGAAACCAATCTAGAGTTTTTTTTAATCTAGATGCAATCGCCAAGGAGGCTCCTCCAATCAGAAGTGTATCATCGCCAAACTGAGAGTGATTAATTACCACTTAATTCCCCTAACATTTCTTGCAATATTAAGACCCAGGAGAGAACCATCAAGCCTCCCAACTTCTAATTTACTACTTAGGGCTTCTGCCATGATTATATAAAGAAGTGGTGAGAGAGGGAAGCCTTGTCAAAGACCTCTAGAGGCAGCAAAGAAGGGGATTGGGGGGACCATTAATTAATGGGGTGATCCAAGTAGAACCAA
The DNA here is from genome assembly GCA_031772625.1 of Pinus tabuliformis. Classification (NCBI taxonomy): domain Eukaryota; kingdom Viridiplantae; phylum Streptophyta; class Pinopsida; order Pinales; family Pinaceae; genus Pinus; species Pinus tabuliformis. Next base: position 1,525,665,353 of record CM062816.1, read on the forward strand.
TGCATGCTTTAATCCATGGGATGAATTGATTGCTGAAGCCTAACTTTTCCATGACAAGAAAGAGAAAGGAGTGATTTACCAAGTCAAACACATTTTCCATATCCAGTTTGATGATCATTCCAGCTTCTCCTGCTTCTTTGCTTGAATGCATTGCTTCTTGCACCAAGATGATGTTATCGAGGATGTTCCGATACTGCATGAACCCACCTTGATTCTCTGAAATAATGGAAGGAAGCAGAGGTTTAATTCTATTAGCAATGATTTTCGTCAAGATTTTATAAGAAGAATTGCAAAGCGAGATAGAAAGAAATCTAGAGAAGGAGGTGGGATTGGTATATTTTGGAATCAGAGCAAGAAAGTGTGGAAATTTCTCTATAGATCAGCTAGCTCTGATACCATGTAGAAATTCTGCAAATTCTCTACAAATCTACCTCTAAGATCATGTAGAAAATATGACTGTAAATTGACCCAATAATGCAATATACCAAAGCAAAATACTATAATCTACTTCTACTATCAAACTTGCAGAAGCTTAAAGATCGAGTTGAATCAGAGCTAAACACATATAACCAGAAGAAGAAGAATCAATGAACATGAAACACAAAAAATACTTAGGGGAAAGCCTTAGCTAAAAACCCCACTATCTGCATTATCATACAAGATGGAAATACATCACAATTATACAAAGCCTTAGCTCTCACAGCTAGCCAGCTCTTAGTACAATCCTCCTGGATGATCACAGGAAATCAAAGCTTCTCACAAGCCTTCTCCTCTACCCTCCAAGCTCATATTTCCTTGCGCAGTTACCTCTAGGATGATCTCCTTCACCCACTGTAACACTGCTCTAACACATTGTCAAAACTGTGCAATCCTCAAGGAACCTTATGAGTTTCCTTTATAGGAAAACACATGCAACTGATAATACAATGTCCTTGACATTTAGCTCAACTGGGTCTTTCTCAAAATAGACATGCATGAGTTTTTGATGAGGGAATCTTCAGTTATCTGGACTACACTGGTTGAGTGAATGCATGCATCAACTGACTGATAACTCACAATTAGTTCCTCAAATAGTTTGGAACTAATTAAGCAGACTTAACTCGGTAAACTGAGCTAATTAATTACAACTCAAATATAACTCAATCTTATCTCCTTAATTAAGGGATAATCTCCTTAATTTAAGGGATAAATCTTGCATGACTTTAGAAAGACTTCTAACTTGAATTTATCCAACTAATTAATCCATAATGAATTAATTAATTATTTCCAAGCCGCTGGTTAGACTAAATTTTAATTTTAATTCAATGACAAATTAAAATTGGAATACTTTGGATTTTATTTTTATCATTTCTTGTTTTTATTTTCAACACTCCCTCTCAACAAGAAAGGATTTCAACTCGATCTCAATCGTGAACCTTTGGAATGTTATGCATGCAACACTTCTCTCTAGTGTTGTTGCTACAACAACTTCAAAAACAAAAAAAAAAATCCAACCTGAATCAGTATGATGCATCTGTCATCAAAGTCTCTGACTACTATTTCCTCTGTTAACTGAAAACTTTGCGCTTCTATTGACTCTGCCTTTCTGCACTGTTGTCAATCCTTCTCTATGCTCTTCAGTATCTGACTGCTCTAGCCTCTGTCACTTTGATCTCTGACTGTAGCAATCCCACTGATTCCTCCCGCTACTATCTACTTTGGGCTCCCATAGCAAGGTACGATCCATGAGATAAAACCTCTCAATGGACCCTGCCCAATTTCAACCTTCTTGGGACTATCACTTCACAACACCCTACCTCACACGTGGAGGTATGATTGCATGTGATCCCTCTGCCGACTTCTCTAATTGTGGCTCCTCCACAACTGCCTGAGACTTCTTCTAGGGCTGCATATTGAGAGGTAATTTACTCTCCCTCTCAACCACCAAGTCTTTTTAACATTTGCCTTGCTCCTCAAGGCTTTGCATGCATCTTGAACCTCAAGAGCATACAAGTTCTTAATTTGTGAACCGATCTGTTTCACCTGTCTCATGGTGATGCGTCTAAGGAACATATTTCCCTTACTAAAGACAACATCATAGCCTTTGTCCTCCAACATCGCGACTGATACCAAGTTCTTCTTCAGTCCAAGCACATACTTCACATTTTTCAAGGTGATAGGAGCTCCATGCTCCCTCTAAAAAGCAATCGTGCCCACTCCTGAAACACTATACCTTTCATCGCCACCCATCTCTATGCGCATCTTGAGGTCTTTCTCCTCCAAGGTACTGAATAAACTTTTATCGTCGGTCATGTGGAATGCAGCTCCACTGTCAAGATACCAAACACAACCCATCATCGATGACCAGGCATGCAATGAGGGTAAATTCCATTTTGAACTGAGAGGCTAATGCCTCACCTTCCGATCCTTCCGCGGATCCCTTCTTGGACTTCTTCGATGGGAAATTAGTCACATAATGTCCCATCTCAATATTTTTTTTATTTTTTTTTTAAGTATGATATGAATTCGATTTGCACCTACAACCTCGAACTTCAAACTTCAAATTCTCTTCTCTGTATATTTTTCATAGCTTCGATAAACTTGGCTCTGATACCATGTAGAAATTTCTCTATAGATCATCTAGCTTTGATACCATGTAGAAATTCTGCAAATTCTCTACAAATCTACCTCTAAGATCATGTAGAAAATCTAACTGTAGATTAGCCTAATAATGCAATATACCAAAGCAAAATACTATAATCTACTTCTACTATCAAACATGTGGAAGCTTAAAGATCGAGTTGAATCAGAGCTGAACACATATAACCAAAAGAAGAAGAATCAATGCACATGAAACACAGAAAATACTCAGGGGAAAGCCTCAACTAAAAACCCCACTATCTATATTATCATACAAGGTGGAAATACATTAGAATTATACAAAGCCTTAGCTCTAACAGCTAACCAGCTCTCAGTACAATCCTCTTGGATGCTCACAGGAAATCAAAGCTTCTCACAAGCCTTCTCCTCTGCCCTCCAAGCTCCTATTTCCTTGCACAGTTACCTCTGGTATGATCTCCTTCACCCAATGTAACATTGCTCTAACGCACTGTCAGAACTGCGCAATCCTCAAGGAACCTTACCTTGACTGCATGCATGAGTTTCCTTTATAGGAAAACACATGCAACTGATAGTACACTTTCCTTGACATTTAGCTCAACTGGGTCTTTCTCAGAATAGACATGCATGAGTTTCTGATGAGGGAATCTTTAGTTATGTTATCACAAAATCAGACCCCTGATAGGCTGCTGATCAGGAAGACTTTGAGTAACTATTTCAAACCAACTTTTGGCTGAGGCTTAGCCTCCTCAACCTGAGAGGGCTCTCTCACTAGGTTAAAGATTTTGATAAAGATTAGATGGCTAACTCTATGAAACAAGAGAAAAATATGAATGGTTGAACATGATCAGTAAACATCCATTGGGCTTAAGGAGTCAAGAAATGCTTCATTATAACAATTATATTAACTTCACATGGAAATCAGGGCATCTGGAGTTCAACATATCAGTTAACACATAGAGACAAGTAAGAAACAAAGTCTATAAATGCATGAAGGAAGTTAGAGCATGTCAATGAATTCTAAGTATCATACATTCATACTACTGCAAATAAGGAAATAAGGACAAACATAAAACAAGCCACCATTGAACTCTTTCTGAATCCTAAGAAGTAAAGCCAAAGTCTATATTCATAAAACATGATCTTCTACAATGACACAATATGAGTGTTTCTCTGAAAATTTTCCAACCTTTGATACATTAGATCTCTTGTCATATATAGAGTTCATTACAAGCTTGGATTCCTTCCTCCATCATGAGGGGAAATCGAATTTCACTTGACCTGACACCTATTGATACTTAAACAAACTATTAATTACAACTAGTTGTTAACTAACAGTCCTAGAGACCTAATACAACTAGGAGTGTAACTCCTTATTATGACTAAACCACCTTAACTAAACATTAAATGTATTCTTTGACAGCTACAACCTCATGAGGTCGAATCTGATGAAGCCTCCCACGTTTTCACCTTAATACTGATGATAAACCCTAGAAATTAGGGAACATGTTTCCCTGTTTTTAGGTTTAGGATCATTGAAAATTGGCACGTGGGACAGAGACTTTATCTTCTCATCCATGAAATATTTTACGAAACTGATGGAGGTTTTTGTATTCCATTCTTTCTAGAACAAAATCCACTCTTGGTTTTTTAAAACACTTCTCCAGCTGTCTAGAATCTGTCCTTGAAAAACACGTGTAAAACAAGAAAAATTCATTCTCTGAAATTAGGGTTTCAAATAAATCTTATTATCTCCCAACTGAAAACACTTATGAATAAAGTGAGATAGGTTATTCTATCTGGAGAGTTTATGAATATAAACCTCATTCAAAACTCCAAAATACCTTTTCCTATGACCATAAACTGATCTTGAAAAAGACCGCTAAAACTAGAAGACAAAGCTTGACTTTCAGCAGTTTCGTAGCGCAAGTTTAACCATAAATTTCTCCCACCTCATAACGAATTTGAATAAACTGAAAGATTTTTTTGTAGTTCAATATGTTAGGAAGAAAAGCCTCTTTCAGTTTTCAAAATTGAGTTCTCAGCTGCTTAGGAACCCTTCTGGAAGTTGACTAGTAAAAGCAGAAAACATAGTCTTTTATGCTGAAACAGGCTTTTTCAGGGGTTTCGTAGCGCGCTACGAAAACTCCTAGGCAGTTTCAGTGCATGAGAACCTTGACACAAGTTTGACATATGGAAATTTATGTGTGGTGTGGGACCAGTGATAGGAAAAACCAAAGTGTTGACCTTATTTGACAATACCAACAAGGCTCCCTTCTAGGTCTTAGACTCCAAGTCAAACCATGGAAAGACTAGACCAAGACTAACACCAAACCTTTGGAATCCAACTGATGTTCAAAATGTAGGAATTTTTTTTTTAGTGATAACAAGTTATCTGGAGTACACTGGTTGAGTGCATGCATACATCAACTTACTGATAACTCACAATTAGTTCCTCAAACAGTTTGGAACTAATTTAACTGGATTTAACTCAGTAAACTGAGCTAACTAATTACAACTCAAATATAACTCAATCTTATCTCCTTAATTAAGGGATAATCTCCTTAATTTAAGGGATAACTCTTGCATGACTTCAGAAATACTTCTAACTTGAATTTCTCCAACTAATTAATCCATAATGAATTAATTAATTATTTCCAAGCAACTGGTGAGACTAAATTCGAATTTTAATTCAAGGACAAATTAAAATTGGAATAATCTGGATTCTATTTTTATCATTTCTTGTTGCTATTTTCAATAGAAATGATGAGTTAGTGCATCCCCCCAACTTATTTTTGACTCTACTATAATTCAACATCTCAATGAGGTCTTTTTTAATGATACTCCAAAAAATTCGGTAAAAACTAATAGATAATCCATCTAGACCTGGAGCCTTCTCAGGTTCCAAATTCCAAATTGTACTTCGAACTTCTTCTTCTATATTTTCACTAGAGAGAATTAGATTGGAAGGTGGGGAGATAACATGGGGCAAAGCCTCAATAAATTCAGGGGCGCTTTCTAAAGGGATGTTATCCTTATTGAGAAGAGATTTAAAGTATTTATAAGCATCTAATTTGATTTTTGTTGAGGTGTTGATTGTCTGCCCTCCCTCAGCCTTTATCTCCCTGATTCTATTCTTGTTCTCTCAAGCCATTGCTGGTTTGTGGAAGAAGGATGTAGGCTTTAACCCTGTACAGAAATTACTTGCATACGAATTCTAAAAAACACAAAAAATAAACAATGCGAGAGCATAACACATAAAACACATATACACAGAGATTTCCCCTGGATCCCAAAACCGGGACTACCAGCTTGATTTTTCATTATGTTCCTTTCAATGTTATAATACGTATTTATACATGCCGAAGCATCCAATACCATGGACCGAAAACCATCGCGTCCAAAAACCATGGATCGAAAAACCATTTCATCCAAAAAACATGTGTGAAAATCATGCACAAAACCATAGGTGGGTCCGCCCAACCTAACATAGGGTCCAAAACCAAAATTTTCCGGGACGCTGCCCTGGACCCCATAAAGTGGAATTACGGGTACGCCTCAAACCCCATGTGACCTCCCCCCTCTAACTCCCAGTTAACTATGTGGGCTAGTCATGGAAAGAATATAACACAACCCAACATTCTCCCACTTGTTGTTTTATTTCCATAGGGGGCCACGTCAGAGATTAGTCATTTATCCAACCCTGCAATGTCCATTGTTTCTCTACACCATGAGAACTTCTCAGAGCTCACAGATTTTGTCAATGCATCTGCAGTATTCTTCAAAGTGTCCACCTTTACCAGCAACACCTTTTTGTCTTCTATCATATCCCTCACAAAGTGATACTGAACATCAATGTGCTTTGTCTTTGAATGATATGCAGGGTTCTTTGCCAAGAAAATTGCACTTTGGCTATCACAGTCTATCCTTATAACTTCTTGTACTAACCCCATACTTGAACACAATCTCTGCAACCAAACTACTTCCTTGCTTGCATGAGTGGCTGTCATGTATTCTGCCTCTGTAGTTGATAGTGCCACTACAGATTGTTTCTTACTCATCCAACTGACTGCACCTCCAAATAGGTTAAACACATACCTACTTGTAGATATTCTTTGATCCAGATCTCCAGCCCAGTCTACATCAACAAAGCCACAAATATCCAACACTGTCCAATCCTGGTCTTCCTTGGTAGCACAAACCATAATCACTAGTGCCACACAAATACCTGAAAACCCACTTCATTGTTGTCCAATGCTCCTTCCTTGGTTTTGACATAAACCTGCTCAATACTCCCACTGCATGTGCAATGTCTGGTCTAGTATAGACCATTGCATACATTAGGCTATTGACTGCACTTGCATATGGAACATGGGACATGTCCTCTTCCTCTTCTTGTGTCTTGGGACATTGTTCAGCAGATAACCTCACACCTACAAGAATAGGAACTTTCACTGCTTTACTATCATGCATATTAAATCTCTACAATATTGTCTCGACATACTTCCTCTGGTTTAACCAAAGCTTCCTCTTTGCCCAATCTCTTTTAATTTCCATGCCCAAAATATAGTTTGCAACACCAATATCTTTCATGTCGAATTTGGAGGACAATTGGGTCTTCAAATCCTGGATAATTTCTTTGTCATTTCCAACCAGCAACATATCATCCACATACAAGACCAGATAAATAACATGGTCACCAATTAATTTAAATTACACACAATGATCTGTTTTTCTTCTGGTAAATCCAAGTCCCCATATAAATGTATCAAATTTCTGATACCACATTCTTGGTGATTGTTTTAACCCATACAGAGACTTATTTAACCTACATACTAGTTCTTTCTTACCCTTCACCGCAAAGCCTTCAGGTTTCTTCATGTATATTTCCTCTTCCAGATCCCCATGAAGAAATGTTGTCTTCACATCCATCTGTTCTACCTCAAAATCAAAAGCAGTAGCAAAAGATAAAAGTAATCTAATAGAAGTTACCTTGGCAACAGGAGAAAAAATATCACCAAAATCAATTCCCGGCACCTGGGAATAACCTTTTGCTACCAACCGAGCTTTGTATTTCTCTACTTTTCCTTTTGCATTTGTCTTCTTTTTGAACACCAATTTGTTGCCAATGGGTTTCCTTCTATTCGGCAACTCCACCACATCCAAAGCCTCATTTTTGTGCAAAGATGCCATTTCATCAACCATGGCCTCTTTCCAGAGTTTTCCATCCTTTGAATCCACTGCTTCCTTCACAGTTATGGGATCATCATCAGTAATAAACAAAGCAAAATTTGAACAGAAAGCAGATGGACTATACCTTTCTGGCTGCCTTCTTTCTCAAACTGATCTTCTCACAACTGGAGTTTGTGGCTCTTCATCTTCTGATTCCTCCTCCGTTGTCGAGTCTGATTCTTCCTCCTTTAGCTCAAACTCTATCTTCACAGGTTCCTTTGGTTGGACTTCATGTTTAATAACATCTTTCACCTCTCTGAACACCACATCTCGGTTGTACACAACCTTCCTTGTTACTGGGTTCCAAAGCTTATAACCCTTTAAACCATCTTTATACCCAATAAAGATGCACTTTTCAGATTTACTATCCAACTTGGTTCGTTTCTCCTTTCGAACATGTACATATGCATCACATCCAAATACCCTTAAATGTGAAAGAGAGGGCTTCTTACCAGTCCATACCTCTTGTGGAGTCTTATCTTCCAATGATGATGAAGGTGACCTATTGACCAGGTAACATGCAATATCCACCACCTCTGCCCAGAATTCCTGTCCTAACCCGGCACCACTGAGCATGCTTCTTGCCCTTTCCATCAATGTCTTGTTCATTCTTTCTGCAACTCCATTTTGCTGAGGTGTATATGGAGTAGTCTTCTGCCATGCTATACCATAATTCTTACAGAATTCTTCAAATTCCTTGCTGCAAAATTCTCCACCATTATCTGTCCTCAGCACCTTTATCTTCTTCTCTGTCTGATTTTCCACTAGAGCCTTAAATTATTTAAACCTGTCAAAGACATTAGATTTCTTCTTAAGGAAATATATCCATGTATTCCTTGAGAAGTCATCTATAAATGATACATAGTACACAGACTTACCTAGTGATGGAACCTTCATAGGTCCAAACACATCACTGTGCACAAGATCTATTATCTGTTTCGCCCTCTTACTACCAGAGGGGAAACTCACCCAATTCTGCTTCCCGTATACAAATTTTCATAGAAATCAAAATCCAGAGAGCTATTACTCATACCTTCTACCATACCTTTACCATGAAGTATTCAAAGGCCCTTCTCTCCAATATGTCCAAGCCTTTGATGCCACAACATGATCTTCTCTCCAGAGACCACTAGATTTTATGCTCCACTTTCAGGAACCATAGAACTGTTGCACCCATCAATAACAATGCTACCTTGCAAATTGTACAAATTTCCAATCCGAACTCCCCGCATCAACACCAGTGCTCCCTGAACCATTTTGTAGGTATCCTTATCGAACATTGTTTTTACACCTTCATTATCTAGCTTGCTTACAGAAATTAGATTTCTGGCCAATGCAGGAATATGCAAAACACCCGGAAGTGTTCTAACCCTTCCACCTTGCAACTTCAAATTTACTTTTCCACGACCAATGATTCTAGCCTTCCTATCATCCCCTAAGAAGACATCACCACCATCGTATTTCTGATACTCACAAAACCACTCTCTATGGGGAGTGAAGTGAAAGGATGCACCTGAGTCAATCAACCATGCCTCATGATCTACATGTGTACTTGAAGAAGCTAAGTACACATCCCCACCTTCATCTGAGGTGGTTTTCGCCTCTACAGAAGGAGCATCATCAGATCCCTTTCTTTTATCAGGAGCTTTAGATTTACAGTCCCTTTTGAAGTGCCCTTCCTTTCCACATTTCCATCACACCACCTTTACAGGTTTTCCTGGAGATTTAGATCTCCCTCTAGATTTAGATCTCCCACTCGATGACTTATTTTTGTTTCTATTCTGGGACCTTCCTCGTATAGACAAGGCATCACCATTCTGGCTCTCCATATTTTTCCATCTCATCTCCTCCGTCAGCAAGGCTGAGACTATTTCATCAAACTGCAAGGTTGTTGCATTGCTACCCATTGAAATAACCAGACTATCCCACGAATCTGGTAGAGAACACAACAAACTGACACACTTATCTTCATTTGAAATTTTAATATCAACAGATGCTAACTGACTTACCACATTATTAAATGTGTTCAGATGCTCTATCACCGAGTCTCCATCTTTCATCCTCAGGTTATGCAGCTTTTTCCGCAAGAACAGTTTATTCACCAGAGACTTAGATTGGTACAAAGTCCCTAACTTGTCCCACAAAGCCTTCGTCGTAGCTTCCCATGATACATTCAGTGATACTGAATCTAAGGCACACAATCGTATTGTGGTCTTTGCCTTCCAATCCAACTTCTTCCATTCTTCATCAAACACTCCCGTTGGTTTAGTACCCGGATCTACCGCGATCCACTGATCTTTATCCACCAACAGATCCTCCATCTTGAGTTTCCATAACTTAAAACTCTGACCATTAAATTTCTTGATCTCTATCTTTTCACTACTCGCCATCTTCTTTCACCACCAGAATCAATCTCGCAGATCTTCCACGGAACAGGGTCTACCACAGGCCCAAGCGAAACCCCTCAGCAACAAAGGCATCCCCTTGAAGCCAAAATAGCTCTGATACCAAATGTAGATTTTAACCCTATACATAAATTACCTGCATACGAATTCTAAAAAACACAGAAAATAAACAATGCGAGAGCATAACACGTAAAACACATATACACAGAGATTTCCCCTGGATCCCAAAACTGGGACTACCAGCTTGATTTTTCATTATGTTCCTTTCAATGTTATAATACATATTTATACATGCCGAAGCATCCAATACCATGGACTGAAAACCATCGCGTCCAAAACCATGGACCGAAAAACCATCGCGTCCAAAAAACATGTGTGAAAATCATGCACAAAACCGTAGGTGGGTCCACCCAACCTAACATAGGTTCCAAAACCAAAGTTTTCTGGGGCGCTGCCCCGGACCCCATAAAGTGGGTTTACGGGTATGCCTCAAACCCCATGTGACCTCCCCCCCTCTAACCCCCAGTTAACTACGTGGGCTAGTCGTGGAAAGAATATAACACAACCCAACAAAGGAAGTACTATAGCCCCCAGCTTTCAACCAAAGACTGCGAAATTTAAACCTCCAAAAATTTTCTACTTGCTTGCTAAGATTGAATATCTGAGAGGAGAGGTATTTTTCCTTTTGAATGTGTATTTATTCAATATGGATTTTTTCCATCATATTATAATGCTCTTCTAATTCATGGACTTTGTCTCTTCTTTCTTTCCCTGGGGGTTGATAATTCTCTTTAAGCCACTTCCTCAATTCTTTTTTAACATTTTTTAGCTTAGTTTCCCAAACATAGTTGGGGGAGCCCTGGACATGACAAATCTAGGCTTGCTTTACCATATTCCCAGCCTATTCAAATTGACACTAGTCTGCATTGAATTTGAAAGGAAATTACCCAAGGATTTTAGGATTCTCCATTAAAATCATGATAGGGTGAGGATTTGAATCTCCATGTGATTCGATAGATGAAGAGCAGTACAAACCATTGAGAAGCCAGTTGTTATCCAGCATAAACTGATCCAGGTGAGCAGTGATATAATGGTCCCCAGACCGTCTATTAGACCAAGTATATTTCTCGTTCTTAGGCTTGATGTCAATCATATCCCATTGTTCTATTATTTCCTCCATTATGTCTCTAAATGGATCCCTGTTTGAAGACCCTCCTCTTTTTTCTAACATATTTAGGACTATGTTAAAATACCCTCCCATTATGCTAGTGATGTGGTAGTTCCTTTCCTTTAGCACCTCTAATTAGTCATATAATTCGGCCTTGTCGCTATATAGAATTGGACCATAGATATTTATGAAGGGAATTCTTTCCCCTGTATCATTTTGCTCTAAAAGAGACATAATCCAAGATTTTGTCTTTATTTCTTCAACCAGAGTAAAGTTCTTGTTCAACCAAAATATGCCAAGCCCTCCTGAAGCTCCCCTAGAGGACGAAGTTGTTGGAAATAATAATGAACACAAGATATAAGGAGGAAACCCAATGTGGGTGAAAACCCCCTGCTGCAATTCGTCTCTATCTTCTTTTTAATTAGAAACTTCTCTTTACAACGTTTTGCACTGGTGCAGTCTTTACCAGTACGTAGGCTGCAACCTGTAGAGAGCTACAACTCTCTCTCGTTCTCCAGCTTTCCTGGAAGGGAGCTCCAACCCCCTTAGTTCTTGTACTAGCTTGAGATACTAGTACGCAGGCTCCTACCTACAGAAGGCTGCAACCTTCTCTCTACTTTCAGGGACCTTGTTTCATTAATTTTCAGACTGGATCCATAAGTAATATCAATCAAACATCAAGTATTTCTGCATCAACCAAACCCTAACAATGTAAACTTTGAAACGGGAACTGATACTGTTACCCGTTTTGTAGAGATAGCAAAAAAGTGACCCGATTTTGAAAAGGGGTGATGCAGAACACACATGTTTTTTTAGAGCATAGTTTTTGGCACTTTAATTTTTTTAAATTCTCGTTATGTACATTGCGTTTTAGAATGGTAGTGATTTTCATGCCGATTTAAAAAAGTGGTTATTCTGCATCAGACCCTTTTTTTAAAAAGCCTGTTTTCTTGACTTTAACTTTTCTAATGTATGAAATGTAAATAATTATTTTGTAAATTTAATAATTTTGGAAGTGGTCTTCCTCTTCATAGTTTTTTGTTTTTATTTTTATTTTTATTTTTTTTGTAGTGAGGTTTTTATTGATTTGCATATTTAAAAAAGAAGGTCGATATTTTACATATTTATACATCGTTAATTAAATTTTCATTCCAAATGAAATAATTCTCTCTAAAAAACAAATAAAAAATTATATATAAAAAAAGACAAAAATAAAAAATAAAAAAAAATGTTAAAAAAAATATCTTATAAACCATAAAACAATTTGGAAATAAAAAACAAAATTAATATAGATATATATAAGTCAGTAAAAATTGAGGGAAAAAAAAAAAAAAACCATGAGCAAAAAACTAGGGAAAAAAAATTATATTAAAAAAAAAAAAAAAATTAATGAAAAAAATTTTAAAAATAGTAAAATTAATATTTTAAAAAAAATGTTAAAAAAATTATCTCACAAACCATAAAAGGATCTGGAAAACAAAAAAAAAAAAACACAAAATTAAATATATATATATATATATATATATATATATTAAGTAAGTAAAAATAGAGAAATAAAAAATAAATAAATAAAAATTAGAAATAAATAAATAAAATAAAATAAAAACAAACTAGTTAAAAAAAAAAAAAAACAGAAATTAATGAAAAAAATTTAAAAACTAATAAAATTAATATTTTAAAAAAAAAAAAAAAAAATGTAATTATTTTTTATTAAATATAGATATTTTGTTTTAAAAAAAATCAAAATTTGATTTTTTTTTTTAAGCAATCTCTTTTAATATTAAAAGCAAATTTTATTTTTATTTTTATTTTTTATTTAAAAATAAAATTATCCAACAGATCTTTTATATTTAAAAAATAAATAAACCTATATTTTATATTTAAAAAAAAAAAAATTACATTAAACTTTTTTTTTAAACAATGTTTTAAAAAAAAAAAAAAAATTAATTTAACAATTATTTTTTTAAACCATTTTTTTTTGTTATAATTAAGAATAGTTTTTTTTTTTTAACCATTTTAATTTTTTTTTATTTAAAATTTTAAAAATTATTAAAAAAAAAAAAAAAAAAAAAATTAAAAATGAAATCGGTTTTTTTTTTTTAATTAAAAATTTTAAAAAATTAATATCGTTTTTTTATTTTTTAAATTAAAAATTTTAAATTTTAAAAATTAAATGTTTTTTTTATTAATTAAAAAAATAAAAAAATTGGCGCCCCCGGGCCGCCCATGGTGGCGCTGCCGGGGGCGGAGCGGCCTGCGCGCAGGCCCTCCACCCCCGGCAGCGCCCGCGCAAGCCCCTCCGCCCTCGGCAGTGCCACCACGGGCGGCCGGGGGGCGCCAAAATTTTTTTTTTTTTTTTTTAATAACAAAAACATTTAATTTTTAAAATTTTAAAATTTTAATTTTAAGAATAAAAATAAAAAACGATATTAATTTTTTAAAATTTTTAATTTTTAAAATTTTATTTAATTTTTAATTTAAAAAAAAAAAAAAAAAACCGATTTCATTTTTAAAATTTTTAAATTTAAAAAAAAAAAAAAAAAAAAAAAAAAAAAACTATTATTAATTATAACAAAAAAAAATGGTTTAAAAAAAAAAAATCTGTTAAAAAAAAAAAATTTTCATTTTTATTTTTATTTTTAAAACATTGTTTAAAAAAAAAAATTAATGTAGAATTTTTTTTTTAAATATAAAATATAGGTTTTTTTTTTTTTTAAATATAAAAGATCTGTTGAATAATTTTATTTTTAAATAAAAAATAGAAATAAAGTAAAATTTGTTTTTAATAATAAAAAACGTTTAAATATATATATATATATATATATATATATATGATTTTTTTTTTAAACAAAATATCTATGTTTAATAAAAATTAATTACATTTTTTTTTTTAATAAAAAATATACTTTTTTTTGTTTTTTTTTTATAATTTGAATTCTTTTTGTTTTTTTTTTAATATTAATTTTATTAGTTTTAAATTTTTTTCATTAATTTCTATTTTTTTTTAAAACTAGTTTGTTTTTAATTTTTTTTTTTCCCCAATTTTTTCTAATATTTTTTTTTAATTTCTCTATTTTTACTTACTTAATATATATATATATATATATATATATATATATATATATATATATTTTTTGTTTTTTTGTCTTCCAAATTCTTTTATGGTTTGTGAGATAATTTTTTTAACATTTTTTGTTTTTTTTTTTTTTTTTTTTTTTTTTATATATATTTTTATATTTGTTTTTTAAGTAATCAACATTTTAATCTTAATTTTAGTAGCTTTCAATTTTTTTTTTAATTTTCTATTTTTTTTTTTTTAATTTTAGTTTGTTTTTAATTTTAATTTTTTAATTTTTTTGTTTTCTTGTTTTTATTTTTTTTCTATTTTCACCCACTTAATTTTTTGTTTCTTTTAAATGTTTTTTTTTTTTTTTTTTTTTTTTTTTTTTTTTCATATATATTTTATTTTGCCAATTTTTTTTTTGTTTACAAGATTACTCATTTTTTCCCCATTTTTTTAAAATATTTTTTTTACTATTTAATTGTTTATAATTTTTTTTTTTTTTAGTTCTTATCATTAATTTCGTTCTTTTTACATTTTATGATTGATTTTTTTTTTTTTTTTTTTTTTTTTATTTTTTTTTTTTTTTAATAGATATTTTAATCTATGTTTTGTTTTTTTGGTTTTTTTTTTTTTTTTTTTTTTCATTGTTTTAATTTTTTTTTTTTATGTTTTCATTATTTTTTTAAATTTAATGTTTTTTCGGGGTCATGATAAAATATTTCATGCCATTATTTCGAGATGTTGAAATCTAACTTTTGATTAAAAAAAAAAAAAAAAAAAAGGTCTTCTTCCAGAATCAACCCTTTTCATTTTGAGGGTTTTTTGGATAATTTTTGAGCAAAAAATTGGTTTTCACCGCCATTTTTAAAACATGTTGAAAAGTTACCCAATAAAAGAAAAAGTGTTATTCCAGCATCAACACCTTTCACTTTTAACACTGTTTTTGATGTTTTTTCGGGGTTTTTTGGCTAGAGTTCCCGTTTTGAGTTTATAGTTCCCGTTTCAAAGTTTACATTGTTCCCTTTTCACCAATCAAAAACTGAATCAGATAAACACTTTTCTTTGCTTAGATTATCTTCCAGATCCATCGCATAAGGATTCGATGAAAAAGAATCCTTATGCGATGGATCCGGAAGATAATCTAAGCAATAATGAAACTCGCAGAAACCTCAAAGACAAAACACTTCTCTGTCAGCTGTACCCAAAACACAGTAACTGTAATCAAACACCAATTCTGAACCCAAAACACTGCAGCAATAAAGTAGAAGCAGCTAGAACATAAATCAAGATATGTACGCTACTTTTGAAAAAAAAAAAAAAAAAAAAGTCTTCTTCCAGAATCAACCCTTTTCATTTTGAGGGTGTTTTTTGGATAATTTTTGAGCAAAAAATTGGTTTTCACCGCCATTTTTAAAACATGTTGAAAAGTTACCCAATAAAAGAAAAAGTGTTATTCCAGCATCAACACCTTTCACTTTTAACACTGTTTTTGATGTTTTTTCGGGGTTTTTTGGCTAGAGTTCCCGTTTTGAGTTTATAGTTCCCGTTTCAAAGTTTACATTGTTCCCTTTTCACCAATCAAAAACTGAATCAGATAAACACTTTTCTTTGCTTAGATTATCTTCCAGATCCATCGCATAAGGATTCGATGAAAAAGAATCCTTATGCGATGGATCCGGAAGATAATCTAAGCAATAATGAAACTCGCAGAAACCTCAAAGACAAAACACTTCTCTGTCAGCTGTACCCAAAACACAGTAACTGTAATCAAACACCAATTCTGAACCCAAAACACTGCAGCAATAAAGTAGAAGCAGCTAGAACATAAATCAAGATATGTACGCTACTTCACTATTCATCAATCTGCGTGTATACGCTTCTGTACCACAACCAACTTGCGTATACGCTTCTTTCATTCACAGAAAGAGCGTGTATATGCACCTGCACTTCACTGAACCTGTGTACAGATCTCTAAAGGATAATTTATTCTTTTAAACATTCAGACATTAGTTAACCCAGATTTATAGATCAAAAGTGCAACACATATAACAGATCAAAATCATACAGAGATACCAATGTTCAAGCCTTAAGATTTTGATCCATCAATAGTCCTTATCCTTCTTGCGCTCAGGTTCTTCATTCAGATCTAGATCTGCACCATAACCCAATCACCAGTATTCCAGATCTAGCACGATATAAGATATTCAATAAATCAGATGATGCTTTGACACATGATCTCCTTCCTCTTTTATAGTTTTAGCCCTTCCACAATACCACGGTCCAAAACCATAATAAACCAATACCAAGGGCCCAAAACCTGGGGTCAACACTTCTGACGAGATATCATGGTCCAAAACCATAGGTTCAAATTCCAAGGACTAACAACCACGGACCAAAAATAAGTTTCCCACCATATACGCACTTTTCTGTGCATAAAAGTGCGTGTATACGCATACGCGACTTTTGAATGTAAAACCCGCGTGTATACGTGACTTCGGCAAGGTGAACCTGCATATACAAGATTTCCTTCATTCTGAGCGCCTGAACTGAGATCTGTCACCAAAGTGAGTTGCCATCAAGGACAACGCCTGTACCATAGCACCACACCGGTGCCAAAATGCCAACAATCTCCCCCTTTGGACTTGATGGCAATCCCAAGATCCTCAAAGTCATTCTCCCCCTTTGTTATCAAGGGCAAAGGGCTGTGCTCCCCCTGCGTATATGCTGATATCTCTGCTCTGTTGTGCTGAACATGCCCCCCCTGACTGTAGGCAAGATCTGCAAAAAGGTGTTCTTCAAGAAGAACCATGACTTATACATCATAAAAGACCTTCCTATCACCAAAAGACTCAATACATACAACCATCACCCAACCAAGTGGGGATCATCCACCCAACAAAGTGGGGATACATCTGAAATTTACATATGACAACCAATTGCATCAATCATCCCAGGCATAGTGGGGAAACCAAAATAGGCCGTTACATGACCTTGATAAAAAAAAGGTATACATGACATAGAGACGAAATATCAAGACTATGCCAATCACCAATAACTACTATCAGCAACATCTGACAATCACTGTATATATCAGCAACCATGTTCCCCTTCTGTTCTTCTTTCTGCAGTTGATCCACCTAAACCAAAAACATCTTGAATACTAGAACCAAGAGCTTCTAAGGTAATTCCAACAATGCATTATTAGAAGATTATCTGCTCCCCCTAAACTTGTGCCTGATGGTCTCTGACAGACCCATATCAGACTCTCTTCAACCAGAGTCTTTCCTTGCTGATTTTCTTCAGAACTCCATATACGCGACTGAACCTACATAAATCAGCGTATGTACGCGGATTCTCCTCATCCAACTCGCGTACACCAACTTTTCTTTGAAACAGACAAGCTTCAACAGCAGGATGAAGCATCAACTACTCCCAGCTTCTGTCTGAGATATTCAAAAGTTTCCCTGGGCAGTGGTTTGAGGATATCAGCGATTTGTGCCTTAGAAGGAACATACTCCAACTTGACTTTTTGCTCAAGCACTTGTTCCCGAAGAAAGTGATATTTTATAGGTATGTGTTTGGTCTTTGAATGCATGACAGGATTCTTTGAAATGCTTATTGCACTTGTATTATCACATAAGATAGAGACAGGTGGAGTACAAGTGATTTGAAAATCCTGCAAGGTTTGCATCATCCAAAGAAGTTTAGTGCAACAAGATGCAGCAGCCACATATTCTGCTTCAATTGTAGATAAAGCAATCGAACTCTGTTTCTTGCTGAACCAAGATACTAATCTGGAACCCATAAAGAATGCACCACCACTTGTGCTCTTCTTGTCATCCACGCTTCCGGCCCAATCTGCATCTGTGTAAGCATGAAGTGTGAGATCTGTATCTCTAGGGTACCATAAGCCATAGTTTTGAGTTCCTTGAAGGTACTTGAAGATTCTCTTGACTGCCTGAAGATGAGTTTGCTTTGGATTTGCCTGAAATCTTCCAACTATTCCCACTGCATGCATGATGTCTGGTCGGGTACCTGTCAAATAAAGTAGACTTCCAATCACAGATCTATAGGTTGGTTGATGCACTGTTGCCGATTCATCATTTGCACTGAGGCTGCATCCTGTAACCATGGGGGTACATACTGGTTTTGAATCTTCCATGCCATACTTCTTCAGAATCTGCTTGAGGTACTTAGTTTGAGACAAGAAGATACCGCCTTCATTTTGTTGGATTTGCAATCCAAGAAAGTATGTCAGTTCTCCAAGCAAGGACATTTCGAATTCTTTCTACATCACCAAGGCAAAGCTTTGACTCATAGCTTCTTCATTGCTTCCAAAGATAATATCATCTACATACACAACAAGTATTAGCAATTTGTTATTTTCAATTTTTATATAGAGATTGATATCTGCTGATCCTTTTGAAAAACCTTGTTGATGAAGGTATTTATCCAAATGATAGTACCAAGCCCTTGGAGCTTGTTTAAGCCCATAGAGAGCATTTTTAAGTCTGCATGCAAGATTTGGATCATTCCCAAGGATGAAACCATCTGGTTGCTCAATGTATACTTCTTCTTCTAAGTCTCCATTCAGAAAGGCTGACTTCACGTCCATTTGAAATACTTTGAACTTCTGAAAGCTTGAGAGAGCAAGGAACATTCGAATGGCTTCAAGTCTAGCAACGGGAGCAAACGTTTCTTCAAAGTCTATACCTTCTTGTTGAGCATACCCTTTACAAACAAGCCTGGCCTTGTTTCTAATAACTTCCCCATTTTCATTCAACTTGTTCTTGAAGATCCATTTTGTTCCTATGACATTCTTATCTTTTGTTCTAGGAACCAACTCCCAAGTGTTGTTCTTTTCGATCTGCTCAAGTTCTTCATCCATTTCCTTGACCCAGCATTCATCTTTTCACGCCTCTTTTACATTTTGTGGTTCAGTGGAGGAGAGTAATGCCAAATAGCTTGAGGCTTCTGCAATTGTTCTTCTAGTTTGTACACCTGCTTCTTTCTGCCCCAAAATCTGAGATTATGGATGATTCTTCTGAACGTACTTGGATGGAGTCTTCTCTTCTATCCTTGTATGTCCCTCTAGTGCCTCTTGAGGTTCTTCTTCATCATTTGTCTAGTTTGGAG
This sequence comes from Pinus tabuliformis, assembly GCA_031772625.1. Taxonomy (NCBI): domain Eukaryota; kingdom Viridiplantae; phylum Streptophyta; class Pinopsida; order Pinales; family Pinaceae; genus Pinus; species Pinus tabuliformis. The sequence continues at coordinate 1,525,684,956 of CM062816.1, forward strand.
AGTAGTCTTCATCCTCATCGATATCTTCATGATTTACTTGCCTAGGGATGTATTCTTTTTCATCAACCACTACATCACTGTTGTCAACAATTCTTCCAAGTCTTTTATTTTAACACTTATATTCTTTGCTGTGAGGATAATAACCAAGGAGAATGCCTTCATCTGCTCTAGGTTCAAGTTTTCCAAGCTGCTCATCAGTATTCTTAATATAGCATTTGCCCCCAAAAATTTTGAAATGCTTTACCGAAGGAGTCTCACCATACCAGAGCTCATGAGTTTGAGTGTTGTTCACTCAGACATTTGTTTTGTTGAGAATAACAACCGCAGCATATGCAGCTTCACCCCAGAAGGTTGCGGGAGTTCCAGATTCATCAAGCATAGCATGAGCCATTTGTTGGACTGTTCTGTTCATCCTTTCCACCACTCCATTCTGCTGAGGAGTCCTAGTCGTAGAGAATTCCATTCTTATTCCATGTTCTTCATAGAAATCGAAAAATTCATTTGAGGTAAACTCCCCACCTCTGTCGGACCTGAGGCACTTAATTTTGTAATCTGATTCATTTTCAGCCAAGGCTTTGAAGGATTTGAATTTTTCGAATGCTTCGTCTTTGTGCTTCATAAGTCCTAACCAAACAAACCTGGAGAAGTCGTCAATGAATAATATCAAGTATTCTTCTCCTCGAGGTGACTTTGTCCTAAATGGACCACATACATCTGTATGGACTAGCTCAAGAGGCCTGCTAGCTTATCCTTCCTTCTCAGGAAAGTTAGTTCTGGTTTGCTTACCAAACTGACATGATTTGCATATGGTGTTGTCTGGTATTTTGATATCTGGAAGACCAAGAACTACCTGGTATTTGCATGCTTTCCTTATTTGTGTAAAGCTTAGATGCCCCAACCTCCGGTGCCATAACCAATGTTCATCATCCTTGCTCAAATAGCATTGTTGTTGTCCTTCTTCAAATATGTATAGATTATTTGGAGTTCTTCTGCCTTTGATCACTGTTTTTTCTGTATCAAGATCACGAACACTACATCCATTTGATCGAAATATTACCTCGGTTCCTTGATCGCACATCTAACTAGCACTTAGTAGATTATGCTTCAAGCCATCAACATACAAAACATTTCCAGCTTTGACCTTTTCTTTCAACTGAGCAGTGCCTTTTCCTCTTATGGCTGCAGGGGTATCGTTTTCAAAAGACACCTTCTTTCCCTTTTCTATTGCAGTATATGATTCAAGTTTTTCTTTATCCCCTGTCATATGCTTCGAACATCCGCTGTCGATATACCATAGATTTTCCTGTCCTTCTGCATAGAAAGCTATCCCACATCTTTCTGGTTGTGGTTCCTTCATTCTCCATGTTCTGGCACTTGAGGTATGTTCCTTCTGAGCTGTCTTCCAAAACCTGCTCCTGCATTCAGAATCTTCATGACCAAAGTTATTACAAATAGAACATTCAACTTCATTTTCAAGGGTCGAAAAGTTGTTATAAGTCCTTTTCGTGATTCCAGTCATATTCCTTTGTTTTTGAGCTTCTCTAGTCATGATTGTTTTATAGGCAACAAATTGAGCTGCTTTGTGACCAAAACTATGGCAAGAGAAACATTGGCCATTGAAGAAACTCCTGCGATTATCAAATTTATCATCCAACCAATTGTAGTTTCTACTGACATCCATTCTTGAAGCAAATTGGAAAGATTTTACCTGTGGCTGATTGTAGCTTCTATTTGTCCTTAAGGTAGCTTGTCCCCGATTTTCTTGATAGTCTTTATTCGTTCTTGAGGTAAACAGTCCCTGATTTACCTGATGATTTCTATTAGGCCTTTGCTTGCTTCTCCTTGCTGCATCAAGATAACTTTTGGAGGTAGAAGCTTGAGATGTTTCTCCATTATATCCCAGACCTGTCTTGATTAGTGGAGAACGTTGCACATTGATAATCTCATCCAGAGTTTCAGATCCTTTAACAAATTTAAGATTAATAGCTTTTGTTTTCTCAATCTCCTTTCTAAGACAAACAATTTCACATTCCAATTTTTCAAGATGTTTTTCCCTTTCAGCCAGTTGACATTGTAGAGAATCAATAATTGCATTTTTCTCTTCTAAGCAGATTTTGAGATTAGTCATCTCTTCACAAAAACCTTCTACATCTATAGCATCCATGTAGTCATCATCTTCAAAAGCCATTAAAAGTTTATATTCATTACCTCGTTCATCTTCGTCACTATTTGAAAGACCATCACTATCTTCATGAGTGTAATAGCTTTTCTTATTTGCATTCTGTTTCTTGTTCCATCTAACAGGTTCCTTTCCCTTGTCAATCTTATCCTTATGAGGACATTTGGCAGCATAGTGACCTACTCTTCCACAAGCAAAGCACTTGAAAGGTAACTTACCTCGGAATCGTCCGGCACCCCTTTGAAGATTTTTGACAAAATTTGATTCTTCTTCTTCTTCTGACACGTGTCCTGATTCATAGTATTCTCCTTTTCCTAAAGCCTTGAAGGCAGCTTCTCTCCTGTCTGATGGACCTCCTTTCCTCACTTCATAAGCAGTAAGAATTCCATGCAGTTGTGACATTTTAAGACTTTGTAGATTCTCCTTTTCTTCTATTGCAGAAACTTTAGATTCAAGCCTAGGTGACAAAGATCTTAGAACTTTTTCAACCACAACAACCTCTTTTATTTCCTCTCCCAAGTTTTTCATACAATTAACAATCTCATCTACACGAAAAAAATAGTTAGCCACACTTTCATCATTATACATCTTGATATTTTCATACTGAATCCTGAGGGTTTGAAGTTTTGCTCGTTTTACCTGATCATCTCCTTCATAGCTTAGGACAATCTTGTCCCATATTTCTTTTGTTGATTTTAATTGCATAACTTTCACGATTTCTAATTAAGATAGACATCCTAGAAGAGTATTGACCGCCTTTGCATTTGTTTCATATTTCTTCTTCTCAACTGGATCTGTAGGGGTAGCTGATGGAAAAGTATACCCTATTTCTATGATGTCCCAGACTTCTGTACCCAGAGATTGAAGATAGGCAGTAACTCTTACCTTCCAATATACGAAGTTTGTGCCATCAAAAACCGGTGGCCTGATTGATGCTTCCCTCTCGTAGTTGCTCCTGAAGAAAGATCTTCCTTCAAGCGATCAAGCTTCTTCAGAAGAACCTGATCTGAATCCAATTGTTGGAAATAATAATGAACACAAGATATAAGGAGGAAACCCAATGTGGGTGAAAACCCCCTGCTGCAATTCGTCTCTATCTTCTTTTTAATTAGAAACTTCTCTTTACAACGTTTTGCACTGGTGCAGTCTTTACCAGTACGCAGGCTGCAACCTGCAGAGAGCTACAACTCTCTCTCATTCTCCAGCTTTCCTGGAAGGGAGCTCCAACCCCCTTAGTTCTTGTACTAGCTTGAGATACTAGTACGCAGGCTCCTACCTGCAGAAGGTTGCAACCTTCTCTCTGCTTTCAGGGACCTCGTTTCATTAATTTTTAGACTGGATCCACAAGTAATATCAATCAAACATCAAGTATTTCTGCATCAACCAAACCCTTTTCACCAATCAAAAACTGAATTAGATAAACACTTCTCTGTCAGTTGTACCCAAAACACAGTAACTGTAATCAAACACCAATTCTGAACCCAGAACACTGCAGCAATAAAGCAGAAGCAGCTAGAACATAAATCAAGATATGTACGCTACTTCACTATTCATCAATCTGCGTGTATAAGCCTCTGTACCACAACCAACCTGCGTATACGCTTCTTTCATTCACAGAAAGAGTGTGTATACGCACCTGCACTTCACTGAACCTGCGTACAGATCTATAAAGGATAATTTATTCTTTTAAACATTCAGACATTAGTTAACCCAGATTTATAGATCAAGAGTGCGCCACATATAACAGATCAAAATCATACAGAGATACCAATGTTCAAGCCTTGAGATTTTGATCCATCAATAGTCCTTATCCTTCTCGCGCTCAGGTTCTTCATTTAGATCTAGATCTGCACCATAACCCAATCACCAGTATTCCAGATCTAGCACGATATAAGATATTCAATAAATCAGATGATGCTTTGCCATATGCTCTCCTTCCTCTTTTATATTTTTAGCCCTTCCACAATACCACGGTCCAAAACCATAATAAACCAATACCAAGGGCCCAAAACTTGGGGTCAAAACTTCTGACGAGATACCATGGTCCAAAACCATAGGTTCAAATTCCAAGGACTAACAACCATGGACCAAAAATAAGTTTCCCACCATGTACGCGCTTTTCTGTGCATAAAAGTGTGTGTATACGCATACGCGACTTTTGAACGTAAAACCCGCGTGTATACGCGACTTCGGCAAGGTGAACCAGTGTATACAAGATTTCCTTCATTCTGAACGCCTGAACTGAGATCTGTCACCAAAGTGAGTTGCCATCAAGGACAACACCTGTACCATAGCGCCACACCGGTGCCAAAATGCCAACAGAAGTTGACCCTAACCTTTCTCTCCAAAAAATTCCAACAGATTTCAAAGCCTCCACTTCTTCTAACCTTGTTTCTTGATGAAACACTACTGTTGGAGATTCTTGTTTGATTATATCTCTAACTTATAGGATTTTAGCAGGGTTTCTTAGCCCTCTTATGTTCCAGGATATTACTTTCATTACTTGTGAGTGGAGGGGGAGCGACCACCATCCTTTCTTTCTTTGTTTACCTTTTTCCCTTTCAAAATCTCTGAGATGACTAGTTGATTTCCCAGTTTTTTATTTTTTTATGCTTCTCTTTCTCTTTGTACCCTCTTTTTTGGCCTCCCTATTTTCTTCGCAGGGTCGGTTTCCTAACTACTAAAATCATCTGCCCAGGATAAATTTTGGGACAAATTCCAAGTGACAACACATTCCAAGCCTTTGAGCAGGATGTCGGGGGGGCATCAATGACAGGAATAGACTTCGGTGGAGTGACTTCACCTCTACCTCCTTCAGGCTACTTTCCACTACTAGTTCTCCCTCTTCTATTACCGATGTCTCCTCTCATTTTTCTAAGGGGAAGCCTTCATTTCCAGTTGCTCGTCACTTAGAAATTTGAACGAATTCGAGGAGGACGGAGCAATATTCTTGACCACAAGGCCTAGAGGTTTTGACATCGATCCTTTTCCTTTCGGATCCCTTTTAGGTTTTTACCAATGCTCCTCCTGAGTGGTCGGAACATCCATACTTTTATCATTCCTAGATTTGGTGCAGTCTCTGACAAAGTGACCATAGTCATGACAGTGTTTGCATTTCAATGTGATTTGTTCATAGTCCAATACTTGTCTGTGATTCCATTCTCCTAGGTTTAGGTTAATTTCAGCCAATAGACCCTTCTCCAAATCTACTTCTACACAGATTTTGGCACAGGAAAATTGGGAGCCTTTTGGTTCAGACTTATCCAAGTATTTCCCCACTCCATTACTAATAGCCTGAAGCCAATTGTCGCTCCAACAATAAATTCGGAGACATAAAAGCTTGATCCAAACTAGAATAGAAATAGGGATGTCCTCATCAAGGTTAAAATCAAGGGACCATTTGTTCAAATACATCCCTCTGGAGCCAAAGAAATATGGCCCATTACGGAATACTACCTCCTTGTCCTCCTTGTTTTCAAATAAGAAGATGAAAAACCCATTGCCAACTGCAGAAAGAGAAATCTCACCCTTCATCATGGGATTCCAGGTTTTCTTAATCCAGGCTTCCATCGATCTAGGAGAGGGCCACATACCCGTGAATTTCCCAAGTAAATCTCTCTCAGCATAAGAAAGGGAGGTTCAACGCAATCCATCTAGTAGGGAGACGTTTTTCACCTCATCATTCCGCTTGACAAACTTGGAAGTAGTGACAGAAGGTCGTGCGTGCTTCGGGAGGGAGGCCACCAGATATTGGAAGGCAGCATCGACGTAGGAGTCCAAAGGGGGAGGGGGGTCACCCACTCCGCAATGTCCATTGGGGAAGCTTGCAAGTTTTAGTTCAAACCAACGTCTCCTGCCGAAATCACTAAAGCACAAAACCTTGATCACCAAAGCACAAAGAGCATATATTTCCTTATTTAGTGTAGGTTGGATCCTATAAAACAAGGAGTTGGAGTTTCCATCTTAGTGGAAATATGAAGAGATCTCGGGGGTTGGTGCCTCTTGCAAGTTGGTTCTTTCATAAATCCAAGAAGCTACAAGTTGGTGCTTCCAATAAGTTGATCATGTGTTTATAGAAGAAGAGAGTTGGTGCTTCTTGTGAGTATTGGCTCAGAAATAAACTGATGTAATGGAGTAGAAGCTCATATTTACATCATAAAACAAATATTGGTGGTTTTTCCCATTAGGGTTTCCACTTTAAATCCTTTGTGTTATGTGTGTTTGTTGCTCATGTTTTTTGTTGTGTATTTTTATGAGATGGTTTCATTTGTTGTACATGCTATGATGATTGGTGCTCACATGAATGAATGGAAAGATTGAATGAAAATTATAAATTGGCATAAAAGTTAAAAATAGACTTTATACTAATTCAACCCCCCCCCTCTCAATATTAAACATCGTTTCCTACAAGTTCCTAAAAAATTGAAATTCTTATATCTCTATCTCTATATTTATTCAAATAAATTTAACACCATTTCTTTTAGTAGCCATAATGGAAGGAAAATGATCTTTTAGCCTTATTTTAAATCTAAATGATTTTTCATTCCTTGGAAGAGTAAATGAGAATGGCATGGATTGTGTTTTTTCTTTACCCAATGTGGATTGTGTGTTTTCCTTTTAAATGTCAAATGTCACTACATCCTTCTTCTTTGGATGAGGAATCTCTTCACATTATGCATCTCTCTATCATAAGTAGAACTAGAAGTGTCCAAGAGATCAACTGAAATTGTTAACCGAATTTGGAAATTTTAATTGACAGTGGATGGAAGGGATGCGACAACCCAAAACAATATGTTTATTTATCTCATTTTAGTTGAAGCAATTTTGTGTGCTTCCTTCTTTTACTCCCATTTTTTTGTTTCAATCTCCTTCACCTTGTGCATACCCTTGCCTCTTCTTCTTCATCTTAGGTAGATCTGGTTTGTATGCCTAGATCTCCATGTTATGTGTTGTTATACCCACATTTTGGTTTGGTGTTATGTAACCAGATCACAAAAGAAAAGAAAAGAAAGATCAAGGAATTTAAAATAAGCCTCTTTGAGGGGGCAACCTCCTTTTACATCACCTAAATGAACAATTCTTGGATGATACAAATGACAAGACCTCCTTGGTATATATAGGAGTCAAAAGGGTCATAATAGAATTAGGGCCTACATAAAAATAATAATGTAAGATCACAACAATAGTAATAGTGGGATTCTATGGGGCACAACAATGATAATATGGGGGCTACACTAGTATTATAGGGACCTAACATGCCCCTCTCTTTAAAAAAATATTTTCCTTGACACTTGAGTAGTTATGGATGTTTCTGTATAGAATACTCATCCTCCCATATGGAATCTTCAACAAGTAAGTTTTTCCACTTAATTAGATATTCCTAAATTAGTCGATTCCATAGTTGTCAGGTTCTTGTTTATGTGACTGCTCCAGGCTCTAATATGATTTGTCATTCCTCATCAATTTCTGGAAATATTGTTTGAACTAGGAGTTTGTCACCTATAACCTTGTTTAAGCATGGAACATGGAAAATTGGGTGTACTCGTAAAGATGCATGCAACTCCAATTTGTATGCCATAGTACCAATATTTTTCAACACCTTGTAAGGACCATAGTACTTGGGTGATAATCTATTATCCTTCTTAGCTTGCTTGAGGGACATTTGTTTGTATGGTTGTAGTCGTAAAAATACTCAATCGCCTACGTCAAAACTTCTTTCATTGTGATGTTGATCTCCCTGTTGTTTCATTCAATTTTGCACCAGAGTCAGGTTATCCTTTAAGAGTTGGATAACTTGTTGATGCTCGATGTGATCTTCCACTACTTGAACCTTAGAATTTTCTCTTAAAGATGATGTGATGGATAATGGTTGATATCCATAAATGGGGTCTTTTTGTTGCGGTATGGAAGGAAGTGTTATACCACCATTCTATCAGGGGTAATCACTTGACCCATTTTGTTTGTTTATCAGATACAAAGCAATGAAAAAATCCTTCTAAACATGTGTTCAATATCTTAGTTTTCCCATCATATTGAGGATGATAAGATGAGCTACAAGCTAATTAAGTAACTAGACAAGAAAATAATTTTGTCCAAAAAATTCCAAAGAAAATGGGATCTCTGTCACTTACAATAATCTTTCGGCTTCTATGTAGCTTTTGAATTGTTTCCATAAATTCAGTAGTGACTATAACGGCTTTGAAAGGATGAGATAGTGCACAAAATTTTGCATACTTGGTAAGTCTATCAAGTACCACCATGATGACACTCTGTCCTTTGGACTTGGGTAAAACTGTGATAAGATCCATTGGGACCTCCTCCCAACGCTGAATTGGAATGGCTAAAGGTTGTAACAGACCTGGGGTCTTAATTTTCTCAACTTTATTTTGTTGGCAAACGAAACACTACCACAAAATTATGAATATCATATTTAATGCCATCCCCAAAAAAAGTCCTTATTAATCATGTGGTAAGTTTTTAAAAATCTTGAATTCCTTGCTAAAGGAGAGGTGTGCAATTCCAACAGAATGTTTTGTTTGAGTTGGGAGTTCTTCCATAGAAATAAGCAACCTTTGTACCATATGAATCATTTTTCCAGATAAATGTATCAAATGTACTGGGAACTTGCTATAATTTTTGAATGAGTTTCCACACCTCTTCGTCATTCTTCCACTCATCTCTTACTTTAGTTATCCAATTAGTTATCCAATCAGGTTGGATAATAGAAATGGCATAAAGTAATTCTTCCACATCCTCATCCCTTCTTGAAATTGTATCTGCAACAACATTTTTCTTCTCTTTTTAGTAGATGAAATCAAAGTCATAACCCAACATCTTTGTGACCCATTTTTGTTGCTCTTCTGAAAATAACCTTTGTTCCAAAAAGTATTTAAGACTATCATGATATTTTTTTACCTTGAAGTTTCTTCCCATTAGGTAAGGGTGACATTGCTTTAGGGCATGCAATATTGTCAACATTTCCTTCTCATAAATAGTTTGTGAAAATATTTTCCCTTGATTGGATGACTTTCAAAAACAATGAGTCTTCCTTCTTGCATTAAAACAACACCAATGCCATTTCTTGAGGCATCACATTCCACAATAAAGGTGTAAGGTCCCACCTTACCAACCATCAATAGAATAGAGAAGTAAAGGTCACATTGAATACTATTGCTCAATTTTTTTAACTCATAATATGACTAACTTATTTATCACGTACTCATATTCCTTCAGTTATTTCAATGTAAGAATATAACATAAGAAGTCGGGGATAAATTTCCCTTAAAACAAAATTCAAAGCACACTTCTCCTCAAGTTAAACATAAGCATGTGCTCTTTTCATACTTATATGTGATCTCTAAGTAAGACTGAAAATAAACTTCACCATGATACCATGTGTGAGCATTAAGCTAGCTCAACCTATTTGATCTCCTATATTATTCTAAATAAGTTCTGCTTATTGACTTTTGACATCATAAACACAAAAGTATGCCACAAGAACCTAAAATATTATGTTTCTGTAACAAAAACCGCATATAAGGGTATGCGTATTAACCTACTTGTAACATGATAAATGAAAGAGTAATATGCCTCTCTTCATTAGTAATCGAATAAATATGATATATTTATTGATTCGTCAATTAAAAATTCCTAGTGGCATTGCTTCAATCATGAGACTTGTATAATGAATGTTGCAGCAAAAGAAGTCATTGTTACAAATTTAGAAGCATATTATTCTTAAAAAATATCCAAATAAAACAATGGACTTGCCAAAATTGGGAACAATAGTTTTCTATAGTCATTAAAGCATAGGACTGTACCCATAAATACATGCAGCTCAGATGAAACTTATTATGCTCACTTGCACAAAATCCTACAAAATTGATCACTATAAAATTGTTTCCAACAAGAACCCCCTTTTTATATGAAAGTTTCAGATAATAAAAGTAATAATTTTCGTATTCTCTATTCACACTTCAACAACTTATTAAATTCATTTTCACATTCATACAAAAACTTGCAGAAATAGGAAGCTACATCCATTAAATAATCTCTTCATAAATTTCTAGTACATGAAAGCTACAGTAAGAAAGACATTTACTCTAACAATTTATATGCACAAAAGCTACAACCATTAAGGCCTTTTGAAAAACATTTTTCAAGCATGCAATCTACAGCCATTAAGCCCTTTTGACAAACAATTTGCAAGCATGCAATCTACAACCACTGAGGCATTTTGTCAAACACTTTGCAAGCATGCAATCTATAGCCATTGAGGCATTTTGTCAAACTTGGCACTGATGAATTTTAGATTCTTCTTCTCATAAAATTCATAAACTAAAATTAAAATGTTAGAATATTAAAACAGGAATTTTCACCCAAAAAAAAACTCGACAACACGCAAACACGATTGGCAGCAACAATTTGAAAAATCGATCAGATTTACAATCTAGGCTCTGAAAATATTTTTTTTTGAAATGAAAGTGGGGGTTACATGGTCATTAGTACGAATACCCCCCGATGTTGAGTTGAATCGCAATAAAAACACCGTGAGATTCAATTCTTTAAAACAACAAAACTTTGGATCTCATTTACCACTTTTGTCAAAGATATAACATGGAAACTTTCATCTACATCTCTACATGAAGAGATATAACCCAAAATTATGTTACTATGAGTTGTTAATTGAATTTACGAATTTCTGTGTTCACTATATGAATTCTTGATACGAGTAATTAATCAAATATTTTACAACCTGCAAAGCTACTTCCCTTTACATAAATTGACAAACTTATTGCAACCACTACTACAATTTGGAAAAAACATGGCAACCCTGAATGCTACAACCATTAATACTTCTGTCAATTAATTTGCAAGAGAACAAAAATAAAAACTTACAATAAACTACATCCATTGAGGAGTTTCTTCAAACATTTAGTGTGCAACCTTTTTTTTTAGAGATCTAAATTTCAACCAACAACCCAATTCACAGGAAGCAAGAACCATGTATTAAATTTCTAAAAGGGACAATGAAATGCTATCAAACATAGAATATTAGCTTTAGATAATAGACATGACCTGCTATGGACAAAATTTCATTATAAGCAGAATTTGAAATCCTTGGCAACACATTCTTCTTTTAATTCCCTGCATGTAAATTCTCATACATAGCTGCCATGAAATTGTTAACTCATTGTGGGTTAGCTCATAAATAACTTTCTAAATATTTCATAAATATTCATAATTTTGTAATAATTTAAAGTAGCAATAATAAATTTAAAATCTCAACACTTTAAAACTAATAAGAAACCAAAATTTCAAGAGCATTTATAGATATACCTGACAATATATAACTCGAAAAAGATGAGAGTATGCTCCAGCTCCAATGCCCTTACCAACTCATTGTGAACCATCCAGTTTTCCACCCAACCATATCCAAGGAGAACTTCTCCCCCTGGAACCCCCGAGCTGTAAGAGCTCCAAAGCAATACCAAAATATAGCAATAGAGAAATATACAAGGCAAATTGAGGAAGATAAGTTTCACTTCCTCTCAATACCACTCATACAACTACACCAGACAGAACTACTTAGTAATTTAGTTTAGGAATTTTAGATTCATTTCAACAACATTTTTCTACTCTTCAAGAATCTCCCTCTCACAATCCTCTTCAAGTCTCTCCAACCCCTCCTCTTACAATGCACCTCCCCTCACACATATATAGGAGGAGCAATAAATTCTTGTCATAAAGGACGAATAATATGCATGCCTTGTATTCCATATGGAGGAGTGTAACCCATGCCATTAAGGAGAGGTATGCATGCCTTAGTTAAGGAGAGTGTAACTTATGCAGTAAAGAGAGTGTAAGAGGAATCCTTTATGACATGTCTTTAGTGAGTGCATAAAATAGAGTGTAATGTATTATTAGAAGAGAGAGAGATTTACATAGAGCCATGAGAGTCATCAAGGAGAGGTGTGAAGTGATTGAGGAGATAAAGATGACTTGTAAATTCCTTTTAATAATAATATCATAGTCTCATAAAAGATAATAATAAAATTAATAATATTGAGGATTAAGTCAAGATTGAACTATTAGGATTAATTAATGATGAGTTCAGTGATTTTCCTTCACCTATACTTGATTACCCATTAATTGAGGTGATTTACTATTTTTGGAAAATCATACTTGAGATGTTAGACATAACTTTCTATTTTAGAAAATCACTCTAGAATTGTCAGAAATGAGATTTTATTGAGGAAATTCATCCTGGAGCTACCCATGAGTGGTATTTTTATTTTGGAGAATAGAGATTATGCATCCCTATTGAATACAACTTTGTGCCTTAGTAGATTGAGGACTCCGCGCCCTGATCTACTCCAATGATCCAAGATTCCACACCTTGATCTTTTAAATATTTAGGACTCCCCATCCCAATCCTTTTATTATAGATCCAAGATTCCACGTCTTTACATTTCATTGATTGACTTTGTGCCCTAATCCTTTTAGTATAGATCCAAGACTCCATGTTTTTATCTTTCATGGATTTAGGATTCTGCGCCCTAATTTCCACAGCTTATCATCTACTCTACTTTGAAACTTCGTGCTTCACCTTAAGGTACTAATTGTGAGCTCATACCCATCTGATGGTTCGTTGGTAAGGCCTTGTTCCAAGACCTGCACACATCACAATCTCATAGATCAAAGGAATCAAATGAATTTCATAATTAACTTATTCACATTTTACCAAATATTGTGCATGACTTCCACAGTCATTTTGGTTCTAGAGAAATGACTTCTGCAACCATTTATAATTTGAACATCCTTGTTTGCAAATAACCACATTCCCTGTCACATCCTGCTCAATATGATATTAAACATATATATCATAAAAATCATGTATCATGACTTCCACAGTCATTTATAATTTGAGAATTCTTGTTTAAAAATAACCATGTCCTCTACCACATCTTTCTCAATACAATATTAAGCATATATAATCATACAAATCATGTATCATGACTTCCACAATCATTTATAATTTGAACATCCTTGTTTGCAAATAACCCTTGTCCCCTACCACATCCTACTTAGTACAAGATCATACAAATAATATATCATCCATAAATCATGATTAACCATATGTTCCACATAACCATGATTATCCATGTATCTATGTGTCTCAATCCTGGATCACCATCCCTGTCATACACCTATGTCCAAACTGGGATACCAAAAGAGAAAATATCAATAATATGCTCTAAACCAAAATCAGTTCTTATACACACAACCATAGATAATATCATAAGAACATAGCAACAAGGTGACCCAAACTAGGTCTATAGCATACAAGCATGTACATAAGTCTTTCATGCATAATCTTATATCATTACATCAAAATCACCCTCTCTAAGTGTTGCAAAATTAACCTTGCCAAGGTGGGACACCACAAAAGGTTTTTGTGAAGTTAGGTGTAGCTAAGACCAGAGCTTGGCACATTGCTTCGTTAAGATGTTCAAAGGCCTTAGTTACTTCTAGAGTCTAAAAAAATGCATCTTTCTTTAGTAACGTTGTTAAAGATGTTGATATTTTCCCATAGTTCTTAACAAAATTGCAATAATGCCCTATCAACCTGAGAAATCCTCGAAGATGCTTTAGGGTTGTAGGTATTTTCCATTCCTTTATGCCTTTAATTTTGTTAGGGTCTACCTTAACACCCTCATGAGATACAATATGACACAAATATTCCACCTCTTCTACCCCAAAGAAACATTTGGAGGATTCTGCATACAATTATTTCTCCTCCAATAGTATAAGCACCCTATCAACATGTTGAACATGATCTTTCCAAGACTTGTAGATTAGTGTATCATAAAAAAAAACTAACACAAGTTTTCTAAGAAAAGGCTTGAGAGTGGAATTCATCAAACCCTGAAATGTGGAATGTGCATTAGCAAGGCTAAAAGGCATGACCAAAAATTCATAATGACCTTCATGAGTTCTTAATGTTGTTTTGGAATGTCTTCTGTCTTCATACTAATTTGATGATATCCGTCACAAAGATCCAACTTGGTGAAGTAAATTGCTCCATGTAATTCATCCAACAATTCATCAATGACATGAATGGGAGATTTATATTTAATGGTGAGCTTATTGAGCTCTCTATAATTTGGACACATATGCCATGATCCATCCTTCTTGTGCACTAATACTACTGAATAAGAGAAAGAACTTTGGCTACATTGAATTATCCCTGCCTTTAGCATTTCTGCAACCATACGTTCAATTCCACTCTTTTGGGTATAGGGATATCTATAAGGTCTGATGTTTGGAGAAACATTTCCTAGAATTAAGTGAATAACATGATCATGATTATGATCATTAATAGGTGGGAGACCTTTGGGAGTCTCAAATACCTTGGAATGATTGTCTAGGACTCTCTAGATATCTGGAGAAATGGATGATTTCTATATTCAAACATCTAGTAAGCATAATTGTGCAATTACGCCTTGTAGGAATTTACAAGGTAAGTTCCTTAGATAGAACACCAAAGGACACCGCTCAGAAATAGATCACAGATCAGTAAACCAACATTCTTGACGTGGTTAAAACCCTCAAAGAGGGAAAGAATCCATGTCCCAACCCAATGTGGCCACTTCAGGAAATTTATTAATGTAAAAGAAATAAAATTTACATAAGCTTCTCTCATGAACGGTCACCTAAAAAATAACCCTCCATGCTCTTTGAATAAAGATCATGGACCAATCGAGTGTTAATCCACAGATCAAGTGTCGATAATACCGAGGAGAGAATGAACCATCAAAACACTTCATGTCTAGAACATATCATGACCGTCGGATTGTAAGTTACAAAAAGTACATACTAAATAAACACACTTTACCTAACTATACACTAGACCAAGTTATACTTAATTATTTCCTATGTGTTGGAATACCCTAACATCCCCCCTTAAGAACAACTTGGGATAGGATTGAAGGATGTACAAAGATGACACAATAGGAGAAAGAAGGGGGAATTATAGCCTATCCCCCCTTAGTGACAACTTCCTAAACTCCAACCATAAATCGAAGTTTAGTAAACTTCACCTCTGTGAGAGCCTTTGTAAAGATGTCTGCAACTTGATCATTGGTTGAACAATAGTGCACTTCACAAACATGGTCATGAATGAGCTTTCTGATGAAGTGCATGTGTAGTTCAATGTATTTGTTGCATTGATGTTGGATTGGATATTTACATAGTTGAATGGCACTTTAATTATCACACCAAAGGGTAGTTGGATGTTGCTGCTGAAAACCAAACTCTGACAGCATCTGACGAAGCCACAGGGCTTCCTTACGAGCTTCAATATTCCATGATACTCTGCTTTTGCTAAAGAAAGAGAAATGGCACTTTGTTTCTTGCAAGCCCATGTAATAGGTCCAGAACAAAGAGTGAAGATATAACCTGCAGTAGACTTCTAATCATCAGGGTCACCAGCCCAATCAGAATCATTGAAACCAACCAATAGAGGATATGCTTCTGCACTGTAATGAATCCCAAACTGAACTGTACCTTGAACATAACGAAGTATTCTTTTCGTTGCTTTCTAATGACTTTCATGTGGGTTTTGCATAAACCGAGCAACAAGGCCAACAACAAAGGAAAGGTGAGGATGGGTATGGGTCAGATATAAAATTTTTCCAATAAGATGATGGTATAAGGTTACATTAACTTTAGGGGAAGTACAAGTGACTGAAATTTTGGCTCCAGACTGAAAGGGAGAAGGGGTTGACTTATAGTCTTCCATGTGAAAGTGGTGTATAAGATCACATGCATACTTGGACTGGGAAAGGGAAATACCTTCTTTGGATTGCAGGACTTGAAGACCAAAAAAATAATGCAAGTGTCCTAAGTCTATCATTTCAAACTGCTTTTTAAGGCTAGACTTCACATGGTTTATAAGGTTGGGATCACTACCAGTAAGGATAAGATCATCAACATAAAGAACAATAATGATAAGAGACTTACCCACTTTCTTGGTGTAGATAGTATTGTTAGAATGACACCTATAAAAGCCAATATCTAAAAGAAAGCTATCCATTTTGGCATACCAAGCCTGAGGGGCTTGCTTGAGACCATAAAGAGATTTCTTAAATCGACATACAAGGCTAGAGTTTATTTATATAAATCCGGGATGTTGCTCCATATATATTTCTTCATGCAAGTCCCCATGTAAGAAGACGGATTTAACATCCATCTAATGGACTTCCCATTTGAAAGAGGCAGAAAGGGAAAGAACAAAGTGAATAGAGTTCATTTTGGCAACAGGGGGGGAGGTTTCAGTATATTCAAGGCCTTCAACTTGTGAAAAACCCTTAGCAACAAGACAAGCTTTATGTTTATCAACTTTTCCATCTGGTCCAAACTTGGTTCTATAAACTCATTTGCATCTAACAAGTTTTCGTTCCTTTAGAAGAGGAACAAGGTCCCATGTATCATTTGACAATAATGAATGATATTCTTCATTCATAGCTGTGTCCCAATCTCGATGGCCTGAAGCTTCTACAAATGTGTCAAGATCATAATCCGTTGAAGCTTGAGCCCGTAAAAAAGAGGCTCTATCGAATTGAGAACGTGTATGACATTAATCTATAGGATCACCTGCAAGAGCACCTGTTGCATCCCGAATAGCACGGACCCATTTTGGAAGCTAAGGAGTTGAAGGAGGATCCCGAGAATGTGGGGGAGGATTGTCATCCTGGCTGTCATCATCTGAAGAAGGAATATTTTCAAAAGTAGAAGGGATAGAGAGAGGTGGCACATCCGTCGAACTAGGCTCACATACCAATATATTTTCAACAAACTTTACATTTCTTCTAATGATAACATTTTTGGATTTAGGTTGAAGAAGTCTATATCCTTTGACATCTTTAGAATATCCAACAAAAATACATTTTTCACTCTTAGGTTCTAAGGCTTTATGTTTCTCATCTGGAATATGGGCCCATGCTTCACTTCCAAAAACACGAAAGTGACTTACATATGGTTTAACTGAGCTCCATGCTTCTTCTGGAGTGATATTCTTTAAAACCTTAGTAGGAGTGTGATTTAATCTATAATTTGCACATTTAATTGCTTCTGCCCAAAAATTAAGACTAAGTACTTTAAATTGAAGCATACAATTAGCCATTTCCTTTAAGGTGCGGTTCTTCCTTTCAACTATACCATTTTGTTGTGGAGTATATGGAATAGTATGTTGCAATTGAATTCCATGCTCAGTGCAAAAGTTGATGAATTTGTTGTTAACATATTCTCCACCATTATCAGATCTTAGCTTAATAATTTGATGTCCATATTGTTTCTCAACAAAGGCCTTAAAGGCCAAGAACATGTTAAAGACTTCACTCTTGAGTTTTAAGAGGTATACCCAACTGCGTTTGGAGAAATCATCAATGAAAGTTAAGAAATACTTAGAGCCAGAGAATGAAACAAATGGAAGTGGACCACATAAATCACTATGCACAAGTTGTAAAGGGGTTGAGGCATGCCAAAAGGCATGTTTTTCAAAACTATCTTGATGATGTTTTCCGAGTACACATCTGAAACAATACCATCTCTGCAAGATACCATAGGAAGACCTGTCACCATATTTTCTTTACATAGATTTTGAAGGGGGTGATAGTTTAAGTGACCAAATCGCTCATGCCAAAGTTTGCTCACTTCATCATTATGAGTAACAAATACCGAGGGAAGAGTTGATGACCCAAAGTTGTTAAACTTGTACAACCTTGTAGAATCATCAACAATGTCAGTAGCTAAAATCTATCTAGGATCTCTTAGGTTCTTAATTACAACATCAAGAGGTGAAAATTCAACGATTTTACCTTCACCTGAATGAGTTATATGATATACAGATAAAAGGTTGCAGGATAAGGTAGGAACATACATCATTAAATTGACCATTGTCTAGATGAATAGTTCCAGTGCCTACAACACTAAGAGATCTATCATCACCAACATAAACATTTTTGGTGTTACAATCATTTAAATAAGAAAACATGGCTTTTTTTTGGCCATGTGATAAGAAGCTACATGATCAATGAGCCACTCATGAACATGAGAAGAAGAAGATACATTTAGTGCATAACTAGACCGAGATGCTTGACAACCACATGCAGAAAGTGGTATTCTTGAAGATGAAGTTGAAGTTGAAAAGTGCTCCAAATGGATGTTATGTTTCTTCATGGTTGCTTCTAAGACTTCCATCTTCTTAAAGCATTTGGATTCTAAGTGGCCATCACGATTACAAAAGTTGCAATGTCTATCAGTCTTCTTCCTTTTGTATTTATTTGCCTTATCATTTTGTTGAATTGATTTTTCATTTTGAGATTGAAATTTCTTAGGACCCTTGTTTGGTTTAAGACCATTCTTTTTAGGATGTTGCTTCTTAAGATTCTTTGAATTTGGTTGTTTTTGGGCTGCTAAGGTTTTCTTATAAGAATTTACAGTATTAAGAAGACCAAGATGTAAGAGTTTTTCTTGTTCTCTTATTAAAGAATCACAAAAGGCATCAAAAGAAGGGGACTTGTAGTCTTGTCCTTGAGAAATAAAGGCTTCTCTAATAGAATGGAAGGTGGAAACAAACACATCGTAGGATGGTCCTAACTTAGAAAGAATGGAATAGATAAGGCTACCATCTTATTTCTTAACATTAACACCTTCCAAAAGAAGTCTAAGGGTCTCGAACTTGGACAAAAAAAATTCAATAGAAGAAAGATTATTGGAGTCCAACGTAAGTAACTCATTTTCAAGTAGATGGGCTCTAATTTCATTTTTAATTCCAAAAACTTCATTGAGTTGTTTCATTGTTTCAGCAGAGGTATCAATTTTTGAATCTAAAGTCTGGAGAAATAGACATCCCTATCAAGCCACGTGCTTTATCTTGCTTATTTTCCCATTTGACTTGCTTATCTTCATCTTTAGTTTTAGACTCTTTGCGTGAGGCTATTCTATAAAGATCTTTACTTCTAAGTAAATCCACAATGTAGGAGAGTCATTGTAAGTAGTTGGTGTTGTCAAGAATAACTAGGCATGGACTTTCCATTTTAAAAGCAACTAAAGTTGTAGATACTAAAACTAAGTGTTCCAATGGAAAGATCTCGAAAAATTAGGCCGATTAAAAAAAAATGGCTCTGAAAACGACTTTCAGATGAAGAAGTTATGGCTTTTTGAAGAAAAGTTGTTGAAGATGTCGACGAACTACGTGAATGTTGGGAAGTGACTGATAATACTATATATATATAAAATCCCCCCCTTTCCAAAATTGATCTAATTAGCTCACTCTAAAAAAATATTACTTTATGTGACCCACTTTTACAAATAAGTGAGTCACTTTTACAGTAGTACTTTATGAACTATCCACTAAATTGTAACTTAAATAAAAGATAGAGAGACTTTAGAACTATAAGTGACTCACTTTTTATAATGGGTGAGAACACTTTTATATAAAGTAATTTTTAAACATAAGCTATATGTGTTTTTTGGAAAAATAACTCAACAAAAAAAAAGACTTGAACCCAAGACCTTTATTCCCATAAAGTAACTTTGGACAAAGTGAGCTAGTTTAAAAGGTTAGTAATTTTGGGAAAGGAGGAAGTTTTTTTTTTTGAGTGCGTGCTTACTTGAAAGACCTATTTTTTGCCTACAAAACAAAAATACACACAACCCAAAACAAACCATCAAATGTAATCCAAGCCTTACGACTTAAAGTTAGATTTGATCGAAAACTAAATATTTTTTCCAATGTTTCTGTTTTTTCGAGATCAAACTAAGGTGCGGCGGAAAAGAGCATACGCATAAGAAAAATCATTTCTTTATATTTTTGGTTTGCCTAGATCGCACAAAGTCTCGGGGCAAAGATAATACGTAAAAATGAAATGTATAGATCCGGTAAATAATTTTTTATATAGAGGACTATAAACCAAAATAAATAGAGAGATAAATAACTATAACTGTAAATAAAGACTATATACCTCTAGATCTTAAAAATGACATTGCTAGAGCTACCGGAAACCTTTTCATGTGAAACGAAAGGGGTTCCTCACTGGAACAAATGCTCCTAACACAATAAAGTAGTCCTCTCGGCCCTAAAGCAGCGAGAAACAGTAGATATAGGAAACGATAGTCGGATGTAGTTCTACTGGCTTCGGATGTGGATCAACAATGGACTCGGCCCTCGAATAGCTCTAATACCATGTAGGAATTTACAGGGTAAGTTCCTTAGATAGAACACCAAAGGACACCGCTCACAAAAAAATCACAGATCAGTGCACCAGTATTCTTGACGTGGTTAAAACCCTCAAAGAGGGAAATAGTCCACGACCTGAGCCAATGCAGCCACTTCAGGAAATTTATTAATGTAGAATAAAGAAAATTTACATAAGCTTCTCTCATGAATGGTCACCTAATAAATGAACCTCCATGCTCTTTAAATAGAGATCATGGATCAATCGGGTGTTAAGCTACGGATCAAGTGTCGGCAATACAAAGGAGAGAATGAGCTATCAGATCACTTCATGTCTAGAACATATCGTGATCGTTGGATTGTAAGTTACAAAAAGTATATACTAAAAAAACACACTTTACCTAACTATACACTAGACCAAGTTATACTTAATTATTTCCTATGTGTCAAAATATCTTAACATGCCTTGTTGTCTTTTCTTCAAAATCTTTGTAATGCCATTTAAGTTGATTATCTTTCTTGGTTTCCTTGCGTATCCCTTTATTCAATTTCCTTTCCTTCTCATAAAATTTTCAAGCTTTTTTTTTTAAATTAAATGTTATCTTCCCCAAATATTATAACCATTGGACTCCTAATACAACATCAACACCACCCATTGGAATGGAAAGCATTGGAATATTCAATAAATATTCCCCCAATGGCTAGCTTGATATTATGGAACTTCCCTAAAAAATTTATAGTTCCTCCATTTGCAACCATTACATGACACTCTAGTCCTAGACATGGAAAATTTTAAGGATGGAAATATATCTTAACATTTAGAAACCTTGGTGAATCTCATTAGTCCATAATTTGCCATCTATAAAATATTTGGTGGTATTTCTATAAAAATATTCAAATTTATAATAATTTTATATAGTCTCTATATAAAATTTTAGCAATTTTTAAGGTAAAATAATTTTATACTATAAAATTTGGGTGAAACATTTTTAGAAAAAATGGAAATTAATGAATCTTTTTTTTATAAAAAGCATGGAAAATTAGCCCACTTGTGAATACGATCCCCTAAAATTTTCCACGGTCCTTGATACGGGAAACAATTCAATTCTTTAGCTAGCTTACAATGAACAAAATTATCGATACTACCTGAATCAATCAACACTATTACCTTTTTCTTCTTGATATATTCTTATATCTTAAGAGTTTAAGGTGTGGTAATTCCTGCCAATGCATTACAAGATATTGTGGGATTAATTTCTTCTTTCTTTAGGGTTGGATCCTGGTGTATATCCTCTTCTTTTGATGTTTCTTGTTCATTTTCTTCCTCCTCTTCACAATCTATGTAGAATAATTTCTTCTCAACACACTTATGACCTTTAATGTATTTTCTATCACAATTGTAACAAATCCCTTTTGCTCTTTTTTCCTCCATTTGTTGTGATGTCAACCCGTAGATTGTGGGAGGCTAGGAGCAACAACACTTCCATATTTATAATTGTGACTGGTAGACCTTCTTGTTTCCATAATTTTTCTTTTAGCTTTTCTTGCCACCCTGAATGCATTTTCCAATGAATTAGGTTCCCAAAGGTGAACCTCATGTTGGATGTTATCCTTTAAAGTCCCTATGATTACATCAATCATATGCTCCTCTGGAATATTGTTTACCTTGATATTCAATCTTTAGAAGTCCTCAATGTTCTTTGTCATTGGACCCTTTTGTTTCAGATTTATCAATTAGCTAAAGAAGGTATTTATCTATGTACCCTCATAATGTGCTACCAATTCCTCCATAAAAAATTTCTAAGTGATAATTGATTTATGAAGCAAGCCATCAATACTACACAAATTGATTTGGTTCCAAATATAAAGATGCAATGCATACCTTTTATGTGTGTGGCCCGTCATGTAGATCAAAAAATTGTTCCATTTGTAGTATCCATGTTATCAGATCTTTTCCATCAAACTTCCGCATATTGATCTTTGGAATGTGGTGGGTCTTCAACCCAAAGTTAGAGTCTCTAAAATCATAATTCACATTCCTTTTGTTCTCATCATGATTTTCATGGACTACCTTATCACCATTAGGAAGCATTTCTTGTAGCAACTTTGTCAAACTTTCCTTTAAACCTTCCATGTCTACTTTTATTTTTTCTTCTAAACCATCCATCTTAACATTTATTATTGCTTCCAATTCTTTTTTGGTTTCTCTTTGTAAGAGCGAAATTTGTTGCACTAGTTTTTGAGCTTGATAATAATATTGATCTTACAATCGTTGTATCTTTGTTATCATGGAAAATTTTAAGGGCTAATATTCGCAGGTGGGCTAATTTTCCAGGATTTTTCCAGAAAAGGATTCGCCAATATCCATTTTTTATGAAAATAATTCGCCCAAATTTTACAATATAAAATTATTTTATCTTAAAAATCGCCAACATTATATAGAGAGTATATATAAAATCATTATAAATTTGAATAATTTTACAAATACATCAATAAACATTTTATATTTTGCATATTAGGGACTAGTGAGATTCGCCAATGTTTTTAAACTTCAAGATAATTTTCCATCCTTCAAAGTTTCCTTGTTTGTAATTTAATCTCTCCAAAGTTTGAAATTGCATTCTATAGTACCCCTCTATGTCTTCTTTCCAACCCCACCAGTGAGACCAATATTAGATTCTTCAATATAAAGTTATGTCATTTCTCGCAAGATGACTTGATTATGGACTGATTCAATAGAGTGAACTTGTACTAGATGCTATGTGTCATTGTTATAACCTTTGGCCTTGAAAATGATACACAAGAAACTAACCATGGAATTTCATTTATATTTTATGAAATTCAAATCTGATGCATGAAGAGAAAGTTATGACGATTTTTTTTGGAACACTTGTTTGAAACAGAATTATAGAGCATACAGAAACCCTAACTTCCTTGGACTATATCTTCGAAAATATAGCGAACCAAGCTCTCAAATTTTTACAACATTTTCTGAAGATTCTCCACATGGTAAAAATTTAAGACTCTGAAGCCACGCAGAAAAAATTTATAGAGAAAATTCCAATATGACCTGTTTGAAGAAGCAAAACCTTAGGATACAGAGCTATGACATCAAATGTTATGTAACTAGATCACAAAATAGAAGAAATGATATATCAGTGACTTGAAAATAAAACTCTTTGAGGGGGAGACCTTCTTTTACATCACATAAATGAACAATTCTTGGATGATACAAATGACAAGACCTGTTTTTTATATATAGGAGTCTAAAGGGTCACAATATAATCAGGGCCTACATAACAATAATAATGTAATGACACAACAATAACAATAGTGGGCTTCTATGGGGAACAACAATAATAATATGGGGGATACATGGGGCACAACAATAACAATATGGGGGCTACACTAGTATTATAGGGACCTAACATTTGATGTTCATAGGTGTTGTTAGTTGCATCCATAAAACCCACTTATTCCAAAATCTTTCCTTAACAAAATATTTATTTTTAATTTGTAAAATTATGTGAATTACACTATGATTAAATAATATTTGAATTACATTCTTCAATTGGTTAACTTTCCTATTGTTGATTTTTTGAATGGTATTCTACAGTGATAATTAATTCTAACGATTAGGGTATTTTTCACATTCTTATCCATTATTCCATCATTAATAAATTACATAGAACACATCAAGAATATAATATTTATGATAGTAGGATCATGAGGAGACAACCCCAAAAAGAACATGATTGTTTACCCTAGGAAAACCCACATGGGGGAAAACCCATCAACCTTTTCCTTAGAGAAATTTTTCTTTTCAACAAGAGACACACCTAGACATCCTAGTCATTGCAAGGTCAATTTGACCAACAAAATAATCTAGGTCAAACCTAGTCCATCTACCTCCTATTCAACTCAATTGGCTACCCAATAACTTCACTCTATCCTGCTTCTGCTAGAGCATAATTTTGGCCTCATATTTTTCCCTAAACAGACTCAATCTTGTTGCTTTCTAATCCACAAAAATCTAGTCCTTCCATGGAGATTTACTATCTTAGAAATTTGATTCTTCCATGGAGTACTTCCTTAGATATTTGGTCCTTCAATCAAATTCATCTTGCACCTGATCTCATGCATAATTCTCTCTTGCCTCAGATAGGCCTCTTCATTAGCCTCAAATTCATCCTCTTTTCTAACTTTAGAAATACTTCTCTGTTGTCTTATATAGGCCAAATTACTTGCCTCAGAAAAATTGAAATTCTTACTTGAGAATGGAGGTCAAATGCCTCATACATATAGTCTTTTGTTGGGCTGAATGGGTGCCTCTTAGGTTAGGGCCGACTTGACTAGGAGGAGGATTGACTTGGTTTCTTGGAGCCAAACATTCAAATAATAAAAATTCAAATCTTATTCTTTTAAAAATCGACATGAAGAATATGTCAATTACTTTTCTCTTTTGATAATAGCATGAAGAACATGCTTTAAAAATACATCAACGAAAAAAATAATGATTATGAAGACCAACCATAGCTACAAAATTTAATTCTCCCCCTTAGCTAGAGAGGTGTTCATAATGACTCTCTAGATGCTCTCATGTTTACAAATTTCTCTAAGAAAAGGTTATAAAAAATCCAAGTACCATAACGGGGTCAACAATTGTGACACATGGTAAAACAAGTTACCATAATTGAGTCAACAATTGTGACACATGGTACAACGATAGAATTAACCAACTACCATAATCTAGTCAAAAATCTTTGATAGATGGTAAATCAACAACATCAACAAGTTACCATAAGTCGGGTCAATAACTCGAACCAATGATATATCCTCACCATAATTCGGGTCGGTACTTCATACACGTGGTACATCCTCACCATAATTTGGGTCAGTACTTTAGACCTATGGTATGTCCTCACAATAATTTGGGTCAGTACTTCAGACACATGGTTCATCATTTAGAATCAACTAGTCACCATAATTGTTGAATTTAGGCTTCTGTGATACATATCAAGTTTATTGAGAAGAGTTTTCAGTGAAAATCACATCATAATTCATTTGTCGACATGTTTCGAACCAACAAATGTGGTTCATCGTTAGGACAAGTTGAAGAACCAAATCATGGTTGCAGGTTAAATAGAGAGAGCAGATCATTCAACAACTATATTTGACCGTTTCCTAGTCAAATATAACCGTTGAATGATCTTCTCTCTCTATTTAACCTGTAGCTATGATCTGGTTCTTCAACTTTTCCTGACGATGAACCACACTTGTTGGTTCGAAACACGTCGACAAATGAATTATGATGTGATTTTCGCCGAAAACTCTTCTTTATAGTCACCATAATTTTGGTCCATCTAAAACATGGCACATGGACTAGTCTTGGTTCACCATCATTCTGGTCGATACCTGACACATGGTGAATCTCCAAAGGCCACACTCTATCTGAATAATTTGCGCCTGATGCTAAATGATCTTGATCCTAAAAGTCCACACTATCTGATTAATTATGGGCCTCTAGGACCATTCTTCCTAATTTTGGTCAATATACTTGACACAAGAAGAATTATTGTCCTCTGCTAGACCATTCTCCCTAATTTTGGTCATATATGACATACAGAGAATGTTAGTCCACAATTTTATCTCATCAGCACTCCCTCTTAATGAGAGAGTCAGTCTCAACAAATCTAAGCTTGTCCATGAAGTAAACAAACTTCACTCTGAATAGAGGCTTTGTAAGAATATCAAAAATCTACTCATCCGCGAAGACATACCGGAGCCATATTTCTTCCTTCTGCACCAAACATTGGCACCATACATCATTGTGCTATGACCTGTCATCAAGACAATCCTACAAGTAACCTTTGAAGCTATATTGCTTCTCAACTTGCCAATCCAATTACAATATATGCGAACACTGCAATACTAAGTGTGACAAATGCTTGCTTCCTTCTTATCCAAGAAGTCATACTAGATCCCAAACTAACGCAATATCATGATGAATTCTCTCTATCTTCAACATTCTCTTCCCGATCTAAATCTATTGTTGTATTTCACTGTTTACTCAATTATAACTGATTTTTCCATAACCAATTGTACCATGTTGGTACTCCAACCCATGTCGAGAAACACACCTTATCTCATAAATTTGATCAACTTCCTTTCACTGGATTCATCACCACATTTGTTTTACTTGTCACCCTGACTGGGTGCTCCCTCTCACACTCAAACATATCCCACTGTGTAATTCTAGTTGCTAACTTTATCACAATTGTCTTTCAACATATTAGCTATCTAGCCTAACAATGTTAATGACAATCCATTATATCGAAAATAGAGGTATACTCCCTCTGAAGCTAAAGCAAGGCTCTCTGATTGCTCCTTCTTCCACAACTGATCCTTTTGACACGCGAGTCTTTCCACTTTTGTTAGAGACAAATCATATAATATGAAGACTCATTATATATTCATCAAAGAAATAATATCAAGCCTAACGTGTCTGCTTGTGATTGTACAAAGTATTCTCCAATCATGAAAATTCTTCTCATGCACCTCAAAGCCTCAAGGTAGCTTTATGTACACTTCTTCCTCTTCAATCACTTTATTTCAGGGAATCACTATGCATCCAACTGGTGCAATTTTAAAGCCATGGAAATAGTTCTAACATAAGAGTGCCTCTCAATCTTGGAGGAAATGCCTTATCATGATCCTCTCCCTTTTTTCTAGGAGAACCTTTGATTCAAATCTCGCTTTGTACTTGTCTATGTTTCCATCTGTTACATTCATACTTGAAACTTGTTGATCAACTAGCTCCTTCTAAGCTCGAATTTCATCTAGCACAATATTTCTCAACTCAACTCACTAATGAGGGGAATTCCTCTTGTCACATGCTTTTCTTTGCTCTTCCATTTCTTCCAGCTGTTCACTATGTATATGTAATCCTCACTAGCTAGGAAGCCATGGAATAACAATTACAACCAAGCAAAGGATACAAAGACAAGAGAGCAACGAGCAACAACAATAGTGATAATCAAGGATGAGAGATAGAAAAAACTTATCTTTGAGGATTATAGAGAATGTCAACTCCCTCTTGATATTAGCTTCCTTGCATCCGTCTTGTGACCTTGTCCTCATTATGATGTCATTCCTTCCTTTCATAGGCTAGGATTTCTTCTTTTAGTGGAAACATTAATCTAGGTTTTAGTCCTAGCGTTTTCTCCATAAAACCTAGACCTTTCTCATCCAAGCTTATTTTTCCTACTAGGGTTTACAAACCCTACATACTTAAAAGTCCAAAATCCTAGAAAACATGTGATTGCATTTATAATTGTCATCAATGATCTTCCAATTAGATGAAAGATCTATATGATATTTTCACAGATCAGCTACATATCATATTTGACTTTTTCAACCCAAGAGCTTATCTTTCATCATTGGAACACTTGCATATGACTCATTTTTCTTAAGATGACTTCAACCTTTAATCTTGAAGAGGAATTCAACCACATAATATTGTCACGTCCAATTGCAAACTCGTTTAATCAAGGTATGCTTTATTCAAGTATATGATAGTTACAATGATCTTTTTCCTCATTTAAATTTAGACTCTAGGACTAGGCATCCATATTTCAATATAAGTCATACATTGTGCAATAACAAGGTCCATGGCAAAAAATGTTGTTAATTCTTTGCAATCTTTTAGGCTTCAACATCCTGCGTTTTGCAACATCTTCAAATGTTTAGTATCGTGTGTATTTTTGCTTTGAGCAACAATATGATTTGAGATATTATCATTGCTTCACATCTTTCAATAGATCAATATAAGGCATTTGCACCTTCCGCACTTAGGTCATGATGCCAAACATTCACTTTAATTCTTCAATATGTCATATATTTTCGATACAAGGCATTGAGTTCATTCTTTTAATCTTCCTTTTAGGCTCATCAAATTTTGAACCATATGCATCTCATCTTGACTAGTTTTTTAGAGTAATATCTTAGACAGATAAGACTTAGTCCTATCAACTTGATACTAGCACATTCAAATCTATCATTCCTTCTTAGTTGAAGTAAAACTTTGATCAATGATAGATATCTTACATTCTAGGCATCAAGTAGACTTCTTATAGATTCACTAGTTTCATGTTCATCTTTGAACATCTTCATCATTGTTAGAAAATTTAGTGATAAATACATACCTTTTATTGTGCAGGCTGATAACTTTGATGGTTTGTTTGAGGATTACACTTCATAATTGTCATAGAACATCCTCTCATTTTTTTTGGCAGAGTCATGCTTGCTCTGTGACCAAAAAGCTATTCAATACTTCATCCTTGTCATCTTTTACTAGTATATCTTCAGACAAAGATATTTCGAGGTTTCCTTTTGGCTACTTACTCCAAAGTTGCACTGGATCAACTTCACCTT
Organism: Pinus tabuliformis; assembly: GCA_031772625.1. Taxonomy (NCBI): domain Eukaryota; kingdom Viridiplantae; phylum Streptophyta; class Pinopsida; order Pinales; family Pinaceae; genus Pinus; species Pinus tabuliformis. Next base: position 1,525,713,809 of record CM062816.1, read on the forward strand.
CTAAGTTCCTTGGTCTTTATATCTAAGATTCTTCAACTCCCTACAATAGATCCTGAGGCTTTTCAACCTCTTGTAAATTGCTTCTGAGGTTATTTGCTTTCTCTGAAATTCATCCCTAAGACTTTTAGGTCTTGAGGCATTCCTCAGTCTATTAAAATTACCTTCAACATAATTTGAAGAATGAATCACAGTCCTTTTAATAATGAATTTGACCTTAAAATAAGGTTCCTTTTATTCTGTATGACGATAGATAACTTGTCAAGGTTGCTTCATCTACTTCAGATAATTTTGGCATCTTCAAGATCTAAGATGTCATGATCTGGTTTAACTATATTTTGGTGACACTTAGTAGATTTATTGTACTTGACTTATGCTCCACGACAGGATATGCATTAATAAATCAAGATTGTAACTAAAGCAAATTGAAGACAAGTTAAGGCAACTCTTGGTTATTGTTTGTGTTTTCCCATATCTCGTGAGATTCCTATAATAGGTTATGAGATTATTTAGCCTTCTTAGCTTCAATTTTTTAAATTCCTGAGGCATTCGATCCTTTTAACACATGGAATGAGGTTTAAAGACTTAGGGCTTCAACCCAGAACTTTATTTAGTAGATCAGAACTTTATCCTCTCTTTGACTTGGTCACAAACACTTATTTTGCTAATGTGGTCAGAATTCAAGGCTACTCTTAAACCCTAACTCTAATCCCATGTTGATTTTTCGAATGGTCATATATACTAATAATTACTTCTAATGATTAGGATCTTTTACACATTTTTATCCATTATTTCATCATTAATAAATTACACAGAAGACATAAATAATATAATATTTATGACAGTGGGATCATGAAGAGACAACCACACAAAAAACACAATAGTTTACCCTGGGAAAGCCCACATGAGGGAAGAACCCAATAACATTTTCCTTAGAGAAAAATTTCTTTTCAACAAGACACACCTAGACATCTGAGTCATTACAAGGTCAATCTAGCCAACAAAATAAGCTAGGTTAAACCTGGTCCCTCTGCCTCCTGGTCAACTCAACTGGCTACCTAATAAATTCAATCTAGTCTGCTTCTGGAGCATAATTCCAACCTCATACTTTGACCTAGACATACTCGTTCCTACCGCCTTCTAATTCACAGAAATTCAATCCTTCCATAGAGATTTGCTACCTCAGAAATTTGATTCTTCCATGGAGTACTTCCTTAGAGATTCAGTCCTTCAAAAAAAAATTCCTTCATCTGATCTCGGGCATACTTCTTTGCTTCCTTAGATATACCTTTTCGTTGTCCTCAAATTTGTCCTCTTTTATTGCTTCAAAGATACTTCTTTGTTGCCTCAGACAGGTTGGATCACTTGCTTCAAACAAATCAAACTTTTTGCTTGAGAATGACGGTTGAATGTCTCATTGCACTGAGAGGTGCTCTCCAACCCAGTATGGAAGAGATGTTGTAATTTCTTGTCCTTTCTTGTTAAACATTTTGACTCAGTCAAATTAAACAAAAAAAAAAAAAAAGGAAATAAAATAAATTTTATAAACTCTCAAATGTGGTATCAGAGATGTAATTTTTAACATTTTGACTTAGTCAAATTACGTAAAAAAACAAAATAAAATTAAAAAAAAGAGAGAGATTATAGTTATTAGTAAAACATTCTGACTCCAATGTAAAAATAAAATAATAAAACAATAAATAATAATATACCAATAAAATATAATAAAAACATAAAATTAATTAACTAAAATTAAATAGCCAATTTACCCTTATGAAACATTTTGGCTCACGATTTTCACAACCCATAGTTTTTTCCCATGGTATTCTTCTCTAATATAGTCTATAAAAAACAATTATTTAATTAAAATAAAAACAGTCAATTTACTGTTATGTAAACATTTTAACTTATCTTTTTTCACAACCCATGGCTTTTTCTCATGGTATTCTTCTATAATGTAGCCTATTTAAAGGTATAAAATTCTAATAAAATTTCCACACATTAAATAACCAATTGTCAATTTGTTGTGCCAAATTTGAATATTTTTGTGGCACAACTATATATAGGCACACGAATTAGGACATTGAGTTGTTAATCTCGCAAGTGGTAAGCCTTCCCTTGCAGAACACCAAAATTTCTTAATTTAAAAATAAAATAAGAAGAAGAGTTATTTTCTCTTTATTCCATTTGAATGATTTTGATTCATGTATCTATAGTTTTATGTCTGAAAATTAGGCTTTAGTTTTATATCAAAGTGTATTATAGGTAACTTAAAAAAAATAGGGAATCTCATTTCAATGATTTTGATTTATGTATCTATAGTCCTTATGTCTGAAAAATTAGGCTTTACTTTTGTATAATTATTGTTGTGCTCCAGCATGAGAGTGTTTTATAGGCAACCAATTTGAGATTTGAATCCTTTCGTGTGAGAGCTATATATAAACACAGACTGAGTTATCAATCTCACATGTGGCTATTATTGGTAAATGTAAGCCTTCCCTTGTAGAACAGAAATTAGGTTGTATTTTTGTATCATAATGTCTTCTAGGCAAAGTTTTTTAAAAATTTAGGGAAAAAAATTGATAACTTTTTTTGTTATAATTTCTCAATTTAAAAATAAAAATAAAAACAAGAGTTATTTTATTTTTATTTTAAATTTTGTGCCTTCTTACTTTGAAACTACTTTTGTTCCCTTTGTGAATTCACCACCTTTGGAGCTATCCCTCATTGATCTTCTCACACTTATCATTTGTCTTTGACTCCAAACCATCCTAAGTTTGCACACCCATGTCATCCTTAGTGCTCTCAAACTTAGTATCATAGTCACCTCTGATGTTCTTGCATCAACGTCACCAAATGAACTAAGAAGCATGCCCTTGTGCTTAGGTGCCATACCCTCATCTTAATTGCCACTACAATTCTTTATTTTAGCACACTACTCTCTTTTTGGACCAATGATCTTCCATATTCATTGCTTCCACCTAGCTTTTCACTTGTCATGGTAGTCTTCACGACATCTACTTTGTACTAGAGTTGTTAATCACTTTTACAACATCTACCTAAGTCACCAATTTTTTAGTTGTCTATGCCTCTCTATGTTTGTAGTGTCTCCACTTACTTACTTTAGTCTACACTCTTTTGCAATCTTTGTCATTTTCTTCATATTTCTCATGTATTTATCATCTTCATTCTATTACCAACATTCTCCTCTTTCTACATATCATTCTGCAAGGTCTCATCTTCCTTGTGCCATAACTATTCCCCTTACGATACCACTTGTGAAACAAACAATGGTTGGCCCAAAACTCATACCAACTCAACTGATAATGAACAAACTCTCATACTGACATTACTTCCCTATGGTGCCCCTTCACAACCTTCAAAGCATCATTGTTTCTCCTAAACTACTACCCAATGATATTTGAAACATTTTTTCAACCATGGAACTTAGGGATTATCCTTCTTTTCAAAATATAACTTGCATTCAAAGATTGAATCCAATAATCCAATTACTCATAAACATAATAGAACCTTTCTTCACTTTCATTCAATGCTCAACACATTCATAAGTGGACAAAGAAATACACACTAATTCACAACAATATGAAGATCATATTCCCATGTTTCATTAATATGTGGAATACAATTACAAATTACATACACTGGGAAATAATCTATTAAACTCAACCACTCAAATTTATTTTTGTTCTAACTATTTTCCAATCTTGTACCCTAACTATTAAATCCATCTACCACTACCACAACTCTAATATGTTAGGGCAAAGTCAATGTTTTCTTACAAACGCTCGATGGTCATTCCCCAATCACAAGCATGCTGACCTCTATCTCTTTGTGTCTTCCATTACTTAAATTTGTTTGTTTGCAACAATTTCCCAGGGCTATTTGCTTCCCTAATTCTTTCATCTTGTTTTTTTGTTGCATAAAACACTCCATTTTTCCCCCATATCTCTTCATCTTCATTGCTACCTTGATGGTCATTCCTCATCCATGCATCTATCATTTCAAAGCTATTCCTCTCATCATCTAATAACATTCCTAGTTGAACACTTTGCATACTTAGTGTTATCAAGACCAACCTCTGATCTCTTCCATTGGGATCAACAATTCACTTCCCTTTCATGCACGTGTTCTAATCTGGGAAAATCTAGGAAGTCCTCTTTTGCTTCCTCCATAGACTCTCTAAAACTCCTAAATGCCAATACATTTTTGTCACATGTCCTCTGCATATTGTACATCATTTTGTTTTAACATATGTTCATGTTCTTCCCATATATTCATCTTTAGAATCCCTTTGCTAGTGCACACATTCTCTTAGGTTGCAATCCACCTTAATAATCGTTCACTTAAGAATCAAAACCCTTTAATATGTCGAATGCCCCTTTTCATCATCTCAATGTTACCTATATTTTGATGCATTTAACACATTTTCTACCTCTATCATGTCTCTTTGGTCCACCAATCCTTGATGCCTCTCACAACCCATATCTTATCTTATATCATTCTAATGTGTTTGCTTGAGGTGGTGACCTCTAAAACAATGTAATCCTTAATGCATGCATCCTCCACATTGGAAACCTATTAATATCTCAATGTCTCCTTATTTTCTTAATACCAAATATACTTCAACCCTGCTCACTTTGAAACTACTCTCACGTCCTTTGCAAATTTTCCATTATTTGAGCTATCTCTAAGTGACACTCCCTAAGACTTATCATTTATCTTGGACTCCACAGTGGTCTTGATCCACAAATTCATGTCATCGTTGGTGTTCACATACTTAGTATTGCCATAATTTCTTGACACTCTTATGTTGCAAAATAGTTTAAAATTTTCTTATCATAGTTCAAAAATAGCAAGGAGCTAAAGAATTTTGTTATGGAGAAGTTTCGTAAACGGGTATGGGGAAAAGAGTTGGGTAGAAAGAAGAAGTACTACATTGAGGAATTCAACCCTATGTGTGATCTACAACAAAAATAGTTCATTGGAGTTAGCATTTCAAGGAGGGCAAAGGTTCTTATTGCTCAATTAAGAAACAACTCGCATCAACTTCAGCGTGAAATAGGACAGTGGAAAATGCTTAAAGAAGCTTGGGAAGAATGAGTGTGTACATTTTGCATGTTTGGGGCAATGGAATCGGAAAAACATTTCATTTTGGAAAATGATGCATTCAAAGACATCAAAGAAAGTTATGAGAATATGTTAGCATCAGTTTCTTGGGATCATCGTCAATTTAAATAAGAAAAGAATTGAATTGCAAAAAGTGAAAAATAAGGAATTAATGATCCCATAAACTAGTTTTAATCTAGTAGATGATAAAATAATTAGTAAAGCTACTAGGAATAAATACACAGAATCCCTTTCATCTATATTCGTTCAAATTGTTTTAGGGAATGTACTTCGTTCATTAGTAAAAATGGCAGAAGGAAGCTGCATATTAGCCTTTTTTGAAATTGTATTGGATGAAGTGGTTGGTGCTTTTTGGCTTACGTGGTTTGAGCTTTTTTGCTTTCTAGCTGTGAAAAACAATGGCTACATCCTCCTTGGCTGAGGCATCTTTTAGCATCCTACAACCCCATTCCTCCATTGGAAACAGTACTGGCGTATCTGATAGCAGCGTACGCGATCCCATTCCTCCGTTGGTAACAGAATTGGCGGTCTCTGATAGCACCGTTGGAAAGATAACTTCAGTGCTTATCGAGCATGAAGAGTGCAATGGGTTATTGCAATGGTGGAGGGATTCATTTATTTTCATTCAAATTTTGCATTTCTTCGCCTCTTGTCATCCTCCTCCTCTCGGGGTTGCCTGCAATGTGTTATGTCTTTTCCAGTCTGTATGTTTGGAGCTACATGTCTGTATGAGTCTCGTCTGGTCTATGTTTTTGGGTATATGTGCGTACGTCTGTGTGTGTCATATGTTTGGTATTCAGGTGTGCTCTGAGAGGTGGAGGTAGGCATCAAATCATTCAATCTGTAGAAGCATTCAGGGACTTAACCATTGCTGAATGATGTATCCTCATTTTCAATCACGATTCTGGTAATTTTATTTTCAAACCATTTATACGTATCTGTCTGAGAATGTATTACACACTAGATTTTAGATTAGCTCAACGAGTGAGGAATTCATTTGAGTTTAGTAATTTCATACAGCGATGTGAGATGATACTCATCTACATGCTCATCCTTGATTCTTGTAAATTAATACATTAGATTTTAGATTAGCTCAACGAGTGAGGAATTCATTTGAGTTTAGTAATTTCATACAGCGATGTGAGATGATACTCATCTACATGCTCATCCTTGATTCTTGTAAATTTATGTTTAGTATTACTTTGATCTGTCTTATTTCCTTGTTTTTCCCATTATCTAAGTTGTTCTCATTTTATCTGATGGCAGGCCGCTTATGATCATGGTGCACCAATAGATTATTCATAAAGAGGATAATTATGTTGTATCTCCAGAATTTCAATTATTCTTCATTCTTGAAGATCCGGTGGTAGGTTTGCTAATAGTGGTTATTGGGAGCTTGGATGAAGAATCTTAGTGTTTTGAGCTGCATGATCTTTGATCGGATCCCTTCAGGTGGGCTCTATCCATTTGTCGGCAAGATATCAGCCTCTTTCCTGGCTCCTACTTCACTCATTGTATGCCCAATGCTTTAAAGCCAGAAGCAGGCAGACAGTGGCTGGCCTGCTCCCCAGGCTTGGTCACTTTCTCAAGCTGTTGAATGTGTATTTTGATGCAAAGTTTATCTAGTTAAATAGGGGCTCTGGCCTCTGCTCCTTAGGGTAATAATGCTTTAACTTTTGGAATGCTTCATTGTGCCACTTTGTTGCAAGTGACTTCTAACTTGCAAAGAAATGCTACCTCACCTCATTTGAAACAGCGTCGATTTATTCGCAGAGGTGAAGAAGGGCGAGGGAGTTTTCGCATGCCATTTCTGCAAGCGGCGACTGTTAAGGAGAGGATAGATGGATCAATTTAGGTAGAGTGGAAAGTTGGGAATAGGCTCTGTCTGGTTGGGGTAAACTGTATTATTTGTTCATGTAGTTCCTAATGAGTTGGTTGATTCCTTCTCTGTAGTTCTCTCTTATAGATTGGCCTTTCCAACTCACTGTTGAGAAATCTAGGGCATTCAAAGTTAATAATTTCTCTACTTGATAATTGCTTGTGATATACTTTTACTTCTTAGCTTATGATCTTTTCTTTGTTAGCTTATTAATGTGTTCTCTTCATCAAGACAATTACCAATATGCACAATAAAAAACAAGTGACACAGTATATAGGCTTCTCAGCCAGGGCCAAAACCTCTCACCTCTTGAGAGGAAAACCTGATCAAAATTATTCTTCTAGATCTTCAATTGATAAGTACCAAGACCATGACACAGACCCTTGACTCTAGTATCCTCCCAAGAACCTTGTCACTAACCTTGATGCTCTGCCTCTTCCGTCCTTCACCTTTCTCCTTGATCTTGTTAATTTTAGGATAACAATGGTATGTTCTATGCTTAGAGAAATTTTACTTCAATTTCTTTATTAGCCCAATATCAATATCCAGTTTAGCAATCACATCATCATGATAGTAATGCAGATAGAACATAAACAATAACAATAGAAGACAATTCAAGACAAGAGGACACAAGATATGGCACCAGCGAGGGACAAACCCCAATGTGGGGAAACCCTTGATCAATTCTTCTTATAATTCTTCAAAAGTTCAACAGAGAGAGTACAATATACAATTTTCACTTGCCCAATCAAAGTGAAATCTGATCAGTCAAATAGCAGTAACGACAAGCCCTAACCAGAAAGTCAACGCTGGTCAATAGGGTAGAATTCTTCCTCCAATTCAGCTTGGTGAAACCCAGTCAACTCGACCTCCAACAACAAGTCAAATCAGCCCAAAAACAGTCTGAAAAAGTCTAGTCAAACTTGGTCAACAAAAGTCAACGCAACAGAGAGCCCTAGCACAGTCAACGCTGGTCAAACAGAGGTCAAATTGCCTCGGATTTCATGCCCAGAACTGCAGCTTGCTCAAACAGAAATCCTCCACCCAAAACTGCACTCAAAATAGGTCAACGCAAGTCAAATCAGCCTCTTGCAATTTCGGACAACGCTGGTCAATGGCTGGAACAAAAAACCCTTCCCTTCTTTGCACATGTGGAGAGCTGCCTCTGAAATTCATACCCAATCAATGAAGGAGAGAGAAGATTGTGAGTGAGTGAAGTGTCCAAATGAGGAGGCACCTTGTATTTATATGCAAACGTTGAGGATGAATAGACGTGACTGTTGGGCTTCTGAGCCTACATGAGTTCGCTGGCCGACCTTGACAATTTGTCCATGATCAAAAAAAATTCATAATTCCATTTGTACATGTCAGAATGGGATGATCTTTAGATCAATCCTACACCTCTCGGAGAGAGTAATACAATAAAAATATGAGCTACCTCATATGTGCTGTCCTATGTGAAGTTTGGCCCTAGTTGCCAAAATTAACACTCCTCAACTAGGGAGAACTTTACCTGCCAAAGTGTCTGACAATCTGTACCATCCCTGTCTCTGCTCTGCTGAACCATGAAAAAAGAAGAAATGATTGAGAAACCATTCTCCACTCACTCAAAGTCAGTCTCCAATAATAGAGTGTGTCATACCACTCTTAACCGACTCGAAGTCAGTTTCCATTGATCCCAGATCAATATCAACATCCTAACATAGGGAGTATGGTAGTACACGATGCATCCATCGATAGTACTATGGTCCCTATTCTCATTTCCCTACTCAATGGCCAGATGAGAAGTACTTCCCATGAGTCCTGGATTGCATGGGTAGGATGTGATGGTAGGAGAAGGTGAACCACTCGTTTTGGTCATATGCCATATGAGAAGGTGAACCACTCATCCTATGGATATGTAACCATGGGGTATCACAGGGGAAGGTGAACCACTCACCCTGTACATCGCCCACCATTAGGGGAAGGTGAACCACTCACCCTATGGTCGCTCATCACTCCAAGAAGTACCGCAAGTCCCCCGGAGCTCCCAGAGCTCAACATCCATCTCATACAGGACCCTCATAAGAGGGTAGGATGTGCCGGTAGGAGAAGGTGAACCACTCATCTTGCTCATATGCCATAGGAGAAGGTGAACCAATCATCCTATGGATATGTCACCATGGATGTGCCGGTAGAAGAAGGTGAACCACTCATCCTGCTCATATGCCATAGGAGAAGGTGAACCACTCATCCTACTCATATGCCATAGGAGAAGGTGAACCACTCATCCTATGGATATATCACCATGGGGTATCATAGGGGAAGGTGAACCACTCACCTTGTACATAGCGCACCATTAGGGGAAGGTGAACCACTCACCTTGTACATCACGCACCATTAGGGAAAGGTGAACCACTCATCCTATGGTCACTCATCGCTCCAAGAAGTACCCCAAGCCCCCCAGAGCTCCCAGAGCTCAACATCCATCTCATACGGGACCCTCATAAGAGGTTCTCTCCACGACTCCAAGTCGTTCATGGAAGGTCAAGAATTTGACCTTCCCTAGGGGCTTCGTAAGAATATCAACGACCTGATCATCAGCCCCAATGTGTTGGATCCTTATTGCTCCCCGTTGTACCATATCTCGGATAAAGTGGTACCTGATATCAATATGCTTGCAGCGGTCATGAAACACGGGATTCTCCAAAAGACGAATCCCACTCTGGTTGTTGCAAAAGATCATGGTGGTGTCCAACACATGTTCAAACAGCTCACTTAAGAGCTTCCTCAACCAAACAACTTCACAGGAGGTCAAACTAGCATAAATGTATTCAGCCTCAGCGGTGCTCAAAGCAATTGACTTTTGCTTCCTGCTCATCCATGATATCAAAGCAAAACCTAGAGAGAAGCAACATCCATATGTGTTTTTACAATCCACCACACTACCAGCCCAGTCTGCATTAGAGTAACCATGGAGCCTCACATTTCCGACAGTGTATCTTAGTCCATAAGTGATTGTGCCCCGAAGATATCTCAAGAGATTCTTAGCAACAATCCAGTGTATGTGATGAGGCTCGACCATAAACTGACTCAATGTATTCACTGCAAAACATATGTCCAGACAGGAGTTCACCAAGAACATCAGGGCTCCCACGAGTTGATGATACTCAGAAGGATTTCCCAAATCGGGCCCAATAACACTTCCGCATAACTTCTTGAAGTTAAGTTCCATCGGAGTAGTCACAGACTTGCAGTCCACCATCCCAAATGTGTCAAGTATCTTTACAATATATTTTCCTCGAGAAAGGAAAATCTCACATGGCTTTTGCCAGACCTCCAACCCTAGGAAGTAATGCATCATTCCTAGGTCCTTCATCTCGAATTCGGAAGCCAACTCCTCTTACATTGATGAATAAGAGGGTCTGCACCTGTCAGAGGTCGTCCACATAGAGTACCAAGATGAGAGGTCTATCATTCTCAACCTTAAAATAAAGGTTCGGATCAACTTCACTTCTCGTAAATCCCAGCTTCATTAGATAGCTATCGATCCTCTCATACCAAGCCCGGGGTGCTTGCTTCAACCCATAGAGGGCTTTCTTCAACCTGCATACATGTGTCTGACGATCTTGAACTTCGAACCCCTCAAGTTGTTCTACATAGACTTCCTCCTTAAGTGAACCATGCAAGAAGGTAGTCTTGACATCCATCTGATGTAGATTCCATCCTTGCGAGGTAGCAAGGGCTATAATCGAATGGATGGTGGTGTAGTGGGCAACCGGTGCAAATATCTCATCATAATCTACACCTTCCTTTTGAGAGAAGCCTCGAGCAACGAATCTGGCCTTGAACTTTTCAGCACTTCCATCAGCGCCATGCTTGATCTTGTAGAGCCATTTCGAGGTGACAACATATTTGTCCTTGGGTCTAGGGACCACATCCCAAACATCATTCTTCATAATCGACTCATAGTCTTCGTTCATTGCATCCTTCCAAACTTTGTGCTTTGCAAATTCTTCGAATGTGCAAGGCTCAGATTGAACAATGGCACTCATTGCAGTTAAGTACCCTTGGTACCTATTCGGCTTCTTGCTTTCACGAAAAGTCCCCCTTGGTGCAACATGTCTCTCGGCATCTTCGGGAGTCTCCCTAAGCCATGAGGGTCTCCTTTTTGAGGAGGAGGGCTCATGAGGGGGTGGATCAATGGGATCCATTGGTCCTTCACCATCGGGCATCGACTCATACTGCGGTTCTCCTTATTTCCTGAATCTGCTTCTTTGTCCTTCTTTGGAAGAGGAAAGTTACTAATCTTCCCAAGGGCAACATCCTCATCAAAGGTGACATCATGACTTATCTCTGCTTCTCTTTGACCAAGCACATAGATTCTATATGCCTTAGAAGTTTCATTGTAGCCCACAAATGTTTTTTTTTTCCTAGAAACATCCAATTTGCTTCTCTTTTCTTTCGGCACATGAAAATATAAGGGACTACCAAAAATTCTAAAGTGAAAAACATCAGGTTTCTTACGGATGAAAACTTTTTCGGGAGTTTTGGAGTCCAACGCTTGATGAGGGCATCTATTTTGAACGTACACAACGGTGTTTGCAGCTTCGACCCATAAGAACTTCAAAAGGTTTTGATCATGGAGCATGGCATGAGTGGCTTCTACGATAGAACGGTTCTTCCTTTCAGCAACACCATTTTGCTTAGGAGTATATGCGGTAGTAGTGTCCCTCTTAATGCTAGCTTCTCTACAATAATTTTTTAACTCATTTGATTCATATTCGGTTCCATCACTGGTCCTCAATATTTTGATCTTCTTCCCGGTTTGATTTTTGACCAAAGCTTTGAAAGAACGGAGCCATGAGAATACTTCATCCTTCTTCTTCAAGAAATATATCCAAGTCTTTCGAGAGAAATCATCCATAAAGATAGCATAATATAAATATCCTCCTAATGAGTTCACGGGCATCGCACCAGCTAGATTAGAATGAACCAATTGCAATATGTAAGTAGTCTTGCTATCACTTGAGGGGAATGGTCCCCTTGTATGCTTTCCTTCGACATACTCTTGACAAACACCTTCATGTTCTACTTTAAATTCGGGCATACTTGTCACCATCTTCCTTACGTCGGGTAAAGCCTTATAATGTAGATGAGCAAACCTCCGGCCATAGTTCGGATTGAAGTGATGTGTCGCAAGACATAGCTCCCAATGGGCTTCCTCCAACTTGATATAGGCTATCAACCTTGAAGCCAAGTGTAAATGCATCTTTAAAATTTTATTCCACACACGTACCTTTCCATCGATGAATGCCACCTTGAATCCTTTGTCCTCCATCACCGAGATAGATACCAGGTTCTTCTTTAGATCGGGTACATATAGTTTCTTGTAGATGTATGGTGTTACCTTGATTCAATTGAACAGTAACATTCCCAACTCCCTTCACGGGATAGGTGGCATTGTCTCCAAGGATAATTTCCAATTTTGTGTCCTTTTCAATCAGATTTGAAAGAGCTTCCTTATACCCAGTGAAGTGCGTTGAGGCCCCACTATCAATCAACCAATTTCCCAAATTGTACGGAGGAGATGCAGTGGAAAGGGAAGATATAAGAAATAATTATTTTTGCTTGTTATCAACAACATTAGATTCATCATACCTGGTGTTTCTTGATCTCTTGGGAGGGCAACCATTTCCTTGATGAATAGCGGGAGCATTCCTTTTTCCTTGGTTGATGAATCTACCATTCCTTTGATTGTTGTTGCCCTTGAAATTGTTGTTGTTGTGGTTGTCATCATCATGAGTTGTATCCCTTCTATTAGGACACTCCCTAGCATAGTGACCAAACTTGTTGCAAATGAAGCATCTTCCCTTCCTTCCATTTTTGAAACCTGACCTTCCTTGACATCGCTTCTTTGAACCTACATTGTTCTTCTTTTTAGCATGAGCGGAGAATGTAGTAGGATCATTCCTATTTGAAGGCATATCTAGTTCCATCATCCTTATTTCTTCTTGAGAACATCTAGTCAACATTCTTCAAAACTTGAAATCTTGTCGTTGTTAAGAATAGTAGTGTTGAACACGTGCCATTCACAAGGGAGTCCTCCAAGGGCAATGAGAGTAAGCTCCCTATCAGCAATAGTTTCTCCAATCGAAAGAAAATCATTTTTGATCTTAGTAATCCTCATGAAGTAGGATTGAATATCTTCGTTTCTTCCCTTCTTTATATCCTTCTTTTTGTTCTTGAGGAAAAGAATTTGGTTTGCATTGCTAAATTTGAAAATGCGAACCAACCTGTCATATATCTCCTTTGATGTGTTCAAATCGGAGATGTAAGCAACTAAATGCCTATGAATAGAATCCCTGATGATCTTCTTGGCTTTGGCTTCACCCTTTTTGTAGTTTGTCTTAGCAGTAGCCGGTGCATTTGAAGGAGGTTCTGAAATCTTTTCCTGCACATAATCCATAACATCCTGCTCTTCTAATGTCAAATCAAGAGACATCTTCCATGCATGATAATCAGACTTACCATGAAGCTTATCATCAAACTTGAAGTAGGATGTGGAGGCCATTGGATCTTGTCTTTGATCAGTGATTGCTCTTCTCACTCTTGCTTGGTATTTGTCTTCACCTCAACTCTGATACCATGTTAATTTTAGGATAACAATGGTATGTTCTATGCTTAGAGAAATTTTACTTCAATTTCTTTATTAGCCCAATATCAATATCCAATTTAGCAATCACATCATCATGATAGTAAAATGCAAATAGAACATAAACAATAACAGTAGAAGACAATTCAAGACAAGAGGACACAAGATATGGCACCAACCAAGGACAAAGCCCAATGTGGGGAAACCCTTGAACAATTCTTCTTATAATTCTTCCAAAGTTCAGCAGAGAGAGAGAGAGTACAATATACAATTTTCACTTGCCCAATCAAATTGGAATCTGATCAGTCAAACAACAGTAATAGCAAGCCCTGACCAGAAAGTCAATGCTAGTCAATAGGCAAAATTCTTCCTCCAATTCAGCTCAGTCAAACCTAGTCAACTCGACTTCCAACAGCAAGTCAAATCAACCCAAAAATAGTCCGAAAAAGTCCAGTCAAACCTGGTCAACAAAAGTCAACACAGCAGCAAGCCCTAGCACAGTCAACGCTAGTCAAACAGAGGTCAAACAGCCTCAGATTTCGTGATCAGAACAGCGGCTTGCTCAAACAGAAATCCTCCACCCAAAACCGCACTCAAAACAGGTCAATGCAAGTCAAATCAGCCTCCTACAATTTCGGTCAACGTTAGTCAACGACTGGAACATAAAACCCTTGCCTTCTTGGCATGTGTGGAGAGCTACCTCTGAAATTCATACCCAATCAATGAAGGAGAGAGAATATTGTGAGTGAGTGAAGTGTCCAAATGAAGAGGAGGCACCTTGTGGTTATATGTGAATGTTGATGATGAATAAACGTGACTGTTGGGCTTTTGAGCCTACATGAGTTCGCTAGCCAATCTTGATAATTTGTCCATAATCAAAATAAATTCATAATTCCATTTGTACATGTCGGAGTGGGATGATATTTAGATCAATCCTACACCTCTCGGAGAGAGGAACCCAATAAAAATGTGAGTTGCCTCATATGTGTTGTCCAATGTGAAGTTTGGCCCTAGTTGCCAAAATTAACATGAACTGCTCTCCTCGGCTCCTTCTAGAGTAACTCGGTCTCTATCCTTCTCACTGCTCCTTCTCGACTTCCCCTAGAGAATCTCGGTCTCTAGGTCTTTATTGGTTTCCTCTAGAGAAACTCGATCTCTAGATCTCTACTTCGACCTTCCCAGAAGAATCCTTCCTTGCTGCCCCAGAAGAAACCCTTCTTCGTACTGCCCAGAAGATACCCTTCTTTGCACTACCCTAGAAGATACCCTTCTTTGCACTGCCCCAGAAGAAAGTCTTTTCACTGGTCCAGAAGAAACCCTAACTTCGCATTCCCCAGAAGAAACTCCTTCGTATTTCCTAGAAGAAACCTTATCTTCGATCTATCTTCTTCACACTTCTATTTCGTACTTCTCTTGACCCTCTCTTCATACTTTTGCTTCTACGAATTCAAGTCGAGTTGCTTGATCAAATCATTTTCTTCAAGTGAGGTCAAGTAGGCTATATATACACTTCATATGACCTTTAGGCCGACATGATTGCTGGAGTTACACCAACTTCATCTAGATAGTTTCTTTATCGTTTGCAGGCTAACTTGAAGAGGATAGATGACAAGTTCTTGGAGGATACTTTACATAGACAATATTGACCTTTTACAAAGTGTAACATGACTTCATTACACGACAATGACTCTAACATCTTATGACTAGATGACAAATAAATCCTTAGGACTCTCAATGGGAGTCTTGACTCAAGAACAAAATCCCTTGCTCATGAAACCCATGAAGCAAGTCAATATAATAATTTTATTTTACATCTCATTACATAAAATCATAATTACATGTCATTATGAAGACCGAACCTAGTTACACTTTTCAACTCTCCC
Organism: Pinus tabuliformis; assembly: GCA_031772625.1. Classification (NCBI taxonomy): domain Eukaryota; kingdom Viridiplantae; phylum Streptophyta; class Pinopsida; order Pinales; family Pinaceae; genus Pinus; species Pinus tabuliformis. The sequence goes on from CM062816.1 coordinate 1,525,729,350, forward strand.
TCTTAACTAGGGAGGTATTCATAATGGTACTTGGACTTTCTCAATCTGAAGAATCTCTCATAAGAAGAATTCGGATTTGTAACTCATTTGTACAACATCATATCAACCAGCATTGTTATATAACAAAGCCTTGACTAACAACTCTATCTCTCCACAAGATCAAAGCACAATGCTGGTGAGACCAATGATTTATAGACACACTCATCATTGTCTCTCCTGGAACATACCCCACCTGAGTTCTCTCTAGATATGATCCATGGGGTGTATTCTTTTCTTGGATTCCCCAGTCCCATGAAGAATATCGGTCCTCCACGGCTACTCTTTCATGGGATGCCCTATCTCATCCCCTAAGAGTATCGGATGCCAAATGATTACACATTCCTCCATTTTGTCTTCTCAGGTGAAGACTAGAACGACATGTCTATCTCTTCTTTTCAAACTAGGAGGACATATTCCAATAAAGGAATGTACTCATTCCTATCACAAAGGAATGTACTCATTCCTATCACAAAGGAATGTACCTAAGCTCCCTGCTTAGGAATTTCCAAGTTTCTTCCAAGTTCTTGAAACTTCTTTTCAGGCTCCCTCTTAACTAGGGACCTATTGCAGCTCCTTATGTGGAGATCTTGAAACACCCAGCTGCTTGAAGAGCTCCTTCCTTTGATGTCATGAATTTCTTCTTCGTTAAGGAGTCTTCATCTTTGGGAACTTCTACATAGGGCACAGATCATCCATCACTTTTATCCATGAGTTAGTCATGTCCTCAACTCATCAGAAAGTGATCCATCAGATTTTCCATCTGGCTTTGCTTCATGTCATTCTGCTTTCATGCCATATTTTTCGAAAAGACATTACATCCTTCTATATGGTTTGCTTGGAAGTCATCCATATATTTCCCTTTGGTAGTCTTACATAAGCCCATCCAGATATTAGTTCAAAAATAATCAATGAACACATTAAATCAAAATTACCTTTGTGATGATCTTTCACCATGACATCTTCCTGTAGGTATTAACATCCTGCATGTAGATTGACACATCTCCCATAGATATCCATTGTCAAGGGTCTTTTTCGACTTCCATCAGAGTCTTCACATCTTTTCGGGAGATATTCTAGTCAAATCTTCTTGGACTTTGGATGTTGAATGCCTTCTACCTTCGTTGCATATTATCACGATCTCTTCCTATCTTTTCACATTTACTTCATTCCCAGGAGCTTCCAATCAGAGTTCCTTGATTGTAGTCAGCTTCCTCATGATTCATATTATGTTGATTTCATCTAGTGTGACTTTATGCTTTTTTGCATTCTTTCGGAGGAGGAGATCCTTTCTTCTCTTGATCATATTTCCCAAGATGGAAATAGTGATCCATATTATCTGCAACCATATGACATGACTTTCATAATAATCTATGTAAGCATACATACCTCATCTTCCTTTCGGTCATCCATACTTCTTGTAGCAGCTTCATTTGAAAGGACTTTATCCTTTAGACCTGCTTTCTTGTTATGTCATCATACCATCATCCCTTGAATCCCACAAGTTGGAATTCCTAATGAAAACATTTGCTTCCTTTCTAGATCAGTGAATCCTTTGATGAGAATTCCATTAGAGAAACTTGAGGATGTTTCATATCCTTACCCAACAAATGTTTTCTTTATTGACTATGATGATCCCAGTCGATGATGACCTCTTGCTTCTTTCTATAAGTATTAATGAGGTTTCCTAAGAGCTTCCTATTCCTTGTAATCAATAGGATTTGTACTAGACATATTTTCTGCTTCCCATGTCATGATCTCTAATAATGCTTCTATCACGATGATTTATTCTAATTTGATGCATCCTATCTTATTTACATTGCTTCCTATCTATAACTTACAAGTGAAAGGAACCTTTTAATGAAGAAGATCATCTCAGTCATAGTAGATATCTTTTTGCTTCTTCCTTCTTACGCTTCTTTGTCTCAGGTTCTTTCACTTTCTTAGTAGAATAGTCTTCTTCCCTGTCCCTCTTACGATTAGGACAGTCTTTTCTATAGTGCCCAAGATTTTGACAACCATAACATCTTTCCTTAGCCATGTTCTTCCTTTTCTTCTTCGGAGTACTAAACTTTCCAATTTTTCCTTTTCGTCTTGACACTATTTGTCTCTTTCTATCTTATCTTTCATCACTTTCCTTCTTCATCCTGTCTTCCTCTGCCTTGCAAGGAGACCATAATTTGATGAATGGGATAGCTTCCTCTTCATCAATAGATATGAGGTTACCTTGTTCATCAGTCAATGCATTTAGAATAACTGAGATAATTTCGTTATCACATACCATCTCTCCTTGACCCTGCAATTGACCTTTTATTTGAGATGCCTTTAGGAGACATGACGATATCCCTTCATCCTTTGATATCTTCAATTTATGTAGATCAATTCTAAGTGATATGATCTTTTCTATCGTGCTTCTAGAGAAGAGTTCTCCTAGCTTATCATATATTTCTTTAGATGTCTCCAGCTTGGCTACATAGGAAATGAGTGGATCTTTGATAGATTCCTTAAGAATCTTTTGAGCCTTGAGATCCCTTTCCATGTATTTAGATAATGCTTGTTCTTCGGATGGCTTAGAGACCTTCCCATGGACATGATCAATGACTTCATTTACTTCGAGGACAATGTCTATCCTTCTTTTCCATACAAGGAAGTTTGATATCCCAACCAGCTTTTGGTCTTCCTTGAAACATGAAGTCATTTTTACTAGATTGTATTATAATAAGAGGTACTTACTTGTGAAGATCAAATCTTCAACTTGATGATGAACTTGTTGCTTCTTACTTCAAATCTTTCGGTGAGGGAGGACTGCCTTCTATGAGATCTCTGCTTCAATAGAGGGAGGATTGACTTTCGATTTAATCTTCCTTAGATTTGAAGAGCTTCCACTTCCTGGGTGATGTAAGATTACTGGAGTGCTTCTAGGGTTTTGTTCTTTCTTCTTGCTTCCTTCTTGAAGATAATTTCAAGACTCTTGCTTTCGATCTAGGGTTTCGGTTTGATGAAGAACTAGATCTCTTTACTTGCTTTGATCCTTCTTTGAAGATTGATTCTCTTGTGTCAGCTTGCTTTGACTGCCCCTTCTTGTCTTCAGCACCTAAGCTCTGATACCATGCTGAGAAATCTAGGGCATTCAAAGTTAACAATTTCTCTGCTTGATAATTGCTTCTTGTTAATTTTAGATAACAATGGTATGTTCTATGATTTAGAGCAATTTTACTTGAGCACAAAGTTGGATCTGAAATAGTGCTACAATAGTCACCTTGCTTGCATACATTGTCTTGTAGAGTACTTCCATTGTTTTTAACCACCCCTGAAGTTTGTCCAAGCCAGAAAGCCAGAATAATTGGCACAGTGATAACAAGAATTGGAAGAGTAGTTGATTCCAAACCCAAGTTAACTCCTCCAATAATATTTGTCTGATGTCCTCTAGGGCTTGACAGTGCCAATATCTGTATAGGCTCAAACTTGCAATCTCTTAGCAGCACTACTTTCAAAAAGGTATGCACCATAGACTGCACAATCACTGATATTGTCTCCAACCAAGTCAGCGATGATAGCTGGGTTACGTGGGTCATCTTCAAGAAAACCCTGCTCCACTTTCCCAACCAGATTAGTGTCTACGTATGCAGCTTCATCCATGACAACAAGAAACATGAGGCCATCATTGCATATGTGAGCTTGTTGCTATTTGAGGGCAGCCTTCGGACATCACTAATACTAAAATTTACTATATATCAATGATTATTGTGCCATGACTTTGATTTTTGTGGTTATATTTAGTGTTCAGTCCAGATGGAGTTGGAGAACCACTTCCCAGAATTAGACCATGCAATTTCCTTCAAGATTTAGTTCTTGATCTCATCGAAATCTAAATTCTGGGATCATAAACTAGTGATGTCAATGTTGCTTGGGAGCGGGAGCGAAAACAGGAGCGGGAGCGAGCGACCATTTTCAGAAGCTCCCGGTTTGGGAGCGAATCCGGGAGCAATTTTTTAAAAATATATATATATTTTATATTTTTTAATTTTTGATACATATATGTGAACAAAAACATGTAGAATGATGAATTAGACATAAAAAACATAAAAAAACATAGATTGATCATTGAACCATATCATATCAAACATCTAGAAATTATAATCGTCATCAACCATGTCCACAAGTTAGTAAAATACATATTACAACTACAACATATTGAGTCTCATCATCATGAATCATGATTCATCAAATTCAATCTTAAAGTTTCAACTTCAAGCTTTCAAAATTGAAATTTCAATAACATTTATCATCATTGATCACCAAAGTTGTACTTGTAAGCTAAGTTTAACCATTACAAGAAGTAATATCTAAGATATTTCTAAATCCTAACTTCTAACTGTTAACATGATATGAAATGTTATAAATTTATAAAATGAAACATGAATAATGAAATGAAATGAAACAACTTTAGTCTTTCACGAAGCATCATATTCATAATTCACATCATTACCAATGAGTTATAAATTGCCAAGGCCCAACTTCAAACTTCAAATTTTCATTGTCATAATGATATATTGTTTACAAAAAATATCATTATGATATGAAAGAGTCAAGAGTCAAGAGTCAAGGACTCAAAACTCAATAGTTATGAAAACTAAAGTCTAATAGAAACTAAAAAAGACAAGTAAACTGTAAATCAGAATCTACATGTGGCCCTTGCCACGAGAGTCTCCAGGAGTATAAGCAGGTCGTGGTGGTCTTCTAGGAGTCTCCCGCACAGACCGACGACCAGAACTAGAACCTCCACGTGAGGGTGTAGATGGAGGTGGCGACAGCAAAGGAACAAGACTCGGACCTCGAGCACTGCTACTGGATGGTGGAGGTGGAGGTGGAGGGGGCATGGCTGCTGCAGCTGCTTCATCTTCATCCCTTACAAGTTCCTCTTCCAGTTCTTCAATATGTACAATGCCATCCTCCAAATTGTCATCCTTTGGGTGATTGTCCCAAACTTTATATGCGGGATCCTCATAAGCCCGATCACAGTAATGACTCAACAACCTCAAGTTGTAGTGCACATAAACCAGGCTTTCTACTCGGTTTTCATTGAGTCTATTTCTTTTCACATTATGTATGTAGTTGTAGGTGCTCCAACACCTCTCTGCAGAAGAAGTATTTACAACCTGTGAAAGAACTTTTTTTGCCAATTTTGGCAAAAGTCCATGCCCGCCATATGTTTCCCACCATGTGAGAGTATCAAATATATCTGTGTTGTCCATTGCATGGAAGTTACCACACAAACCAGTGCCACTGAATTATCTGCCTATTTCAAGGCGCACAGCTGTACATTCCTCCCTGTCAGGTACCAACTTTTCTAATGCTTCCAAATATCCTTTAGTTACCTCTGGATCTAAATGGGGTTTGGTCCTAACCCCACCCCCTGCTACAGGTTGGCCCAACCAAGATGTAGAGTAGTATTTTGGCGTAAGGATATACGCCAAGCAATGTAGTGGAAGATTAAGCCTATTCCACCGTTCACACACACAATCATGAATCAGTTTGTACAAGTTGGGATCTCTATTATGAACAATGTCTTTTATTTCCCCCAACATGGTATCCATTTGCTCATACACCTCGCCAATCACTGGTTTGTCTGCATCTGCAAACCGAAACATGTGATAAATTGGCTTGGTGAAATCCAATACCTGCCTCACAGTTGTCCAAAACTGCCCATCAAGAGCGGCCTCCTCCACCATTTCAAAACCTACCATGTCAGCTACATTTGTAGCCCTTTCCTTTAATACCTGCCAATGTGGACTTGATACCATGCTAGCTAATGCCTCTCTTACCTTCAAAAGGCGCCTGAAGGTGAGGTAATAGCTACCAAATCTGGTCTTCGCAATCTTCAACAACTCCAATCTCGAGTGACTGCGGGAAAGGCCATGGGTATTGCTATGATTTGTAATAAATTTTATCATTTGTTTGCCTTTCTTGTACAAATCACCAATCCATTGGTATTGTTCATTTTTGTTCTTGACAATATCATGCAACAGAAGGTTCAATGTGTGAACCAAACATCCAGACCAAAATATGTTCGGGTATTTATCCTCAATAATTGCTCCCGCTGCCTTACAATTAGGAGCATTATCAGGGATGACTTGTGTTGGAGAGGTAAATCCCCTCTACGGATAGAGGCGATCCCTACTAGCCCAGAACGGGTCTAGCAACAATCAGTCAATGCTACTATGCAAGTTCCTAATTGCAAATAAAAGGTAGGCAATGAACACCTACTTGGATTCCAACGCTGTTGTTTGATGAAGAGATGCTGCTCTCGCTCCTTCGCTTTGGCCAGTCACGATCCTCCACGATCCCTGTGAATAGATACCTGCACACACGAAGAGAAAGGCAAACACGTGCGTGAAATCTAATAAAAGCAATTATACATCAGTCACAAACGACATAACTCACATTAACCATTACAAAGACAAATGAGAGTGGAACCATAATAGTAGTCATCTATTATTAATCAATAATAGAGAAGAGTACAACCAAACCTCTGACGTTGAATCCTTCTCAAGAGGGTCCAACCAGCAAGTCTCTTAAGCATTCACCCTTGGAGGTAGATCTCCCAAGACAAGAACTCTCTCTCACACAAGCAACACTTCACAACCTTCCTTAAGCTATAGCAATCCCACACTTGTCACACCAACTACCTACTAGCAGCAGCACTCTAAGCACTATCAAGTCCACACTATCCAAAAACTAGCTGCTCATGGCCATGGTAGAGGTTTAAATAGGAGAAGGAGTCTCCATGAATGGTGGGAGGATGAGCTTATCTCCAAGGAAGGTGGCTCAAATGACGAACAGACATGCCATAGAAGGGAGGGCGACATTTACAAGGCCAACAACCAGGTCTGGAGTCATCTGGAAGGTTGGCTGTTAGAACAAACTCGCCCAAACTGGATCAGCGCGGGTGTATAACTGCACTGGAGCGCTGACATCGCATCTGAATAACGGAGAAGGTTGTGTCAGCGCGACTCAATACAAACAGAGGATGCGCTGGCTCATGAAATTCGACCAGCGCGGAAAACACGTGTGCTTCCGCGCTGGCAGCGCATTCGTTGCACTATGAGGCGCCAGTCAGCGCGGTTATTTTAATAACAATCGCGATGATGGAAAAAACTTTGGCAAAGTGGGTCATTTGGCCAGATTAGAGAGCATGAGCATGATTATTTTGAATTCATGACACAGTAGGGAGACTGACAGGAAGACAGTGACAAATTACTGTGTAACAGATGCCCCCTAAAGCATGAAGCCCGAGAGAGTGGGAGGGGTGAAATGCTTTACAAAACTCGCTGAACTGGAACACCACCAGGAAGAATCTGCACTGATATCTCTATTACATGTAATCTAGGCATGGGCGCAGCCATCCAAAAGACATACGAAGAAGGTTTGTGGTATGGACGCAGCCACCCAGCTGAAGAGACCATGATGATAAAAAGGGTATGGGCGCAGCCATCCATCAATGAGTCATGTAATAATAATCCACAAAATCGCAACCTGGTTTGCAACAGACAAAAACCAGGGTCTTGCGCTCCATCCCAACCCGAACAAAGTACAAGTCCAAGCATGTGAATACATGAGCTGAAGTCAAACATGCATGAACATCGTCTGATTACCAGCCAATAATGAAAACTGTTAACAGACGCGAGAGGTACCACCAATAATGACAATGGTCCTCAAGGTACTTATAGGTACAATCCGCGGCGTGTGAATCAATGAGCTGGTGTCGAACACCCGCAGAATCATTCGATCGGAGGCCAATGATGAAAACCTCACGTCGAACACGAAGAACCTGCCATTGAGGCATGCAGGCTCTAAGGCACCTGAAGGGAGTCTCTAGGTCACTTTCCTGGATAATGAGCTGAAGTCGATAGGAAGGAACCTTGATCGAAGGTGGGCCATAATGTTTCCCACATCATCAACACGAGACAGAGAAGGATAAAATATTTTTGTGTGAGACATCAGAGGGAGGTTGTAAGTTTGCAGAGGTCAACTTCTCTTGAACATATCGGCGGCACGACAGCGGATTTGGCAGTATTTGACATCAAATGAGCAGAAGTCATAGTGACAAGGAAATGAGCAGATGAGAGGTCAAAATAGGATAACCCAAACCCACGGAGGCTAGTGTAAAACAAGATGAGAAATCCCCACCCAGACACGAATGCAGACTAGTGTCATGTTCAAGAGCGACATACTGCCGACACGACAATTATTACAGTTCCATTTTCCCCACCATTTCTGGCAGGTACCCCGATTATTTTTGGATGACAAGCTTGACGGGGATAGCATATGCTTGGAAAGCGTCATTACGACGGTGTCCGATATCATTAATTTTTAACGAGTCTGACAAAGGAAGAACTCGGCGTCTTTTCCTGTTTAGAGAGTCTGAAAAGACAGCGGAAAAGAAAAACTCCAGGGGGGTCTTTTTTCGTAAAGTTGTGTCTCTCGAGCCCGAAAAAGTATAAAACAATGCTCGAAAGAACCGCCCGACCAGTATGATCGAGGAGTACTTTTCGTAAATAGTGACTTTGACCCGAAAAAGTAGAAAAGCGGTCAGAAGTACGTCGTTTTGGAGCCAATAATGAGTGCGAAACGACAAACACCCGGCAATCTTTTTAGTTTAAACGGTGGAAAAAAGAGCTTTAAAGGCGACCGCCTCTCATTCCTTTTAACGAGTCGAGAGGGGGACTCGGCAATCTTTTCGTCTTTAAACGGTCAGAAAAGAGCTGAAAACAGACCTCCATTTTTATTCTCTTTAACGAGTCAAAAAGGGAAAAATACTCGGCAATCTTTTCACATTTTACGAGTCAAAAAAGAGCGTAAAGGTGACTCGTCCTAGAGGAACAAGTGGTATAAAAGGTAGCAACTGGTTCCGGCAATGGTGGAACTACTCAAAACATGTAATGGTCAAGAGGCTGGCTAACAAAACCACTCATCGCTGCGGTTCCTCAGGAAAGGAAAAGCAACCAAGTGAAAGCATATGATCGGCCAAAGAGATGGCGGCGATGGAATGAAACAACCAAGGCTCATCTAGCAAAATTCAGCGGATAAAAATGGCAATCACGAGATGTAAATCGGGTATGGGTTCATTTTTACACAAGCTTGAACCATGGAGAACTTTGCTTGGATTCAGTTTCATGTTTACACAAGCTTGAAACGAGAAACTATGCTTGTTATAAGCTCGCATGCCCCCAGCATAATGACGCAAATCGAGGTACATGCCCCCCAGGCTGCATTGCATTCAACAAAGTGGATGGAATGAAGGTTCACTTTCGAGATCGATGAAAGACTCGACTTGGATTTTACGAGATCTTAATCAAAGACTCAATTGGGAAAGGGAGGTGTTTCATTGTTTAATGAGGTTGACACAGTAAAAGAACTATCCTCATAACCCTTGTTTCATTTTTTAATGAGCTTGACACAAGACAAGGAACTGTGCTCCACCCGAACTTCATCATAATGAATAGAAAGTCGGGGCTTCCAAGATTGCCACTCCCGGTGGAAGGGAAACATCTTGGAAGTCGGGGCCCAATGCCCCCAGGACACTATGCACGATGGCGGTATCACTAGATCCAGGCATGGGATAGGTGGCCACATAGTTGATCTGTGGTGGGGGAGATGCAACTGGTGGATGAAAACTAGGAGGGGACGACAACGGCGCAGGAGGCATCGGGGGACTAACGAATCACACTTGATCGATAGTCACAATTTTTCCATCGTGCGGAAAGCAAACCACACGGAAAAGCGAAGAAATGAGAGCCCCCATGGCGTAAACATAGTCGCGACCAAGGAGAAGCCTAAGTCTAAAACACCTTCGGTAACCAAGACGTCTATATAGACGGTTTTGCCTCCCAAAGTAATAGGGAACTTCGGGAGAACTCCTAGAGATGGACAGGCTCCTCCGTCGAAGGCCAACAGATTCTGAGTGACTGGCCCAAGCTGCGGGGAACCTAAAGCTTGCCAAGTAGTGTACGGCATAAGACTGACAGACGCCCCTTCATCCAAGACAGTGCCAGGTACTGCCTTAGCACAGGCATGTACTGTGATCTGGAAAGGCATATGGGATGGAAGGCGATCGGCGATCAGGTGATTCCAATCAAAGGAAGCGACCAGACTACTTGGTGGGGGAATCGTATGATTGCCCCCATGTGCTAAAGGAACCGAAGGAGAACCTTCGGGAGCAGCTGGGTTAGGAGAGTCACTTCGGGACTCAGGAGAATCTGAAGAGACGAGAAGAACATGGGCGTGATGCTCGTCCGAAACAGAGTGATCGACGGGCGGACTTGAGTCGACACTCTTTCCGACCAATGGTTGGTCTGGAACAGGCTGGACACAGCAGAGTTCGGGAAGAGGGGCCTGGACAAGAGGAGAATGTGAACCAATCTCATTGTCGGGAGGCGGATGATCTGCAGCTGCAGAAAGACGTTGATATCCAACGGGGAGTTGGGGTGAGGGAGCTGTAAGACTTTCCAAGACAACAAAGGCTTTATCCATTAGTGGACAAAGGTGAAGGGGATGATTGCCTTCACAAAGTCTACAGGGGATTTGAATCTTCCATTTTCGCTTACCATTCCCAACTGATAAGGTAGCATCGCCGTGAGATTCAGAGGACGATGAGGGGCGGGCCGAATCATGGGACCATACTTCTAAGACCCTGGGAATGCCAGGACAATCACGAAGAAGATGGTCCTCCTTGCATAATCGACAAGGAAACTTGACCTTCCGCGGGGGAACGGAAGGGGGCCCGACTTCAGGTGTACTTGAGGGAGTAGCTACACTTGTAACCTCTCCTTTGGGAGCCTTCTTCTTCTTCGTCTTCTTCTTCTTCTTCTTAGCCACCTGGTTACTCGGGTTAAGACTTTCACCAGGCGAAGTAGAAGATGAGGACGTAGAAGTAGGCGTAGAAGGGGAGAGGTCCACCTTAGAATCAACATGATGTTGTTCAGGTGGAGGGACTGATGGACTAGCAGCCGATACGGCAGGGACCAAAGAGGTTGAAAACAACCAAACAGGGAACCCGACAGTTAACCCCGGAAGGGATAACGTTGCCATATAAGTAGCACCAACATTCCCGAGAGGAGGGAAATGACCAGGATTCCCGTCAAGAGGGGAACTTGGGTTGGTGAACCCTGGAAAAGTTGCCATGGCAAACAAAAAGAAGCCTACTCAAGCTAACGCAAACAAGATCTAACCGGGTAATGTTAATCGTGGCCAAATAAATTTTAAGATGCAAGGACACAACTTGACCTTTTCATGTTTTAAGAGTCGAGAAAAGGACGAAAAGATGACTCTAGTCTCCTTCGAATGTTTAATGAGCACGAAGTGACAAGACGCTCACTGGCACCTTTTCTTTTAGGGAGTCTGAAAAGGATCAAAAGTGACTACTCTGGAGACTCTAGGCAAAGGGTTTACCAAGCAATCCGTAAAACTGCTTATACACCTTGGCAATCGTATGAGAACCAAGGACTTTCCGTACTGCAGTCAATCTTCCCGAATGCTGTGTTCGGTGCGTTACGGTTCGCAGGGCGGCAGACTCGGCTTCCTATGGATCAAGGATAAAAGCCTAGTGGGGTCTCCCTATATACGCGACGGTACGTGGGAGCACAATCCGTGTTAGACCACTATCGAGTCACAGAAGGAGGAATCACCCAACCGTAATGTGAAACAATAGTGACTATGTTTAAAGACGTCGGAACACGTCTCTAGCCTAGACCTCTAAATGTTTGCGTTAAGTTCCAATGCGTTTTTAGGTTTATTCAGTTTATTTTATGGTTGATCTTGAATTAAGTTCCGGTTTCAGGTCCTACCGTGTGATCTCTCGCAATTTCCTAGATGCAAACTACATGCCAAAGAATACCGTTTCGTTCGATGAATTCTAACTATGAGAGGGTTAAGAGTTTTCATTCCCAAACCATGACAAGCGAATGCAAACACTAAGAAACACAATGCATCAATACACTAATCTCACGATGCATCGATACTACTAATGAAAGATTTAAATTTTGCTTTTCAATTTCTCAAACATGAAAATTCGTAATGCAAATGCACTTTCACTTTCGTATGCTAAATGAATGCAATTTTTTTTGTGAATTCAAGAAGACAAACAAGCAAGTGTGAACTGATCGATCCAAACAATTGTGATCTATGCTTGGTAGTGAAGAAATCGAATACACATAAAAAAGTGGTTCAATAATCGACACTAAAAATCAACCAGCAACAAGCAGTGAAAAAGCCTCAAGCAAATCAATAAGAGGGTTGTGGATGAACCTTGAATAGACAAGTAACCCAAGCAAATGGTTTCTCGATGAAACTTCTAAAGGGCTAGGTCACATGGTCTAAAAACACAAGACTCACTCGAATGAAATCAAAAAGAGAGTGCCCCCAACCAAAAGTAATCAAAACAAGCTAGTGGGAGACAAGAAACAACAGGGGATAAGAAAGATTGATGAATTCAGGAGATAAAGTTATAAAAACAACTTTTCAGGAATCAGCGCAAGTTACACACTGCGAACCCGCGATGATAACAATGTCAGCGCAATTTTTACACAGGCAACCCGAGATGTCAGCGCAATTTTTACACAGACAACCCGCGATGATGCGATTTCAGGAGTCGTCGCGGGAATTAAGCTAGCAACCCAAGATCATCGCCAAGTGGCGCTGACATCGCGACTGTACACGTCTTTTCCGCGATGATCCGATTTCCAGGATCGTCGCGACTGTTAGGCGTAATTACGCGATGCACAGGACGTTGCAAAAGGGTGAGCGCGATGACAGCACGACTGTTAAAATTAAATCCGCGATGGAGCTCAAAAATAGTGACAAGCAAATCAAAACTCCCAAATCAAAACAGCCAATTTTTCAATCAAACAATGGCATTTCCCAGATCAACCCAGGAAACGCAAAAGACTGATAATTAATCCCCAAAACTTCAAAAGAGACCAAAACAAAAAATCAAGGCAAGAATGAACAAAAAAGGACAAAGGCCAGGTCCCCAGTGGAGTCGCCAAATTGTTGGAGAGGTAAATCCCCTCTACGGATAGAGGCGATCCCTACTAGCCCAGAACAGGTCTAGCAACAATCAGTCAATGCTACTATGCAAGTTCCTAATTGCAAATAAAAGGTAGGCAATGAACACCTACTTGGATTCCAACGCTGTTGTTTGATGAAGAGATGCCGCTCTCGCTCCTTCGCTTTGGCCGGTCACGATCCTCCATGATCCCCGTGAATAGATACCTGCACACACGAAGAGAAAGGCAAACACGTGCGTGAAATCTAATAAAAGCAATTATACATCAGTCAGAAACGACATAACTCACATTAACCATTACAAAGACAAATGAGAGTGGAACCATAATAGTAGTCATCTATTATTAATCAATAACAGAGAAGAGTACAACCAAAGTTCTGACGTTGAATCCTTCTCAAGAGGGTCCAGCCAGCAAGTCTCTTAAGCATTCACCCTTGGAGGTAGATCTCCCAAGACAAGAACTCTCTCTCACACAAGCAACATTTCACAACCTTCCTTAAGCTATAGCAATCCCACACTTGTCACACCAACTACCTACTAATAGCAGCACTCTAAGCACTATCAAGTCCACACTATCCAAAAACTAGCTGCTCATGGCCATGGTAGAGGTTTAAATAGGAGAAGGAGTCTCCATGAATGGTGGGAGGATGAGCTTATCTCCAAGGAAGGTGGCTCAAATGACGAACAGACATGCCATAGAAGGGAGGGCGACATTTACAAGGCCAACAACCAGGTCTGGAGTCATCTGGAAGGCTGGCTGTTAGAACAAACTCGCCCAAACTGGATCAGCGCGGGTGTATAACTGCACTGGAGCGCTGACATCGCATCTGAATAACGGAGAAGGTTGTGTCAGCGCGACTCAATACAAACAGAGGATGCGCTGGCTCATGAAATTCGACCAGTGCGGAAAACACGTGTGCTTCCGCGCTGGCAGCGCATTCGTTGCACTATGAGGCGCCAGTCAGCGCGGTTATTTTAATAACAGTCGCGATGATGGAAAAAACTTTGGCAAAGTGGGTCATTTGGCCAGATTAGAGAGCATGAGCATGATTATTTTGAATTCATGACACAGTAGGGAGACTGACAGGAAGACAGTGACAAATTACTGTGTAACAACTTGGATGACATTGTATGGGCCAATACGCTCAATTGTTTCAAGTAATGCTTCTGCAATGTTGATGGCGGTCTTGAACTTGTCTGAGTAATCATGTGCAGCTAGAAAGATGGGACCACTAACAGACATAACAAGAACACTTATCAATGGCTTTCCTTTTACATTTGTCCATCCATCAGATACAATGGACACCCCATGGTCAGTGCAAGAACTTGTCATTCTATTCAAAGAATGTGATATTTTTGCTTTTTCATGATCAAGGCCAACGGTTCTTGCCTTGTCATACCCAAGGCTCTTGTATCCTTTAGGGGCATCATTTATGGTAGAAACCATTTCGTGCCAATAAGGTGAGCGAAGAACATTGAACGGTATCCCACATGCATAGAGAAACCTGTAAACCTTTGAATCCACATCATTCCTATATCCCTCATCAAGGAAATCTGATATGGTTCTACGCCTTAAAGATAATGACCCTGTGCCTCCATATCCACTGCCTTGGGAGGATGCTGAAGGAGTTCTTTGTGAGTGTGATCTTGGTTCAAAGAAACCCCTTGATTTTTTTGATCTGTATTGGGCTTCCTCCTCTTCTCTTATGTATTTGGCTCTATCCGCCGCTGACACCGCTGTACAAGTTTTGATTCCTATTTTTTTGTCTCCATCCCATGGCCTTTTCCCGCAGAGGTGTCTTCTAGCACGGGTGTATGAACCTGTGTAATCAGTGTTGCAATGGGGGCAATGAAATTTAGTGGTTCCACCCCGTCTCCCTATTTCAACCCTGTTAACATATTTCCACAATGGAGTTTGGTCTTGTTTAGTTTTTTGAGGGTCATATTCACCCTCCTCCAGCTCCTCCTCACCGGGGTTTTCACCAATTTGACTTTCTCCAGCTTCTTCATCCCCCTCTTCAGTTTGGCCCCTCCGTTTCCTACTCTCCAACACCATAATAACCATAAAAGGGACCAGGAAGAGGAAAATGCCAAGAAATATAGCCAGGTCCATGGTGTTTGATGTTTGTAGGGTTTTGATTCCTGAACCTGCAAATTAATTTAATTTATTAGGATTAATTAATTTAATTTAAATTTATGATTTTTAAACTCAATAAACTAAATTAAATTAACTAAATCACTACCTAACTAACTAAATTACTAAGTTACTTACCTCTACAGGCTTGCTCCTCGCTCCTTGGCACTTGCTCCTCGCTCCTCAGCACTTGCTCCTCGCTCCTTTTTTTAGGCCCATTGGGCTTTTAAAACCAAAAAAAAAAAATTAAAATTTGATTTTTTTTTGCGTCCGCGGATTTTTTTCCCGCCGGATCGCTCCCAGCCTGAGTCGAAACACTCCCGGAGCGATTTTTTACGCCCGGGAGCGAATGCTCCCCGATCGTTCCCGGGCGTTAAAAATCACTCCGGGAGCGACAGAGCAATCGCTCCCCGAAACAATCCCGAACAGGGCCGGGAGTGTAAATTTTTTTAAGGAGCGCGCTCCCGAAAATCGCTCCCATCTGGGAGCGATTTTGGGAGCGCGCTCCCGAGCCGCTCCGGCCCGGATTCAATGAAATCAAGTGATTCCATCAACGTCCTCCTTGTTGTTTTCATCTCAATTTTGATGGTATGTATCCAGGTTGCCACAACATTCATCAATTTATTCCTTTCTTCCAGGATTTGAGGAGCATGTTTGAGAACAATAAAAAAAGTTCAAGTGGCAGCTACTGTAGCATCTCCTTGAGCTAAAAGCACTTTTCTTGACCAAAATCCACCATCATTAGCACCCGAACCTAGTCCTCTATTAGGAGCAGGACCTCCTTTGTCACCCACTTCACTGGACTGCACACAATGCCTCCTTTGTCCAAAATTCATAACATTGCCAACCAAAGTAATCAGCTGAGTTATGCCATGAAAGCAATTTAAAGCTGATAAGGATGTTTCATAGTCAGTTTCCCTTCTTAGAAATCATAAATATTCAAGAAATGAAGAATTCTCCACATTCAACGACATTATTTTTCTAATTTTATTTATAAAAAGTGTAGCAGTCTACTTTTAATAAACATTGAGCTCACTTTGGGAACAAATTCAGGGAGCCATTTTCCAGAAAACCATTCTTTATCGCTTGAACAAAGCTTACATCCTCAAGGGGTAGGAGCTTTTCAAATATACTTGAAGGGCATGTAGAAAAGTTGGTATCACACCCAATGAGTTTTTCCTGTAATAATCCTGATTCCATGACTAACTTTCAAAGTCCCCATCATAAAAAATATCTTCATCTTTCCCATGCTCTACTGAATGGAGATTCAGAAGAGTCCTGGTCAGTGCCTCTAACACAAATGTTTCCCTTGCATCATCTAGAACTTCATTGACTATGTGTCTGCCAATAATTTTCTCAAAAAGGAGTGCTTAGCCAAAAGCAGAATGCTGGATATAAATATGGAAAACATGATACACATATCCCATACTCTATGCAGACCTTCCACAGATAAGTTCCTCTACAAGTACAACACAGGTAGAATTGAAGGCTTCTTTACCAATATTCGACAAGTCATTGAGAACATAATGGCAAAACAAGTGCCTTTCAGCAGATTGAAAAACTCCAGATTCTATAAAACATATACAACTTTATCCATTTGCTTCCATGTCATAAATTTGATCAGCCTTTGTGGCAGGACAATTAAAACTCCGTTTTATGGAGCCATCATAACTTGAAACCTGATATGGAAACTCTTCAAATCCGCCTTTTAGATCATCATTGGCTGTCTACTCTAATAGGTGATGTTGATTCCAATCACTCTTATCGAAATCTGAAATGGCAAACTGCTCATTGTCTCCCTGTTCTTTATGGCAGTCATCTCCTCTCAACTCTGAAATATGTGCATCCTCTTTTGGGTAGAAGTTAAGCTTATCATGGAGCTGAAATTGTCCTCTTGATGTTTATCCTCAATAGAGCCTTCATCACAATCGTTTTCATAAGAAGGTGAAGAATGAAATTGCTGTGTTTGATGTGTGACCAGTCTGTATTGAAGTGAGCAATGAATTCATCCTCCTCACATCATGACCAGAGGTACTATCCATAGGCTGTTCTTTTGTGTCTGCAGTATGGTTTCTAATGGGGCAGCCAAAAATCATTAAAATGATGCCCATCTTCCCCAAGGGAAGTGATATCTCTCGTCTGGGTAGCAGTGCTAGCCTCTTCAAATTCTGAGCACAAATCATTCTCCGGAGCACCAAACCCTTCATAAATTAATGCGTCAATTTGGAAGACTTCTTCTTGATCTAGCATGCTAGTAACATCATTGACCTTCAAATTATGAGCACAAACCATTCTCCGGAACAGCAAACCCTCACAAACTAATGCATCAATTTGGACAACCTTCTTGATCTAGCATGCTAGTATCTTTGACTTCAAGCGTTTCAGTGTCCATTTTTTCAATCTCAGTGAGGCTATACCCCAATATTAGTTCTACTATAAAACCATTAATGGAAAGCTAACCAACCTTCCACTGATGTGTGAAAATCAGGTGAGTATCCTCTCATTAGGATCTAAAATCTCTATATCCAATAGGATAGGTTTCTCTCTTAGGTGAACCTTCCATAGAAATTATCCGTCGAGGTTCTACTTGCCATCTCCATAACCTACTCATTGTGACATTGGCCCTGAGGACCAAATGAGGCTTCACTTTTAGCAAGCTTAATGCACCTCCTATCCTTCCAACTTTCAACTCCACCTTAACACTCTTTCTTCTTTCGCTAGTTAATAGACTCTCCCCATCTCCTAGGCTCTCGACAATTTTAGGACCTATGGACCTAATTATCTTCTTTTGAGCCTCGAATATTCCCATTGTTCATATCTGTGCACATTGTATCTCCTCTATCGAGGTCTGGACAAAGTGCTCTACACTAGAAGGGGTGAAAGTTTCACTACTTATCTCAAGACCTTCCCCTAGGTGTTGCCATCTCCATAACCTACTCATTGTGACATTGGCCCTGAGGACCAATTGAGGCTTCGCTTTTAGCAAGCTTAATGCACCTCCTATCCTTCCTTCCAAATTTCAACTCCACCTTAACACTCTTTCTTCCTTCACTAGTTAACAGACTCTCCCCATCTCCTAGGCTCTCGACAATTTTAGGACCTATAGACCTAATTATCTTCTTTTGAGCCTCAAATATTCCCATTGTTCATATCTGAGCACATTGTATCTCCTCTATCGAGGTTTGGACAAAGTGCTCTACACTAGAAGGGGTGAAAGTTTCACTATTTATCTCAAGACCTATCCCCAGGTGTTCCATCCAAGCAATTAGACTTTGTTTTGCCTTGAATAGGCTTATGCTATATATCTAACCCTTCCTATGCCCTTACTAGTAGCTACTCAGCGTTGGATTTTTCCTAAGAGTCTATTCAAAACTACTAGTACATTAGACTCCTTTAGCTGTGTCTTCAACAAGGCATGCAGTTCCTTTGAAGAGGATAATTGGCCTATTTCCTTACTTTTATTTTTACTTAGCTTTCATAAATTGTTTTCTTGAAGATCAATGAGGTGCTCAGGAAACAATAAATATACAACTATTAAGAAATCTAGGTATCCCCCAAGCTAGATAACATGAATTATGCTGGTTTTGTTATGCATTTTGTGTTTCATGAGCTAAGATATAACCCTATGTTGGCTGCTAAGATCACTACTCGCAATCAAAATCCTATGGATTATACACGAGCTCTAACCACTTCATGAAAACCCTAAAAGTTATGAGATAACAGCTTGCAGACATTATCAGCATCCATATAATTGAAGGTAATTGTAGTATGTCTGCTTGTTATTTTCCTAAAACATACCCAATAGCCCAAAGCAAAGGGACTTTTATCATCATTCACAAAGGCTCTAATGTCAGCACACACAATCCACCTGACTCTCGATTACAATGTGAAACTTTGAAACTGTATTTGATAAAACTGCATCCAACATATCATATGGATGACCATTGAAGAGATCCTTTAGCCTCTATTCCCATTGAACTAGTGCCATTGGTAGTGTGTGTGATGCATTTAGGATCATTCACAAGTTCATCAGTCCTCCTCTAACAGATCACCACCACATAATCATGCAACTAGAGAAGACCAACCCTTATTAGAGCACCATAAGAATTTGTAATGGAAACAATATGATGGCTCGCCTTTTCACTTACTACCGTAGTAATTGGGGCATAAGCTTTATTGTCTTTGTTCTAGCTCCTTATCTGATGTAAGGTTTGTTAGGTCCATTGTCCTCCTCTCCTTTACCAGTGGCAGCTTTTGCTTCATAGATGCCATTCTGCAAGTCATTAAAGATGAGAGTGTTTGATATTTTCTGACCACTCTTGATAATTCTTCTTGCCAGTCAACACCATGTCAACAATGGATATGAGATAATGCATTTTCAAAAAGAGCTCCAAGCTAAGGTCTACACAAGTAAAATCTTTGCAATAATAGAGCCCCAAGAATTTCACTAGATAGCAAGGGATTTTGCTTAAATTTTTAAATTGTTATCAACACCAAAATAACCTCCTACTCTAATGTTCTTGGTTGATTTACAACGAAATAATAATCTATAAATTATGCAAGACATACATATCTAAATGAATAGGTAGCTTGTTTGTACAGTTTTTTTAATTATTTCCATAACTATATCCGGACTAGCAATGTTCTCATCTTAAATGCAAAGAAAGGTCTACCAAAGTAGCATTCCAAATATGTTTCGACCCATGTGAAATTTTGTCACCCACACGTGTTTACTCTGGAATGCAATAGTCTAGTGCATCAACTGAATCTTAGTGTTGTGGCATGTCTTCACTGTGTAAGGGAGTAGTCCAATGCATCAATTGAATCTCGGTATTGCAACACGTCTTCATCTTGTAGCCCAGATCATTAACTTGAAAGAACTGCGAAGTCTATAGCATCTTAATGGGTGCGTTGAGATGCTCACACGATAAGTGATAGGTGCGTAATATGTACACCAAAAATCATGACAATGCAGTTGGGCACACACGTGGAATCATGGATTATGGATTCATTGCAAACAAATGATAGGATATATGCAACAAGTTGGGGGTTCAAAAAACGCAAAGTATGCAAATATCAACACTAGGGTTCCGAAGGGTTTGCACCATGCTTATGTGATTGAGTAGAGAGGACTAGGTTGAAGATGGATGCGAGAGGGTTTCCTCAATGCAGATGATCACCAAATGAGAGAAAACCAAAACACGAGTGCGGACAGGGTTTGCTATAGAGAGAGGTGATGTTGGAATCATAGGTGTTGTTACAAGTTGGAGAAGCCTTCGAGGACTCAACAGAGATTCTTGGAAACAGATAGTAAAGAGAAGATGGGCATATATGGTAGTAATGGAGTTAGAGCTTGCTCTAATACCAATGTCAGGTCAACGTACTCCAACTTCCATAGTTGCATGATATTGCATTAATGTGAATTCATATTAATACGAGAGGATGACTCTTGGTTTCATCTTCCAGGAGTTCTATTGACCTTTCATATTCATCTATTTGTTCATATTCCTACTATTTACAAATTATTTAACAAGAATCTCAAAGGATTATGTGTTCAACATGAAGACGTATTTGCTCCATATGGTTGCCACAGATAGAACTCAACTTACTATTTTTTTAGACATGCCCAATGCACTCATCATCCCAGCTAGCATGTCACATGAATCTCCCATTATAGATTCATTCAAGTCTCCTCGTCCTTGTAGTCACTCAATCTTCTGTTAAATTTTGAACCTAGTTCTCGACGATTAGTTCCTGGCAGATTTATTACACGTCTACTAAATAAAAGTATAACTAGGTTTTTAACACAATTATTCAACAAAAGCAAAATTACACAACCAATCTCAATCACATGTGACACATACAAATTTTTCCCAATCAATAGTTCTTCATTAACGTAATAACCTAAACCTTCTTGGGTCTCTATCTTAGGATAATGGCTCAATTGAGGAAAATACATTTATAAAATACCTTGGATTTGATCTAGTTGATTAAGCCCTCAATTTGTCCTTGATCTACTTGACTGATTTGGATCTCCTATGTTGTATCCCTGCACCTTCGTTGGACCTATTACACTTGAGTATCTCACTCCTCACTTGAGAAAATTCCTCTCTCAATGGTTTGTGCCATTGTATGGTGTGTTCTTCTCTCTTAAGCCTTGATTTAATAACTTTTCGTTGAGCTAAATCCCTAACTGTAATATCCAAAGCGATGGATGGCCAAGATTAGATCTCACCTCACTTGAGATCAACCATTGAGATTAAAACATAGTCACTAAAGTAAATAGTTTACTTCTCCTAAGTTTTTCTAGCTCAATAGCTAACATAATTAGTTACGTGTTTTTCATGAGTAAGGCTAAGTTATAATAGCAACTTACTCAATACTATTGATTTGGGGTAGCATCGGATGTGCTCTAGCCATGAAATTTGGTGGAGAGGTTAGGGCACATGAAATCTCCAATACCCAGAAAGGGTTTGGGCAGATTCTAAACAGTTAGGGAAATGTTAAAGTAATTAATATTTTTAATGGAGTCCCTAAGTCTAAACTTAGGGAAATTAATATTTTTGTGAATTAATATAAAACTGTGTTAGAATGGTCCAAAAGACATGGATTAAGCTAGATATAATCTTAGCCGTCGATTAGGGACTTAATCTCGGCTGTTGATTTGTTAACAAGAAAAGTATAAGAGGAGGCTTGAGGGTCACTTGGATAACACACCAGAGTGATCAGTGATTCTATTCTCTAGAGCGGGGTTTGCTAAGAGAGATAGAATTAGTGATCAGTTGCAGCGAGGGGCAGCGAGTACGAGGCAGAGAGGTAGGGACAGTGCCGAGAGACCAGCGTAGACGCAGAAAGAGGAAGACGCAGAGCCATAGGGAGCCATGCAGAGGCAACAGAGACTGCGCAGAGCTAGAAGGGCCTGCGTCATCCACGCAGAGGCTGTAAGAGTGACACAGAGAGCCAGAGAGGTTGCGCAGAACCTCAGTAGGCTGACACAAAGGGTTTCAGCTGACGCAGAGCTTCAAATTGTGCTAGAGAGGGATTTCGTGGAGCAGGCTTTCCGAAAACCTGTTTCGAAAGAGAGGTATTGTTGCCATATTTCTTTTATCTCTGTCGGGTTAGCCAGTTTGGCACCTAATGTACTAAAAAAAGTGCTTCTTAATAATAAAACCCTCAGATAATTGCACTGGTTTTCCTACGTTGGGTTTTTCTGGGGACATTAGTCCAAAAATAACGGTGTCATTTGCGTGCTTGTTTCTGTTTCCTTCAGTTGATGATCTGTAATGTGTTGAGCATGCACTTGTATTTATTTTTAGTATTTACATGGTAAATAACTTGTTAATTAACAGAACGAGTAGGTAGGAATAAATCAGTAAAGTGCATGGAGCGTTTCTAACTGTTAGACTTAGAAACTTCAACATGGTATCAAAGGGTGGTTGTAGATCACAGGAGAACTGAGGACATCAACAGAGCAGAGCAGCAACAACAGAAAACAGTCGTCCCGAGTGATAGAAGCTGTTCATAGCAGCAAAGCAGCAAGGGGTGACACAATGCCTGCGTCATCAAGTTCGAGCCAAGTTCGAGCCTGCGCATAGGCTGAAGGAGGCAAAGACAAGCTCACGCAGAGGCCAGGAGGGCTGACGCAGTTGGCTGAGGGAGCTAGTTTTCCGATGCCGGGACTGTGCAAAGCCTAGGTGCTCTCACCTTCAGGTTGTTGGGGTTTAGGAGGCTGTGGGTAAGTTGTAGAGTGGAGCTAGTGGGGTACTGTAGTCAAAACAGTACCTAACAGGGCAAGGCCAAGGAGGAGGGAGTTGCTATCGAGGGTTTCTAGCCGAAAAATTCGGACCAGTGGTGCAATTGCACAGACGATCAGAGTAGGGGACATCTTGACATCAACAAAAGGGTTTCCAGGAGGGAAATCAAGGCTCAGAGGGAGTCACATCGAAAACTTCTAGGAGGGAAGTAGAAGAGAAGCATGGCACTACACGGAGTAAGACCAGGACAAACTGGACGGAGCCTCAAATTTCGTAGTCTGGAAGGCCAAAATCTTATCCGTACTTAACAGAATCGTGTCAAGCACTTTGCCTTGAGGACGATAGTGATCCCAGTTGACCCAGCTGATAATGACAAGTACGAGGAGGCAATGGTGAGAGCCAAGAGCATCATCCTTGACGGGGTCAAGGACCATGTAGTACCACACATTGCCGAGAAGGAAACGACAAATCAGATGTGGGAGGCCCTAAAGAAATTGTACCAGCATACTTCTGTGTAGAGAAGGATGTTACTAGAAAATCAGTTGCGGTCATAGTAGATGAAGAAGGGAGAACCGATTGACACTTTCCTCGGTTGACTGAATGAGATCCAAGATCAACTAACTTCCATAGGGGCCACGCCGGATCAGGAATTGATAGTGAGAACAACCCTGAACACAGTCTCAAAAGACTAGGAGGTATTTGTCCAGAGTATACTTGACAAAGCGACCCTTCCACATTGGGAGGAAATGTGGGCAGCTCTTCGCCAAGAAGAGATCAAAAGGCTAAGCAAGATGGTAAGCAACGACAAGGGGATCAAAGTCAAGCAGGAGGAGGATGTTGCCCTAGCATCTGAGGGAAAGTAAGAGAAACGGAAGAAGGACCTCTCCAAGATCAAATGCTTCCACTATGGGGAGCTAGGTCATTATGCGACCCAATGTCCAAGGAAGAAGAACAAGGGCGAGGCCTCCGAGACCAAGTCAGCGCCAGAAAGTGCAGAGAAAGAAGTGGAGACAGACGATGACTGTGCCATGAGTAAACACACGCCACTTGAGTCGAAGTGGGGAGACATCGAGCTGTAGTCAGACAGACTACAGGCGATGAGGGGCAGGATCCTCGAGGTACCCAGCCTCTTGGATTAAACCATGCTATGAGAGCTCCGAAGAGGAGTAGCAGCAATGGCAGATGTGGGTAGAGATGGATGCGGATGAAGCAACAGAGAGAGCTACAATGCAGAATTCCCAATAAAATGCGAGGCTAGAAGGCTGCAACAGTGCGAGAGGCACGTGAGTGTTGCACTAGTGCATGATGGCACAAAGAGGTGTGCAACAGGTGCGAGATGCAGAGAGTTGTTGCAGCAACGCAGAGATCAGAGAGGGAGCACTTATCAGCGACAGAAAGAGCTTCAACATCAGTAGTACTCTAGCTTGACAAAGAGGTCAGAGTTGGGAGATCAGTTACTTACTCTCAGTAACTGAGTTGCAATGCAGCTGTTAGTAGTGGTAGTGCTATGGGCAGCATGATGCAGTATGATGAGAGGAGATGCAGTGCAGACGTAGCAGTGGCAGTGGCAGGGCCATGGGCAGTAACACAGATGCAGAGGGAGTTGTCTTATAGATGCAACAATGGCAGTGGTAGAGCTATGGGCAGCAGTACAGGATGCAGTAGTGCAGAGCTATGGGCAGCAATATAGGATGCAGCAGTGCAGAGGATGATGGGCAACAGGCCTAGCATTAACACAAGGACCGATGACAAATGATCAGGGTGATACTAAGGAGTATTGCTAGAGCACAGTCCTCGCTAAGAGGGAGTGTTGATTTGGGGTAGCATCGGATCTGCCCTAGCCACGAAATTTGGTGGAAAGGTTAGGGCACATGAGATCTCCAATAACTAGAAAGGGTTTGCGTAGATTCTAAACAATTAGGGAAATATTAAAATAATTAATATTTTTAATGGAGTCCCTAAGTCTAAACTTAGGGAAATTAAAATATTAATGTGAATTAATATAAAACTGTGTTAGAATGGTCCAAATGACATGGATCAAACCAGATCTAATCTTAGCAATCGATTAGGGACTTAATCTCGGTTGTTGATTTGTCAACGAGAAAAGTATAAGAGGAGGCTTGAAGGTTACTTGGAGAACACACCAAAGTGATCAATCATTCTATTTTCTAGAATGGGGTTTGCTAAGAGAGATAGAATCAGTGATCAATTGTAGCGAGGGGCAGCGAGTACGAGGCAGAGAGGCAGGGACAGTGCCAAGAGACCAGCGTAGAAGCAGAGAGAGGCAAACACAAAGCCAGAGGGAGCCACACAGAGCAAGAGGGGCCTGTGTCATCCACACATGGGCTGCAGGAGTGACATAGAGAGCCAGAGAGGCTGCGTAGAGCCTCAGTAGGCTAACGCAGAGGGTTTCTGGCTGATGCAGAGGCCAGCGGGGATTTCGTGGAGCAGGCATAATGTGCTGGAGAGGGATTTCGTGGAGCAGCTTTCCGAATACCTGTTTCTAAAGAGAGGTATTACTGCCAGATTTTTTATCTCTGTCGTGTTAGCCAATTTGGCACCCAGTGTACTAAAAAAGGAGTTGCTTAATAATAAAACCCTCAGATAGCTGCACCGGTTTTCCTGCATTGGGTTTTTTTGTGGACATTAGTCCAAAACTAACGGTGTCATTTGTGTGCTTGTTTCTGTTTCCTTCAGTTGATGATCTGTAATGTGTTGAGCATGCACTTGTATTTATTTTCAGTAATTACATGGTAAATAACTTGTTAATTAACAAAACAAGTAGGTAGGAATAAATTAGTAAAGTGCATGGAGGGTTTCTAACTATTAGACTTAGAAACTTCAACAAATACTTGAGCAAATATCTTAAGGAGACTTTGGGTGATATTTGCATGCCTAGACACTTAGGCCAGTGCAGAAGTACCTTTCCAAGCTGCAAACATCAACACTCCCTCTTAGAAAGCGAGGTACTTTTGCCACCTAAAACTAGCTTTGATTATGGAATTGCATCCATTGCCATGGTTGTTGTCTTTGAACTGGATGTCTTCCTTGCCACCTGGTTCAGAATCATTCTCGAAGACCTACTCCCTTTCGACGTGTTGCTAGAAGCCTTTTGCTCCTCAACATCCTGTAAGGTCATCTCATACCAATAGACCTTCTTGACAGACTTGGAAGAATCTGTTGACCACTCCTCCCCTCTTGAACATGAAGACTAACTCCCTTTGAACCGCTCAACCTTCAGAGCTTCCTGCACCTTGTTCTCTATTACCATTCTGCGTCTTGCCATTGCTCGAATAGGTTGGCCTTATAGCCTATATAGATTGCCCTCTCTAACTCCAATGATGTGGGCATTGTTTGAGCTAAATTCCATGGGTCTGATTAGTGCATGTCCATCCTAGAACACTACAACAAACCCCTTTCTCTTTCATAGAGATTGAAAGCAAGCTCCACCTAATTTGTGGCACCCATAGCATGTACTTCACTTCCAACTTGCCTCCTGACTCAAGTTGGAATATCAATGTTTCAACTTGTGAAATTTCCACAATTGTAATAAATTGGAATTTAATCTTCTATCTGTTGGAGATTTTTTTTTTGTAATTAACTTTATGGAAAATTACGATTAAATCACTACTGCAATCTTCACAATTAAAAATGTTGCGGAAGATAAAAACTAGAACTGAGAAAATTATGCACACACAAAAATTTGACACTGTTATTTTTGGACAAATGTCGCTAGAAAAACCCCAAAGGGAAAACCAATGCAGCAGATGAAAGTTTTATTATTATTCAACAATTTATGAGATTATAACTAGTTGCTATTTACTGGCAAACCTTCGACAAATATTGATCTCCACTAGAAAAATAATCTTAACTGTCTCCCTTTGCAACTCGATTTGGCCCTTTCCAGCCACTTGCACTTCCTTAGGCTATTCACACCACTACCCAGAATTGCCCCTATAAATTCGTGTAGCCCCTGGGAATGCCTTCCTGCAAGTCGTTCTGCCTCCTGTAGTTGCTAGAACCAGTTGCTTTGCCTCCAGGATACAGATTCAGCCTCTAGCAACTGTAATGTGGTTTCTCCAGCAACTCGCGTTGGATAAAATGGCTAACTCGCACTGATATTTTGGCCTCCTCCTACAGATAATTCAGCCTCCTTTCATGTTTCCCAGACACTGGAAAATACTAAGCAAATCTCCTTTGTAATCCTACTCCCAAGTCTTTGTTGATCCCCTGCCTTTGATGCTTCCCGAGCTTTAATAGCGTCGTTGCTCAATACTGCAACTGGGTAATTGCTCAAGAGACAAAGTAGCCTATCGATCTCCATAGGCTATAGCCTTTGAAAAAGGGGAAAACCCCAAAGTACCCACTATCTGGGCAGGTTTTGTGGCAGTTGGGCAAAGAAACCCAAAGTTTTTTTCAGAACGAAAAAGCTGAAATATATTATATTGAGGCAATATAAGAAAGCAGATAATTACGATCAGATAGAGACCTTCAAAAGCTTATGAAAGCATATAGGAGGGCATAACTGGACACCCTGTGCATCAGGGGAAAACAAAACAAAAGACTGACACATATGAAACCGGAATACCAAGATACACTTGATCAAAAAAGCCCAAAGCTGTAAAACAGATTGCCAAAAGTATTAACAGCATACCTGTACAGGAATACATATCAAAAGGAACAAAAAGGACAGCACACCTGCAACTTGAGGGCATCAAAAACCCGGAAAGGAGAAATCCTGAATGGGGAAGGATTCCCCCTCAGAAAAAACCTTTACAGACTAGATACCTGTTTGAGTAAGCAACCCTTCCTTAGATAGGCAGTCAGCTTGCTGATTCTTTGACCTGTAGATGTGTTGAATGGAACACCCATCCACTTTATCCCACAAAAACATAATTCTGTTCATCCAGCCCAAAAGATGAGGGCAGGTTATACGGCATTTACCCAAGACGTGATCAATCACTAATTTAGAGTCCCCATAGATTGAAACCAGGTGAATGTCAAAAAAAATACAGAAAGAAAGAAGCCCTGCTAAAGCCATCGCCTCTGCCATGCTATTTGATCCCTTACCTCCATTCCAAGAAATGAGATAATGGAGGTCCTCATCCATAACAATATGTACCCCACAACCACAAGAATTTAGCTGAGCGGCACCATCGAAAAAAGCCCTGGGATTCCCTGAGGACACCACTTCCTGCCCGATCCGGTCGACTTTTAACCTTTTATGATTTCTTGCTGGAAGGGATTCATAAAGGGAGACAACATTTTGAAAAATAGTCATAAAAGGCTCTCTCCTGTCTCTAAAAATTATAACGTTTCTCCACTTCCAGACATACCACAGTGCTATGACGATTATGGATCTCCACGATTCACACTACCCACTCCACCAAAAGAAAGCATCCTGCATAGAAGCATGAGACACGTTGGGGAAGCCAAGTAATGCTGCGAAATCATACCACAGCAAACGCGTTTTCTGACATTGGAAAAACATATGGAAATTGCTTTCCTCTGCCACTCCACACAACATACATAAACCCGAACCATGCCACTTTCTCTTTATCAGATTCTCCCAAGACAAATTTTTATTGTAGAACACCAGCCACGCAAAGTAGATAAGTTTGGGAGGACATCCGGATTTCCAAAAACAGGGAGGAAACAGAGGGCCGGCGGGAGCATTTTTCAGCCCAATCAGGTGAGAATATATGTCTTTTACACAAACCTGTGATTTTGTATTTGGAACTTGCCAGACCAGAACATCAGCAGGCTGCGAGCGAAATAAACCACTACTCCGCAGGCTGTCCCTAATAGAGTTCCACTGTCGCGCAAGAAAAACATTCATCCCCAAACTGTCAGCCTCAATCCACATTGGGACGTGATCCTGCCATGAAGCAATGAGTTTATCCCAGGTGAAGAAACCCTTCCTATGGAAGAAACTTAGAAGATTTTCTGGAATAGAAATTTTCTCACGCCCGCTTATAAAAGAATCGACTCCAATGATAATCTTGGTTCCGGATTGGAAGCTCCATATTAAGTTCTTCAGAAAATAGTGTTCGATCTTTCGAAAACTCAGCCAAATAGCCGACCCTTGCTTGGATCCGATTCTCCCTAATCTGTACCAATGAGCCATCTCTTTGCCGCCCATGTATTTCATTTTAATTGTGCTGCTCCAGGGACCCTCACCATAGATCCCCCTCCATAATGATTTACACAGGAGCGCCTTCCCGAAAGATCTTAGGTCCAACAGACCCCATCCGCCAGAAGACTTCGGCATGGAAATCTTTTCCATTTTTACGAGATGAAATTTACTCTGCTGATATTTACCACCCCAAATAAAGTTTGCAGTGATCTTATTCATCTTCTGGAGGACACTTGCAGGGAGAAAGAATAAATGAGCCCAATAGACAGTGAGTTGAGATAGAACTGCTTGCGCCAATATAATCCTACCTGCCAGAGATAGGCATCTATATTCCCATGCAGATATTCTTTTGTAGTATCTGTCAATTATCCATAGCCAATCTGCTTTTGAATATCCCTTTGCCTTTAGCTGGAAACCTAGATATTTAAATCCATCCTTTATGGATTTCATATCAATCCCAAACAACCGAGAGACCCATTCAGCCGTATCCATGTTGATATCATTGTGGAAAAGGATAGACTTTGACTTGTTGATATGAAGACCAGTAGCATCTTGGAACCTTTTCAAAATGATATAGAGGTGAGACCAGGTACCTCTGCACAGCATTGCGAAGATGAGCACATCATCAACAAAAAGGTTATGCGAAATGGAGATATTCCTGCAAATCTTTAGAGGTCTGCATCTGTTACCCCTGACTGCTTCGTTAATGTGAAGGCTTAAAGAGTTCATAGACAAAATAAACAAGAGAGGAGATAGGGGACAACCTTGACGAAGGCCTCTTTCAGCAAGAAAGAAAGGGGAAGGGATCCCATTTATAATAACAACATAGCTAACTTTCTCCACGCAAGCCATGATCCAGCTTATAATATTGGATCTGAGACCAATCTTAGCTAATAAGCATCAGATAAAACCCCAATCTAAGCAGTCATATGCTTTTTGTAAATCAATTTTCAGGATGGCAGCATCAGACTTATTTGAGAGCATGGAGAATAAACTTTCTTGCGTGATGGCCACCGCATCCAGAATATTCCTCCCTTGAAGAAAAGCATGTTGGTCCTTTGATAAAAAACAAGCTAAGGTAGATTTGATCCGCTCAGCAATGATTTTAGTGATAATTTTGAAAGTAATATTGCAAAGGGAAATCGGCCTAAAGTCTTGAAAGGAAACAGCCTCCGATTTCTTTGGGATGAGGGCTATTTGAGTGGAGGACATAATCTGGTGAATGCTGCCTGACATTCTCGCCGCCTCAACCATCCTTAGCAGGTCGCGTTTGATAAGTTCAAAAAAGTGGATATAGAAATCTATTGTCCAGCCATCTGGACCAGGGCACTTGTCTTTCTTGAAGGACATCATTACGCCAAGAAGTTCATCCTCCGAGATGGGCCGGAAGAGATCTTCATTTTTTTCCTCATCAAACATTTGGGGATAAAGATCTATGCCCCATAGAATATCCTGAAACCTGCAGGCATCCCCTCTTTTATATTGCTTTTCAAAATATCTCACAGCTTCCATTTGGATGTCTTGCTGGGAGAAAAGGAAACCCCCTGACCATCACTGATTTTCCATATGGAATTTTTTTCCCGCCTGGAGCTAGCGAACCTATGGAAAAATTTTGTGTTTTTGTCGCCTTCTTTAAGCCAAGTCGCCCTGCTTTTAAGTCTCCAAGAAGCCTCCTCCTGCTTTAAGATTTTTTGCTTACTCCTTTCCAGCTCATTTATGCGACATCTGATCTCAAAAGGAAGTGAATTAGCATCCAGGGATCCGGAGATACTGTCCAGTTCCTTTTGAATTTCCCACAGGAACTTTTTGTCTGAGTGTCTTTTCTTTATCTGCCAGTCTTTCACCACCTTCTTTATCGAGGCCATTTTGTCTCTGAAGGTCAAAAAGGGGGGGAGCTTATCTCTTGTTGATAGGTCTTTCCAAGCTCTCGATACAATCTCGTTGAAATCTTGATCTTCCAACCAGCACCTGTTAAATTTAAAGGGGTACCCTTTCCTAAAACCCTTCTCCCTCCATCTGAGATATATCGGCCTATGGTCAGAGATGAAAACATTTTCTATAGATGAGAAAGGCATTCCCAATCTGTCAATAATGCTGGCATGAACAATAAAACGGTCAATTCTTTTTGCAACATACGCCTCCCCGGACCTTCCATTGTCCCAAGTTGGCATCATTTTGGAAGGGGTAATATCTATAAGATTCCTGTGCAAAAGTTCACATTTGATACGATCTGCCAATGGGTCTCTTTTCCTGCTTTTGCCCCATCGTTCCTCCGAATTTAGAGTCACATTGAGATCTCCTGCAATCATTAAGGAATCAATATCAAAAATTTCTGAAGCAAATAACTTATCCCAAAAAGGGAGCCTGTTCTTGTATGGGGCATAGATATTCAAAATGTTAATTGGGCACACGTTTCCTCTAACAGAAGCCGAGATGAGAATGCCTGCGAAACATTTGAAAGCTTTTGCTCTGATCCAAGCAGGATCCCATAATACTGCAAGGCCTCCCGACAGACCATTTGCCTCTGAGGCAGCCATGTGCCAGGAAGGAAACATCTTCCTAAAGTAAGAGATGGTCACCGACTTATTATGCATAGTTTCTTGAACTAGAATAATTTTTGGCTGATCTGAGAGAAACAGATTTTTTAGAGCCAAAAATTTATGGTCTGCTCCCAGACCTCTAATGTTCATAGATAAGATGAAAGTCATCGAGGAGATTTCTCAGCCGCCCTTGCTCTAAGAGGCCGATTCTCAGTCATATCAACGATGGGAACGTCAACCAGAGACAGATTCCTTACTCCTTTTGCAGCGCCCTCCGGCCTCCCCCTAAAATGTCTGCTGCCTCTGTTGTTTTTTCTCCTCACTGTTATATTCTTTGCAGAGTCAGGGCTTATAAAAAGAGGCGAAGGATTTCTCGGCTTGTGGATAGTCAGGGGTTCCAGTTCAAGCGACTTCTTACTAAGAAGAAAATCGATGTCGCTATCAAACAGGTTCTGAGGAGAGGAGGCTGGAGAGTTGAGAGGGGTAGCAGAGATCAAAACCTCTTTTCCTTTTATAGATGGGCTAGCTGCCTTTTTGAGGGGCGGGGATGGAGACGAAATGACTATGGTTTGGGACCCCACAGAGAATTCTTTGATAGGCTGGGCAGACTACGGAGGAAGAGGAACTTCTTTGTCATCAATAGGTATCGGGGGGGGCGAACACTGGAGGCCTTGGGTCACAATGCCAGAGGATAAAACACGCCTACTGGAGATTTCCGGAAGGGAGTTATCCTGAGAAAAATATAACGGGGATTGACTTATATACTTTCCCACATTAGACAGATCTTGCAATTCATCGTGATCTGAAGGCGAAAGGCTGATAGTGGAGGATGGCTTCGCCTTTTCAGGAGGCCGAGGATTCATTCTATGCCTGTTTTTATTTGTTTGATAGCTACCGGGAGCCATCCTGCGCCGCGGGCAATTTTTTATCAAATGTCCTGTTTTGTGACAAACTGCGCATCTAAAAGGGACTCCCCAGAAGTCCAATCTTTGAACAATTTTTGAGTCCTTCCACGATATCTCTAAATGGTCCGGGAACCCTCCTCTGAAAGCCTTTTCTATAAGAATCCATGCTATCCTTTTCCCCAAGACATCTTGGGTCGACGTACACACATTTACCTATGGCGTTTCCAATCTCCATAAGAGTTTCCTTTGACCATAGCTCCAAGGGAAAACCCGGGAGTTTAACCCATATTAGGTTGTTTGAGGGAGTGTTCTTCAGTGGGTCGTATCCAATATACCAGTTATAAAGAGCTAGGAAGCT
This sequence comes from Pinus tabuliformis, assembly GCA_031772625.1. NCBI lineage: Eukaryota > Viridiplantae > Streptophyta > Pinopsida > Pinales > Pinaceae > Pinus > Pinus tabuliformis. Next base: position 1,525,762,279 of record CM062816.1, read on the forward strand.
CCTTTTATAGACCCATGGCAGTTTCTGGATAGCTTCAAGATCACTGGCGCTGATGAAATGAAAGCAGTACCAGTCTTTCATGAGGTTTGAAATGATTGGGACATAACCAATGAGGGGCTTCCATTGAATCTCCAGCCATTTCCGCATCGTGGCGTCGTCCATCTCTGGAAAATGCCACTTACCAACCAGAGCCAGATCCTGTAAACTTGAGATGCGATCAGACAGAAAGATGTTGTCTAAGTGGATAGCAGCAGGCGGAGGGGAAATTTTGACAGGCTTTCGGTTTTTGTTATAACTGTTGTCATGTTCATGTCTAACCTTATATCTACCCTTTTCCAAGCGGTTATCGACTATTCCATGGTTTTCCTCCCACTTGGCATGCACTTTGGATGACTCACCACCCATCCCGACATCGACCAGCAGCGTGGGATGAATGACCACGTCGTCAAGGGTTGACTGCCAAGCACCCGGAAACGTGGCGCCATCCCGACCGGCCTCAGCTTGTATCGCTGCTCGAATCATGGCCTCCGTGGCCGCAGAATCCGACGCACTGTCCATGCGACGTCACACGCCACACCTCGGGATTATCTAGGGTACCTTCTATCTTGGCTGGATTTCCCAAATCGGGACTTTACTCCCCCCGTTAATGGAGCTGTACTTTAGTTGTAACAAACACCTGGATAGGATAGAGCCAAAGGGGAGAATTAAGAATGATCTGACGGAAGTACCGACAGATGGAAGAGTCGCGAGAGAGATCCGCTTAACGAGGAGGAGTTAGGAACCCAAGTAGGCAGATTCCCAAGGAAAAATAAAACCCAGTGACGTGTCCAGATATAAGACAAGATGGGTATAAGACTGGCTTTTACTCTACAACCCCTTCAAGTACATGCCACATCATCTTCAATACAAAAATTTCGAAAACCAATAAGATTTGCAATCCAAGTTTTGCAGGCTTTTACAAAACTTTTGCTTGCAAGTTGAAATTTCTGGGAACCTGAGGGTTTTCCGGCCCTGAAAAATCAGGGCAGTCTTCTGAGATGGAAACCTGCCAATTACAGGCTCAGGGGGAACCTCCTCATCTCACAAGGGGATTCAAGGCTAACATTCAGGATTATGCAGGCCAAAACATAGCTTGAGACCATCCTACATTACTCCAAAATGATATAATCTTGCATCCAGACTATCAAGATGAAAAACTTGGGCATGAAAGACAACAGCAATACATTTCAATAATGCACCACCATGAACCTATTTTAAACCGGAAATCAGAACAAGGTTTATAAAGAACTACGAAATTCTTTGCTTTCTAAGCTAAAATTCGGAGAAAACTGAAACTATGAGCTTGGGAGTGTTCAGCTTCTGGGCTCATTGGAGCAAAAACAGTCTTCTACACTCTTTTTTTTTTAACCAGATAGACAAAAAAACTCTCTTATATCCTGCAGGTATATTAACCGTGGCTGTGCACTATATAATTTCAGAGCTATCCCATTGTAATCCTTGAAAAATCCTTAAAGCTAGACTATGAGCAAAAGAGAATCTGACCTTTTACTAGAAGCATGCCGAGGAAGGAGCCGATCACCGCCCGCCAGCAGAACCAGAGCCAGGAAGACAGATAGACAAAACTCGCAGGTCATCCGAGAAAACCATAGAGAAGCATGGCAGATGGAAGTCGAGACGATAGAAAAAAGTAGTAGGATAAGAGGTAAGCTGACCCCGCGCTTTACGCGCAGGGTGGCGAAAGGAAAAACTGAGCGTTCTACGTGCGATGAAAACTGGAGTCTAGGGAAACCACTGAGACTGGAATCCGAACCTGAGAGAGTGGATGTGTCAGGAGGATGCTGTGCATGCAAACAGGCTGCCTAGGGGTAGACACGTCGCAGATTAGAGGACAAGGAAGGAGTAATATAGCGCGTGAGTATGGTAAAAAAAACCTTGCCTCGGAGGCTTTCACCTGCCTGAAAGCGATTGGGTGGTCGCCATGGGAGACCGCTCCCTGGTTGGATGCTATAACGGCAGCTCACCTCCTCGGCAGCTCACCTGTTGCAGCTCACCTGTGAGGTTTTGAGTAAACTTCATTCAATCAGTTAAGGAAACAATCCCCTCCAGAAAATCTATAAATACAAGAGGGTAGAATTCATTCGAATCATCATTGGATTGGATCATTATCTCTATTTTTCTTGAGCCTGAGACTTTGAGGGTTTTAAGGCCCCTTTTCTTATATCAATTTCAGAGGTAAAAGATTGCTCCCTAATTGATAAAAAAAAAATATTTTTCTTGACGTTGTTCTGGCACAGGGACTTAATTGTTTTGAAGGCACAGTGAAGAAATTGGGGCAAATCTGTGACCAAACTACCTTCCATTTTTCTGTTCTGGCACAGCCGAGAGACTTTCTACTGAAGAATTAAACTCTATAAGGGTAGTTTGAACACTGAAGCCCAGCGGAAAAGGATACCCGTTCTCTGTGGCATATTCACAGATTCTGAGGCATCCAGATAACCGCACGCACAAAGGCAATTTTTTTCAGGATCAACCGCAACAATATCTTGTGGATTAAACCCGTATCAATAACGTTTCTGAGATTCATCGAGGCAGCGACCCCGTGCAAGGCAATTGCGTTGTAAAATTACGATTTTTTCTGGTAGCGGATTTTTCTGGAAAGTAAACCGCCAGTCTGAATTTTGTCACCAGGGGACAACGGCCACCTTTTTGGGATATATCACGTAATTGGTTGGGCAATCCTCGGACACGAATAACGAAATTATCAAAGTACGCAGGAAACTATGTGGGGTTGAACGAATAATATTCAGTGTTGAACAACTTCAATTTTACCGTAATTCATGGCCTGTCGATTGGTGACACCGCGGGAAATTTCCATGTAATTGTAGCCGCATTATCCTGGGACGGATCCATGACATTCTCAGCTCACCGGCGTGAGGCATCTCCTGCAACACTCGTTACATTAATTTATCAGAGATTCTGAGCTGATCAGGGACTTTGGAGTGCGAATTATTTCTTTTCTGGACAGATCCGAAGTTCTGGAAGGGAGTCGATACTTGTACAAGTCAGAAATGATTAAGGTTGCAACAATTCGAGATTTATGGAACAATTTTGAGTTTCTAAAAACAATACAGAGGCAAGAGATAAACACGGTTTGGTGACACTTTAGGAAATTGGTCCAGTCAAAAGCTCGCATAGGGTTTCTGCTACATTTGAATAGTTTGATGTTACTGGTTAGGGGACTTTTGTGTTGTTGAATTCACTCTGATTTATTGGAACTATATTGTGGAACTCTGATTTATTGGAACTATATTGTGGAACTGGATTCATATTGTTTGGTGGATTTGTTGAATAATAAATTCACTGATTGGCTTACTGAATTTTTTATTAAAGTGTATATTAATTGTATTGAACTCAACTAGAAATCTGTTGAAACCCTAGTGCCCTTAAGAGATTCCATGGAAAAATTACCTCCCTAGTGCCCTTAAGAGATTCCATGGAAAAATTACCTCCCTAGTGCCCTTAAGAGATTCCATGGAAAAATTACCTTAGCTTATGACAAAGCTACGATCACATCCCAACTAATGGCTAAGATCATCTTGACTTCATCAATTAACTTTTCCAAAAGTCTCTAGAGCAAAATTGAACTTCTTTAATTAATTCATTTTAATTAACCAATTTTCCTAAGTTAGACTTGTGAAATATTTAATTATTGGTTAATTAACTTAATTAAGGTGTCTCCAAGTCTTTTTTGCGAAATCTTTTTTTGGGTTTTGGAGATCTCGTGTTCCTTAGCCTCTTAGATACCATAGAGACTAGAATACTTGTCCGCTGCTACTTTAAACAAAAACTAACACAACTCCCTTCACTACATGTTTGATATCTGTTGCCACACAATTTAGCACGGCCCTAGGAGGGGAACCTATGGGACAACTACCAGACCAAGTGATAACAATGGAACAAAGGCCCACTATCACCTCAGTCAATGTCCCTTGCTCTTTATAGACTTTCACCAATGGGAGGAGTCTCAGTAGGAGGAAATCACATGTAATGGGTATGTCAATGACTAGGTATAGGCTAATGTTACAAGGCCCATTTAAGGAGAGACACAATGAAGGCTCACCGTTTCAAGGAAGCTAAGGGCTCTCCAAAAAATACCTAGGATGGAAATCAAGGCTTAGGGCTTGAGATTTGCAATAATAATATGTCTAAGGTCAAAATCTCCAAAGGTGAGATATGACCTCTCAAGAAGCTTTATAAGGTGATTTGATACTTCAAATAGGCTCTTCGCTCTTCTTGGGAGACCTAGTGCGGGCTTATGCTAGACCTAGGGTTTTTAGGGATAAACATGGGAAGAAGTTCCTCCAAAGTATTCACTAGGTCAAGGGAAGAGAGAGGGAAGGGTCTCTTATAATTTATTTCACCGAATACTATGCTCATATGACTCTCAAGAAGCCCACCTTATCTAAGGAAAACTAACAAGGTTTCCCTTCTAGGGCACACCTACGGCACACAGATTTATGGAGAATATCTGTGGAAATTTTACCAAAATTTGAGATCCTCTAGAGAAGACACAGTGGAAGAGTTTTGTCCAAACGAAATTTGAAAATTCTTCCTCTAAAGGATTTCGCTGGATGCCCTAGATAGATGTCCAAGGAAGAGGGGCCAAAATTTTGGAGGAGAGAAAAGGAGGAGAAAAGAAGAATGATCACCAAACCTCTTAGACTAGTGCCTAGTCCCTTGGGCTATGGAGTCTAAGATGATTCAAGATTGGCCAAAACCTTCCCTAAGGAGGCTAAAGATTGATGCCTTAGCAACCAACACTTAAAATTTACCCACTCAAGATTTATGGATTTTCATAGAAGAAAGACAAAATCTTATCCATTAGGAACATTCATTTATTGTCATGCAATGATTAACATATGCAATTGCAAACCAAATAGCCTTTTACAATGATATTCAACAAATTAGGGTGTAAGTGCTAAGAGCATTACTTAGTTGCAACAATTCCATACATTAGTGTTGGCTTGATGGGGCCTGACCTAGGTTCAACGTTAGCTGTGCCAACCAACAAAACCCTAAATTGCTGGCCCTTTCGACAGTAACCTGCATAGAGCGGGCTGCAGTCTCACCTAAAGCAGTATTAGGGGATGACAGAACCAGGTTTCTGCATTCAGAGGTTTGTGTGATGGGTTCCTACGATTTCTAGGGCTTAGTTTTGTGTTCGCGAACCCTAACCCTTCCGGAACAGTTAAGAACAATAAATCTTATACACATTAATTATATCTTAGCGAAGGTCATTAACTAGTTATAACATGCCTAATTGATACTAATCTACCACTTTCGCGGATTAGATAAACATTAATTCATATACTTTCAGATACAGAGCGGAAACACATAAATTGTAGAAGTAAATACAGATAAACAGATACGCAAAGTATGGATAAAAACTGTCTTTTATTAGATGATCTTTCAAAGTACAGACTTTCTTTCCATGCACACTTAGCTACAGGGGCTTGCGCACTCAGCTTTCAGACTTACCAAGGTCTCTACACACTCAGACGTAGGAGCCTTCCCCTTCGCCTAAGTACAGGAAACTGAATTTCCTGCCTTAGCTTACTTGCCCAAAACAATGACCTTCTATCATATGATTGATCTCCTAGACACTATGACTCTTCTATTTATAGCCTTTCCTGCGAGTCTCAAAACCTTCTTAACACCTAACAACCTAAGGGACTAAAGCCCCTTTGACTCTTACTATCTTCGCGCTTGGCTTCCACAAATCACAGAGACTTTACATTTTTACAAAAAGGAAATAAAAATTTTAACCCCAGGGACCCCAACCCAACAGGCCCCCAACACAATTTTGTAACTCGTCCTCGAGTCACTTAGCTAGCGTTTCAATCTTTGCTTGGAGTTCACGAAACTCCAACTTCAAAACCTGCAGATCAGTTTTTCCCTGTGTAGCTTCCTGTTGCACTTCCTCGACTAATTTCTCTGTAGTAGGGCCTTCCACCATGAGGCCCATGGTCCTTTGAGTTTGCTGCATGCCCTTAAGCTTGCTTTGCACTGACAGAGTCAGCTGGCTGGCCTCCTCTGTCCAAGGTTGTGTTCTTGCCCTGAGAATGGCCTCTTTCTGGCACAACTCTTCAATGTCACTCTGAAGTTGCTTCCCTTCCTATAGTTTCGCGAACCGCTGCACTGGCGCCAATGTTCGCACATGCGATCTAATTTCATCAAATTGCGTTTGTTTTTCTCTCAGGTCTACGTCAATCTTCTGCAGAGTGGGGTCCTCCTGCAGTGAAGTCCATAGCTCCATGGCCTACTTGAACAACTCTGTGCAGTCCTTGATTGCTGCTTCTAGTGTGGCCATTCCTTCCTTTATAGCAGCTCTGCGCTGCTCTCAAACCTCTGGCGAAGTTGTCGGCTGCAACTTCAATTGCAGCTCCGAAATCTGTAGTTGTAATTCAAATCGGACTTGGCCGATTTCATCTTTGGACTCTTTGACTGTCGCGGCCAGCTTCTGGATCTTTTCTGTCGACACTGCATCAACTGCAATGTTAAGTTTAGGCAACTCATTACACACCTGTGTAATCGCTGCTTCTAAGTGTTGGTTGCGCGTAGCAATTTCTTCCTTCTCCTTCAGTGCCTGCGCCTTTTCTTCGAAGATCTGCTAGTTATTTGTTTTTACTTCATTAATCACCAGCAGCATGCACTGCTCCCTGACCCTCAACTCATCTGATACTCCTTGGTGCAACTCATGCAGGGTTTGGATAGGGAGTGCCGCGAGGTTGATGCCCAGATTCTTGATCTGCGAAAGTTGGGCGTTGGCCTCTTCTGAATCGGCGCGCAGCGTCCTATTCAACAATTGAATCACACGAAGATCCAAAGTTTGATCCATTTCCAACATTGTTGTGCTCGCTTGATGCAGGCTCGCCTAAATCCCGCTCGCTTGACCTACGCTCGCTTGTAGTCGACCTGTCTGGATCTGTAGATCACGCAGATCCTTCTGCACATTTCCTAGTGCCTGCTGGTACTGCTACTCAAACTGGGTCCATAATTCTGTGGTAGTATCCCAGACCTTGTCGCCAATTTCGTCTAAGTCCCCTTCAGTGAGGACTAACAGATCCACATGGGTGAATCTAGTTGACTTTTGTTTCTTTTGCGGCCCCGAGCTCATATGCTTTGTTCTTTTCCTGACCACAAAGGGGGTTCCCTACTCCGCGCTCCCGTCCCCTTCTACATCTGACCCTTCTTGGTCCTACGTGTGTTGAGAGTTAGACTCCTCAACATCGATCGTGGTTTCCAAGGCAGCTCGCTCTTTGTCAGCAACTGCCTTGGCAACAACTTCCTTAGCAACAACTTCCTTCTGCTGCGCAACTTTCTCCCGAGCTGTAGTCTTCTGGGCTTCCCTCAGTTTCTCTGCTGCTGATTTCTGCGTGGTGGTACCTTTTGCTGCCTTGCTCGTTCCTGTGCCTGGATCTGATGGGTAAAGCCACTCTCCTGGCCATTTACCTACAATCTTTGTGACATCTGCCTCGCCAACAAGATAAGGCAACTTGTGCCATATCTTCTTCAAATCCCTTCTGGCGTGAACATACACATTATGAAAGTCAGCCTTGAAGTCGGTATAAGGCTCATACTGATCATATAAGGTAGGTGACAGCCTTGGCCTTTGGCTGATCACCATGCGCAGATCCATCTCCACCAGTGCCCAAAACATCTTGGTCTCCGTGACCTGTGCAGGGTCCTTTGTTGCCCAGAGCGAAGCGAACTTCGCTGCCTCTTTGAGGTCAGATTCTTGGGGAGGAAACTTGCTGTCCCTCCGGCGTCCTCCAGGTGACTAATGCAGTCAATAGTAGTAACTAGGCATAATGAAATGCCTTTCCCTCATCCTGGGCCTCCCGACAGTTCTCCAAGAACTCTTTGCACAGGTACTGAGCCCAGTTGTACTGGACTCCTTTGGCACATTGCGCAGCCAAAGAAATCATGGGCGTTGGGACCTCATATGTGCGACACTTCTGCATGATTTTGCATGCCAAAATTTGTGCGACGAACTGCATCGCAGGGTCTGAAATGGAGAAGATGGAATATTCGCGCAACTTTTTAATCGACCCAAACTCACTCTTCATCTGATCTGCGAGTTGCCTCTCCTTCGTTTTCCCTCCAAATGCTTTTGTTGGATCCACACCTTAATAGGGCGGCAAGGTGATTCGGTGGATCAACATATCTGTAATTGGGATGGGTTCTCCCAGCCAAAGACACCCATCATGCACCAAAGTCAGTAATTGTCGGACACATACTGTGTTAATGATGGTGTGACTAAAGTGTGGCACCCAGAGCATGTTCAGGAGGCCTGCTTTCTCAACACCCACGACCCACTTTATAGGTTCCAATTGCGTAACGCCGGTTTCCTCATAATATATCTTTGACAGGTATTTGGCCGGCGCAAGCTAAGGGAACTTCTCATGATCGCCCAAATCCTAATCCTCCAGCTTGAGCGTCGGAATTCGGTTCAACAGCGCACCCTCAAACACCACTTTTTCCGGCAGCAGTGGTGTAGAGACCATAAATTTGGCATTGTCCGGGTCCTTCGGCATATTAGCTGCTCTCTTGCGCGGTGGGATATACTTCGAGAGCCGAGTCATAGGATCATCCTCCTCAACATCCATCTCCTCGATGCCTCTGCGCAGTTCTTCTTCATCTAAATCAAGGGGCTCAGGTGGCTGCTGCGCTCTGTCCATCTTCCCCTTCTAGCAGATTTCCGTGGGAATTTTTTGCAGTGATTGCCTCACCAAAACCTGCTGTGGTTTCTTCTGCTTCTTGTCAGCTGCAGAGGGCTTAGGTCTAGGAGACCTAGGCGTCGTAGTCGGAAATCCCGTAGGAATAGAGGGTGTTGCTTCAACTGAGGGTATTGCTTTAAAGGGTGTTGCTTCTGTTGTGGGGAGGGTTGCAGTCATTCTCTCAAAGATGATCTTACGGTGCTAATCAGGTAAGTTGGAGAACTCTGGTTGTGCTATAATTTCCTCCCAAACCTTCTCAGACATACATCACTCGTTCTGGCAGCAAAGTTTAAGGCAAACTTGTTGGAAGCAAAGTGTTCGAATGCGAGGCAGCCTGCCAGATTTATAGGTGAATTCGAATTTGAATCCAACCGTTCCCTCCAAATTTCTATCATTAATGCATCTTTGGCGGCAGATTTCCAAAGATTTGCCCCATAAATGCGCCTTCCCTGCTCCTCCTAACGGAAATTTTGCCATCCAATCATCTACAGTGCTTCCAACGGTTAATTTTTGACCACACTGTGTGGCACCAACCTTTGTGGTGCAACCACCTTGGCGCAACTCCCCTCAGCACTCTACTTCCTTCCATCGCACAACCCTCTTACTTCGTCTTTCTAATTTTTGGGTAGTGTAGTTTATAGTCTCGTACTTCCTTGCAACTACTTGGAGTACTAAGACTATCCCGCCATCATATAGTCATTGCGCAAGGGTAGGGTCACCCTTGTACAACTTCAATCGACTTCCATTGACTTTGCCTAGAAACAATTCTCCATTCAGCTTTGCGAGCTGAACTGCGCCACCATTTGTAATTTCTTTTACCACATAGGGTCCAAGCCAATGCATTTGAAACTTTCCAGGAAATTTCGTAAATTTGTTGTCATATAATAATACCAAATCATTAACCTGGAAGGTGTGCTGCTTTATATGTCGATCATGCATGCCTTTTCGCACTCCTTTTGCATTCGTTGGTGAAATCTTGCTCAGACTTGATCATCCTCCAATTCCATCAGCGGCACGAGACACTCCTCCATAGTGTCAGTGCTGCAATCTGCAGACTCAACACAATATATTCCATGGGCATCACAGCCTCCTGCCCATAGACCAACCTGAAAGGGGTTTGGCCTATCAACTTTTTACAAGTGGTTCTATACGCCCACAAGACTGTTGGTATGCGCACATCCCAGTCATTCTGCTTCGCGTTGCAAACCTTCATCAAAGCATTCTCCAGGATTTTGTTGAAGGCTTCAACTGTACCATTAGCTTGAGGGTGATAGGGCATACTTTTCTGATGATAGACCTAGAATTCTTCAAGCATCGCGAAAATTGTCTCGTTTAAGAAGTGTGTGCCCCTGTCACTCATTAATATCTTAGGGCAGCCAAATTGGGACAGGATAAACTCAAAAATAAACTTCGCAGTGATAGCTACGCTATAGTCCTTAACTGGATGAGCCTCCGCCCATTGCGTCAAGTATTCAGTGGCTATAATAATATATCATGCTCCAGTCCTTTTCCCTGGTGGTTGGATCGGACCCACAAAATCAATCACCCACTTATCAAACACCTGCAAAGTTATTTGTGGATTTAAGGGCAATTCGTCCCTTCGCGATGGTCTCCCCGTCCTTTGGCAAGCATCGCATGCCCTACAATACACTTTTGAATCCTTATGCATCGTTGGCCACCAAAGTTCCTCACGCAGGATCTTCTGCGCGATCGCTTTGCCTGCATAGTGTCCTCCCGCCACTCCTCTATGTGCTTCTGCGAGGATGTTTGATCATTCAAACTCTGGGACATATCGACGCAGTATTTCATCGAAGCCCATTCTGTATAGGTGTCCAACGATCACATAAAAATTAGCCGCACGAACCATCAATTCCTTCTTCCGCTGTGTAGAATATCCCTTTGGGGCTGTGCCAGTTGTCAAAAACTGGATTATATCAGCAAAGTGATCGTCTGTGACACAAACAACACAGAGCTGCGCATCAGGCAACCCTTCTTCCAAACTGGTAGGCTCATCACTAGTCTCAATCCAGGATAGATGATCAGGACCAACATTCAAGCGTCCGGGCTTCACAATCACTACAAAATCGTACTCCTGAAAGAGCAACAACCATTTGCAGATCTTCCCCTCCAACACAGGCTTATTGACAAGGTATTTTAGAGTAGAATGATCTATATACATCTTGAAGTGTGTGCCTAACAGGTAGTGCCAGAATCTCTATAGCGCGTACACCATTGCTAGTCCTTCGCGCTCTGTAGTCGAGTAGTTCTTCTTTGCCTTTGATAATTTCCTACTCACAAATGCTATAGGATGATCAATATCGCCTTCACCTGGTTGGGTCAGCACTGCACCTAGCGTAATATAAGAAGCGTCTACATGAACATGAAACTCTTTTTTCCAATTCAGGAACACTAGAATGGGTGTGGTGACCATTTTATCCTTCAAAATGTCTAAACTTTTCTGACACCCTTCATCCCAACAGAATGTTGCGTCCTTCTTCAATAGTTTCTCCATTGGCATAGTGATTTGCGCATATGCCTTGATAAACTTTCTATAATACCCCGTATGGCCCAGTGTCGCACGCAGCTGTTTTACGTTCTTTGGGCCTCCAAATTGACAATAACAACTATCTTTGCAGGGTCTACCATCAATCCCTGCTTGCAAACCACATGACCCAACAATATTCCATAAGGAACACAAAAGATGCATTTTTTCAGATTCAGGGCGATCTGATGTCTGCGACAGGTATCCAACATAAGGCACAAACTTGCAACGTGGTGCTTTACCAACCCAAATACAATCCAATCATCAAAGTAGACTTCTAAGAATTTATGGATAAATTCCTTAAAAGCTGCAATTACTACCCTTGAGAAGATCGCAGGTGCATTCTTCAATCCAAATGGCATTACCGTGTATTGAAAACACCCCCATTCCGTCGCAAAGGTGGTCTTGCTGCGATCCTCCGGCGCGATCTTGATCTGATGGTACCTCGAGAACCCATCAGTGAATGAGTAGGCTTCTTGCCCTCCAACATTCTCCAGGACTTCATCTGTAAACGGTGTTGGAAATGGGTCGTGGACGCACACATCATTTAGCTTCCTCAAATCAATGCATATCTGGATTTCATCTTGTTGCTTCTTTTCCTGGACTACCATAGGACTCACCCAGTCTGATTCCTCCACAGGCTCAATGATCCCAGCCTCTAACATTTTGTCCAACTCTTTGCGCACCTTTTCCTTGTATTTGGGATTCAAACGGTAGGGTCGCTGTTTTACAGGCTTCGCATTTGGCTTCAAAGTAATCTTCATCACGCCCAGGTCCCCTACTATCCCCTTCAAATTCGAAAACTTGGTGGGAAACAAGTCTTGGTATTCACGTAGCAGTTCCGCGACCTTATCAATTGTATCCTCATCCCAATAGTCACCTATTTTCGCAAACTTCGGCTATGCGTTCGATCTGATGTTTACCTGTCTAGTCTTCAAAGGCTTTGTTATGTCAGAAATTGCTGCTTTGGGTCCTTCAACTTCGTGCTGTCCCTCAAACTCCTCGAATGTTGATATTTCTAGGGTCATCTTGTTCTTCTTCCGTGGTCACGTTATAACATTCCAACACATGGCGCAGCTGCGTATTCTTGTTTGGTTGAACCCATTCTATCGGTTCCTCAGGCATTCTAAAGATTGCAGCCTTAATTTCTTGGAGCGCCTCATCAATGCATTCAAAACCATTCTCAAAGCTGAAGGTCAATAGGAAACTTTCCTCAAGATAGCCCATTCGGCCATCCCATGGCACAGCTCAGTTTCTAGGAAACAATTCATCGGAATGGTATCCAAAGTGTGACAAAAGATGTGCACCCATTCAGGTCGAGGTTTCTCTCCCCAAGCTTTAGTCCACCACGCCAAATGTTCGCGTGGATCGTCTTTTCCTGTGTATTTCTCCGTCATACAGGTATTGGCATACCCGAATCTCAGCTTCATCATTCTCCTGTATTCTTTCCAATTTGCGAAGCTGTCCTTATGTGAACGCCACCAACGGGCAAGCATAGCGCGCAACGCCATATCTAGTGCCTGGACCAATGCTCTTCTGGCACCTCCCTTTCAAACTTATCCAAAAACAAGTTAACATCATTTAAACCATCATAATGAGGTAGATTTTGTACCTCCGTGGACACTGGATATGCAACGAAATGATTTTGTCAACATGTTGCAGCACAGCGAGGAGACTTCGTGTAATCTATTCTGCCAATGCTCAAGTTTTTTGTCGGAATCTGAGGTGCAAGAGCTATCTCTATCCCATGTAATTCGTCCATCTACTGTATAGGATTAATCCAGTCCTCATCACGCGCAGTGATCTTATATATCTAATCCAGATCGTCCTCTTCTTCATAATCACGGACTAGTTTCGTGTATCATGCACCTTCAGTTGGATCCAATGGAACAATAATTCAGAGCACCTTCCTCTCAAATGTCATCCTGTGATTCTTAAGATTAATGGACGCATCCATGTCGAAGGCCCAATCAATGCCTAATAGTGCAAGGTAAGGATTACTATTGTCCACTATCTTGATCACTTCAAAGTCGGCCAACGCGCTCACCCCTTAAATATCCATCATAACCCCATACAGGCGCCCCATAGGAATGATCTTTTGTTGATTTGCCATACGTAGCTAGATAGGAGAGCACTGCAGTGCAGGTCTTCCCATTCTTTCCCAAGTTTGTTTTGGTAGCGCATTTGCATCAAATCTTAGATCGAGAATTACCTGATCCATTTCGTACTCTCTGATCTGCGCAGTTAACCTCATTTCACGACCTGTTTGTTTCTCGCTTTTGCCCACTTTTCATACGACACACTGTTCTGGAGGAGTCTTAACCTTGTACAACTATCAATAAACTCTTGGAGCCCTTCTACTACCTTTCTATCCCGTAACATATTCATACAAGTCTTCAGAAAGGTAGCTAATAGCGAAGGATCTACGTCCCGGGCTTCATTGTTTCTGCCCGACTTCTCCTTACTTCCTGAGGTAGAGGCCTCAACGAAGTTCTTTTTGGATTCCATAAAGGTTTCCTTAGCCCAGCTTAGATTGAATCCCACTTCCTTCATAGTAGCCTTGCGTACCCATCCTTTAGTTTTCGACTGCTTTCCTTTATCTTGACCAGTGGCAATACCACTTTGTGTCACTATATTAATGTTAGGATTTTTTTTGCGAGGCTCCACCCTCATCATCTGAATATTCTACGTAGGTGTTTGAGCCTTTTTCTCCTGCATCTTGGCTATTAGTACTGGGCAATCTTCTATAACATGATCAAATTGTTGGAAATACTGGCAGGATGGATGCATTGGGTTCTGACAGTCGTGCGCAAAATGACCTGCTTCTCCACAATTATAACAAATGACTTGTCCGCGACCCCTTCCAGCCCCTCCTCCTCGTCCTCTTCCTCAGCTCTGGAATCCTCTGCTCCTAGATCTGAGGCCGATTTTCTGCCTGCATTCTATATGTAGGGGTCCGCTCCATCATCAGTTCGTAGCTTCGGCAGTTGCGCTCATCATGCCCAACTGATTTACAAAAAGTACAAAATAACTATTGCGGAGTTTGCACAAACTTTTGTAGGAGATGACAATTGTCAGTTGCGTGCTTCCCAACTATCTGACAGATAGCGCACCATAAGGCTACCCCTACGCTTGGTCGAGCAATATTTTCTGGCTTTAGCGGAACAAGACCTCCCCCAATGAGGTAGTTCTGATAGATTGGACAGTTCTGATAGACTGGAACAGGACCATGGGCTTTACACTTCAAGCACCAAACTTCTGTGCGCACCTCAGGCTGGACTTCCTTTCCCTTTTTAAGGCTCTGCAATTCCATGTGCAAGCTTGCTAGCTGCGACTGAATCTGTTGTACCCTTATATTCGTGTCCTACACTAGTGAAGCTTCTAATCTCATGGAAATCTCCACTGCTTCTACTTGCGTTCCTATTTTTTGTTGCGATAATGGTAATCTTAGATGAGGTAGGAGCGAAGCAATGTACCAGTCTCTATGTAGAGTATCTGTAATGCTCATATTAGCTTGCTAAATCTGACACTTTAATCTTTGATCGAAGTCCCACGCGGACTTGTTTATCTATGCATAACTTGATGTACCAACTCAACGCTTTATCTTGCAGCGCTGTGACTAGCTGCGCTTTTTTCATATTGTCATCAGTGATCTGTTGTGCCTTCCATACAACATCTGTGACGAACCAAAATTGTTTGGGGTCTTCAGTTCCAAAACCCCTAAATACTGGCATCTTCATCGTCTTCGCCATGTTAAATGGTTGGGGTGGAGGTGGAGTGGATGGATGAGGTATCCCTACGATACCCTGACTTACGATCTGTAGTGCGCTTCGCGACGTTCTCAGAATATTACCTTTGTCGTCACTATTAGATGATCCTAACAACAGACTGTATTCGGACCCTAATTCTTCGTTCCTTCTGAATGCTCTCCCAATTCGTGTAGTCCCAAACATCAATTTAAAGGCATAACTCGCTTTCCGCACAATAGCGTCTTAATCCAAGTCTTCAAAGATCTTAGGTACTTACCTCTTGGTCCCTTGAAGAACCTTCGCTTTGCTTCACTGTAGCTGGTGGACGTATCGATCGCGAACTTAGTGATGAATCCTCCCAGAATACGATCGATCTAGTGGTCGACGGCCCACGCGATGTTATTTTCTGAAGCCTCCAAGCGCTTCACCAATTCTGGGGTCCACACAATAGGGTTGTCAAGCCTCCATGTACCCTGACTATCCACTAATTTGGACAGCCACTCATGCAATTCACAAGGGAAAGAGCAGAAGAATATTTTGTGTTCATTTGTGAATAGGTATTTATTCAACCACTCTTCCTTTGACAAGCACGGATTTCTGTTCTCCTGGGTTGCAAACACGTGTAGCTTTTGATCGATCCACTTTTCAATCTCTTTCTTAGTGGGGAACCACTTATCACACATTCCTCAGTAAGATCCTGGTCCTGACAATGGAACCATTTGTTGGCTTGATGGGGCCTGACCCAGGTTCAATGTTAGCTGTGCCAACCAACAAAACCCTAAACTGCTAGTCCTTTCAGCAGCAACCCGCATAGTGCAGGCTACAGTTTCACCTGAAGCAGTATTGGGGGATGACAAAACTAGGTTTCTGCATCCAGAGGTCTGTGTGATGGGTTCCTGCAGCTTCTATGGCTTAGTTCTGTCTTCGCGAACCCTAACCCTTTTGGAACAATTAATAACAATAAATCTTATACACAGTAATTATATCTTCGCGAAGGTCATTAACTAGTCATAACATGCCTACTTTATATTGATCTACCACTTTCGTGCATTAGATAAACATTAATTCATATACTTTCAGATATAGAGCGGAAACACATAAATTGTAGAAGTAAATACAGATAAGCAGATATGCAAAGTATGGATAAAAACAATCTTTTATTAGATGATCTTTCAAAGTACAAACTTTCCTTCCCTGTGCACTCAGCTGCAGGGGCTCGCGCACTCAGCTTGCGGACTTACCAAGGTCTCCACACACTCAGTTGCAGGAGCGTTCCCCTTCACCTAAGTACATGAAACAAACTTTCCTACCTTAGCTTACTTGCCCAAAACAATGATCTTCTATCTTATGATTGATCTCTAGACTCGCTATGACTCTTCTATTTATAGCATTTTCTTTTACAATACCATAGTTCGCAGACCATGAGTGGGTCACAAAACCTTCTTAACACCTAACAACCTAAGGGACTAAAGCCCCTTTGACTCTTACTATCTTCGTGCTCTGCTTCCACAAATTGCGGAGACCCCATCCCAACAATTAGACATTATTTCAAGAGAAAATATTCAACAAAAAACACTTACAAGATGACAATAAGATATATCCAACCATAAACCATGAAGTAGCTCCAAAGAAGGTCGAAATTCTAGCTTCAAAGGTCAAAATGCATCTAATAATCTTCAATAACATCTAAGAGAAAAAGTGTGAAGTCTTCTTCAAAAGAAATATCCAAGTGATGATGATGAGTTCTCACAAATGAGACTCATCTCTATTTATACGAGTCTCTCCTAATTCGATTTAGCTTAATTAAACCCAACAATTATGAAATAATGTGCGCTAGATACAAGTCTTGGTGACAAGCCCACCAAGTAGCTAGCACAAGTTATGAAAAAGCCATCCATACGTGCCAAAATGATGACTTCGTGATGAAGAAGGGACATTGGAGGGCCACGTTGAGTCCCCTAAGTGCCATGATGATATAAAGGGCTCCAATAAAGATGAACTAGGGGTTGGCCCCTAGTTTTCCATGTAAATCATCATGTGGGGCCCCAAAAGTGGGTTTGGGGCACATCTGTTGATCTCGTCAGTCTCCAAATGAAAGATAAGCGTGTAAACTACTCCAAATGAGGGCTCTGATGATGGTGCCCCAAAAGTGGGTTTGGGGCACATCTGTTGATCTCGTTAGTCTCCAAATGAAAGATAAGCATGTAAACTGCTCCAAATGAGGGCTCTGATGATGGTGCCTTCCCTCCCATATCTCAAGGATGAGACAAACCTCCTTCGGGCCTTGGATCAACTGCCTTGATCATCTTAAGCTAGTTGGGTCATGCTGGTCCAAGTGCATCCTCTCACGAATAATGTGGGGCAACGAATAAGCTGCTAAAGGTACTAAGGGTGCCCATGGCGTGGAATGATGTTGATACACATGGAGTCCCATGGCTCTCAACGCATACCCTACAAATGTCAATATGATCCTTTGGTGGGCTTGGGCCCTAGTTAAGTTGCCCATCCCATGATGAAACCACTTGCCGATTACATATAAGATCCAATGTGTCTCCTGACCATCAGGGGCATAATTCAGTAGTGCATCTAAGTGGACCAAGCTTGTTAATCAAGGGCACAAATGAGACTTCGTAATGGGCTTCCGTTCCAAATTTGGGGCTTTGATCATGTAATAGCGTTACCTCCCTAGGTAGGAGTGGCTAATAAACAACCCTATTAGGTGTTCCCAACCCCTAAAGGGAAAGACAGGTCAAGGTATATCCTTCAAGTGATAGGGGTCATGTGGATAATGATGAGGTGGATTGGGACACAAGGGTCTCAAGGCCAAATGCCATGGGTTAAAATGTGGTAATGACGAGGGATTTCCACATATTTGAGTGTATAGATGTAGGAGGGAGCAATCACAATACATGAGTTACTCCGACCTTCATTTTTCCACCCTTCTTCATTTGCCTTTTGCCTTTTCTTGATTTTTATTTGTTATTATTGCTTGGGGCTCTAGGAGGTGAGAGCATGCTATGTATGATATAAGCAGTTATTACCCCCTTAATGTGGGTCAGTTCATTACCCACCCAGGGTTGGGACGTGCATGGGTTCCTTAATGATGTGGAGGCACTCATGGGGCCCTAGGAGCTAGGGTGATGACCATAATGAAGGGGTAGAGCTCGTGTTTGGATTTTTCCGATGCACTAATATAATGTCTCGACCATGTTTTGCATTTTGTGATATTCTTTTCTTTTGTTTGTGGCCATGATATGCTTTATTTTTTTTTTAGCTACATCAACCTCTGGGGCAACATTTCCAGGCCTGACCCAAACATGTGGACAAGGGGAGGGGTGTACTAGTGCCTTGTGGACCAAGTGGTCATGTGGACCTATAGAGGGAAGATGATGAAGTATGGCTTGTAATGTGTGGAGAGGAGTGAAAAACGTGAAATGGGAAAACAAGATCATGCTACCAAAATCGAGGTTTCCCAAATAATGCCCATCTTGAAGCTATAAGCCAATAGGGGATATCCTGCAGGACAAGGATTGAGGATTAACCCTCCATTTAAGGTGAGGGAACAAAACTACAGTCAAAGCCCTTCCTTCTTCCAAGTCACCCAATAATCCATGCCCAATGTGCCCAAGGGAAAACAAGCATAAGCACCTGATTGCACAATGAAAAATGTACCTTTAGGATTGGAGGCACTGTTATCACCCCAAGAAACTCTCCTAGGTTGTATCTCGGAGATGCTCGAGAACATTACAAACTCAACAAAAGGTTGAAAATGGTTGAATGGAAGGAATGATGCATATTCAAGCCAGATAACCACTTCTACTATGCTTAACCCCAGACATGGGTGAACACCCCCAAACTACAAGGCTTTAGACCACCAATTACTCACAATTTGAGGACTAAGTGAATATGGAGAATACTGACCACACCAGCAGATGCACAAGACCATGTGATGGCTGGCTGCAACCAGTAAAGAGGTCTGCAAATCTATTTCCTAATGCACAGACATGATGACAGCTCTCTGGTACTAAGTAAACAGAAACCTGCATAACACATTCAATGATACATACTAGATTTTAGCACAGATGTGGGATGACAGCCCCTCTAGTACTAAATATCAAGAGCACATGAACAAATGCATAACAGGCACAACCTGGAACAGAATAGAAATGGAAAGTGAGCAATTAACAACAAAAGAAGTTTGTATTAGCTGAAAAGGAAGACCAGACGCTGCAGGTATCATAGTAGTTACAGTCTCCAGAAGTTGAACCTTACATCAAAACTACAACCATCAACCCTCATTACATCTTCTTTTTGGGTATATGTAGAGTTTCATTACAAAAATATCCTGCTTTTCTATGCGTGGAGGGGTCATTATTAACCACCAACCACGTTAGCTGTTTAAAATGGGCCTCTGCTACGATCTGCTGCTTTAATGAATGAATTTGACATTCTCTGGTACTCTGTTGTACTTCTTGAGCAGGTGGAGTGTTGTATGAATACATTTCCATAACTGGTGAAGGTGTTTGACTGCTCGAGAATTGTCCTTTCTCTCTTGGCCATGCTGCTCTTTGAACGCAGTTGTTGAGGAGTAATGGCGCAGGGTACTGGTAGGTGATTGCCTTCTTCCTTCAGATGCACAGGACAGGCCAAAAACACGAAAACTGCATGGGGAATGAATGGAGGGCAGGGAATAAATATTAGCCGTTGGATGGAACAGACGGATGGCTGAGATCTCTTGGTGGGAGGCGTTGGGAGGACGCGGGGCGGAGTGATTATGAGCCATCGGATCACATGTATGGACGGCGGAGATCGTTTGATAAGGAGTATCGGGAGGTACGTGAGTGGGGAGATCGCGGGCTGTTGGATCTCGGGCGGGGAGATCCAACGGTCGTCGGGCAAGGAAGTTGCACGAGGGTTAGCGAGCGGGGAGGGCGGTTTTGTTGGTGGGCAGTATTCCCCACACTGCTTTTGGAGCTGCGGTGGTATCTGTATATGGGCTCGCGATCACGTTTACAGCACGACACGTGGCGGATGGGACCGGCGGGAAACCACTTTCCCTGCGCATTAACGTGTGGTTAAGTTACGGGCGCGGGACGAGCGATCACTGTTGGATCTCACGGTGGATGCAATCGACAGTGGAGGAAAAGAACAGGGTTTAGCGTGCGGGAAAAAGGGCTGTGGTGGCGGGGAAAGTTGGTGAACGCGCGCGGTCACACGAATACAATTATATGACAGTTTAAGCTCCGCTCTCGGGGTTAAGAGCCTTATATGGATTTTAACGAGTGACCCAGGAAATGGAGGTGAAAGGGAGACAAATGAGGTGGAGGGGAAGGTTAAAGCGGCCATTAAGAATCTTCTTTCAGCAAAACCAAGAACCGAGTCCACCTCAGCTCCTCTAACTGTAGCAGAGCTAACACTGGCTCCTTCTGGGGATGAGATCCTCCCTGTGAGGTCTCAAGAACTTGTAGACCAATGCCTTCCAGATGAAAACAAATTAGCAAAATTCCTAGTGTTCCATTGGGCATGGAGTCTGACTAAACCTACACTAAGACTGCGAAAATCAAATATTTACAATTTTTAAGGCCAAAAGACCTTAAATCACATAAATTTTCAAAAAATGCCCATTAATTGGGCCATCAAAAACTGTTTCTCCCCCCAAACTTTTCAATATGAAGGTATTGTTTCCTTGAATCTGAGAAATGATGAAAGGCCCTATCCAGAAAGCATCGAACTTCCCATGATTGCCTTTCTTTTCTTTCAATGCATCCCATTTCAGAACCAAGTCTCCAACCTGAAAACAATCTGATTTTGTCCGTTTGTCAAAAGCATCCTTGATCTTTTTCTGATGTGTTGCAGCCTTTTCAACCAGTTGTTCTCTAATCTGATGTACCTCTGCTAAATCAGTGATCCTCTTTGCCATGTCTTCTTCCTCATTCTGCTCTTCTTGAAGGAATTTTTCCACAGGGAGAGTTAACTGAATTGGAAACACATCCTCAGTGCCATATACTAGCCTGAATGGAGAATTCCCTGTGGATTTCTTAATGGTCACTCTGTCAGCCCATAGTGCATACTTGAGCTTAGAATCCCAATTCTTTTTGTTGTCCTCTAACAGCTTCTTAATTATCCTTATCAAGATTTTATTAGAGGATTCTGCTAGACCATTGCCTTGGGGATAATATGAGGTGGAATGAACCAGTTTAATACCCATTGAATCACACATTTCCACCAATTCTTTTGCCCTGAAAGCTGCTGCATTATCTGTGACTAATTTATGTGGACAACCAAATCTGGTAAAGATATTTTCAATTAAAAACTTCATGACCGCATTATGATCAGCCTTTCTGGTAGGGATTGCTTCAATCCACTTAGTAAAATAATCATTGGCTACTAATATCCATCTGTGCTGGCCACTGGAATGTGGATTGATTTCTTCAATGAAATCCAAGCCCCACTGCTGAAAAGGTCCTTTTGCATGTATTGGTTTTAAGGGCAGGGACTTCAACTATTGTTTCCCTTCAAATCTTTGGCACCCGTCACAAGATCTAACAAATGAAAATACATCAGAAAATAAAGGGGGCCAATAGTACCCGACCTTGAGAATCTTATGGGCAGTGGTTTTCCAATAATGATGTCCTACACACAAGTTGGAATGAAATTGCTGCATAACTTCTATTGATTGTTCTTTGTCCAAACACCTAAAAAGCACTACAGATGGATCCCTCCAGTAGAGCAGATTTTCATTAATGCAATATTTAGCCGCACTAAGCTTGATAGTTCTGGCTTGACTCTGAGTAAGTCCTGAAGGGATTTCTAGCTTCAGCAAGAAATTAATTATTGCAGAATACCAATCACAAGAAGCTAGATTTTCTGCCATTGACTGCTTTCTCTCTTGTTCAGCTGCTTTTTCTTCTTTATCTGCTTGACCAATTTCTGCAATTGTGCACAGGAAATCAATATCCAATGATCTGCAATTTTCTTCAACTAACAACTTTGCAAGACCTTGACCTCTGACAAGTTTGGTTGGCTTCAGTTCTATATTAAATTCAATTAACTTTGCAATCCATTTAGCCCTTCTTCCATCGATATCAGGTTGTGTTACGACATCTTTTATTGCAGCAGAGGGTACATATGCAACTACCTTGGAATGCAGAATATAAACTTTGAAAGCTTTCAAAGATTTGATAAGGGCATATGCTTGTTTTTCAATAATGTCATACCTCAGTTCAACATCCCTTAAGTTTTTGCTGAAAAATGTCACCAGATGCTATGAGCCTTCTTCATCTGCTTGCAATAAAACTGCTGCAATGGTGTCTTCAGAGGCAAATGAAAATACATGGAACTCCTTGCTGTAATCTGGGCCTATTAAAGTGGGAGCCTCCATAATAGCCTTCTTAATGGACTCAAAGGATTTTCTTGCCATATCAGTGCATTTGATCTCTGACCCCTTTTTCAACATGGAGGTAATATGCTTCATCAGCTCTGCAAAATTTGGGATAAACCTCCTCACAAAATTTATCTTGCCCAGAAAGGACTGGATGTCTTTCTTTGATCTCGGGACAGACAAAGTCTGTAGTGCTTTGACTCTTTTTGGGTCAATTCGGACACTTGCAGCAAAACAATATGCCCCAACAGCTTGCCTTCCTTTAAAGCAAATGGTGATTTTTTAGGATTGACTGAAATACCAAACCTTCTGCACTTCAGAAATACTTTTTTCAAATGTTGCAGATGATCTTGATGGCTGCTGGAGTATACTGTTATATCATCTAGGTAGATGAGGACAAATTTATCCTTCTATCCTATAAATGCTATATCCATAACTCTCTAAAAGGTTGCTCCAGCATTCATCAATCCAAAAGGCATCTTAGCATACATAAAAGTGCTCCAAGGAGTGGTGAATGCAGTGTTCTCTTGGTCATCTGGATGCACAACAATCTGATTAAACTCTGAAAATCCATCCAAAAAAGACATTACTTTGGCTCCTGATACCTTCTGCAGCAAATGCTCCATCTTGGGTAAAGGATAGTTGTCTTTCTTAGAGCATTTGTTTAAGTTTCTGAAATCAACACAGAGTCTGATTTCTCCACTTTTCTTCCTCACTACCACCAAGTTGGCTACCTATTTTGAATATCTGAGAGGGACTATGATTTTGGCGGCCAACAACTTTTTAATTTCTTTTTCAATCAAACGAAGGAGCAAGGGATTTATTGGTCTCAGCTTCTGCTTGAAAGGAATGGTATCTTTCTCTAGAGGGATTTTATGCTGAATGATCTTTTTATCATAGGTTTTCAGGTCACTATATTCCCAGGAAAACACATCAGTAAATTGCTTCATTAAATTGCAGTATTCAGCATTTTGGTCAGTAGACAGATGAGTGGACAAGTTTATGTATCTAGGCTGACCTGGACTCCCTATATCATGCTTACAAACTGCAGATTGATCTTCTTTCTGGGCAGCCTTGTAAGGTACATCATTCTGGTCAAACAGTGTTTCTAAAGGAATTAAACCCTTAGGAATATGATTGCTGGGAAGCTGGACAATGTTATCTTTGCCAATTTTATTTCTAAGCTGGGATTTGGGGCTTTCTTCCAAGGCTTCATTTTCTTGGTCAATTTGCATTTCGAAGAACTCATCAATGACTTGCAGAAACCTATTTACTTCATCATCATTTTCAAAAACTTTCCAATGCTGGACATTATCAGGCAAGGATGGCCTATACTTCATTTGGACTTCATAAACTAGTCTGAGAGGCATGGGAGGGATAAACAGACTAGTAGACACAACAAGGGAATCAACAAGCTGATTTTTGGCTCTAGGGATATATGAAATACAACAATCATCAATGGAATCTTTGAGTCTTCATACCTCATCTCTGTATGCTTTCAACTTTGGGTTCTTTGCTTGAAATGTTTTATTTACTTGCTGAATGATTAGATCAGCATCTCCAAACACCTTTATGTTCTTGATTCCTCTATCTTTAGCTGCATTAAGGCCCAATAGCAGAGCCTCATACTCTGCTATATTGTTCGTGACTTGAAAAGCCAACTTAAAAGATAGTTGTGTGCTTTCTTGTTCTGGAGATATCAGCACCACCCCTGCTCCTGCAGTCTCCCTGGAACATGCTCCATTAAAGGACATCTCCCAAACTTGACTTCCTTGCTATTCCTCGGCCTGATTTACTGGTTTCTTGAGCTGCATTGAGGCCTTCTGATATTCTTCTATTTGGAGAATACATGCTCCAAAATCAGTGTCCACAGCATAAATGGGATGATTAGTAGGATTCTTCTCATCACTAATGATGTATGCCAACTGTGCTTCTCTGTATAATCTCCTGCTTTCTCCTCCAAAGACCGGGTCAGTGGCATAAGATAGATCATTCTGTAATGTCCCACCTAATCTCTTAATCCATCCTCTAGACAGCAGCATGCCAAACTTAGGAGTGACATCTGCTACCAAAATATCCATCATGATACTCTTCATGGGCAACTGAGTTAAGGTAATGGCTAGGTCTTTGATTAATCCTAGGCATTTCACTTTCCTTGAATGAAAAGAGAATAAATCATGATATGGTCTAGCGATATCAAGGCCTAACTCTTCCATTATAGCTTTAGGCATTAGATTGTGGCTAGCCCCTATATCTAGCAGGCAGTTGTGGAGGATTTTGTCATGAATAGTTAAGGAGACATAAAAAGATGGAGAATTATTATCAGCAGGTTCAATCATGGGGCTAAGCACAACGGTAGGCTTGTCATCTTGCAAATTGACATAGTCAGTGGAGGTTTGTGTAGTTTCTAGCTCAAGAGCTTCGAGGATAGGCTTTCTAAACACTTCACTCTTTACCAACTCTACTAGAGGCACAAATATTTTTAATTTCTAGAATTTTGACTCAAAGCTGAAAAAGGAAGGTAACTTATCAGAACCTCTTACTTCTTGAACTGGAGCTTTGAGGATGACTGGATCAACTGCTGGTCTTCTCTGTCTGATATTCTGTGACTCTGTCTGGACAACAGCTCTTTGGGCGGATTCTCCTTGACATTTTTTGCATTTGACCTCAGATTATATCTCCGTTGCTCTTCAGTTTGTAGGACAACTTCTCTATCCCATTCTTGACTGTCTTGTTCCTGCAACAATGATTCTTCATATGCGGCCAATGTCAAAAAGGCAGCACTGCCTTTATCTTCCATGCAATGAATTTCATCCTCATCTTCAAACTGTTCCTCCTCCATGACTACATTTTGAAAAGGAGCTTTAACCCTTTGTTCTTCATTTGTTTCTTTTCCCCTCTGAATTATTTGTAATTGCTTATTTGCTCTTCTGAAAGGATTTGAGTTTCTTGGAGCATATGTGTTCCGCTGCCTTGTCTTTCCTGAATTCTACTTAACCTTCAGCTTAGATATTTCAGTAGCCAATGACTCTATCATTTTAGTCATTTTGTCTAATTTGGGTTCTGAAGATGCGGTAGAGGAAGAAGAAGCCTCACCTCTCTGCCTTCTTCTATCAGCATGAGTTTTGAGCTTTTCTGAACCCATAATATTGGATTCCACCTCTAATGTTGCATCCTGCATGTCAGCTAGAGTGGCACATCTTCTTTCTCTCAATAATAGGCAGAAATCAGAGTCAAAAGCATTGGCATAAGTGAGTTTGGCAGAGGTGGGGGTAGGCTTTACCTCAGCTGGTATCTTACTATACATACGATTGAATCTTTTATTAAAATCAGGCAATGATTCCCCATTTTCTCTCTTTAGGTTACCAAAATCAGTGTGGTAATATAGCAAGTCTTTTTTATCTCCCCAGTGCTTCAAAAATGCATCATCTAAGGCTTCAATATCAGTAATAGATCTAGGGGCTAGTTCTCTAAACCACTTTCTGGCCTCTCCATCAAGGCTCTGGACAAAAACTCTCATCCACACATCATTTTCACTTATGTCTAAGTTATCAACATAACTATAGAAAGCTTCAAGGTGTTTCTCAGCTGTTACTCCCTCTGTGCCAGTGAACTTGGGCATATATTTTTTATATTCTCCTGCTAGCATAGCATTTAAAGGAATAGGAAAGACCAGAGGTCCATACCTGGCAGCTACAATTCTTTCTATCTTCATAGGTTCTTGCTATCCTGCCATGATTGGGGTATGTGGAAGGACACTGGCCGATTGAGAAGTATGAAACAATGAAATGGATGACAGAGACAAAGGGATGCTATGGACTGTATGGAAAGGTTTCTTTGGACTGAGATTCAAAGGGGAACTAATTGAACAAGGGGCTGTATGAATCTTTGCAGGTGTTTGTTCACTAGCAACACTAGGCTCTATGTCTTCAAATTGTGTATTCTCAACTAAAAAATCCTCATGCAGAGACAAATAATATTTCTTGGGCTTACCTGATCCTGATGCTCTTTTCTGTGATGTTTTCTTCGACTTGACAATCTTCTCAGGGTCAGGCACTGATTCAGCTGGTAATTTCTGAGGATTTCTTCGAGTATGTCTCACAAACTCAGCTAGGACTATACTGTGGAGTCGCCAGATAGATGATTACAACCAGAAATGTGCCTAGACCTTGTCTATCATCAAAATCTGGAACTGTGTCGTCTCCCAGGGAAGCTGAGCTTCAATCTCCTCTCCTCAGCAACGACGCCAATTAATGTTATCACCCCAAGAAACTCTCCTAGGTTGTATCTCAGAGATGCCCGAGAACATTACAAACTCAACAAAATGTTAGAAATGGATGAATGGAAGGAATGATGCATATTCAAGCCAGATAACCACTTCTACTATGCTTAACCCCAGACATGGGTGAACACCCCCAGACTACAAGGCTTTAGACCACCAATTACTCATAGTTTGAGGATTAAGTGAATATGGAGAATACTAACTACACTAGTAGATGCACAAGACCATGTGATGGCCGGCTGCAACCAATAAAGAGGTCTGCAAATCTATTTCCTAATGCACAGACATGATGACAACTCTCTGGCACTAAGTAAATAGAAACCTGCATAACACATTCAATGATACATACTAGATTCTAACATAGAGGTGGGATGATAGCCCCTCTAATGCTAAATATCAAGAGCACATGAACAAATGCATAACAGGCACAACCTGGAACAGAATAGAAGTGGAAAGTGAGCAATTAACAACAAAAGAAGATTGTATTAGCTGAAAATGAAGACCAGACGCTGCAGGTACATAGTAGTTACAGTCTCCAGAAGTTGAACCTTACATCAAAACTACAACCATCAACCCTCATTACATCTTCTTTCTGGGTATATATAGAGTTTCATTACAAAAATATCCTGCTGTTCTATGCGTGGAGGGGTCATTATTAACCACCAACCACATTAGCTGTCTAAAATGGGCCTTTGCTACGATTTGCTGCTTTAATGAATGAATTTGACATTCTCTGGTACTCTGTTGTACTTCTTGAGCAGGTGGAGTGTTGTATCAATAAATTTCCATAATTGTTGAAGGCGTTTAACTGCTCGAGAATTGTACTTTCTCTCTTGGCCATGTTGCTCTTTGAACGCAGTTGTTGAGGAGTAATGGTGCAGGGTACTGGTAGGTGATTTCCATCTTCCTTCAGATGCACAGGACAGGCCAAAAACATGAAAATTGCATGGGGAATGAATGGAGGGTAGGGAATAAATATTAGCCGTTGGATGGAACAGATGAATCGCTGAGATCTCTTGGCGGGAGGCGTTGGGAGGACGCGGGGCGGAGTGATTATGAGTCGTCGGATCACATGTATGGACGGCGAAGATCGTTTGATAAGGAGTATCGGGAGGTACGTGAGCGGGGAGATCCAACGGTTGTCGGGCGAGGAAGTTGCATGAGGGTTAGCGAGCGGGGAGGGCGGTTTTGTTGGTAGGCAGTATTCCCCGCACCGCTTTTGGAGCTGCGGTGGTATCCGTATATGGGCTCGCGATCACATTTACAGCACGACATGTGGCGGATGGGATCAGTGGGAAACCGCTTTCTCCACGCATTAACGTGTGGTTAAGTTACGGGCGCGGGACGAGCGATCACCGTTGGATCTCACGGTGGATGTGATCGATGGTGGAGGAAAAGAACAGGGTTTAGCGCGCAGGAAAAAGGGTTGTGGTGGTGGGGAAAGTTGGTGAACGCGCGCGGTCACACGAATACAGTTATATGACAGTTTAAGCTCCGCTCTCGGGGTTAAGAGCCTTATATGGATTTTAACGAGTGACCCGGGAAATGGAGGTGAAAGGGAGACAGATGAGGCAGAGGGGAAGGTTAAAGTGGCCATTAAGAATCTTCTTTCAGCAAAACCAAGAACCGAGTCCACCTCAGCTCCTCGAACTGTAGCAGAGCTAACAGGCACATCTTCAAACATATGTTCTTGACAGATGGAAGAGGGGACATATGACTGGCTTGAGGAGCAGAGATCAAATGACACAATATACCAGCTACATTAGTAGTTGTCAGGGACTGTTGGCTGCCAACTGAAGATAAATCTAGGAGAAAAATTCTCCTACGGGGTCACCCACTAGTGTTGGGTAGCAGTATTAACACCAAATTCCACATGCAACTCTGATTCCCACTTTGTCAGGTTGTTAAACAACTCTTGTGCTCTTGTCGTATGTCTTGTAGCTCCTCTATCTAATAGCCATGCACTAACTAATCTGGTTTTCGAGGAAAGGTAGGAAACAAGTGATAATTTAGTTTCAAACTTCTTGGCAAACTCTCCCACCTAAGCTTTTGTTGACGCATCTACATTTGACTGTGTGCACTTTTTTCCCTTCTTCCCCTTTGGATACTGTGAAGCATAGTGTCATGCCTTATGACATGCAAAACACTTGACCTTAGTCAATTCCTTCTTCTTCCATTGTGAGGTTGATTCCTCACTCCCTCTTGAACCTTTTCCTTTACTCTTCAATGCCTTATTGACAAGAGCCAACTCCTCGTCATCTTTCTACTTGTTGGCCTTGGCCTTTCACTACACCCTCATCTCCTCTTGGATGCAACCATCCCATAGCCTCTCAAATGACGGTTGATTCTCTCGAGCACATATTCCTTTGACGAATGGATTCCATGTCTCTGGGAAGCCATTCAATGCCTCATTTATTAACTCTGCTTTGTCTACTTCCCCCACACCATTGCAAGTTGATCATGGAACTTAATGATCTTCATCAGGTAACTTATCACTATGTTAGATCTAGTCATCGACGTAGACATGAACTTGTCCCTCAACACCATTTTCCCATTAACAGTCTTGCTTTGGTTATAAAGTATAAACCCACCAAAGCATCGAACATCTCCTAGGTTGATTTCTTCTTAAACAAGTAAGGGATCAATTGTTCCTTTACTACATCCAAGAGTATCCTCTATGCCTTTATCTCCCTCTTATTTCTCCTTGGCATTTGTCGGCTCTAGGATCACCTTCTCAACCATCTCCAAATATCAATAACTAGGGTGACTCTAGCCTTCCAAGGTAGGAAATTTGAGGCTCCATCTAGCATGTTTTCAAACTGAAGATCCATTGCAGTCATATTGACCTAATCTCAACTGAAAATTTTGAACTTTAGGCACCCAAATCCACTGCTAATCTCTCGAATGATATGGTGTCCCTCTCTCCCTTTGAGGGTTGACCTCCAACAATCACATTGGTTGTACTATGCAAATTGTTGTTACGTCAATGTGTAGACCCCACTTGTAGCCTTGGCTAGTGGGCCCTCCAATTGTCACTCATGCGCGGTTTTCCTCTACTGGGTTGTAATCTTCGATGGGTGACCACTCATCGGTTGACCTCTGTTGGTTGCCTCTTGACCCTTCCTACGACAGTTTGTCAACTGGCCCCTATGTAAATTAGCACTGTTCATGCTGGCCCCCCCTTGTGGATTGTGCTTGACTGCAGTTGTTCACCGACCGCTTTTGCTCTTCCTTTCACACGACTCGCAAACTCTACCAACCTGTTGAGCCCATCTACATTCTGCTATTTGATCTGTTGTGTTGCCTACGAATCATCCACAACTACCTTGCCGTGTCCTTGCAATACATTGTTGTTGGCATATTGTCTTTCCTTGTCACCCATGGTCCTTTCCCCTATCAATTTAGCACTTACCCGAAGATTGTAGCCCTTTGCTTCCTTGTGCGTAGCTTCTCGGCGTCCACGTGACCCTTGGCACCTGCGCGTAGCCTACTATGTGATCCCTGTGCTCATGCCTACCTAGTCCTGCAACTTGTTGGTCAGCTATCAATTTTGACCTCCACTGCATTTCTCTTACTACAATCTAACACCTAGTCTAATAGTGGTGGCTATAAGTCATTGAATGGCAATGTTATTAGATTTGAACTGCCCATCGAACCAGTGGAACCCCCAAATGGGAATCAATCAGAACCGGATTGGAACTGGTAAAAAAAGGACCCAAAAACTAGAAAACCAAAAGCACATAAAATATTCAAAATTTATAGAAAAACATATATATTCATGTGCATCTATATGAATCCAAACCATTTATACAAAAATAAGAAATTTTTTTCATTTATATAGCATGTATGGTGCATATAACCGAAATAACACTGAGGGCAATCCATCTTTGAATCGAAACTACATCAAAACACAGGCCCTAGATGGCCTCTAGCATCCAAAAAAAATCATGTGACAACAAATACCTACATAATATTTTCCTATATTGGGATCTTTGTCATCAATTTCACCCTCTAAGCATTAAAATAAGATAAAAAATGCTTAGCATGTTAATTCAAGATTTTGTTTTAGTGATGTGTACATTTTCAGTAGGATCATGACAAATGAATTCAACAATCAATGCCACTAACATCAAGGTAAATAGAGGGATTGGTGCTCTTGATTAAATGCTAGTTCCATACTCTCAAACATGACAAGATCCAATGGAAAGATTGCAACCCCCCTAATCCTGAAATCCTAGTTTGCTAGATTTTGAGTGGGATCTAAAATTCTACATTCTCCATATGCAATTCAATGAGTTCAAAACCACTCTTAAACATCCTGAGTCAATTCATGGTGATTTAAAAAATTGAAGTAAAATGCTGAAAATGAGAATGAAAATGAAATATAAAGGAGAATATTGTTACTTTTACTTTAAGAATTTAACATTACCATGAATTACATAGCAATAGTAGGGTCATAGGCTTGAATATTAAGCACCTATTGTGGGCTAGTAGCCAACTGAGAGAAAAAAAAGCAAAACAGGCGCCATGTGCTGCGCTGTACGTGGCTTTACGGAATCGATTGGTTAGGTGAAAATGGTTGGTTTGGTATTGAACTGGCCACAAATGGTTTAGGAGGCTGGTTTGAACCGATTTTTCCCTCTAACTAATCGGACCAACAGATTTAGACTGGTTTGCTTTGGTTATGATAACACTAGTGAGCAAAGACTTTTGTGATCCATAATGTTTAGAGTTTTGTTCTTTGGATTCATCACATTAATATTTTTTGGGGTTGACATTTCGAACCACCCTGTTGAGCCACGGTCTATGGGTTCCTTTGCGGCCCACCAAACCACCTCCTTTTTTATTTTATTTTATTATTATTCCCATTAAATTTACTCAGTTGCCATATGAAGTACATAAATTTTTTTTCCTTTTCAACAACTTGGCCACCATACAACCTATGGTCTTTTGACCTTCGGCCTTCTGGATTTCAACCAAAAACTTTGTTGCCTCATACGATCATGGCCAAACTTGGCCTTGACGGTCCCTGTACGAACCTGGCCTACTAGGTGATTTATAGATTGGTTCTCAAATTTTATGCTTTGATACCATGTTAAATTTTGAACCTAGCACCTGACAATTAGTTCCTTGAAAATTTATTACAAATCCATTGAATACTAGCAAAACTAGGTTCTTAACACAATTATTCAATGGAAGAAAAATCACACAACCTATCTCAATCACATGTAACACATACAAATTCTACCCAAGTCATGGAAAAACCCCAACTAAGGAAAATACATTTATAACATACCTTGGATTTGATCTAGCTGATTAGGCCCTAGATCTATCCTTGATTTGCATCTCTAATTGTTGTACCCTTGCACCTTTCTCGGACCTGATACATTTGAGTATCTCACTCCTCATTTGATAAAATATCTTTCTCTATGGCTTGTGCCATTGTATGGTGTGTCCATCTCCTCTCCTTAGCCTTACTTTTATAGCTTTTCGTTGAGCTAAATCCCTAACCCTAATCTCCAAAGTGAGGGATGGCCAAGATTAGATCTCACCCTACTGGAGATCACTAGTTGAGATTAAAACATAATCACTAAAGTAAATACATTACTTTTCCCAAGTTTCTTTTGCTTAATAGCCAACATAATTAACTATGTGTTTTTTCAAAGTTAGACTTAGGCTAAGTTACATCAAGTTACTCACTTGAGCAAGTTCCCTAAGGAGACTTTGGGTGACTTTTGCATACTTAGACACTTACGCGAGTGCAAAAGTACCTTCTCAAGCTACAAACATCAACACCCTCTAGGTTCAAGCATCCCCTTCTTGCTACATAGTCTCTCAGGTGATCCATCATTTGACAAGGCTTTCTCGAATGGGAAGGGTACAAAGACTTTGTAGAAAATCCACAAAATTTTGATCTGCTAATATGAACAATCTGAAATATATTTTCTTCTCATATAAACACAAAATTTCTCTATTAAACTTTGCAGCGGAATAGGAACATAAATAAACACAATTCACACAATTTAAGACACAAAATTTCCAGGGAACCCATGTTAATTTTAGATAACAATGGTATGTTCTATGCTCGCAACAATTACTTCAGTGTCCTTGACTCCTTTTATTAGCCCAATGATAATTTCCACTTAATTTCCAATCACAATCACATTAATTCACATTGACAGTAACTATAGATAGAACATAAACAATAAACTACAGAAGACAAGCCAAGACAAGAGAACACAAGAAATTGGCTCAAGTCTGGAAAAACCCCAAGGTGGGGAAAACCCTTAATCAATCCTTCTTATTATAATATCAAATGTTCAGAAGAGAGAGAATATCCAATAGAGTACAATGATGAGAGTCAAAGTCAATGTGACATGACTTTCCAATTAGATGATCCAATACCATTGTCCTTAGTCAAATAGATGGCCTAATCAAAGTCTGCAATCTTTCTCTCAATCAACAACATTCAAACAACTCTTACTAGAAAGTCAACAATGGTCAATGCAACAGAAAGAGTCCTCCTTGAGCTCGATCAAGGTCAAAGCAATTCAACCTTCCTTAGAGGTCAACCAGTAGCAAAAACAATCAACAAAGGAGCAGTCAAACTTGGTCAACCAAAAATACGACTTTGTGGTCAAATCAATCAACATAAGCCTACAATCAACCTGCCCAGAATGCCTCGTAATCTATGCCAATAAATGCGGCCTGCTGAAACAGAGATAATCCCTCCAAGAACGTAATCAAACAAAGCCAAAGGAGCCTCGATCGATGCTGGTCAAGTCTCCTAGAAATAGAAAGTCAACAAAGGTTAGATCAGTCCTCCACAAACTCGCACATGTGAGATGAATAGTTGCCCAATTAGATATATGAATCAATCAGATGAGGAGAGAGAGTTGTGTGTTGATGGGATGCCAAAATGAGGATGAAGGTCTCTTCTATTTTTATGTGATGGAGAGGGGTTAAATCAACAACAAAAACAATTAACAAAGGAGCATTCAAACTCGGTCAACCCTAAAGACAACTTTGTGGTCAAATCAGTCAACACAAGCCTATGGTCAACATAGGTCAACTTGACCAGGATGCCTCGTAATCTGTGTCAAAAATGTGGCCTGTTGAAATAGAGATAACCCCTCCAAGAGTGTAGTCAAACAAAGTCAAAGGAGCCTCAATTAACACTAGTCAAAGTCTCCCCGAAATAGAAAGTCAACGTAGGTCAGATCAGTCCTCCACAAATTCGCATGTGTGAGATGAATTGCTGCCCAATTAGATATACAAACCAATCATATGAGGAGAGAGAGTTGTGTGTTGATGAGATGCCAAAATGAGGATGAAGGTCTCTTTTATTTATATATAATGGAGAGGGGTTCAATTTGTCTAATTAACCCCAAGCCGACCTTGACCAATTGCATATGTGTGGGTTGACCTTCAAAATCATATTTCTCCTTGTCCAAATTTAGTGAGCCTTAGGTCAATTTTGGACCTCTCAGAAAGAGGAGTTAAATCCAATATTCATCTTCTTCAAATGAGTTGCCCAAAGTGGAATTTGGCCCTAGTTGCACGTTCTAAGACTCCTTACCAATTAGGGAAAATTCCACCTGCCAATATCCTTCCATCATCATGCCACCCTGATCGTCATGTACTATCTCTGCATCTCGTCTCGTCTCTGGTAGAGATTGATATGGATAATATGAAGGATTGATTGAGAGTGAGTCACAAGACATTACCACTCCCCATTGACAAAAGTTAGTCCACATAACTAGGGGTAGAACCCCAATCGGACTTGATCTTAGGTGATCAAGTTGTTGAACAGCATGCATCCTAGATATAAGGAGTATGGTAGTACAAGATGCGTTCATCTATAGTGCTATGGTTTCAAACCACTTTTCTCAACTCATTATCCAAATGAAAGGTACTTCCCAAGAGTCCCAGGTTGCAAGGGTAGGATGTATGCTGGGGCATCCACAGGAGAAGGTGAACCACTCATCTTGCTCATATGCTATAGGAGAAGGTGAACAACTCATCCTATGCATATATCATCAACCATAGGGGAAGGTGAACCACTCACCCTATGCTCACATATATCACCATGGGGTGTCATAGGGGAAGGTGAACCACTCACCCTGTACATAGCGTACGTATAGGGGAAATTGAACCACTCACCCTATGGTCGCACAGCTCAAAGTACCCCAGGCTCCCAGAGCTCAATTTCCAACTCAAGTGAGACCCTCATGGGAGGGTCCTTCCACGACTCCAATTCTCTCTCGAAAGGCTAAGAACTTGACCTTCCCTAAGGGTTTTGTGAGGGTGTCTATTATTTGTTCATCTGCCCTGATGTGCTGGAGCCTTATTGCTCCCCGTTGTACCATATCCCGGGTAAAGTGGTACCTGATATCAATATGCTTGTAATGGTCGTGGAACATCGGATTCTCTGAAAGGCGAATCCCACTTTGAATGTCGCAACAGATAATGGTGGTATCCAACACATGCTCAAATAGCTCATAGAAGAGTTTCCTCAACCAAATAGCTTCACAACAAGCCATACTAACTGCAATATATTCGACCTCGACGATGCTTAGAGCAACCAATTTCTGCTTCCTGCACATCTAAGAAATTGAAGTAGATCCAAAAGAGAAGCAATATCCAGATGTGCTTTTTCTATCCACCACACTGCCAACCCAGTCAACATCAGAATATCCATGTAGCCTCAAATTCCTGGCAGTGTATCTCAGTCCATAGTTGATAGTGCCATGAAGATATCTTAAGAGATTCTTTGCAGCAACCCAATGTATGTGATGAGGCTCAACCATAAATTGACTCAAAGTATTTACAGCGAAGCATATGTTCAGTTGGGAGTTTACCAAGAACATCAGGGCCCCCACAAGTTGTCTATATTCAAAAGGATTTGCCAATTCAAGACCAACAACACTTCCACATAGCTTCTTGAAGTTTAGTTCCATCGGAGTAGACACAAACTTGCATTCCACCATCCCACATCTTTCTAATAGATTCACAATGTATTTCCCTTGAGAAAGGAAAATCTCGCCTGGCTTTTTCCAAACTTCCAGGCCTAGGAAGTAATGTGTTAGTCCTAGGTCCTTCATCTCCTTTTTGGAAGTCAACTCCCTCTTGTATTTATAAATGAGAGGGTCTGCACCAGTTACAAAGAGATCATCGACCTAAAAGACCAAAATAATTGGCATGTCCTTTTCAACATTGAAGTATAGGTTTTGATCAAAATAGCCCTTTATAAATCCCAACTTCATAAGATAGCTATCAATCCTCTCATACCAAGCCCTAGGGGCTTGCTTTAACCCATAGAAGGCTTCCTTCAACCTGCATACATGAGACCTTCGATTTTGAACTTAAAACCCTTCCGGTTGTTCCAAGTAGGTTTCCTCCTTAAGTGAGCCATGCAAGAATGTAGTCTTGATGTCCATTTGATGTAGGCTCCATCCTTGATTTGCAGCAAGAGCAATTATAGATCAGATAGTGATATATCGAGCAATCAGTGCAAATATTTCATCATAGTCCACTCCTTCCTTTTGAGAGAAAGCACGAGCCACGAACCTTGCCTTATACTTTTCAGCACTTCCATCAGCTCCATGTTTTATCTTGTAGATCCATTTAAAAGTGACCACAGACTTGTCCTTGGGTCTAGGCACCACTTCCCAGACATCATTCTTCATGATTGACTCATACTCCTCACTCATCGCATCTTTCCATACTTGGTGCTTTACAACTTCTTCGAACGTGCAAGGTTCAACTTGAATAATAGTACTCATGGCAACCAAGTACCCTTGATACCTATTAGGCTTCTTACTTTCCCGAAATGTCCCTCTTGGAGCGATATGCTTTTCAACATCTTGAAGTGTATCCTTGAGCCATAGTGGTCTTTTCCTTGAGGTATAGGCATGACCAGGAGATGGATCAAGAGGATCCATCGGACCATCAACATCGAGCATAGGCTCATCCATCGAAGGTTTTGCTTGTTTTTCAGTAGCATCATCATTGTCCTTTCTTGAGATGGGGAGATCTTTGGCTTTCCCAAGGGAAGTGTCTTCATCAAAGGTAACATCTCTACTTACTTCTACATCTCTTTGACTAGGGACATATATTCTATATGCCTTTGAATTTTCACTGTATCCAACGAATATACCTTTCTTCCCAAAAGCTTCCAACTTATTCCTTTTCTCTTTAGGCACATGAAAATATACAAGACAACCTAAGATTCTAAAATGAGAAACATCAGGTTTCTTACCAGAGGACTTCCTCAGGTGTTTTGAAATCCAAGGCTTGATGAGGGCTCCTATTTTGAACATATACAATAGTGTTAGCAGCTTCTCCCCACAAGAATTTTGGTAGACCTTGATCATAGATCATGGCATAGGTGGCTTCCATGATAGTTCGATTCTTCCTTTCGACAACACCATTATGCTTTGGAGTGCATGGAACAATTGTCTCCCTCTTAATGCCAACCTCTCTGCAAAAGTCATTGAATTCATTGGATTCATATTCAGTTCCATTGTCAGTCCTTAATGTCTTGATCTTCTTCCCTATTTGATTTTCCACCAATGCTTTGAAAGAACGAAACCATTTGAACACTTCATCCTTCTTTTTCAAGAAATAAATCCATGTTTTGCATGAGAAGTCATCCACAAAGATTGCATAATATGTGTATCCTCCTAATGAGGTTACGGCAAGGCACCAGACAGGTTAGAATGGACCAATTGAAGAATATCAATTGTCTTGCTTTCACTAGAAGGGAATGGTCCCTTTGTATGTTTCCCAGTTGCATATCCTCAATAAACTCTTTCACGATTCATATGAAAGTCAGGTATACATGTGACCATGATTCATTTGAAAGCAAGGCTTTGAAGTTTTTAATGTAAGTGGGCAAATCTTTGGTGCCATAATTCACATTAAAGAGAAGCATCACTTGCCAAAGCTCCCAAAAAACTTCCACCAACTTGATAAAGACCATCAACCCTAAATCCAAGAGTAAAAGCATATTTAGGGTTTCTATGCCATATACGTACCTTTCCATCAATGAAAGCTACCTTGAAGCCTTTGTCTTCCATCGCATAAATAGACACCAAGTTCTTCTTCAAATCGGGCACATACAACACTTCTTGAAGATGTATGGTTTGACCATAATTCAAGTGAAGAGTGACAGTTCCTATCCCTTTCACGGGGTAGGTGGCATTATCTCCAAGTATAATCTTTAGATTAGTTTTCTTCTCAACTAAATTTGAGAGGGCCTCCTTGTATCTAGTGAAATTCCTTGAGGCTCCACTATCAATTAACCAATGATCCAAAGTATCCGAAGGAGAGGCAGTAGATAGAGTAGAAATAAGATAAAACTCATCTTGTTTTTCTACAACATTACTTTCATCATACTTGGCATTTCTTGTCCTCTTGGAAGGTCGATTATTTCCTTCTCAGGCAATGGGAGCATTCTGCTTCCCTTTGTTGTTATACCTGTTGTTCCTTTGATTACCATTGCTTTTATAATTGTTGTTGTTGTTATTGCCATCCCTTAGAGGATTTTTCTTGTGAGGACACTCTCTAGCATAGTGGCTGAACTTGTTGCAATTGTAGCATCTTCCTTTGAATCCCTTCTTAGATCCTTGACCTTGTCTCCTTGGACCAACATCATTCTTCCTCTTAGCATGTGCAGAGAAAGCAGTAGGTTCATTTCCATTGTAGGATTTGTCTCTCTCCATCATCCTTGTTTCCTCTTGAGTGCATCTAGCCAATAACTCATCAAAACTAGGTATCCTGTCATTGTTGAGAATGGTGGTGACAAATATATCCCATGGTCTTGAAAGACCTCCAAGAGCAATGAGAGTGAGTTCCCTGTCAGCAATAACTTCTCCAATAGATAGCAGGTCATTCTTGATTTGAGTTATTCTCATGAAGTAGGATTGGATAGACTCCCCTTTATCCATCTTGATATCCTTCAACTTGTTCTTGAGAAAGAGAATTTGACTTGCATTGTTCACTTTGAACATCCCAACCAACTTATCATACATTTCCTTAGAAGTTCCCAAATCAGAAATATAGGCAACCAAATGCTTTTGAATGGAGTCAATTATAATTTTCTTAGCTTTGACCTCACCTTTTCTATACTTCGTTCTAGTAGCAACAGGTGCATTTGAAGGAGGCTCCACCACTTTTCCTTGCACATAGTCCAATACTTCATGCTCTTCCAAAGTCAGGTCCAAAGTCATCTTCCATGCATGATAGTCAGATTTGTCATTGAGCTTGTCCTCAGTCTTGAAGTAAGATGTAGAGGCCATGGAGACTTGTCCAATAATCTTTTTCCAACAAATATCTTAGTGATTTTTTTTCTCTCTTGCTTGGGCTTTCCCTCACCTGGGCTTTTGATACCATGTTAATTTTAGATAACAA
Source organism: Pinus tabuliformis (assembly GCA_031772625.1). Classification (NCBI taxonomy): domain Eukaryota; kingdom Viridiplantae; phylum Streptophyta; class Pinopsida; order Pinales; family Pinaceae; genus Pinus; species Pinus tabuliformis. The sequence goes on from CM062816.1 coordinate 1,525,801,427, forward strand.
TGGTATGTTCTATGCTTGCAACAATTACTTCAATGTCCTTTTATTAGCCCAATGATAATTTCCACTTAATTTCCAATAGCAATCACATTAACCATTAATTCACATTGACAATAACTGTAGATAGAACATAAACAATAAATTGCAGAAGACAAGCCAAGACAATGGAACACAAGAATTTGGCTCAAGGCAGAAAAAAACCCAAGATGGGGAAAACCCTTAATCAATCCTTCTTATTATCAAATATCAAATGTTCAACAGAGAGAGAATATCCAGTAGAGTACAATGATGAGAGTCAAAGTCAATGTGACTTGTCTTTCCAATTATATGATCCAATACCACTATCCTTAGTCAAATAAATGGCCCAATCAAAGTCTGCATTCTTGATCTCAGTCAATAGCAATCAAACTGCTAGAAAATCGGAAAGGCAGAAATATTTTCTTATATCGATAATTACTTGTGATTATTTTATCTTTATGTTTTTCTTTTATCTTTTAGTTCATCAAGCAATTACAAAAACAATAGCACAAGGACAACAGATGTAGGCGAACCCAGTCAAAAATTCTTCCTTCAATGGTTTCTCTAGATAATCCAAGACTCTTGACATAGATAAAGACTTCCTCCACACCAAGTCAACCCTCAATCCTTCTTGCATATGATAACCCTTCAAAAGCAACTTCGACCTAGCAGCATCAACTTGCAGTAGTAGCTTCGACCCAGTAGTAGCACTAGCAACTTCGACTAGACAAAGAAAATTTCGATCTCCCTAGATACTCCTTAGAAGTGAGAGAGAGATGGCCCAAAATTTTATTCTTGGTGTCTTCTATCTTCCTCCAAACTATCACACTCCATTCCAGCCTCCTTTCAACTCTTTTCCAACTTTGCGCTTCCCAACTTCCAGCTTCTCGATATCGAACTATGTGAGAGAGAGTGAATTGCTTCAAATGAATTCGAACTGCCTTGTATATATAGCTTTCTAGTGAGGTCGAATTACCTGTCTTGAGGCCGACTTGGTGTGGAGGTGACTAAATTCATTTTTGACTAAAAAACAATGCTTTTTACATGATTCAAAGGCCCAAGAATGCTCTCTTTTAATGGACAATGACTCTAATGACTCAGAATAAATCCTAGAAGTCCTCAATGGGGACTTTGACCTAAAACAAGATGACCCAAGCATGAAACCCATGCTTTAATAAGTCATAATAATAATAATAAAAACATTTTCTTCATTCTTTTGATAAATACATTTCATACATTTATGAAGACCAGACCTAGTTACGAGTACAAGTACAAGGAAGATCTCAAAACACATGAACCATGAATAATTTAGGCACCGCAATGCCATGGATTAGATTCCTGACCAGGGCAATCTATCTAGGTGGGACTTAGATGGACTAAAGCTTTCAGCCTCTTTAAGTACCATTAGGCTTACTTACTAACCATCAACCCAGGGATCTAGGTGCGTATCCGAGGTCAGAGCTCCATGACCAATGCCACCCTCCCTACTTCGGGAACTAGACATCAACACAAAGTGCTGACCATATGTCCTCCCAGGCAATGTGTCTTACACACAAAGCCTCAACACTCCCGATTATTCCAATTGGTAACAAATCCTCCGATCAAACAGATTGGTAACAAATCTCTCTCGTGTAACCTGCATGCTATCAAACCTCAGAGAGATTTACCTATACAAACACAACCCCAATCAGTAACAAACTTTCAAATGTACATAAGTAAACACAAACCTCCGGGGTCTTCCAGACAACTAGATGTTGCTTCTCAATTTATCATAGTAGGACTTTCAAACGAATCTTGACAGAAGATTCCTCAATCATACATCTTCCTTTCCTACTTCACTTGCAGCAACATATTCTACAAATAGATCCGACTTTTCTTATCTCAACAACCCTTCAAAATACATTCTCCAATTTTCTTCTTTCAAGGTGTCCATCATGACTATGATATGACCTCCCTCTCAACTAGGGAGATTCCTTTCATCCAATCTCCCTCTTAACTTTAGGGAGATTTCTTTCATCCAAGCTCCCTCTTAACTTAGGGAGATTCCTATTTTTTTCTATGACATTGGAGAATCTTTCATGGCTTCCATCTTTCTTATTAGAGTTATCGTGACCATCATCATTGACATAACATTCTTCATCATGCTTATCATATCAACTTTACTTTACGAGCATCTTCACCATCTCGAAGATTATGTACTTGCACAAATTCGATAGCAAGTACAACCAAAACTATAGAACCATGGAGTTAACTTATTTCAAAATCATACAATAATGGAAGCATTCAAGTTTAGACATTAAATACCCAAACTTAGTTACAAACAAGGGACATACTTGTCAACTTCTTGCTAGGGTTTTTGTCATAAACCCTAGACTATATCATCAAGACTATGAGCATTTCATAACAACCTTCATTATATCTAGGGTTTCAATATTTTTCCCAGAGGTATGGCATAATACAAAGATATTGCAAATCCTAGAAACAATTCAAACAAATATAGATCTACAATGCATCTAACAACTTTAGAATTTATATGTTAGACTTCCTACTAGGATTTCATACAAACCCCGGATTTCATACATGAGATTCAACAATCAAAACCAATCACAACTCAATCAACAACATGACTAGATTCTACTAGGGTTTGATGTAAACCCTAAATTTTCATTTAGTAATTCTCAACAATCAAACTAATCACAATACAATTTCAGGTTTTTATCAACCTATAATAAATCCTAGATTTGTCAAATCATATACTAGAGAAGTTAACTTCTACTAAGGTTTCACTACAAAACCCTAGAATTCACAAACAGTGTCATCCTAGAATATCAAATTTCGACTAGGGCTTAGTTCCAAACCCTCAGACTCATGACCATCAACAATTAGGTCAACTCATACATTTGGTATTCCATCATCATGCGCAAGCATATCATAACATGTGTTAGTCAAACCCATTGGCACAAACATCAATATATTAAGGTTAGATATATCACAAACTAGGGTTTTGATAAACACATATGTACCTAGGATTTCATTCCTAGGAAAATTTTTAAAATAAGGGTCTTGCTTATACACCCTACCAAACCCTAATGATCTAGGGTTTCAATACAAAATATAGCAAACCCTAAATTACAAATACTTCAAAGGTTTGGGATTTCAGCCATTACCATTCAACCCTAACAAGTTAGGGTTTTCATAACCATAGCAAAACCCCAAACATGACATTATCAAAGCATCAAGCATTTTCTTTAGACTTCATCAATAACTCTTAAGTAGGTTAGGGTTTCACACGTAATCATAAACATACCCTTAAGTTAGGGGTTTCACAAAGAACCTTTCTAGGGCTCCACAAGAGTAAAGATATAAGGAGGGTAGATTTATCTAATGATGAATCACCCAATCAAGAATCTTTAAGATTCAAGAAAGCTAGACATAATGATGTTAGTACTAGTTTATCAAGAATGAATATGAAGAGAACAAAAACTTGTAGTTCAAAACATACCTTTTTGTTTCTTTAACAAAACTTGTAATTCCAATGCTTCGTCTTGTGAGTCCTTCCATAATCCTTGAGTCTTCAACAAGTTTTTCCTAAACAAGGAAATAATGAATAGAAATGTGATTGTATTTAATGCAAGCAAAACTAGATAAGTAAGAAAGACTAAAAATGAAAAGGAAATAAGATACTTATCTTTTGGAGGTTGGTGAGGGCGAGCCTCCAAGCTTGAGGGATCCTAAAACCTTAAAAACAAATCAAAAAAATGTTTTTCCAAAAATATGTTAAACCTACAAATACTAGAAATCAAACAATGAAATAATCAAGGCTTAGATCAAAGGACTTAGTATTGTAAGTCCCTTATATCCAGTTCTTCGAGCTTATTCTTCTTTGGAGATCCTTCTTCAACAACATTGGCTTGGTCTCTGTTTATTTTCTTGTCCTTCTGATTGCCAGGACAACCACTTCTATAGTGACCCATTTTTGTGACATTGGTAGCATTCTATTTTGGACATATCGACCTTCCTTCTTGGCCCTCTTGAGTTCTTGGAGTTTCCTTTCTTGTGAGAAGCAGAGTATGCATTTGAAACCTTTTCGTCTTCATTGTTGGATACTAATGAGATTCTCATTTCTTCTTGGGTGCAAGCATTCCATAATTGCTCGAAGGTAGGAGCTTCTTTACAATTGTTGAGACCTAAAGCAAAAGAACTCCAAGTAGGTGGTGTTACCGCTCAAACTAGCAGGGGACCTAAAAGGGGTTCCTATGAGGACAACGGCTAGGTCAAGGGAAACGACGGAGACTTAGCCCACTGTCACCACAACTAAGACTCCCTACTCTTTATAGACTTTCATCGATGGGAGGAGACCCAGTAGTTGGGAAGTCACTTATAAAGTATAGATCAATGAAGGGGTGTGACCTTAGAAACCCTTTCCCTAGGATAGAATGAAGAGTGGGACTTGCTTGCCTTTTAAGCAAGGGACTTGATTTTCTAGGGAGAGGGGATGAGGATTAGAGGGTTGAGGTAGAAGGATAAGACCTATGAAGGAGGTTCTCAAATCCCTAAAATCCTTTTGAGAACTTGGATTCTCGAGTAGTCCTTGATAAATAGGATTTGGTGAAGAATGGGACCACACGAGGCCAAGTGGACCCAACCCAGGTTAGGGGATGGATTTAGGCAACCAATGATGTTCTTAACCTGACTAAGATGAGGGAAAATGATCAAACAAGAATTTTCTTCCAAAGATGTCAAATTGATCCTACTAGGTTCTAGCCTTGGGAACACCTAGGCAAAATTTGATCCTAGAGCTAGGGCTTGGGGTATCTGGAGATTCAATCGTCGGAATTGCTTCAAATTTGGAGGAGAGCAAGGGGACCCACTAGTGCAGTTATATCGAGGAGATCGAAGTTTTCCAATGGCTAGTTTCCCAGGAAATTGATGCCCTAGGTGACCTAATGGGGCTAGACCTAGAAAGAAAGGGAAAAAGGTAAAAAGGAGGGTTAATGTGATCACCCTTTTGAGGGACCAGTGCTCGATTCACTTGAGGATATGGAGTCAAGGAAAATAATGAAGAAGGATTTGGTTTCTTATTCAAGGAAGCTCCAAAAGTCAACTTCGTCCAATGTTAGAGGAAAGATAAGAAAAGTGACTTTTAAGCATTTATAATTCATACAAATGGTGCAAGATTACCAAAATAACATGATCTCTAGAACATTTCATTCATCTAACAATGGCCCATACAAAGAATAAGCTAAATAGACACAATTCCACATTTCGTACATGCAACAATCAACCTTAATTATAACGAAATTCAAATGTATGCAGCAACAAGAAAAATACATTAAATTTTCACTTACAATGTTAGGGAGTATATCCAACCAGCATCACATTTGCAAATAAGAAGCTCCAAGATAGAAATAGCCCAAATCCATACATCAAAATTCATCCATCATCCAAAATAATCCTCCAAGGAAAAAGTGTGAAATTCTCTAAAGATAGAGAGATCCCAAGTCAAGTGATGATACAAATGAATCCAACTAACTCCTATTTATACACTAATTAGGAGTTCGATTTAGCTAATGAGCCTACATTAGCCCCTAAAAATAAAATAATGTGCAAATGACCTAACTTTGGTGACAAGCCCACCAAACTAGCTCAAAAATGAAAAGATAAGCCTCTGAAGAGGACAATTAATAATCTATGCATGTCGTAGGGCCCTCTAAGATGCCTAATGAGGTTCATGGGTGCCACAATGAAGAATATGACCCTCAAAAGTAGTGGATAAGGGGTTGGCCCCTTGTAATAACCTGTGGTGCTCCAAATCACTATGGGGGCACACAAGTGTCCTCATGGGTCTCCAAACAAATCGAAGATGCCTGTAGGTTGTCCTCAATGGCCAAGATGACAGTGTAGGAGATGCCACATCATCGTAGAAGTCCTAGTTCGTCTGCCAAGTGTATGGTGTAGAGCTAGGGCCAGCAGGGCATGATGGATCAGGTGCATCCTCCTCGTCCAAAGAGTGAACCACGAGCAATATTTGAATGGATATGGGGATCCATGGAGTGTACTCTGCTGTTGTGGAGGCCCATGGCTCTCAACGCTCACCCTACATGTGCCAATGTAGCTCTATGGAGGATTAGGACCCCATATAGGGAGACCAAACCCCAAATGGAAACCATCTGCAATCCTACATAAGATCCAATGTGTCCCCTAGGTTTCCAGTACAACAAGTCATTAGAGAAATCAAGCAAATGAGCTTACCTAAGCATGGACCACAGGTGGGGACTTCATAATGGCCTGCCCTTCCATAATGGGCTTTGGGATGTGCCAATGTCTCCTAAACTCCTAATGGGGTTAACCAAGTACCCTATTAGGTGGTTTCTGCTTCTAAAGGGGATAATAAGTAAAGGTACATTTGTTAAAAGGTGGTGGCTTGTGGCAGATAGGTGAATGAGGTATGAGAGGGGGAAACCCTACGTCACATGCTGGGGCATAGGAGTAGCTAATAAGAGGGAAGCCCACACTTGGGTTTATAAGGTGTAGGAGGGAGCAATCATGGTACATGAGGTGCCCCATCCTTGATTTTCCATCCTTCCTTATATGCCTTTTACCTTTTTATGATTTTCTTTGATTAACAGCTCAGGGCTCAAGGGGTTAGAGCATGATGTATAATATATAGTAGTGAATTCCTCCCTTTAAGGTAGGGCAGTTCATCGCCCTCCAGGGGTTGGGACAATCATGGGTTCCTATATGATGAGGAAGGTTCATAGAACCTTTTGGAACCAGGGTGATGGCCATGATGATGGAGTAGAGCTTCATGTAATGGCTTTTGTCCACATGCTAAATGTTTTTGTCCTGACCATATTTTGCATTTTGTGGTACTTTTCTTGTTGAATGTGGCCATATTTGCATTTAACTTTATTTTGAGCTGCATCAACCTCCGGGCTTCATTTCAGGCGATGACCCAAGGTGTGGATAAGGGGGTGGGTGAGTTGACTCTATGTGGATCCAATGGAGGAATGTGGACCCAAGTGGGAGAAGTGACGGATCGGTTAATAATGAATGGAAAGGGGGTAATATAAGCAGATAAGGGAGCGGGATCACACAACCAAAATCGGGGTTTCCCATGAAATACCATCCCTAAAACCAAGTGGTCAGTAAAAGAGATCCCACGGACTAGAGTCCAAGGTGAAGTCCTAAAAGGGGGTCTAGGGGACAAAAGCACAGACCTAGCCCATTCTTTCCGCCGAATCCCCTCATTAATTCGTACCCAGAAGTGTCCATGATAAGCAAACTACAAGATTCAATTTCAAAATGACAAGGCATACCTTTAGCTTCAGGAGGCCCACCTTCAAACATACGAACATGGCAGATGGGCGAGGGACTGCATGGCCGACTCAGGTGGTGGAGAAATCGCATAGTGAGCTAGTTGATGGTTGCAAGGGGTTGTTGGCTACCGGCTGAGGACCATCTTGGAGAAATTTTTTCTCCTAGGGATATTACCCACAAAATGGTGGGTAACTGGTAGCGATCCCAATAATACAGTGATTGCTAGCTCCTTTTTCGGTACAATTTCATCTACGGCTTGAAGCTCATCTCTAATTCTAGAAATCCTTACAAAGAAGGAAGTCACAGTGTCATCCTTTGTCATTTTTGTAGTCCTTAATTCATTCTTCAAACTTGCTACTTGACCAATGTTCTTGATAGTGAACAATTTTGATAAGGCTTCATACATTTCTTGAGCATGGTCTATATTGGAAATGTATGGGACAAGATTGTCCTTTATGCTTTCTACCATCAGTGTCATAGCCAATATTTCTGACTCTCTATACTTCACTTTGTCTGCATCATTGGATTCTTCGGTAGGTTTCTTCACCTTTCCTTTGACCAAATCCAAGACCTTGTTCTTTTCAAGAATGAGGTCAATTCTCTTCTTCCATGATCTGTAGTTTGATGCTCCTTCCAATTTGTTCTCACTCTTTATTGTGTTAGACATTGTCCTTGAAGATAGTGAGCTTCTTCTCTTATAAGAGCTCCTTATATGATCCCTTGATCAATCCTTTAGACTCCTTTCAGTAGATACTCAAAAATGCCTTTTTTCGTCTTCGCCTTAGCTCTGATACCATGTTAGAAAATCAGAAAGGCAGAAAGATTTTCTTATATAGATAATTACTTGTGATTCTTTTATCTTTATGTTCTTCTTTTATCTTTTAGTTCATCAAGCAATTACCAAAACAATAGCACAAGGACAACAGATGTAGGCGGACAACTAGGGAAAAACCCCTATCTAGGGGAAAACCCAGTCAACCATTCTTCCTTCAATAGTTTCTCAAGATAATCCAAGATTCTTGACCTAGACAAAGACTTACTCCATACTAAGTCAACCCTCAATCCTTCTTGTAGATGATAACTCTTCAAAAGCAACTTCGACCTAGCAGCATCAACTTGCAGTAGCAGCAGCAACAACTTCGACTAGACATAGAAAACTTCGATCTCCCTAGATACTCCTCAGAAGTGAGAGAGAGATAGCCCAAAATTTCGATCCTGGAGTCTTATATCTTCCTCCAAAATCTCGCACTCCTTTCGAGCCTCCTTCCAACTCTTTTCCAACTTCACCCTTCCTAGCTTCTAGCTTCTGGATATCGAACTATGTGAGAGATAGTAAATGGATTCAAATGAATTCGAACTGCCTTGTATATATAGCCTTCGACGTCGAATTACCCTTCTTGAAGGCGACTTGATCTTCTTGAGGCGGACTTCGTGTGGAGGAGATGCAATTCATTTTTCACTGAAAAATAATTCTTTTTACATGATTCAAAAGCCCAAGAAGGGTCTCTTTTAATGGGCAATAACTCTAATGACTCAGAATAGATCCTAGAAGTCCTTAATGGGGACTTTGACCTAAAACAAGATGACCCAAGCATGAAACCCGTGCTTTAATAAGTCATAATAATAATAATAATATTACTTTCTTCATTCTTTTGATAAATACATTTCATACATTTATGAAGACCAAACCTAGTTACATATTTCAACACAAACAACCTTAACCAGAAAGTCAACAGTGGTCAACACAACAGAAAAAGGGTCCTCCTTGGGCTCAATCAAGGTCAAAGCAATTCAACCTTCCTTGGAGGTCAACCAACAACAAAAAAATCAACAAAGGAGCAGTCAAACTCCGTCAACCAAAAATAAAACTCTGCGGTCAAATCAATCAACACATGCCTATGATCAACGCAAGTCAGCCTGCCCATAATGCCTTGTAATCTGTGCCAAAAATTGTGCCCTTCTGAAACAAGGATAATCCCTCCAAGAATGCAGTTGAACAAAGTCAAAGGAGCTTTGGTCAATGCTGGTCAAAGTCTCCCAAAAACATAAGTCAATGCAAGTCAGAGCATTCCTCCACAAACTCGCATGTGTAACATGAATAATTGCGCAATCAGGTATATGAACCAATCAGATGAGGAGAGAGAATTGTGTGTGGATGAGATGCCAAAATGAGTATGAAGGTCTCTTATATTTATATGTGTGATGGAGAGGGGTTTGATTTGTCTAATTAACCCCAAGCCGACCTTGACCAATTGCACATGTGTGGACTGACCTTCAAAATCATATTTCTCCTTATCCAAATTCAATGAGCCTTAGGTCAATTTTGGACCTCTTGGAAAGAGGAATTCAATCCAATAATCATCTTCTTCAAATGAGCTACCCAAAGTGGAATTTGGCCCTAGTTGCACATTTTAACGACCCCATTGGGAAAACCCTTTACTTGTTGAGAATATTATTGATAGAAACCGAGGAATGATCTCTTATAATACAACTTTGTTTTCCATAGAGAATACACCCTTCTCCCTGCCTTGCCTAGGCTTGAAAAACACGCTTGCCGTAGCCTGATCTGCTCCCTAAATCCTAGGAGTTTTTCCTCACAATAATTATGTGCACAAGTTTCTCTTACACACTCTCCCTCACAAGCTCCGCACATAAACCTGTGCAGACTTCTCACAAATCCGTGAGCTCTATGTTCTTGTCTCACCAACTCATGCTCTCAAGGCAATGATCAAATTATGCCTTTGTTCCTCCTTTTAAAGAAATTCGAATGTCTAAGAATAGTGAGTTTCTAATTAAGGAGTTTCCTTTAGCAATTGATTGAGTTAGCCTGAGTTAACTACTCATGCAACTCGTTCCTTTAGCAATTGATTGAGTTAGCCTAAGTTAACTACTCATGCAACTCGTCCTATCTCAAATCAAGGACTTGAGACCCAAACACACGTTCTTTTCCTCAATTAATCACGCTAGAATACTAAAAACTCGGCCTTCCACTTTAACACATCAATTAATTGCTTCTAAACTCATCCTGATTTTTAGGAACCTCCTAAATTATAGGAAACTCTAGCATGCCAAGGATAAACTCGTTGTGGTTCCTTTGATTAAGGCACAAATCAAAGAACCTTTCTCATGGATATGAGGCACTATATGATCTGTGAGCCCTTCTAGAATAATCCTCCTTGCCTTGATATCATTCTTATTATGCTGGGCCAATTGGTGGGGATCTTGAGGTGGCACTATAGCCTGCTTCACAAATTCTCCCACGCCATTATCCTCCAAAACTATCATAATCCTCCCCTTCCATGGAAGAAAGTTTGATGCTTCCTCTAAACAATGATCTACTCTAAATCCTTGGTAGGCCATCCTGCCTATTTAGAGAACTCACAAACTTCTGTCCACTAACAATCGTGTAGTCTTTCAAGAGACTTTACT